>BSBN01001044.1:0-1200000 GCA_027924645.1 Cunninghamia lanceolata | reverse complement strand
CCACAAAATCCAACGACTTGTGAAAGCTTTGCACATATCCTGTATCATGTAAAACTCCTACAAACCTGCAAATAAATTGGATGTCCATAAAAATGATGAATGATAAAGGAATTTTGTCAGATGTGTTGCAATTTCTTGTTAGACATACATGCAAAATGTGGAGGCATAGACAAGACACGTGAACTATTGACAAAATGTCTTCAAGAAATGTAATCTCATGGAATGCCTTGATTACAAGACATATGAAACATACATTTAATTTCCTCATCCATCACTTGCTGCCGTAATGATATCCTATGAGGAGTAGATGTATTTCCTTGTGGTGAAGTAGCTATTGAATACAAGAGACGACAAATTCTTATTTTTTTATGATGTTTGGAAGATTGGGCTATGGGCATGTCTATATAATAAGAGTATAGTCTTGTGAGCATTACCATGAGCTGTGGTGGTTAGTAGTAGAGAAATCATGGACTTTGAAGTATAAACGATGTAAGCTTTATATTGAGTTAATTTAAGAAAAGTGGAAGGAAACTATACATAAGGCTGCTAGGATTTATGAGCTTATGACTATCACACATGACTATATACAGCTATAACAGCCACAAGATAGTCAACTCCATTGCCAGAGTTTTGCAAATGGGACAACCATGAACATCAAGGATTATCAACAACAGTCACAGAGAAATCAATTTTCACTAAATTTCCTTCAAGCTTCCATGCTAGTTATAAGGATAGTCATCATCATGTTATGAACATATTTACTAGTTCAATTTCAAACTTTGCATCCTTGTTTCCAAAAATATTATCCCCTTGCACATGTTCATCAAACTATTATCATTGTTATGAATAAAGGAAAGCACCATTACATTATGAATGAGATCATTGCAACAGTAAAGACGATGATCAACACAATTTAATGAGATCATTCCTTGGACATGATATCTAGTTCTCCATTTACTACAAAGGCTATATTATGATTGAAGAAGTTATGTAGAAAAGAAATGTTGAGGTCTCGAAAAGTAATAGGTTCACCATTGCATGCAAGTATGCTTAAGAAGGGTGTTATGTTGTTGTCCTAAAGAGTTTAAAACAATCTCTAACTGTCCCAAAATCAGTCTCAAACTTATGACAGTCCAACAGACCAATGGAACCTATGATTTTGCCATGTTTTGAAGATAGGAAGGTGGTGTAGGATCCCAAGGACAGTGGATAATTGAAGTTCACCTAAAATAGTCAGAAATCAGTCCCAAATTGTCCTTGAACAGTCATGTACAATTAGGATAGCCATGACTACATTTTGAGTTTTAATTGCATACTTGTGGAATTCAGATGGAGATAAATAATGAGTCTAAGGGAGATGATCATGATTAGATAAGTGAAGAACATGACTTCCCTAATCCTCATGACTACATTTTGAGTTTTAATTGTATACTTGTGGAATTTAGATGGAGATAGAGAATGAGTCTAAGGGAGACGAGCATGATGAGATAAGTGAAGAACATGACTTCCCTAATCCTTGAGACTACCCCAAAAATTATTCAAACAAGTTCAAAAACTGAATTTGACAATTCAGAAAACCTAGGACAATCACAAACATTTTAGATCCCTATCGATGATAATGAAGGAAGAAGTGGTAAAATTATGACGGGATGGATGAATGATGAATATTATCAAGAAAGAGACTGTCTTAACTTGAAAAATTGCCCTTGGAGCTATCCAAACATGCTTGGAATTGATTTTTGTAAACTCAAAAATTCTGGGACAATCATAATGCATTAATTTTTTGTTTTTTTTCACCTATACAGTGGATGCAAAAGTCATTTTTAACTTGATGGAAGGCTTAAGAAAATAATGAATATGGAAGGTGAAAGTGGATACAGAAAGAAACTGAGAAAATCATGAGAAAACATCCAACTTGTGAAGTTGCCTGTGGCAAAAAATTTGACAACAGGCTGCCCTTGATTAACCTATGGCTTAAATCTAATATATATATATTTTTAAATGCGCCTGGTAAACTTTTTAACATGACCGGCGACACTGGTGCGACACGCCCTCCGGCTCCACGCGAATGCTTTTGCCCGGAGCAATGAACCGGTGAGGCCACAACATGGGGGACCTCATCCCCTAGCAAGAACACTTCAAACCCGCGAGCTCATTGGCCCAGCGAAGGCGTAAAGCCTTGTGAGCTCGTTGGCCCAGCGGGGGTTTGAACTCTGGTGGCCGCCACTACAACCGAGTGACTTAACCACTGAACCATGCCGTCATCGGCAAACCTAATATATTTTGAACACTATATCTGAAATTGATTTATTTATGATGGAATTTATGTTGGTTTTGTTGGTTGTAAGTTCAAGAAACTCAAGACTTGAGGGGATTAGTTAGAATTATCTTAGAAGAATGAAAAACCTAGAGACATCATGTTGTCCCAGTCATGGAAAAGTGTGATTTTCCTGTTCAAATCACTATTGTACATGTAAGAGAAAGTCATTATGATGTCTAAGATGTTGGAAATAAGTCCCAGGAGCTAGAAGACTTAAGAGATTACAACTACATCTTGTTGTTCCTACAGATCCAGTCCAATGTCCAGGACATGTGCATAGTTGTTCCAGCAGTCCATCCATCAAAAGTTGTACCCAACAAGCATCTAGTTGGATATGCCTTCATATAAAATGTGCCACACACTCCTCTTGACCAGTCAACTCATTGGAAAAGTGATTTGTCCCATTAGATAACTCAAAAAGTTGCTATTTCATCTTGTTCTCATGAGCTAAAAAGTTGTTTTTTCGTCTTTTTCCTACAAGACAAAAGCAAATCCAGGATTGTAACTGCACATCATCCAAATTAAATGTTGTGTAATCTGGTCCATTGGTTTTGAGTCAACCTCCACCATTCATTCAAAAACTTGGTATGGAGCCTCCTCTATATAAGGGGCTGCCATTTCTCTCATTGTAATAGATTATTGATGTCGAATTGTTGACACTCTGCCATTTGAAGTTAATACAAAGAAAGTTTCTACAATTTTCCTAAGAATTTGTTTATTTGTGTTATTTATTTGGTTCTCATGGTTCTCTTCATGAGCTAAAATTAGTTAATTGTACTTTTGTAATGTTAATGGTTTGTTGAAGGTATCTGATGAACACTCTAGTCCATACTATTAGTATCTTGCTGATTGTAAGTTGCTGTGTATAGCTAGCCTAGGCCTTTAAATTGAGCTTAGTTCAATTGCATTTCATAAGTTAAATCACACCCTAGTTTGGGTATTTGATGAATGAATGTGATTTGAAAATCTTTAATCTCCATTGAAGATAGCACAATTTTTTGCAGCACTGTAGCATTCTGGTAACTTGGTAAAACATAAAGTGGTTAACTTAGGAATGTTTGTCTACCATCAATAAGCTTTTCATTGTGAATGTCGCTTAGGATCTTCTTTCTAACCCTTCACTGATTTTCATTTTCTTTTACAAAGTTATTAGATTTAGGTTTTCAAGCAACACCCATATTCTAAATCTGCTGAAAGTATCATAGGGGGTAAATCATAAAACACACAACAAAAATTTTACACAGAAAATAGAATGTTCTTTTATTGATTTGGACAACTCATTATATTACAAAAGCTCAAATACAATCAAGGGATGAATCCTCCACATGCTGCAACACACTACAACTTCCCTATATCCAAACTCTAGAATCATTTGCCTTTTGTAACCCCAAATCAGCTAGGGTTTTTGTTTTCCTGCCTTTTCTTGATTCTACACTTTCCCCCTTATCTCTACTACTATGGAGGGTTCCAAAAAATAGTTATTAATAGCCTTTTTGGCAGCCTCTAGCTAAATTTCAAAATTTGCTTCTCCCTCCAAAAATAGGTCAACTTCCGGGAGCCATAACTTTTGATCTAGGTGTTCGATTGATGAACTGTTTGAAGCGCCGAAAATCTCGTGGAGTACTCTATGTGCTAATAATCTGCTTTGTTGATTTTGCCCATTTTCAAGCCCGTATAGGGCCATTTAGTGCCTCAAATCTAAATTTGAATAATTTTCAAGCATTTTTTGGGAAACATAAACTTTAATATCTTTCAGCTCACCAATTATCTCTGTGTGATTCATTCTCCAAATGTATTATTTTTCATTTACGAAGCTTCCTACAAATTTTTGCTTCAATCCATGCCCAAATGCAAACTTTCCAAAAATAGCAATTTGGAAAAACTGAAAGTTCTACATCATTATTCAAACGATTATTAAACCAACAACACTAATTTCGAAAAGAAATTAAAAAAACATCAACTATTTTGAAACATCATCTTTTTTTGGGTGATGCAAGATTGCCCTTAGACCACTAGATGCTCCTACATCAAAAGATTTGAAAAAAATTTCACCCCCTAAGTTTTAGGATAAAAACCATAGGAGAACAAAATATTAAAGGGTAAAAAGACAATTAAACAAGAAGAAAAACCAATTGTTTCATTACCTCAAAAAGTAATATTAAGACACTGAAACTCACATTAGCCATGACTTGGGTCAAACCAAAAAAATAAAACAAGTGAAAGATACTCGAATAACTAAACCAAAAATGAAGAAACCTTCAGCAATACATGATTTTCCTTTTGGTTGTGGTCACAATACTCCTACTATAAGTAGGGAAACATTGATAGAGTACTTTCAAGTACATCTCGTTGGTGATACTTCAGATATCAATTTTGATGAAAAAGACCCAAAAGAAATAGAATTTGACTATGATTTTACATGTTATAATGAGACTTTTTGTAAATAACAAAATTGTGTAATCAACTATGTGAATGATTAAATGAATCAAGAAATCATGTTTAATGCTTTTTGAGCAAGTTCTCTAACTAAGCCTAAATTGTGGAAATCTATTTGTAGTGTAACATTTTACTCCCTTACTTGTGACTAGAATTAGTCACATAGTGCATGTAAAGTGAAATTGTAATACTTTCTTTGAGCTATTGATAAATTCTATAAATGTTTGTAAAGACCAACATTGTTTATTTATTTCATTTATGAGTAATCTAGTCATCGAATTTGACATCTATTTATCTTGTGACTTATGGTCATGCTTGATTTATTGTTAAAAAATTGAGCTCATTTTATGGCTTATTGTTGGAATAAAAATTCTTTAACTTTGTTGTTATTTTATAATTATGGTGGCTATGCTACAATATTTCAATTGTTGGTCATGTATCGTGTGTTCTCTATAATTTCCATAATGGACCTTTGATGGGTTGTATAACGGAGTAGACTGCAAAAAAATACTCATTCTTGATGTTGTATAACAGTGATAATTCTCGCTAAATATAAATGAATATTATGTGAAAAGTTTGAGAACCTATAAAATGAATTGTATTTATATGGAACTCTTTCTATGAGTAATCTTGATGGTTTGTGTGTATATCATGCCTTGATCCAAGTATTATAGGTATGATAAACTTGGTGAGAAGTGAGTTATAGAAACTTGCCATCATTGTATATATTATTGATGTTGATTAAGCCATTATTGGAATCATTGTAAATATTAGTACAATTATCTTATCTCTCAATAATAAGTACACTTTGACTATCTATCGTAATTATGAAACCAAACAAGATAACATAGACCAACTTCATGTCAAAACTCAAATATGCATCAATCAAAATGATTCTTACATGCATCCATGATGAAATTATTTCAATCATGCCGCCTTACCAACCATCTATAATCCCTCTCCCAGATAATTCTCTTTGAAATCTATAAAAGTGTTGATTCTTTCCTATCAATTTTTTAGCGAATCTTGATTAGATCTAGCATTTAAAAATATCAATTAAATCATATCATAATTCAACATTACAAAATGTCTAATCATTACTTGTAATCATTATCATTAGCACGTCAAATAATTATCAGCATAATCATAATTATTTATCCTCATTGTATACATGATAAAAGTATTTATAACTAGACATAGAAAATAAAGATTTGATAGCTTGGGTGAGGAAGATTAGCTAGGCTCACACATCAAAACACTCACTTAACACTTCAAAGAATGCAAATTACATTAATATTTTGCAAAATCTGTAATGATTACTTGTAATCATTAGCATTAGCACGTCAAATAGTAATCAACATAATCATAATTTTTTTATTTTATGCACTATAAAAGTATTTATAACTAGATATAGGATTTATAAAGGTTTGACATCTTGGGTGAGAGAGATTAACTAGGCTGACACATCAAAATAGTCGCTAACACTTCAAAGAATGCAAATTACACGCCTCACACATTAAAACACTCACTACCACTTAAAAGAATGTAATTTACATGCCTCACACATTAAAACACTCACTAACACTTAAAAGAATGCAATTTACATGCATTACACATAAAAATACATAAAGTGAATGTCAAAACTTAAACACACATCAAAGATTTAGTGCACATACACATAATGAAGGTCAAAGTTCAAACACACTTCATCCAAGCCACAAAAGATTGAAAGTATGCAAAAAAGTTCAAGCACAAAAAAATTTTCAAATAAAATAGTCACTAACCCTTAAAGAACGCAAATTACATCATGCCTCACACACATCAAAACATAGAAAGTATAGGCCAAAGCTTGAGTGCACATACACACAATGAAGATCAAAGTTCAAACACAGTTCATCCAAGCCATAATACTAACCCTTAAAAGAACGCAAATTACATCATGCCTCACACACATCAAAACATAGAAAGTATAGGCCAAAGCTTGAGTGCACATACACACAATGAAGATCAAAGTTCAAACACACTTCATCCAAGCCACAATAATATGAGATTGAAATCATGCCAAAAAGTTGACAAAAAGTTCAAGCACAAAAAATAAATTCAAATAAAATACTCACTAATCCATAGAAGAACGCAAATTACATCATGCCTCACACACATCAAAACATAGAAAGTACAGGCCAAAGCTTGAGTGCACTTACACACAATGAAGATCAAAGTTCAAACACGCTTCATCCAAGCCACAATAATAAGAGATTGAAATCATGCCAAAAAGTTGACAAAAAGTTCAAGCACAAAAAAAAAAATTCAAATAAAATACTCACTAACCCTTAAAAGAACGCAAATTACATCATGCCTCACACACATCAAAACATAGAAAGTATAGGCCAAAGCTTGAGTGCACATAGACACAATGAAGATCAAAGTTGAAACACACTTCATCCAAGCCACAATACTAACCCTTAAAAGAATGCAAATTACATCATGCCTCACACACATCAAAACATAGAAAGTATAGGCCAAAGCTTGAGTGCACATAGACACAATGAAGATCAAAGTTCAAACACACTTCATCCAAGCCACAATAATATGAGATTGAAATCATGCCAAAAAGTTGACAAAAAGTTCAAGCACAAAAAAAAAATTCAAATAAGATACTCACTAACCCTTAAAAGAACGCAAATTACATCATGCCCCACACACATCAAAACATAGAAAGTATAGGCCAAAGCTTGAGTGCACATACACACAATGAAGATCAAAGTTCAAACACACTTCATCCAAGCCACAATAATATTAGATTGAAATCATGCCAAAAAAGTTGACAAAAAGTTCAAGCACAAAAAAAAAAATTCAAATAAAATACTCACTAACCCTTAAAAGAATGCAAATTACATCATGCCTGACACACATCAAAACATAGAAAGTATAGGCCAAAGCTTGAGTGCACATACACACAATGAAGATCAAAGTTCAAACACACTTCAATCTAGCCTCAATAATAAGAGATTGAAATCATGCCAAAAAGTTGACAAAAAGTTCAAGCACAAAAAAAAATTCAAATAAAATACTCACTAACCCTTAAAAGAACGCAAATTACATCATGCCTCACACACATCAAAACATAGAAAGTATAGGCCAAAGCTTGAGTGCACATACACACAATGAAGATCAAAGTTCAAACACACTTCATCCAAGCCACAATAATAAGAGATTGAAATCATGCCAAGAAGTTGACAAAAAGTTCAAGCACAAAAAAAAAAAATTCAAATAAAATACTCACTAACCCTTAAAAGAACGCAAATTACATCATGCCTCACACACATCAAAACATAGAAAGTATAGGCCAAAGCTTGAGTGCACATACACACAATGAAGATCAAAGTTCAAACACACTTCATCCAAGCCACAATAATAAGAGATTGAAATCATGCCAAAAAGTTGACACTGAACAAAGTCAAAAATACAACACACAAAAGTTCAAGAACAAAAAATTATTCATCCAAACAAACACAAAATGAGTCAATTCTCACACTTCAAAAAACACAAATAAAATGCGAAAGAACATTTAAAAGAACACAAACTACATGTCTCACACAATAAAACCCACAAATTGAATGTCCAAACTCACACACCTCAAAACACACAAAGTGACTCTCAAAACTAATATACACCTCAAAATGCACAAATTAAAGGCCAAAGCTCAAGCACACACTAAATGCCAAAGTTCATATACACCTCAAAATTCACAAACTAAATGCCAAAGCTCAAGCACACACACAATGGAGTTCACACTAAACACATTCTTCATCCAAACCACAATAAGAAATCTAAACTTTAAACAAACATAAAGTGAGCCAATTCTCACACTTCACATAACACAAATTAAATGCTAAATTCACACAACACTTCAAAGAACACATTTTCATGACTCACACATCAAAACACACAAAGTGTTCATGTTCAAACTCACATGCCTCAAAACACACAAAGTGAATCTCAAAACTCATATACACTTCAAAATGCACAAACTAAAGGTCAAAGCTCAAGCTCATACATTCTTTATCCGAACCACGATAAGAAATCTAATGTTTAAACAAACATAAAGTGAACCAATTCTCACACTTCACAAAACACAAATTAAATGCTAAACTCACACATCAAAACAACACACAAGGTGAATGTCAAGCTAGAATAAGTAAATGCCAAAAATAAAACACACAAACTAAATGCCAAAACTCACACTCCTCAAAATTAAAATATACTTCATCCAAGCCACAGTAAGTAAATGCCAAAAATAAAACACACAAATTAAATGCTAAACTCACACATCCAAACAACACACAAAGTGAATGTCAAGCTAGAATATGTAAATGGCAAAAATAAAACACATAGACTAAATGCCAAAAATAAAACACATAAACTAAATGCCAAAACTCACACTCCTCAAAATTAAAATATACTTCATCCAAGCCACAATAAGTAAATGCCAAACCTCACATACCTCAAAACACAAAGTGAATGCCAAAACTCATATACACCTCAAAACACACAAACTAAAAGCCAAAGCTCAATCACATATAGAATGGTTCACACTAAACACAAAAACACACTAAGTAAAAGCCAAAGCTAAAACATTCTTCATCCTAACCACAATAAGAAATCTAAAGTTTAAATAAACATAAAGTGAGCCAATTCTCACATTTCACAAAACACGAATTAAATGCTAAACTCACATGACACTTCAAAGACCACAAATTGCATGGCTCACACATCAAAACACATAACACACAAAGTAAATGTCAAAACTTAGAGACATCAAAACACAAAGTAGAGAGCAAAGCTCAATTGCACACACACAATGAAGGTCAAAATTAAACATACTTCATCCAAGCCACAATAATAAGTTGAAAATAACTGCCAAAAAAACATGCACACTTACTGAAAGCCAAAATTCTCACTTCAAAAAAAGAAATTAAATTCCAAAGATCAAAGATTAAATTAAAATCACAAAAACTTAACTCAAAAACACTCAAATCAAATAAAATGAATGTCAAAATTTTAGTTACACTTCATCCAAACCATAAGAAATTCTAAAAAACTACAAATTTTGCACTAAATAGTTTGTCTAAATCATAAGAAATAGTATTAAACATACTTCATCCAAGCCACAATAATAAGTTGAAAATAAATGCCAAAAAATGCACATTAAGCCAAAATTCTCACTTCAAAAAAACAAATTAAATTCCAAAGATCAAAGATTAAATTAAAATCACAAAAAATTAACTCAAAAACACTCAAATCAAATAAAATGAATGTCAAAATTTTAGTTACACTTCATCCAAACCATAAGAAATTCTAAAAAAACTACAAAGTTTGCACTAAATAGTTTGTCTAAAGCATAAGAAATAGTTTACACACACACACAAAGAGCTCAAAATTTAAAGTTCACAAAGCAAGCCAATAATCCTCACACTCTAAAAAAACACAAATTAAATGTGAAAGTTAACTCACACAACACTTCAAAGAATATAAATTGTACTACTCTACGCCTCTAAACATACAAGCACAATGAATTTCAAAGTTTGACAAAAACACTTCATCCAAGCCTCAATAAGGATGTAGAAAGTAAATGCCAAACTTAAAACACATAATGAATGCCAAAATTCTCACTTCAAAAAAACATGCACACTTACTAAAATCCAAAATTCTCACTTCATAAAACACAAATTAAATTCCAAAGATCAAAGATTAAATTAAAATCACAAAAACTTAACTCAAAAACACTCAAATCAAATAAAATTAATGTCAAATTTTTAGTTACACTTCATCCAAACCATAAGAAGTTCTAAACAACTACAAAGTTTGAACTAAATACTTTGTCTAGAGCATGAGAAATAGTTTACACACACACACACACAAAGAGCTCAAAGTTTAAAGTTCACAAAGCAAGCCAATAATCCTCACACTCTAAAAACACATAAATTAAATGTGAAAGTTAACTCACACAACACTTCAAAGAATATAAATTGCACTACTATATGCCTCTAAACACACAAACACAATGAATTTCAAAGTTCAACAAACACACTTCATCCAAGCCTCAATAAAGATGTAGAAAGCCAATGCCAAACTTAAAAACACATAATGAATTCCAAAATTCTCACTTTAAAAAATACAAATAAATTTCAATGATCCCACTATAAAACCACAAAAAGTAAATGCTATAGTTAACTCACACAACACTTCAAAAAATTTGAATTGAGTGTCTCACGCACATCAAAACACACAAAGTGAAAACACATATAAAAACACCCAATGTTCAAACATAAAAAATAAAATTCAAATTTTTAAAAAATTCCATGAATCCATAAATAGTTGTTCATCCAAACCACAATTATGAGAAACACAATTCATCTAAAAGCATAAGAATAGTTTCAAAACACAAAATGAAGACCAAACTCAAAAGGACACACATAATAAAGGTCGGTCCAAACCACAAAGTCCAAACAATTTGAATTGAATGTCTCACACACGTCAAAACACCTAATGTTCAAACATAAGAAATACAATTCAAAGTTTTAAAAAAGTTTCATCAACCCATAAAAGGTTGTTCATCCAAACCACAATTATGAGAAACACACTTCATGTAAAGCATATGAATAGTTTCAACACACAAAGTGAAGGCCAAACTCAAAAGCACACACATAATAAAGGTCAAAGTCCAAACCACAATAAGAAGTCAAAGTTAGACAATATCCAACATAGAATAAATCCAAACTCAAGTCCACATACACACTATGAAGGTCAAGGGTCAAACACACTTCCAAATGATAGGATGCTCAAGGTTCAAACACAAAAAACATACAAAATGAAGGGTAAAGTACATATACTTCATCAACACACTTCATCTTCATTCAAACCATACAAAATACACACCATAAAAAGTCTGCCATGTATTCAACACACATATGAGAAACATACTTCATCTAAAGCATAAGAATAGTTTCAACACACAAAGTGAAGGCCAAACTCAAAAGTACACACCTAATAAAGGTCAAAGTCCAAACTACAATAAGAAGTCAAAGTTAGACAATATCCAACACAATCAAGCCAAACTCAAGTCCACATACACACTATGAAGGTCAAGGTTCAAACACACTTCCAAATGATAGGATACTCAAGGTTCAAACACAAAAAACATACAAAATGAAGGGCAAAGAACATATACTTCATCAACACACTTCATTTTTATTCAAACCATACAATATACACACTATAAAAAGTCTAACATGTATTCAACACACATATGAGAAACATACTTCGTCTAAAGCATGAGAATAGTTTCAACACACAAAGTGAAGGCCAAACTCAAAAGCACACACATAATATAGGTCAAAGCCAAAATCACAATAAGAAGTCAAAGTTAGACAATATCCAACACACAATCAAGCCAAACTCAAGTCCACATACACACTATGAAGGTCAAGGTTCAAACACACTTCCAAATGATAGGATACTCAAGGTTCAAACACAAAAAACATACAAAATGAAGGGCAAAGAACATATACTTCATCAACACACTTCATCTTTATTCAAACCATACAAAATACACACCCTAAAAAGTCTACCATGTATTCAACACATATATGAGAAACACACTTTATCTAAAGCATAAGAATAGTTTCAACACACAAAGTGAAGGCCAAAATCAAAAGCACACACATAATAAAAGTCAAACTCCAAACCACAATAAGAAGTCAAAGTTAGACAATATCCAACATACAATAAAGCCAAACTCAAGTCCACATACACACTATAAAGGTCAAGGTTCAAACACACTTCCAAATGACACAATAAAACATACAAAATCAAGGGCAAAGTACATATACTTCATCAACACACTTCATCTTCATTCAAACCATACAAAATACACACCATAAAAAGTCTACCATGTATTCAACACACACATGAGAAACACACTTTATCTAAAACATAAGAATAGTTTCAACACACAAAGTGAAGGTCAAACTCAAAAACACACACATAATAAAGGTCAAAGTGCAAAGTACAATAGGAAGTCAAAGTTAGACAATATCCAACACACAATGAAGCCAAACTCAAGTCTAATTACACACTATGAAGGTCAAGGTTCAAACACAATTCAAAATGATAAGATGCTCAAGGTTCAAACACAAAACGTACAAATACTTCATCAACACACTTCACCTTTTTTCAATCGATACAAAATACACACCATAAAAAGTCTACCATGTATTCAACACACATATGAGAAACACACTTTATCCAAAGCATCAGAATAGCTTCAACACACAATGTGAAGACCAAACTCAAAAGCACATACATAATAAAGGTCAAAGTCCAAACCACAATAAGAAGTCAGAGTTTGATAGTATCCAACACACAATGAAGCTAAACTTGAGTCCACATACACACTATGGAAGTAAAGGTTTAAACACACTTTCCAAATGATAGGATGCTTAAGGTTAAAACACAAAAAGTACAAATAGTTCATCAACACACTTTATCTTCATTAAAACCATATAAAATACACACCATAAACAATCTATCATGTATTCAACACACATATGAGAAACACAATTCATCTAAAGCATAAGAATAGTTTCAACAAACATAGTGAAGGCCAAACTCAAAAGCACACACATAATAAAGGTCAAAGTCCAAACCAAAATAAGATGTCAAAGTTAGACAATATCCAACACACAATGAAGCTAAACTCGAGTCCACATACACACTATGAAGGTCAAGGTTCAAACACAATTCCAAATGATAGGATGCTCAAGGTTCAAACACAAAAGACATACAAAATGAAGGACATATACTTGATCAATACACTTCATCTTCATTCAAACCATACAAAATGCACACCATAAAAAGTCTACCATGTAATCAACACACATATGAGAAACACACTTCATCTAAAGCATAAGAATAGTTTCAACACACAAAGTGAAGGCCAAACTCAAAAACACACATAATAAAGGTCCAAACCACAATAAGAAGTCAAAGTTAGACAATATCCAACACATAATGAAGCTGAACTCAAGTCCACATAGACACTATGAAGGTCAAGGTTCAAACACACTTCCAAATGATGATGCTCAAGGTTCAAACACAAAAACAAACAAAATGAAGGGCAAAAGTACATATTCTTCATCAACATACTTCATATTCATTCAAACCGTACAAATACACACCATAAAAAGTCTACCATGTATTCAACACACATATGAGAAACACACTTCATGTAAAGCATAAGAATAGTTTCAACACACAAAGCGATGGTCAAACTCAAAAGCACACACACATAGTAAAGGTCAAAGGCCAAACCACAATAAAAAGTCAAAGTTAGACAATATCCAACACACAATGAAGCCAAACTCAAGTCCACATACACATTATGAAGGTCAAGGTTCAAACACACTTCCAAATGATAGGATGCGTAAAGTTCCAACACAAAAAACATAGAAAATGAAGGGAAAAGTACATATACTTCATGAACACACTTCATCTTCATTCATTCCACACAAAACACACCATAAAAAGTCTACTATGTATTGAACACACATATGAGAAACACACTTATTCTAAAGCACACGCCATAAAAAGTCTACCATGTATTCAACACACATATTAGAAACACACTTATTCTAAAGCATAAGAATAGTTTCAATACAAGGCCAAACTCAAAAGCACACACATAATAAAAATTGAATTCCAAACCACAATAAGAAGTCAAAGTTAGACAATATCCAACACACAAACAAAAAGTACATATACTTCATCAACACACTTCGTCTTAATTCAAATCATACAAAATACACACCATAAAAAGTCTACCATGTATTCAACACACATATAAGTCATATAAGGTTAAAAAATAATACATACACTAATATGAAGTGGATCACACTTAATAGTAAAAACACATAAAAACCTTAGTTCCAAATAAAAGTAGCACAATAAGTAAAAAGAGAAAATGGATGTAAATACTTCATAAATAGCCTAAGATATAGCCATCAAAACACATCTAGTTGGATGCTTAAAAATTCACAATTAAAAATGTAAACAGATAAAACCCATAAATAAGAACACATTTAGCACAATGCATATAGTCCAATAAACACATGCAAATGGATGTAAAAAAGTTCACATAGTATGCTCAAGGTTAAAACACAAAAATATATATAAAATGAAGGGCAAAGCTCACTACATATACTTCATCACACACCATATAAAAGTTCACATACTTCATCTATAGCTCAACATGGATTTTAAAATTTTCACACTTACTATTATTGTCACGCTTCATCTATAATAAGTGGATGCATAGTTCAAACACATAAAAGTCATGATAATTGAACATATTTCATAATATAAAAATGAAAACATATAAGGATGTAAAAAATTCACTTCATAAAAAGAAAATGTAGATTAAAATTAAAAATTAGTCTTCTATCCATCCTCCTTCACACTACATAAATAGGTAGTAAATTAAAAATGTAAAATTAAATTAATTTTTAAAAGCATAATTTTTTTGTGGATTGAATTAAGCTTATTAAGTTAGCTCAACAAATTAAAATGAAATAAAACTTTCAAAGATATCAAAAGAAAATTTCAAGATTTAAATTTACACACTTTCATAATAATACCATTCAAACTCTAAAAATACTTTATTATTAGTTCACCTCAAAGTGGTACAAAAATTAATTCAAACTATTACAAAGATTCTAATAACATAGTAACATAGTCTACTTTTAAAATAATCTAATGAAACAATCTACTTGGAACCATTAATAATTCATTTTAACAAAATAATCCAATGAAATTTTCTTATAATACTATCTACTTAAAACTATTAGAAAAATGATATAAAAAAATAATTCAATGACTTTTTTAATAAAATAATCCGTCCAGCAAAAATATTGATCCACAAACTTTATAGAAAGATTATTGTATAAAAATTATCTACTTAGAACCATTTCAAAAATAATATAATAAACTAATTCACTAACTTTTCTAATAAAATAAAGATTGGTCCACTTTATACAATGTGTTAATAATCCACATCTACAGCAGGAAAATATTCTAATAGGACAGTCCACTTCATACAAAGATTAATAGTCCACTTTAAAAGTGGACTAACAAAACAGTCCACTGACTTTGTAAATACAACAATTAGTTCAACAATTCAATTAAAATGTCTAAATAAAACTTTTTATTTGATTAGACATTTCTTAAAACTACTACTGATAATCTACTGATAATCAATTTCTGACGATCTCATCAAAACTGTTAGGGCACCAAGAACGTTTAACTGCACCAACCCACTCAAAAAGACATTATCTTTAAATAATAAATAATGAAGGTTTAAACCCTACCCTATTTTGAGAAAAGATTTCAGTAAAAATAATTCTAGATATACTTCAAAGGGAAAAAAAAAATAGTCTCAAAATTAATAATGTAATTTTATCTAAATGTAATTATACCTGAACAAAACTATAAGATTAAAATAATATTCTAAATTTGAAGCGACCCTCTACCACACAAAATTAGATATATATTAACTTTAAGCAACCCTACACTACACAAAATTAGATACACATACACAAAATTAGATAGATATACTACCTTCCATTCCCCTGTTTGCCGCTTCGAATTCATTATTCCCATATTTCGCTGGCAGCCCACCCTTTTCCATACAGTGAACAATATACTAATTAATAGCAATCAGAGGAAAAAAAACTTAGAGCTTTACTTCGTTTCTAAGCAACACAATCTTATGCAAAATAATTTCCTAAACCCTGGCATAAAATAGCAGAGCCTTAATCTTAATGTGGGGAAAACAGCATTCAAGACCAAGCAAGGCTTGTATGAGGTACAACATTTCCTACCATTTGGATTGTGCAATGCTCCAGCTACCTTAATAAGTGTGATTGTCTATTTAGATGATATATTGGTTTTTAGTAGAACATAGGAAGAACATATTTCTCATCTCAAGCAAGTACTACAAGTGGTGAAGAAGAACAACTTGCTTTTAAGTGGGAAAAAGACTGAGTTTGCAAGAACATCACTTCTTTATCTTGAACATGTGGTGGAGAATGGTGAAACCAAGATTGAGATTATTGTGGATTAGCCAAAGCCCACATTTATTTCAGAGACTTGGAGTTTTGTTGGGGCCATCCAATACATGTGTAAGTTTGTGAAATCTTTCTCCTATGTTTGCTGCTCCTTTACATGTCATCACAGATGCTAGGAAATGTTTTCATGGAGTTACAGAACAGCAGTGTGCATTTGAAGAACTCAAGTGCAAAATCAATCATGCACTCGTACTTGTTTTTCCCAATCTTCAGCAACCTTTTGTTGTTGACACTGATGCTAGTGATAATGCTATAGGAGTTGTTTTGTTGCAGGAAGAAGACTGTTTTGCTATCAAAGGCACTGTCCTAAACTATAGTACATATGACAAGTAGTTGTATGGTTTGGTCTCTGCAATGAAGAAGTGGAAACACGATCTCATGGGCAAGGAAACAACAGTGCAAACAAATCATCAACCACTCCACTAAGAAAGCAAAATTACAAGAAGAAGACAGTGCTCAGTAGAGCAACTACAAGACAGCCATAGAACTCCACAAAGTACAACCCAGCAAAGAACAGAACTGAAAAATACAGCTCCTGTAGAAAAAAACATCAGTCCTGTAGCCTAAACAGTCCTGTGCCATACCCCTTGGACAGAATCAGCCCTGAAATATAATTGCAGCACCATAAACAGAAAGAGACCATTGTGGCGTGACAAGATTTAAGAAGTTTCAATTGGTGATCAAATATAAGTGGGGCGTGACTAACATGGTGGCTGATCAGTTGTCAAGACCAAGACTGGCACTTCTTTCAGTGGTTAGTACCCTTACTTTGTTGGAGATATTTGCTAAGGAAGTTTCTATTGATGGCTATTTGCTAAGGAAGTGGCTAATTTTGAGCCAAATCTTGATTATTTCTTCAAGATGGGCTCCTCTACAAAGTGGGAAAGTTGTACATACATAAAGAGAATGTTGTTATTTATGCAGAAGGCTCATACCTTGAGAGTTGCAGGGCATTGTGGAGTATCTAAAACAGTTTCAAACCCTCGGCCTTATGTTTATTTTCCTATGTGCAAGAAGATTTGTCAAACTTCATTAGGCATAAGTAAGCCAAGCAACTGGAAACTTGGAATACCAGCCTGGCAGCCACTACCCCTGGCTACTAGACCATGAGAGAGCGTCTCCAAATATGGGTTACTTTACAAAGGGGGTTAAGTTATAGAACCTAAGGAGAAGGTTGTTATTTATGCATGAGGCTCATACCTCGAGAGTTGCAGGACATTTTGGAGTATTCTAAAATAGTTTCAAACCTTCAGCTTTATGTTTATTGGCCCGTGACAGGCAAGAATACGTGTCAAAATTCATTAGGGGCTGCATGTTATGTATCATAAGTAAGACAAAGCAAGTGGAAACTTGGACTACCCGTGGCTACTAGACTATGCAAGAACATCTCCATGGATTTTATGGGTGGTCTTCCAATGTCCAAGCATGACTACCTATTTGTAGTGGTATACCAATTCAGAAAGATGTGTGTGTTAATTGCATACAAGAACAACTTGAAGGGAAGGGATGCGGCTGAGTTGTTCTTCAACCATGTGCCGGTTCATTTTGGACTTCTAAAGAGCATCATAACAGATAGGGATACTGTCTTTTTGGAAAAGTGTTGATGACTAACAAGCTGGCTGATATGTTGTCAAGACAGATTTAACCCTAAACAAACCTTATTAAACTCATAGAAGTCTTTTTTCTGAAATGGCAGATTTAACCCTAAGCCAGAAAAAATAATAGAACCTTAGTCTTCTTTCTGAAATGGCACGATTTAACCCTAACCCAGAAAAATTAATATAACCTTAGTACCTTAGTCTTCTTTCTGAAATGGCAGATTTAACCCTAAGCTAGAAAAATTAATATAACCTTAGTCTTCTTTCTGAAATGGCAGAAACGGAAAAAGATTCAAAACACTGGAAAATGCATATCTCGACATTGGGCGAAACTTCAGCATAGAAAATGGCAGATTTAACCCTAAGTTAGAAAAAATAATATAACCTTAGTCTTCTTTGTGAAATGGCAGAAATGGAAAAAGATTCAAAACACTGAAAGATGCATATCTCCACACTGGGGGAAATTTTATGCAGAAATTTGTAAACTAATAATCTGAAAAATTTGAAAGCATAGAAAATAAAATTCAAACAATAAAATTTAAAATCATACTTACCAGATGCATCCTGTCCCATTTGTCTGGTTTCATTCCAGGGCTTTAATTCAAATTTCTTTACAATCCACTACTCACAAAAAGCATGTAAACAGACAGAGCACGGCCGTACTACATAAAATCCAAGCCCGAAAAAGGAAACACAATACAAAATACAAATGCAGAAACCAGAAACGAAAAGTCTCAAATCAAAAACCAAAACACAAATTGAAGAATTCACGAATTTAAAAACAAAACATGATATGAACTAAAAAAAAAATCAATGGAATAATACTGTAATATTAGGTATTTATAGAGCATGGCCAGGCCTCAACATGCTCTTCAACGGCTCCTCAACGGCTCTCCCACACTCCATTGGAGCTCTGTCCTATAATTTTTTTATTATATATTGTTAGAAGGACAATAAGATTCAATTTTGCAATATATTGCTTAATAAGTTCTATTGTTATGTTAGCTATCTAATTTTATTTTTTCTTGTAACTACTTGTTATTTTGTTACTAGGGAGAAAATGGGGAGTATCAGGGCCTAGTAATAGCTGAGTGGATGGGTTGAGGCTCAGCAAAAGTTGACACATAAGTTCTCAATGCTTTGTGGTATTTAAAACATGCGAACACTAAATAAATATAATGGACTCACCACTTATGTCAACAATGACCTCATATGGCACAGTTTAATACTCTTTTTAGAATGTAAGCACACATTCATGACCACATATACAAATACCTTAAGCCAATAAAATAGCCACACCTCGAGCCAAGTGGATTTGATATTTTTGACAATGAACTCGATCTAATAAGATAGGACGAGATTTGATGTCTAGTAGATGTCTCAAACATAAAATCATAAATATTTTGGATATGAGAACCTAAGTAAATCTAAGTTTATAATAGCCTACATCCATAAGGAGCATTGGAACATTACATAGGTGAAGTTCGAAAGTAGATGACCAAATAAATTAGGAAACCTGAGTCATGCAAGAGTCGAGAGATTGGACCATGTCAAGCACAAGATATAATGTCTAGAGTTTGTTGCACTTTAAGGAATTGGGTTGTTTAGCCTTCAACCATCAATCTTATATTGAATAATTATCATCATAGATACTTGTCTAAACTTAACATACCAAGACTAAAATAACTTGATAACCTACCTATTGTGCCTTGCACACACGCCCCATTGAATGAATGGGGACCCCCTCCCTCTGATTTGGCATAGTCTGGGTCTTTTCCTTGGAGGGATATTTGACTGACGTTGTCAAAATAATCCATTTGAGAGTCAAAATTTCAATTTTCCCTGATGGAGAGTGTTTGGGGTGCCTTAGAGTTCAAATTATTAAGTCGTGAGTCTCTTTGCCAACAAGATTCAAGTCCCAAAAATTCCTTTGCATTAAAAACATGCATCACTGACCTTGGCATTGAAAACTTCACCTACTGCCAAAAGGGCTAAAATCAGATATCACTGCCTCAGCACTCAAAATTAGAGTCACCGACTTTGGTACTAAAATCATGAACCACAGAATTTACGCTAAAAGTGGATGCTACCAACTTGTGCCAAAATTGCATGGCACTGCCTTCTGTTAGTGAGTTCCAAAACTAGTGCAAGGTTGGCACCTTCGAAATTCCCCGTCGGCACATCATCATATCCTTTGCGCTAGATTTGTCATGCACTGACCTGCATTGAAAAGTGCCTTTACAAACTTTTGTCTAACACCTGCCAAACTCGTGTAAGTCGATGTCACTCAAATTCGACACTAAAGCCTATTGTCATTCACTTTATACATCCTACGTTGAAAACTATCCTCACTGACTTGCACTAAATATCAGTCCTCCTGCCTTAAGGTAGTAGACCCCAAAACACATGCTAGATCGGTACCCTCCCAAATCCTCGCTTCCTCAAGAGAGCCTTCCTTTTTCGCTGTCTTGTGACACCTAATTTTTCCGCATCTCTTTGTCTGTTCGTTGGGTTTGATATGTCTTGAGCTTTAGTTAAGTTTCTGAAATGTTTTGACTGGGGAGGCTCCTTATTGATATGAGTTGTTTACCCTAGTTTACCCTTCGTTGGCTGAGATCACATTAAGATCAAGATTGGGCCATAAATAGTTTCAATTTCTCAAAATAGGTATCCTCTGCCTTTATACAGAATGGAGACTCGGAGTTTTGAGTATAAGTTGGTCCGATATTGAAGGAAATTGTAATGACCTTGTTGTGTATTAATTAAGGGTACAAAGTATATTGTGGCTTTGAAGAGCCCAAGTTGCAGGACATTCGTGGTCAAGTGGATAATGTGGGAATCCCATGTTTGAAAGGATAAGTCCGCCAATGAACATTTTCCCCACAAATACATTTCTCTTCAATATCTAAGGTCCACCAAATTGCCACAATCCAAACTTGTTGGAAAATATCAAATTGTGTGAATTAAGTGATGTCTTCAGGTGATGTGAAATCTACTATGCCATAACAGTTTGTAGACAGCCCTTCAAACATGAAGGATGGAAGGATTTCGCCGGTTGTTATGGTTTTAAATACGAGGTATCAAAGTACTAACTGGATATAAAAGCGGGATTTTTATGGATGACTGGAGTTTGCGGGGATTTTGTTCCCATTCGGACTTATCCATCGAGGCCCTGAACCTCCGCAATATCCCTCAATGCTCAAAATCTCCACAAATTATTTAAATTGCAGAACGTGTGAAGACAGTGCGAACATGGAGCAAGAAAGTCACCTTTGAAGAAAAGTGGACATACGTCAAAGCATAAGGGAAAGAGGATCATCGTTAGATGTTTCGATTGTGACTACATTGTTATGGAAGCATTGACCAGGCATGTGAACCATCAGACAAAGTGTTTTGAAGGAAAGTGTCTCATTGCGGGGAATTCACCCCCAATCGGATGATATTTGGTAGACCATTGTTTCTCCGCAATGTCCAGTTAAAGACAATATTCTCGCAACTCTGGTCAATGGAAAATTCTCCGCAAATCTTTGGTATCATGGAAGCTTAAACAAAGGAAGTAAATACCATATGTGATGATTAGTGTGCTATAGGTGAGGGGTATGTAAGAAACCATCGAACATTAAAGGAACATGCTGGGTATGTGCAGGATCATCGCAGGCCAAACAGTGACAATAGGAAAAAAATCGCATTTTTACTTAGCTAAATTCGCGACTTGGCAAAGTTTGACTTTGAAACGGATATCTGTTTTTGAATTTTTTTTGGGAAAAAGGCTTTTTACTGGTAGTCATCAATTTTCCACAGTCCATGATGTTGAGTTTGAAATGCTTCTGGATTTGACTGTGTATTATTATTTTCCTCAACATTTCGAATCACACACAGTGATCCATCATCAGGAGAAAGATAGCAAGCAAGAGAAGAGAGAACATGAATGACATTATGCAGACTTAAGACCACTTAAAAGGAGTGAGAGAGATGTGAGGCGGAAACCAAGATCAATTAAGGGAGAAGGATAGCTGCCTATCAAACCTAGTGAAGTGAGGGACAAAGAGGAGTGGGGGACATCTAGGCACACTAAGACAAAACAAACAAAGAAAGACTAACTAGGATGAGAGGAAGACCCAAGTAAAGAAAATTAAAAAAGCAAACAAAGGAGCAAGGCCACAAATTAGAAGGGAGCAAAAAGAGGAATAACTGTAATACAATCAACCATAAAGAACAAGCCGAGGATGAAAGAGATAAGATAATTTAATAATTTAATAAATAATAAAAAAGGGGGGGACAACTGAAGAGGTTAAATGTGAGGGATAGATTGGGAAAAGCTACATCTAAAGAACAAGAGAGGGCTCCAAGTTAAAAGAGAGAGAGGGGTGAACTACGAAGGCAAAGGAGGGGGGGGGCTAACAAAAAAGAAAGGTAAGCCAATAACTATCCAAAGGAGGAAAGAAACTAATTGGGAGAAAGCATAAGAGAGAAGAGTAAATCATAAAAGGGAAGACAAGCTACAACGACCAAATAATATATATAAATATATATTCACAACAAACTCCAAGCCACAAACGGAGCACCAGGGGGCAACAAGAAACAAAGGATACGGTTAAAAACCTAGAAATTAAAGAGGAGGGAGAAGGGGGCAATGAGATCCAGAGGTTGGAGACGGGAGGTTAAGCTAGGGGACAAGAGTATGAGAAACAAAAAGGTGAGAACGGGCCAAGGAGGGTAAAGAGGAGGGAGGACAAGGAGCAAAGGGAAAGGGGGGAGAGGAGCCTAGGGAGGAGAGGAAAAGGGGATGAGATGAGGGCAAAAGAGAAGGGGCAAAGACTCAATCCCACAAAAGGGGACAAGGAGGGGACAGAGGGGGGGCGGGGGCAAGAACCGGTAAAGAGGGGAAAAAAGGACAAAGATAGGAGAAGGGAGAGGGGAGCTAACAAGATCAGGTCAGGAAAGAGAGGGGAGGGGTAAGAGGGGAGGATGGGGAAGAGAAATCAACTAAGAGTGAAGGAAATCATGATGGGGTAAGAGGGGAGGCTTTTTACTCTTTTTGAAAATACACCTCTTAAATCTTGGATCTCCCATCAATATATGAACCTCCTTAAAGATTGTTTCTAGTGAAGGAGGAGGGCAAATTAACATTGGTAGCTTCTTTACATATTGATCCATAAGGATTTGTTAAACACTAAGAATCATCACTAATGAATTACTCAAATAATCAATAATAAAATATTCAATTTTGTTCATCAGGTGAAATAATCACTTTTCTAGACTATGTTCCAATATTTCGGGGATAGGAATGGTGGGGCAGCAGGGGTTGTGTTTTGGATTTCATGCCCTAAATTGCTTTATGCAATCCTTCATATGATTTGATTCATGATACATGGTTTGAGAAGGATACACATGATATACCCTTACCCTCTAGTGATAAAATTATGAATGATACTTTATGTGGTGAAGCTACACCTTTGTTAATCCTTCATGACATTGTTATTCCTTGTGATGATGATGTCCTTCATGTGATATGTTAGGACATAATGCAAAGTTAACATGGCATGAACTCTCTTGGAAGGGTAAGCATGGACTATAAGAACATTGAACTAGTTGGATCTGTTAAGCTCGCCATTTATGAAAGAACCTTTTAAAAGGTTAACCTTAATTAGGTAAGGTCATGTTTTAGTGTGGTTGTTTGTGCAACAATGTGTAGATTAATGTTACTGAAGGATAAATCTAACTATAATATACTAACATTTTAATAACTATGAGAGCTGGGACTAACAATTAGACTAAAAACTTGACAAACAATACAACTTGGACACATGTAGGACTTGGAAAATGGAAAAGAATATAATTAAATGTGGAAAACAATGAAAAAGTGGTATTAGTTGCACCTATATAGAGAAGTGGTTTAGAGGTTGGTTAGGGGAATTATTTAGGGTTTAGAGGTTTAGGGTTGCTCAGGTTTAGGGGTTTAGGGTTTACAGTTTAAAGAGAGATGGAGAGAGGGGACTGATAGAGTTTGGGAGAGATAGAGGAGACAAAGGGGAGAGATAGGAGATAGAGAGTGAGAGACATGTCCAAAGACATAGAGAGAGAGAGAGATTGAGAGATTGAGAGGTAGAGGGATGATAGAGATAAGGAGATAGAGGTTTAGGGTTGCTTGGGTTTAGGGGTATTATTTAGGGTTTAGGGTTTATGGTTTTGGGGTTAGGAGTTAAGGTTTAGAGGTTTAGGGTGTAGGGTTTAGAGAGAGATAAAGGACCAATAGGGAGATATAGAGGAGTCTGAGGGGAGAGATAGGGATATAAAGAGTGAGGGACATGGCAAGAGACATAGGGAGAGAGATTGAGAGGTAGAGGGACAAAGGTGATAGGGAGATAGGGGAGAGATAGGGAGATAGTGGTTTATGGTTACTTGGGTTTAGGGTTTAGGGGTTTGGGGTTTAGGGTTTCTCAGGTTTAGGGGTTAGGGGTTAGGGTTTAGGGGCATTATAATTTAGGGTTTAGGATTTATTGTTTAGGGGTTAGGGGTTAGGTTTAGAGGTTTAGGGTTTTGGATTTAGGGTTAATAGAGAGAGAGGAATGATAGGGAGATATAGAGGAGTCTGAGGGGAGGGATAGGGAGATAGAGAGTGAGGGACATGGCTAGAGACATAGGGAGAGAGATTGAGAGGTAGAGGGACACAGGTGGTAGGTAGATAGGGGAGAGATAGGGAGATAGTGGTTTAGGGTTACTTGGGTTTAGGGTTTAGGGGTTTGGGGTTTAGGGTTTCTCAGGTTTAGGGGTCAGGGGTTAGGGTTTAGGGGCATTATTTAGGGTTTAGGATTTAAATTGTTTAGGGGTTAGGGGTTAGGTTTAGAGGTTTAGGGTTTTGGATTTAGGGTTTATAGAGAGAGGAATTATAGGGAGATAGAGAGAGGAGATGGAGGAGAGAGATAAGGAGATCGAGAGTGAGGCACATGGCCAGGGACATAGGGAGAGAGATCAAGAGAGGTAGAGGGATGATAGAGATAGGGAGATAGGGGAGAGATAGGGAGATATAGGTTTAGAGTTGATTGGATTTAGGGTGTACCTGGGTTTAGGGTTTCTCAGTTTTGGAGATAGCTAGATAGAAAGAGAGAGGAGACAGATAGGGAGAGATAGAGGTGACAAAGGGGAGAGATAGGGAGATAGAGAGTGAGCGATATGTCTAGAGAAATAGGGAGAATGATTGAGAGGTAGAAGGACGATAGAGATAGGGAGATAAGGGAGAGATAGGAGATAGAGTTTAGGGTTGCTCATGTTTAGGGTTTAGGGGTTAAGGTTTAGAGGTTTAGGGTTTAGTGTTTAGAGAGAGAGGACCAATAGGGAGATATAGAGTGAGGGACATGGCTAAAGCATAGGGAGAGAGATTGAGAGGTAGAGGAATGATAGTGATGGGGAGATAGTGAGATAGGGAGATAGAGCTCGATAAAGGTTTAGGGTTTCTTGGGTTTAGTGTTTAGGATTTAGGGGTTTATGGTTTCTCAAGTTTAGGGATTAGGGGTTAGGAAATAGGGGTTAGGGGTTAGGGGTTAGGTTTAATCATGCATCCCAGTCACTCCCCTATCATTCCTATATATCCTATCTCTCCCCTCTATCTTTCCCTATCCCTTATCAATGAAGCAAATGGAAACAAGAAAACTAGGACTCCCTTTCTCAGGTTTAGGGTTTAGGGCTTAGGGGAATTATTTAGGGTTTATGGTTTAGGGGTTAGGGTTTAGTATTTGGAAAAATTATTTAGGGTTACTTGGGTTTAGGGTTTAGGGGCATTATTTAGGGTTTACGGTTGCATGTCAAAAGTAGTCTCTCTCTCTCTCTCTCTAAATCCGTAAATCCTAAATAATGGCCCTAATCCATAACCCCTAACCCGCATCTACCTCTCTCCTGTATCTATTCAAAAGTGCCTTTAAAATACTATGAGATACCTTAGTATAAGTAAATCATATAAAAATCAAATATATATATCATCATAATCCTATATAAATTTTGATAGTATTTTATAGCTAAAATGCCTAAATATCATCATAATCCTTTATAAAATTGCTTGTATTTTATAGCTAACATGCCTAAATATCATCATAATCCTTTATAAATTTGCTTGTATTTTATAGCTAAAATGCTTAAATATCATCATAATCCTTTATAAATTTGCTTGTATTTTATAGATAAAATGCCTAAATACTTAAAATGTATGCAATGCTAAAATAATAAAATAAAAAACAATGAATACAATAGGGAAAAAGAAAACGGATATCCGTTTTGGAGATCATAAAAAGCAAAAAAAAGACTGCGTTTTTGCAAACCCACGGCTTGCAAAAACACAGTCTCATCTTCAAAAAATGGATATCAGAGCTGAGGAACGGATATCCGATCCAAAGAGGTAAGATTTCATGCATTTTTTTTTGTTTGTTTTGTATTTTCAAGCAATTTTTTTGGTTTTTATGCTAAGTGGGTATGTTTTATAATTTAATTAGGTAAAATGGATGCACAAAATGAAAACCGAAACCCTCCACCACCAAACCCTCCCCCTCCAACAATAGAAGAGAATATTCAAATAAATATTGATCATATAAGCAGGATCATAGAAATGTATCACCGCCACCCTCGATTGTCTATAATGACATCGAATTTAGAGGGAATCATTAATCATATTCAAACCTTGTCAACCCAACACGAATCATTTCAGCAATGGCTAGAAGCCAAGAAGGCCGAATATGCTGACGGTTTGTCATATGAGGAAGTCAAAGATTTAGAGATTACAAAAACTATGTTAGCCCAACACTTTGTCAATCCTAAAACCGGATTGCATGTTGATGTCCGTAAGCCCAAATTTTCAATCAAATGGTGTATTCATGAGGGCATTAGTCAAAACTTTTGGGATCGTTGGTGGATGGTTTTTGATAAACCACCCAACAACAATTTAGATGTGCCTTTGTATTTCCTCCGTAAACTCTATGCAGAGTTCGTCATGGGTCAACATGTTAATTATTTTGATTTTAGAGAGTTTCAAGGAGTGGGCAGAGGAATGCCTCAAGATAGACCTGGGGCAATTAGACAAGTACAAGGTCCCTATATTCCCCCTCTTGCTATCCCTTCTCCACCCCCAATGCAGCACCCAGACGTTGTTGCAAATGCAACACAACAGGGCCTTAGTGCCATACACTCTTTGACCGAGCATTTGATTATACAGACATCTCAGTTTGCACAAGCACATGATGAAGGTGATGATATTGGATCACCTGGTACTACTAGACCGTCGTCGTCCAGACATATATGTGTGCCCCATCATTGCATTTCTTGCAATCATTTATGCTTGGGTCCTATTATGGAGAGTAGTGAGCCACCGTTGAACACATCAAAGTATGATCTCCATTCATGAGATGAGGCAATGGGGTCCATAACTCAAGTTGAGGGGTCAGGGACAAGAGTAGAAGCTACCGGATCAGTAAACATTAGAGAAGGAGAAATGCACAAGCAATCTTTTATGCAGGTAAAATTTAAAGTTAAATTTTATGGTCTATTCCATTTGAATATATAAACAAATTTAGTAGTACTAATGTATCTAAGTGGGATAACAGTTGATGACAGAGGCGGAGTTGACAGAAGTTCATCATGGAACTTTGTCTGCCATCCAATTTGGCTTGGACTTGCCGGTATAATTTGTTGTACACATTAACTTTTTTTTTTATGCATTTATTTCTTTGTGAGTAATTATATATTAATTTATATCTTGATGTTAATTTTATTTTATAGTCAATCGAAAATGTGAATGATGTGGCATCTTTGCCAATAGTCTTTTCTTGAACTCCTGATCGACCCAAGGGACTATCATTTGCAGAACGGCTTTCTCAATGCCAACAAAGGGTGGAGGTAATTTGATTGAATTGTACTTTAATTGATAATTTAGAAAACTTAAATATTTGATTATAGTCATTTAGAGTATTACATTCTTGTCCTTCTTAATTGATGCAGGAGGCCTCGATGGTGGTATGTGCTTGTTTTCTAGTAGATAAGTTTTTGTGTAGTGCATTTCCTATTTTAAATGTATGCATTTCCTATGTTGTTTAATAATTATATATTAATTTATTTCAATGTTACTTTGCTTTTATGTAGTCTGTTGAGAATGTGAGTGATGTGCCACCTTTGCCATCATGCTTCACTAGGACACCTGATCGTCTTAAGAGAAAATCATTTGCAGAACAATTGTCTGAACAACAACATAGAGTCGAGGTAATTGAATTAAATTTTTCTAAATAATTGATAGTTTATCTAGCGGTCTTATAGTTGATTGTAGTGATTTAGATGTATGTTAATAAATGAAAGTTCTTAATTGTAGTAGATAAGAATCTATTTACTAACTTTAACTTATTTTTATTTACCATTGAAGAGATTAATCAAATTTGTGTTTTGACTTGTTAATGCAGGAAACTTCACCTCCATCAATTACTAGACATTTTGGTACAAAGAGGACACTTTTTCAGGATCCATCACAGATTGAGGGTCAAGTGGACTTGTAGTATTTGATGTAGCTATTTGGCATGTAGATTGTATATAGATTTTGAGACATGGCATATGCCACATTTTGTAAAAAATATTTTGAGTTGGCATATTTGCCAAATTTTTGTATATGTCTACCATTATGGACTAGATTTTAATGTATATACACCTTGATATACAATATAATTTAAATTCCTTATGTGCAAGTCATGATACTTCCCATGATGCCATACATTATGATGATAATTCTTTAGTCCATTGATGATATGTTTAGCATTGAGAATGGTTTTAGATCAAGAGAATGGTTTTAGATCAATAGAATCAATAGAATCAATATGAAAAAATTCCTTATATATGCCCTAATCAAATAAGGTCATGATAAACCATTTCATCATGTATTTAGTCTTCATCTTGTCAAATTTTGTAAATATGTCAAAGTTGTCATATGAAAAATGTAAAAAAAATGCGAAAGTATGGAAGATGAATAGTCAAGTACTCAAGAGTCAGTTGGAGACTATTGGTTTCCCTCAAATCATGTATAAATATGCATAAACCTTCATGGAAAAGGCATTGGAGATGTATTGAAAACATTTTGAAGATCAATTGAAGACATGTTTGAATGAAATTAATGTCAAGAAACTCTATGTCAAGGACACTGGGGGCACATTATAAACATAAAAAACTTACATCTTGGGGGGAGGTGCCAATAAGGCCAATAAGGATACTATTTCAGTTGGGTGTGTGTGTGTATGAAAATCCCATTTATGGCCGAGAAGCTCTCTATTTACTATTATTTACACATCAGAGTATGACTATCCTAAAACAACATCGTGTATATGCTCATAAAAGCCATCAAACTCTGAGAATAAACTCGTCATTAGATAAGGAGTGGAAGGCTAAAGTCACATTCCCAAAAACTCTTAAAATCACATGTCTCCTCTTATGAAAACTAGGGTCTTTGTTGATACATTGTTCCGTAAGAGCAAAGTCACTTAAGATCCTAAGAGCAAAACCTTGCCAGGTGCCATATTTTTTGTTCTGCTCATCATGGGGTCGAACGGATTGCGCCAACGCATTGGGGTGGGCGGGTAAATGCTAGTGGAGGTTTTATTTTATGCGCCAAGCGTCCCAGTCATTCCGGGCAAGAGGCTACTGCCAAAGTCCCTTAAGATCCCTGAGACCAAAAAACTACCAAAATTTGACGGGGCAGTTCTCAAAATTTGTGACAGTTGGAAATGTTCTGTTTGGACCTACAGGTGCACGTGGCATCCTTCCACAATAACCTCTCTCATTTTTGGTCAACTCCATTCCGTTTGACCGTGCCGAAATCAAACGCATTGTTGCAAAATGCTTCAATTTGATGCAGTGGAAAGGTGCTAGGTGCGACATTTTTCATTCCATAGCTCGTGGGGTTGAACAAACTATGCCAACTCATTGGGGTGGGCAGGTAAATGCTAGTGGAGGTCTCGTTTCATGTGCCAAGTGTCCCAGTCGTTCCGAGCTGTAAGCTACCGACAAAGTTAAAAGTTGCTAGGATTGAAATTTTGCATTCCACAGGTCCTGGGGCCGAACAGTTTGCTCCAACACGTCAGGGTGGGTGAGTAAATGCTAGGGGAGGTCTTGTTTTGTGTGCAAAACATCCCAGTCCTTCCGAGCTGTAAGCTACCGGCAAAGTCAAAAGTTGCTAGGATTGAAATTTTGCATTCCATAGGTCCTGGGGCCGAACGTCACTTTGCCGGTAGCTTACAGCTCGGAAGGACTGGGATGCTTTGCACATAAAACGAGACGTCCCCTAGCATTTACTCGCCCACCCTGACGTGTTGGCGCAAACCGTTCAGCCCCAAGACCTCTGGAATGCAAAATTTCAATCCTAGCAACTTTTGACTTTGTCGGTAGCTTACAGCTCGGAACGACTGGGACGCTTGCACACGAAACGAGACCTCCACTAGCATTTACCCGCCCACCCTGACGCGTTGGCGTAGTCTGTTCGACCCCACGAGCTATGAAATGAAAAATGTCGCACCTAGCACCTTTCCACTACATCAAATTGAAGCAATTTGCAATAATGCGTTTGATTTCGACAGGGTCAAACGGAATGGAGTTGACCAAAAATGAGAGAGGTTATTGTGGAAGGATGCCACATGCACCTGTAGGTCCAAACAGAACATTCCCAACTATCACGAATTCTGAGAACTACCCCGTCAAAGTTTGGTAGTTTTTTGGTCTCAGGGATCTCAAGGGACTTTACCGGTAGCCTCTTGCCCGGAATGACTGGGATGTTTGGTGCACAAAACGAGACCTCTATTAGCATTTACCCGCCCACCCCGATGCGTTGGAGTAGTCCGTTTGAACCCATGAGCTATGGAATGAAAAATGTCGCACCTAGCACCTTTCCACTGCATCAAATTGAAGCATTTTGCAACAATGCGTTTGATTTCGGCATGGTCAAACGGAATGGAGTTGACCAAAAATGAGAGAGGTTATTGTAGAAGGATGCCACATGCACCTGTAGGTCCAAACAGAACATTCCCAACTGTCATGAATTCTGAGAACTGCCCCGTCAAAGTTTGGCAATTTTTTGGTCTCAGGGATCTTAAGGGACTTTGCCGGTAGCCTCTTGCCCGAAATGACTGGGATGCTTGACGCATAAAACGAGACCTCCACTAGCATTTACCCGCCCACCCCGACGTGTTAGCACAATTCGTTCGAACCCACGAGCTATGGAATGAAAAATGTCGCACCTAGCACCTTTCCACTGCATCAAATTGAAGCATTTTGTAACAATGCGTTTGATTTCGGCACAGTCAAACGGAATGGAGTTGACCAAAAATGAGAGAGGTTATTGTGGAAGGATGACACGTGCACCTGTAGGTCCAAACAGAACATTCCCAACTGTCACGAATTCTAAGAACTACCCCGTCAAAGTTTGGCAGTTTTTTGGTCTCAGGGATCTTAAGGGACTTTGCTGGTAGCCTCTTGCCCAAAATGACTGGGACGCTTGGCGCACGAAACAAGACCTCCACTAGCATTTACCCACCCACCCCGATGCGTTGGCACAGTCCGTTCGACCCCACGATGAGCAGAACAAAAAATATTGTTCCAGTTGACACATTCTCAATCATTGACATGGATGATATCTCAGTACCATTCCTTTAGGCACAATATGAGTTTCCAATGGAAGGCGCAATTGTGAGGTTAGAGATGATGAAAAGTGTGCCTCATTCACAGTCATGTTTTACTTGTCTTCAATGATGATTCCTTGATTCAACTTAATCCTTTGATAATACATTTTAACCTCCTTGTGAAAGCGCACTTTCAAGGTTGCTTGAGCAAGAGCTAGCGCCTCAACATCGAGGTGCACTTTTGGTGTTCTAGAAGCATGAACTAGCACCTCAAATAGTAAGGCACTCATTCTAGGTTGTTTATTCAATAATTGGCACTAGTCACATATGGTGTAGAGAGGTAGATGTGCGCCCAAGTCATCATTTGATGCCTTCAATAACTATAAACTCCTTTGATGATGCATTTTATCCTTCCTATTCACTATCTAGCCTTAGGCGCACATTTTAGGTTGATCAATCATAATCTAGTGGCCTAAGTACCAAGGTGCACTTTTAGGTTAGTTTGATAAAGGATTAGCGCCTTCATTTCTAGGCAGAAGTTTGGAGTTGAAATACATCAAAATAACAAGTTTCTTCATCACTTCAAACATATTTAACACTTTAAAGATCTCCAATGCATGATTGAATATCAAGAAACCAATGTATCATTTCATGAAGGTCTTAAGTGTTGTAAATATGCATCTTCTTATTTAATCATGTGTTGTAAATGAAGGAATGCAATGATTGCAATATGTGCACAAAATGGAATTTTTGATAAGGATTGAAAGGAAATGTTAAGAAAATGCAATTGGCGGGTGTAAATCCAAAGTGTGGAAGCATAGACAAGGCATGTGAATAATTTGGCATGACACCTCAAAGAGATGCTATCTCATGGAATGCAATGATTGGAAGATATGCACAAAATGGATTTTTTGAAAAGGCTTTAGAAACTTTGAAGCAAATACAATTGGAACGTTTAAAACCAAATTCCATAACCTATGCAAGCATTCTCCCTACTTGTGCCAAATTAGGATCTTATATATACATATATGCACACAATGTCATGAAAATAATGTATAGTGTATATATCAAGCCATATAGGCATGTACAAATAAAACCATATGGGTATATACAATGATATACATCGATAACATACAAAAGTATGTTTACAAAGCCAAATACACATATGTAACAAAATGTCCCAAAATCAAATCTCCTATGGATTGCTATCAAATAATCTATGGCTCTTGCTAGGCCATGACGATGGTGAACCAGTCAATGACTCATCTTCTATCGCTCATCAACTAGACCTCTTCGATAGAGATTTTTGAATTTCCACCTATTAATACAATCAAACAACGTGCACATTAATATAGAATTTAATATTCAAAATATATAACATGACATAAGTAATCAATCACTTACCACCAATTGGTGATCCCTTTTGATCATTTGTTGTCTCTCTTCTTCTATAGAGCTGGATGGGTAGGGGAGGTGATGTCCTGTGAGAAGCATGAACAAACAGATTTAAAAGTAAACATGAATATCATAAATATGTACATTAAATGCTGCGCTTATTATAGGACTGTTCTAGTACTATTTTAGGACTGTTGTAGGACTGTTGTAGTTAAAACTATCCTAGTAGACATGTATAGGATTGTTATAGGACTGTCATCTCATGGAATACAATGATGGCAAGATTACTATCAAGATTAGTATGAAGATTAATTATGACTGTTATAGGACTTTTATAAGAATGCAAAGTAAGGAAGCATAGGCAAGGCAAATGAACTGTTTGGTGGAATACCTCAAAGAAATGAGAATTTTGTCAGATGTTGTAGTTGCAATTGCCATGTGACACATGTATGTAATATGTGAAAGCATAGACAAGGCACATGGACTATTTGGCAAAAGACATCAAATACATGTCATCTCATGGAATGCCTTATGTAGAAAAAGGTACAAATGTGCAATATTAAGAAATACAAATGAGAACTAAAAATCATACCTCGAGTATAGTCAAAATAACCTACGATGCCATACAAAATAATTTACGATGCCATGCAAAATAATCTACAATGCCATGTAAAATAACTTTATTCGCAGTCCTGTATAGTCAAAAGCATGCATTATAGTTATTAAAGTAACAAGATTTTTAATAAAACAATTCTAAAAAATAGAAAAAACAAGAACAAGTTAAGATAAAAAAATGTCATACCTGTCCATCTGGAAGTTTAAATGCTAGTCAAGCGTACCTGGAGGGTCATCTCTTACCTTCAAAGTATCCAATATTGCTTCATGATTAGCATTACTAATTGTCCATAGTTCTTTTGATTTTGGTTTTCCATGATGCTTCAGTAACTTGACATTTGTTGCTACAACTAGGTGAGAATACATCAATATGGTTTTATGCTTCTCAAAGTCTTCAAAGGCCGGGATGCCATTCTTTTTAACCATATATGTTCGTAACCAAGTCCCAGCAATAACAACTGATCCTGTAGGATATGTGAACCCATCATCATCTGTCATAGGTTGTGTTAGCTTTTGTTTTCCCTGTACACATCGTGCCAACCAATAGTCTGACCTCTCTTCATTTCCATGCGGTGCAACAACTGCATAAACATGACCTGGCTGTACAAGGTCTGAAAGATGTTCATAGTCAAATGAGCTCTCCATGTCATTGATGGAAGATGATTGACCTTCATATAAAGGGATTGAATATTGTGGATTCCATGCATCTACCCACTCACTTGACTCACAATTGTTTCAATCACATTTAATACAACTCTGACAAAAACAAGCTAATTCTCGTGTCCAAATAGTCCATGTACTTGCATTTGAGCTTTGAAATGAATGCATCTTTGATGATTCACTGATTCTCTGACATTCTAATTTCTCTATCGCTATCCCATCATCAACCAACCAAAAGAACCTGCGCACCTCAGAATCAAGAGCCACTCCTCATGATAATGCATAGTTACACCACTTAACAATGGAATCTGCATCACTAAAAGTAGCACCACCTCTAATCTTTAGTTGTTCTTTAAAAAGAGCTCTCTTCACGCATGCACCTGCTCCATCATGTTCACCTTTTCCGTGCCCGGCTTTAAAAAAATTCTAAATATGAGGTATACCCTTCTCTACATGCATTTTGCTCAACCAATAGAAATTACGAGCATTCTTGAATTGACCAGTGCAATTATCTGACCAAATGAGATGTTGATCTATTCTAATATCTTTTTCTTGCAAGAACCCATAAAATTGTTGAAAACAATATTGCACAAACTCTGCTGAATGAGATCGATCATCACTCATGTAAAAATGGTATTCTCTGACAATCTTCCTGTTCTCTTCTGTACTCTCGGGGGCATGTCTGTATGTGATGTGAACAAAAATAGCAATCTGAATAGAATTGTAGTACTGGGATTGAACTTCATTTTGGGGTTGCAATGTATAGTTTTCTACAAAATCAACTACAGAGACAATAGTTCCAAGCGGGAAAGAGTCTTTACACATCCTGAACTGTTGATCTAACCATCGAGACCTGTGGCTATGTCTGGCATACTTGTAGAAAAGATTTTTCTTAAAATCATCAATAAAATCAGTAATACTTACCTCTCTTACAATCAACTCACATCTAGAACCTTCACCTCCACTTTTCAAATTGTATTTCACTATCTCATATCTCTTTTTCTCAACCATTCTCTTTCCAAAATCATGCTCGTTGCCCTCATGAAAACATGATACAAACTTTGATAACCCACCACATTGTAAACACTTCTCATTTAAACAATCATTCTTGTAGAACATGCAACCATCATCTCTAATACATAGAAATAAATCCAATAAGTCCCTAGATGACTTTGGTAGTTGAATTGCACCACACTCCTGTAACATTTCGTTAGTGTGCAAAGTAGAACGAATATTGCATAATAATTCATGGTACATAGAAAATTCTACATGGTATTTGCAACAACATGTATTACAAACTTTAAGAGGAACACAATAAAATGGCTTAAGAGATTCAAATGCTCTTTGTGAGATTGTCATACCTGGGTGAGTTTCACAATATTGTTTGTACAATGTTGTTTGGCTACATTCCAAGTAATGTTTAGGATGTGGTGTGTGGTCTTTATCACCAATTCTTAACTTTACAACATCTTTTGCATTTGGTGACACCCTAGAGTTAGTGTGCCAAAATCGTTCAATTTCTTCCTTTGTGCTATCAATTAGCTTCTTGTCAACTCATGGAAGCCTACCACTGAAAGCCCAAGTATCATTGGCAATAGGACTATCTAGCCTTGATCTTAATGCTAGTGCTTTTGACAATGTTTTACGATTCAATCTTAAGTCAACACAAGTTTGCCTCATTAATCGAGCATTTCTTAATTGTTTTCTTACTATTGAGGTTGCTATTACTCTACAGGAAGCTCTTTTATCTTTCTCCTTGCTAGTCTTTCCAATAGAATTGAGTGCATTGAAAAGGCTTCTTACAATAATTTTATTCCGATCGGACACTTTGTTTAACCGAATCTTTAATTTCTTTAGTAAAGGTCTCATTTTGTACATCTTTAATAATTGCACAAAAAGTTGGCATTGTTTGATTAATGTTTTCTTCTCAAAGTATTCATTGAAGAGTTTTGTAGCCCACAACCGAACCGTTCATGATGACCTCTTGCCTTCAAATTTTTCCATTATGTTCTCATCAATTTCAAGTAACCATTTTGGGCTTTTTGGGTGTTTTCCAATTTCATCACGGTTATTCTCTTCTTGACAAATGTCCTCTCTTCTTATGAAATTTGGAGATACATTGATTGTTCTTGTTTCATCTATGTTATCAACCTCATCAATTTTATCAACAAATGGATTATGGAGTGCAATTTCAACATCATGATGTTCATATCCACTTTCTTCAAGTGCACGTCTTCATTTTTCTTTTTCTTCTTTGTCCATGGTATTGCTATTATGAATAGGTGTTTCATAACATTTTTCAATATTTTCATTTGCAATATCATGGTGAATTTCATTCTTATCTAACATTTCATTATAATCAAAATTAACATCTTCAATTTGCATGTCATTAGATGGTAAAGAATAAGATTCACCTTGATGAGCATCCACCAAACCCACCCTTCCAATCGTCTTCCTTTCCCTATCTTTTTTCCTAATTGCTTCAATTTCCTCCAATGTAGCTTTCCTCATCCTTTTTGCTTTACGATGACTGTTTCTCCCCATTAGGAGAACAAAAATATCACCCTTATGATTGTAACAAGAAAATTGTGTCTCCAAAAGTGCATAAAAATATTCCTTTCACTGTCATATCCAGAAATCACGAGTATTTCGAGAGCAGAGGGTCTCTGGTTGCAAAAGTCGGGCCCAACAATATTCCTTTTGTCTTTTTTCTACTTTTACAAAATGGATATCCGTTTTGGAAAAGCCCAATTCTTTGTAACGGACACTTGCAACATCCATATGGCTACTACAAAACATATATCCGTTTTATTATGTACATTTGGATTCTAGACTAGGGATTCATTGTATTATTCAATAAACTTGTGAATTACCATCTAATTTCAATGTTTACACACTAATCCACCTAGGTATCAACTTAATAAAGCTCTGGATATAAGCCATTATTTGATTTTAGGCTATCATCAAATGAGGAGCTTCTAAAGGCAAAAATGTTGTCCCAAAAGAAGGCTCAATGTTATTCGTAAAGACATTAGATTGTTAAAATACAAATTCAAGGTTAGATATTCCTTGGGCTATTTTAGTATAGAGAAGCAAAATTGCAATATATGACTATCCTAGGAATTAGAATGGTTGATCATAGGATATTCATGGTATTTTGATATTAATGGATGGATTGATGGATGTTTAGGGAGTTTAAGTTTAAATGTAATGTATGAGAATTCTTATTTATGAAGGATCTAATATGTATTATGTCTTATTTGCAGGCCATTCAAGAAAGAAATGAAAAGATACCAAGGACTATCATAACACCTATTATAATTAGGTGCATCAAAGGATTGTCATCCAGGACCTTACCAATATGGGAAGTTATAAAAACCATGTCATGTTTAAAATTAAAGGCTTTATCACCTCTTTGTCCCTATAGGCCTATTAGAACAATAGGCCGCATTTTGTTCATATACCGGGGTTGAGATTAAACACTAAGCATTTGTAGTTATGGCAAGTGTAAATGGAAATAGATCACAACTTTATACAATCTATCCTCTCCTAGATTGCACTGACTGAGTGGAAATTAAAAATTCCCTATTAATGTCCTTTATATACTGAAGGTATGGGTGAGAAAGGTAAACTTTGTATATTGTAGACAAGTGATGCATAGCAACACAACAAAAGCTTACAAACAGGGTGTAAAATACCCATTAACCCACCAATTGCTCAAATAGCTTTTAAAATATCCTTCCCAAGGTCCAAACGAGACCAAAATACACTCTTTCTTTACTATCGGCAAGACATTTCTAATGTCTCATCGAACTATGCTTCACATGTTCTTCCTTTCTCTATTGTCAGCCAGACTTATCATTATCGGTAACCTTCAAATTTGTTAGCCCGATGTGGGACCTCTCGCCGATGTGTAGAATCCATCGCTTAGGCTTATGCTTCGGTGTGACTCCTCCATTGTTCTCCGATATGTATAAGAGGACAGATCAAAGTAATTAGCATGCTCCCTTCAAAGTAAAGACATGAGAATAGAGCACTTCTAAGATGGTTATTGTAAAGGGACAAATCAAGTAGAGACATGCAGTTTCCTAGAGAATTTGGAACGCTTCCGCTCAGGTGATTGTAGGACAAACAAAGATGTTCTAACTTCCCCAGACCACTAAATTCTGCAAGTATGCTCCCCTTCAAGTTATTGTGTGAAATTCTTTTCCAGTGAAGTTGTGAGTAATTGGCAAGAGATTTGGGAATAGAACCCTCTAGTCCATTTCTTCTTAAGTCAAGTATCTTCAATGCTTTCAACTGGTCAAACCAAGGTGGAATCCTTCCCTTGAAAGAACTAAAAGAGAGATTTAAAGTGCATAACAAGGAGAGACCTCCTTCGGATGGAAAAAAGGGTACCTTTTAATTCCAATTGAGGGAGAATTATGGCCACCACTCTATTGGTATGTTTCTTGTACCAAACACTGGTCCAAAAGCACACATTTTCTGAATTGGTAGAAGTCTAGTTAGAGAAATGTGGTCTCCTCGACTACTATTATTGTAGGATATGCATAAATGGGTTTGTTGAAAAGGCTTTAGAAAATTTCAAGCAAATGCTATTGGCAAGTGTAAAGCTAGATTCTGCAACCTTTGTCAGCATCCTCTCTACCTCTACCAAAATGGGAGCTTTGGAATAGGGTATGGACATTCATCAAAGCATAATGGAAGTGGGATTTTTGTAGATATTCTAGTTGGAAATGCTCTGGTAGACATGTATGGAAAGTGTGGAAGCATAGACAAGACACATGAACTGTTTGAAAAAATGCCTCAAAGAAATGTGGTCTCATGGAATAAGATGATTGCAGGATATATACACACTTACTCCGATGTGAGATTCACTACCCTTGTCTATTGGTAAGACCAATACCCTCGGTGAGACTTTTTACTTGCATTCTGACATTATAACTCTCACCAATGTGTTTACCGTCCATTAGTCATCGGTAAGACTTCTACATCGGTCAGACATTCTCTTCGATTTTTGATATCGTATCTCACACCGAAACAATAAACACCGAACTACACCATCGGCCAGACCGCCTCTATCGGTGACACTTTTCTTCTCACCTTCGAGAGCCCATCTCTTTCCGATGTTCCTTCTGTCAGTGTGACTCCCTCTCATCGGTGTAGTTCTCAACCGTTCTTCCGATGTGCTGATAAATAACCCATCGGTGACACTTAATGATTGTCACCCCGATATGACTTGATCGGTGAGATCAATATTGTTGGCTCAATGGAACTTTGTCTCTCCGATAACTATTGTCAGTCCGATGTCTTCAATTTAGCCTATACATAACATGACTTGTTATAACCGGTCGACTAACGTATCTTTTCCCAATTTTCCCGATATGGCCCATCAACCTTTGTATCCTTTAACATGTACATTCACCATTTACAACCACGATAAACGATAGCAGGATATACACGAAATGTCCACGCATACATAAACGATATACCCATGGATTGTATCTTCGGTGAAACAATACCTGTTGCAAGTATAAGGTGAGCCAGTGTTGTCATTGATGTCAACGTACTCATATTGCATTGACAAGAAGGATTGGATGAGCTGTGTGCTGAGGATATTGAGAAAATTAGCCTCAGTCAGGAACAGTGAAGAACTGTGATGAGAAGAAGGCAAATGTATTGTATAGGTTGAGAACCGGAGGATGCGGATTAAAGGGTTTGTAGCTATGAGTCTTGAGATGCTTCAGTCAAGATTTCAGAGGTCCACATGAAGATCTGAAGGAGTTGTGGCTGTCGGTGTAGAACCGGTTCCGGCAAGTATTCAGAGGTGACAGAGGATCACAAAAAGGTCCGGTGAGGTCCAGAACTGTATAATCCTAATCTGCGGATTGGAAGGAGTCTTTGGGATGTCCTTGTGATGTGCCATCTCAAGTTGTGTATGATTTGGAGGTCCGGAAGTACCTCTTGCATTATGACAGTGGCGACAGACAGTGTTCTTGAAGTTCCGGATAAGGAAGAGAAGAGATTCCAGTAAGTAAAGAAAGTGCAGATGTACCTGGTCATTCAGGCAAGCTTGTGAAGGTTCTTGGATCATGTTGAGGTTGTGTTGTTGGTTCGCATTGATAGTAGAGCCCGGAATTGAAGTTATTCTTCCGGATGAAGTTCTTGCTCTGTTTAGCCGACCGGATGAGTTGTTTATCCTGCGAATGTTCTTGTGGTGGCCGACCGGATGTGTTATTCATCTTGCGGATACTCTTATGGTTGTTTGCTGACTTAGATGTTTGTTCCTAAGTCGATGTCTTGTATAAATAACGGTTTGTGAGTTCATTTCGAAGTGTGGATTGTGTGGATAAGTGTGGCACAGTGAAGAGAAGTGCGAAAGGCAGAGCAGAGGTTTTTGGGCTTAAATGGAACTGATCCGGACATGGTAGAGATGTCATTCTCCAGTTCACGATTGTGATTCTTATCACTTTGTAGACAGTGTGTCTCCTTGTAGGTAGTGGGCCTCTTTGTGAGTAGTGTGCTCGGGCAGTGAGCCCTAATTGGCATGTGCCATTCTTTTTCTTATTCTTCTAACAGAGAATGATCCTTTGGTTAATCACCCCGTGGTTTTTCCCTTAACCGGGTTTTCCACATCAAAATCTTGGTGTTCAATGTGTTGATGTTTATCTGCTCTTGTGTTTATGTATTATGCTTTCATGGATGATTAATTGATATGCTGTTAACTAACAACGAAGAATCAAGTGTTTGAAAGAACAAGAAGTTTTATACAACTGATTCACCCCCCCCCTCTCAGTTGTATGCCTTAAATCCAACAATTGGTATCAGAGCCAAGTTCCTCTGAAAGGAGCTTAACCGCTTGAGGAGATCCAGGATGTCGTCATACAAGAAGGATAGTCCGAAGTTCGATGGAACCAACTTCACTCTCTGGAAAGGTCGCATGAAGTGTCACTTGGAATGTATGGGAAAAGCATACTTGGCTATGGTCTCAAAACCATATGTACCTCCACAAGGTGGTCCGACAACTCTGAATGAAATCACAGATGCTGAAAATAATCTGCGGACCAAGGAAGCCCTACTAAGCGCATTGAATGATTCAGATCTCTCAAATGTTATTGACCTACCAACTGCATATGAGATCCTGACTAAACTGGAACTTCTGTATGAAGGAGATGAGTTTGTCAAAAGTGCAAGGTTGCAAAGTCTGAAAGGGAAATTTGAAAGATTGAAGATGAGAGATGATGAAAACATTACTACCTTTATGCCAAGAGTGAATGAGCTGGTATGTGGAATTAGAAATGCTGGTGGAACTCTAGATGAAAATGAGATTGTCTGCAAAATCCTAAGATCCCTTCCTGCTGCCTACAAAATCAAGGTTGCTTCCATTGATGAATTCAGAGCCCACACAACTGTCACAAGAGAACAACTGGCTGGCAAACTAGCTGCATTTGAAATGACCGAGTTTGGAGATGATCCTCCCAAGACTGAATCTGCTTTCAAAGCCAGTGCCTATGTGAAAGGCAAACAGAGATTTGATCCGGGAGAAAACTCATCAAGGAAGATGTCATGGTATGATCAAGCAAGAAGAGACATGGAAGAAGAAGAAGCAGAAACAGCTCAACTTGAAGCCCTCATTGCAAAGAGACTGCCAAGAGGATCCGGTAAGTATGAAGGAAAACTACCCTTTAAGTGTTTCAACTGCAATAAGATTGGTCATTTTGCTTCAAGATGTCCGGAAAGATCTGCAAGGTCTAATACTAACAGACAAAGGTTTCAAAAGAACTGCTATTATGTTCATGAAGAAGATGACAATGAAGGAGTAACAGATGATGAATCAGAACTAGAAAGCAAATCCAGAAATGAATGGGTGTTTATTGCCATCAGGGAAGAAGATTCAATATCCTCTGAATCTGTCAATCACAAGGTTGTGGAAAGAGCTTTGGCTGCTCAAGTGGAAGGAAAGGATGATTGGGTTATTGATAGTGGATGTTCTCACCATATGAACTGGTGACAAGAATAAGTTCTTAGATTTGGAAAGGTATGAAGGAGGAATGGTAAAGTTTGGTGACAATTCTGTTGGCAGAATCAGAGGTAGGGGAACTATTTCCTTTGATGGAAAGAGCAAAACGGGTAATGTACTATATGTTGAAGGATTGAAGCACAATCTTCTGAGTGTTGGTCAGTTAGTGGACAAAGGCTATGATCTCCGGTTCAAGAATGGAAAATGCAGAATCTTTACAAGCTCCGGAACTGAAATTGCATCCGGTGCTCAAACAAAAGGTAATATCTTTCATCTGGTTGGTTCAAACAAAAGTTGTTTGTTTGCTCAAGTTGATCAAAGTTGGTTATGGCATAGAAGAATGTGTCATGTGAATTTTGATAACATCATCAAGATAAGCAATATTCAGGCTGTAAGAGACCTTCCAAAATTGGTGAAACCTACAAATAGTTTGTGCAAAGAATGTCAGCTAGGTAAACAGAGCAGAGTCTCTTTCAAAAGCAAAGATCAGTCTTCTACCGGATTGTTGGAATTAGTACATACTGATCTCTGTGGTCCGACAAGAATCAAGAGTCTGCAAGGTGATAGATATTTCATGTTGTTAATTGATGATCATTCCCGGATGATGTGGGTTACCTTTCTAAAAGAAAAATCAGAAGCATTTGAGAAGTTCAAAATCTTCAAAGCTATGGTAGAGAATCAAACCGGATTGAAACTAAAGTGTCTAAGGTCTGATAGAGGTGGTGAATTTACATCTGGTGAGTTCATTGACTTTGGTGAGAAGCAGGGTATAAGGAGACAATTGTCTGCTCCTAGGACTCCACAGCAGAATGGAGTAGTTGAAAGAAAGAACCGGACCATCCAGGAAGCTGCCAGGACAATGATGTTGGAAGAAAATGTTCCTCAGATGTTTTGGAAAGAAGCTATCAGCACTGCAGTCTACACTCTCAATCGAGTTCAAATCAGAAACAACACCGGTAAGACCCCCTATGAACTCTGGTTTGGCATCACTCCTACTGTGAAATATTTCAGAGTATTTGGTAGCAAGTGTTATATTAAAAGAGATGAAGATCTAGGAAAGTTTGATGCTAGAAGTGATGAAGGAATTTTCTTGGGCTACTCCACTCAAAGCAAAGCATACCGGTGTTACAATAAGAGATTGAGGAAGATGATTGAAAGCACCAATGTAAAAGTTGATGAAGGAATTGAGAAGCCTTCAAGATTTTATGAGTTTGATGAAGATGATCAAGATGGTGTTCAGGTTCAACGGACTCAATCCCCTCCGGTAAGTCAGAATCAACTTGATCCAGTAAATCAGGAAGAAGAAATAGGTCAGAATGAACCTGATCAAGGAGCAACAGTGCAGGATATTCCCAAAATTCCAAGGTATGTAAGACTAAACCACTCTGAAGATCAGATCATAGGTGACAGAAGCAAAGGTGTGCAAACTAGAAGGAATGTTGCTCAAAATCAGGATGAATGTTGTCTGATTTCAAAGATTGAACCTAAAACAATAAATGAAGCCTGCAATGATGAAAACTGGACTAAAGCAATGAAAGATGAATTAATGCAAATTGAGAAAAATCATACTTGGGATCTTGTTCCCAGACCTAGAGACAGGAATGTGATTGGAACCAAATGGGTCTTCCAGAACAAACTGAATGAAACTGGTGAAGTTATCAGAAACAAAGCTAGATTGGTCTGCAAAGGCTACTCTCAAATAGAAGGAATTGACTTTGAAGAGACCTTTGCTCCGGTGGCAAGAATTGAAGCAGTCAGATTATTTCTTGCATTTGCTGCCTTCAAAGACTTCAAGGTATATCAGATGGATGTCAAGTCTGCTTTCCTAAATGGTGATCTGGAAGAAGAAGTTTACATTGAACAACCGGATGGATTTCAATTGTCTGATAATGATGATATGGTCTGCAAGTTGAAGAAAGCATTGTATGGACTAAAGCAAGCCCCAAGAGCATGGTATGAAAGGTTGGATAAGCATCTTGTGCAGATTGGATTCAACAAAGGTACTGCTGACAGTAACTTATATTTCAAAATTGTTCATGAAAACATTTTGATTGTTGAAGTGTTTGTGGATGATATCATTTTTGGAGGAAGAGATAGTATGTGCAAAACTTTTGCAAATCAGATGAAAAGTGAGTTTGAAATGTCTATGCTTGGTGAAATGAATTTCTTCTTGGGTCTGCAAATTACTCAAACAAAGAAAGGAATCTTCATTTCTCAGACCAAATATGTGAAAGAATTGTTAAGGAAATATGGTATGGAAGATTCAAAACCAATGAACACTCCCATAGCAACCGGATGTAAGTTGAGCAAAGATGATGACTCCCCAAAGGCAGATTAGACAAAGTATAGATCAATGATTGGTGGATTGTTGTATCTCACTCAGACTAGACCAGATATAATGCAGGTTGTTGGTCTTGTGGCAAGATTCCAGGCTGATCCTAGAGAATCTCATGTTATGGCAATCAAAAGAATTTTTAGGTACCTGAAAGGAACAGTTGAGTATGGTCTATGGTACCCTAGAGATCCAGATTTCTCTCTTCATGCTTACACAGATGCAGATTGGGCAGGAGATGTGGATGACCAGAAGAGCACTAGTGGTGGAGCATTCTTTTTGGGGAAGAGATTGGTTTCTTGGCTAAGCAAGAAACAAGATGCAATATCTCTGTCTACAACTGAAGCAGAATACATTGCAGCAGCAGGTAGTTGCACTCAAATCTTATGGATGAAGCAGATGCTAAGAGACATTAAAGTTGAATATGAGGAGCCCATCACAATTTTCTGTGATAATTCAAGTGCAATTAATATTTCTAAGAATCCGGTATTGCATTCTAAGACTAAGCACATATCTATCAAGTTTCACTTTTTGAGAGAACAAGTGAACAAGGAAGAAGTCAGATTGGAGTATGTTCCCTCAAAGGATCAGATTGCAGATATCTTTACTAAACCTCTTCCCAAGGACTCTTTTGAATATCTCCGGGAGAAGTTAGGGGTCATGGCCCCTCCGGTGATGAACTAGGATGCACTGATGTGCATCAGTCCGGTGGATATCACAGTCATATCTTGTGATCCGGATTGATGATGGGGAGCTGCAACTAAGGGGGAGCAGCTCATATGATTCTGATGTATGAGAATTGCAAGTATGAGCCCTTTGCCATTGATGTCAAAGGGGGAGAGAAGACATGTGAAAAATAAGTGGTTGATGATCAAAGGGGGAGCAGTAAAGGAAGAGAAGACATGTGAAAAGTTGTTGTTGATAGGGGGAGCTGTGACAGAAAGGAGAAGTTCTTGTCTTGATGGTTTTTCACATCATATGTTGCCATCAATGACAAAGGGGGAGATTGTTGCAAGTATGAGGTGAGCCAGTGTTGTCATTGATGTCAACATACTCATATTGCATTGACAAGAAGGATTGGATGAGCTGTGTGCTGAGGATATTGAGAGAATTAGCCTCAGTCAGGAATAGTGAAGAACCGTGATGAGAAGAAGGCAAATGTATTGTATAGGTTGAGAACCGGAGGATGCGGATTAAAGGGTTTGTAGATATGAGTCTTGAATGCTTCAGTCAAGATTTCAGAGGTCCGCATGAAGATCTGAAGGAGTTGTGGCTGTCGGTGTAGAACCAGTTCCGGCAAGTATTCAGAGGTGACAGAGGATCACAAAAAGGTCCGGTGAGGTCTGGAACTGTATAATCCTAATCTACGGATTGGAAGGAGTCTCTGGGATGTCCTTGTGATGTGCCATCTCAAGTTGTGTATGATTTGGAGGTCCGAAAGTACCTCTTACATTATGACAGTGGCGACAGACAGTGTTTTTGAAGTTCCGGATAAGGAAGAGAAGAGATTCCAGTAAGTAAAGAAAGTGCGGATGTACCTGGTCATTCAGGCAGGCTTGTGAAGGTTCTTGGATCATGTTGAGGTTGTGTTGTTGGTCCGCATTGATAGTAGAGCCCAGAATTGAAGTTATTCTTCCGGATGAAGTTCTTGCTCTGTTTAGCCGACCGGATGAGTTGTTCATCCTGTGAATGTTCTTGTGGTGGCCGACCGGATGTGTTATTCATCTTGCGGATACTCTTATGGTTGTTTACCGACTTAGATGTTTGTTCCTAAGTCGATGTCTTGTATAAATAACGGTTTGTGAGTTCATTTCGAAGTGTGGATTGTGTGGATAAGTGTGGCACAGCGAAGAGAAGTGCGAAAGGCAGAGCAGAGGTTTTTGGGCTTAAATGGAACTGATCCGGACATGGTAGAGATGTCATTCTCTAGTTCAAGATTGTGATTCTTATCACTTTGTAGACAGTGTGTCTCCTTGTAGGCAGTGGGCCTCTTTGTGAGCAGTGTGCTCGGGCAGTGAGCCCTAATTGGCAAGTGCCATTCTTTTTCTTATTCTTCTAACAGAGAATAATCCTTGGGTTAATCACCCCGTGGTTTTTTCCTTAACCAGGTTTTCCACATCAAAATCTTGGTGTTCAATGTGTTGATGTTTATCTGCTCTTGTGTTTATGTATTATGCTTTCATGGATGATTAATTGATATGTTGTTAACTAACAACGAAGAATCAAGTGTTTGAAAGAACAAGAAGTTTTATACAACTGATTCACCCCCCCCCCTCTCAGTTGTATGCCTTAAATCCAACAATACCAATGGTACAAAATATGTTGCTTCTCTTCATCCAAAACCAATGGTACAAAATTTTTCATAGATCAATGAAACGGATATCCGTTTTCAGAACGGATATCCGTTTTCAGAATGGATATCCATTTTGGGTTGCTTTTACCGAAGCAAAACTGATATCCATCTTGCTTTGGTACAAAGCAAGACGGATATCTATTTTGATTGTTGACTTTTTATGGATTGTAACGTGTTTTAATGTTTTAGTCTCTTCTTTGAACTTCACCCTTCGTGCTGACGATTTTTTTTTATGCAAAATTGATAAAACGAAAAGGGTTTATAGAAAAAATTGTTAGCTTTCTAAAAATATAAGATTTATTTGGTTATCATTTTATTAAATAATTATCAATAATTTTCAATGTACCGTGTCTCTGAAATCCTGATGGACACACTGATTGGAAAACATCCATAACTTTCAAACCATTTCACCTTTTTGAGATCCGAAACCTGCGTCACACTCTATGCTTTTCTGGCTATAGGTTAAAAAAAAAATTTGAATTTTGATTTTTTTTATCGAGTTAGGTTGGCTGGAAAATTACTTTTTATTTTTTTTAAAAAGTGACAGTAAAAAAATCATAACTAATTATTTTATTAGAAAAAAATTTCAAATAAATATGCATCACATCCGGACATGAGTCCTCTACTTATTTTGAAAGTTTCAAAAAAATATATATATTTTTACTCATAGTTAGGTTGGTTGGACAGACACCCACTTTTTATTTTTTTCTGAAAAATTTAATAGCTGTTCATTGAAATATTCAATTTTCACTAAGTAAATTTAGTTTTTTTTTTTTTTTAAAATAGTAGCCTATAAACTAGATTCAATTCTCTACAAATTTCATTCTTACATCTTTTTCAAATTGTATAGATAATCCATTCAAAATTTCACATGAACTTGATAAAGTCTGATTTTTTGTATTTTCATTGCCACTTAGAGGTATAGTTTGGCCCATCATGATCCTGCACATACCCTGCCGTTAAGAACAACCAACGAGCTTTGAAAGGTCTTTTTGCGGGTTATCCAAGCTCCTCTGAATATATCCAGTTAGACGCGGAAGTTCTGCAAATATCAAGATATGCGTGTGTTATGGGAAAATGTGGTCGATATCAGTATATCAATATAATCCAAATAACTCAATGAAATTGGAATAAATAAGATCAAACACAAAGAACACAGTACCTTGGAAACCTTTCTATTCCGTGACTTCCATTGGTCGTCTATCTCGAATTGATCTCGTGTATGAATAGGGCCCTCAGAAGGTGTACTTCCTAAGTTTTTTCCAAGATGACAATGGAGAATGGTTGTTGATAGGTCTTGCAATGAAGAGGATCTTCATAATACAATGATAATGGTGATAATGGTGTGACAATTGATCTCAAGCTATGGAGTGATTTGTGCCAAAGGTACGCTGTGATTCCTGCAGAGTGAGTTTATAAAAAGCTTGGATGGATGAAATGGAGGAATAGGGGTTGTATTTATAGACTTGTGAGAAAGAAGATCAATGGTGTAGAATGAATAAGAAGATCAATAGTTGAAGAAATTTGAGAGAATGTGTGTGAATAGGGAGAGGACAAGTGTCCTGCTCCTTCATGCATCAGGGTAGTTAACAGAATAGATTGATGAGTTAAATGAGATGATTGACCAGTTAACAAAATTGATTGGAGAGATAAGTGGGCTGATTGGGGAGTTGACTGAGATGATTGAACACTGAACTCAGATGACTAATTAGTTAACAGATTTGATTTATGAGTTAACTAATCTAACTGGAGGAGAAATAGGACATGTGGGTGAGGGAATATTAGCTAATTAAATATTGGAATATTTAATTACACGTGCACATGGATCAATTGAATTATTTTTGGTATTAATTCAATTTTGGAGGAAATAGACAATTTAAATAAATATTAGGATTTATTTAAATATGGAGAATGAGAAGAATTAATTAAATAATTTGGTATTATTTAATTTAGAATGATTTTAGAAGAATTTGGATGATTTAATTAAATAAATGATTTTATTTAATTTTTGGAGAAATATGAATCAAATAAATAAATTGATTTATTTAATTATTGATAGAGGAATTTAAAATGAAATAAATAAATTTGCAGAAGTGTGTGCAAACCTAACAATATGTATGCAGAAATATCAGACCCTAGATGTCTCAATCAAGGGAAGATCAACAACTTGCTTTGAATCAATAAACACATACAACTTCACCTCAAGGAGATGATAACAAATGAAGACTTACATGAACAAGAAGGTGAATCACCAATTTCCGTGGAGGATCTCCAAGATCGATGTTGGAGGCTTCAACCCTTCTCCTGATCATGCAAAGGGTGTACAAACCCTAGGAAGAGCAAGATAGTCTCAAGATCTTGATTCCTAATCTCCATCCATTGTCTCCATGATAGAAAATATAGAATGCTTTTGAAAGCTTCAACAAGTCACTGATCTTCAATGGAAATTTTGGTAGAGTTTTGGCATCAAGCTTGCATAAGATTTGTGTACGTTAAAATGATTATCAAATGTCTTTTTATATCTAGGTTCAGGGTAATTCAAATTTTGAAATAACGTCTTGATATCGCATGAAAAACAAGAATTTGAAAATGGAAGTCTGGTCAATGGAAAATTCTCTGCAAAGCTTTGGTATCATGGAAGATTAAACAAAGGAAGCAAATAACATATGTGATGACTAGTGTGTCGTGGGTGAGGGGTATGTAAGCACTTGCAACCATCAAACATTCAAGGAATATGCCATTAATAACAACCAATGAGCTTTGAAAGGTCTTTTTGTGGGTTATCCAAGCTCCTCTGGAGTTTGTTGAAAAGGGGCTGAGGGAAGTAAGCAAATAAAATAAGTTGGTGTAAAGTCAAAAGGAGGGAAGTGGGAGATTGACAGTCAACTGGATGCAGAGCTTTTCTTTATCACTGGATATATCTGGTGCTCGCTAAATTCCCCGCTTTGTCCTATCACCCTCATTTTTTCCACAAAATCCAACGACTTGTGAAAGCTTTGCACATATCCTGTATCATGTAAAACTCCTACAAACCTACAAATAAATTGGATGTCCATAAAAATGATGAATGATAAAGGAATTTTGTCAGATGTGTTGCAATTTCTTGTTAGACATACATGCAAAATGTGGAGGCATAGACAAGACACGTGAACTATTGACAAAATGTCTTCAAGAAATGTAATCTCATGGAATGCCTTGATTACAAGACATATGAAACATACATTTAATTTCCTCATCCATCACTTGCTGCCGTAATGATATCCTATGAGGAGTAGATGTATTTCCTTGTGGTGAAGTAGCTATTGAATACAAGAGATGACAAATTCTTATTTTTTTATGATGTTTGGAAGATTGGGCTATGGGCATGTCTATATAATAAGAGTATAGTCTTGTGAGCATTACCATGAGCTGTGGTGGTTAGTAGTAGAGAAATCATGGACTTTGAAGTATAAACTATGTAAGCTTTATATTGAGTTAATTTAAGAAAAGTGGAAGGAAACTATACGTAAGGCTGCTAGGATTTATGAGCTTATGACTGTCACACATGACTATATTAATGAGATCATTCCTTGGACATGATATCTAGTTCTCCATTTACTACAAAGGCTATATTATGATTGAAGAAGTTATGTAGAAAAGAAATGTTGAGGTCTCAAAAAGTAATAGGTTCACCATTGCATGCAAGTATGCTTAAGAAGGGTGTTATGTTGTTGTCCTAAAGAGTTTAAAACAATCTCTAACTGTCCCAAAATCAGTCTCAAACTTATGACAGTCCAACAGACCAATGGAACCTATGATTTTGCCATGTTTTGAAGATAGGAAGGTGGTGTAGGATCCCAAGGACAGTGGATAATTGAAGTTCACCTAAAATAGTCAGAAATCAGTCCCAAATTGTCCTTGAATAGTCATGTACAGTTAGGATAGCCATGACTACATTTTGAGTTTTAATTGCATACTTGTGGAATTCAGATGGAGATAAATAATGAGTCTAAGGGAGATGATCATGATTAGATAAGTGAAGAACATGACTTCCCTAATCCTCATGACTACATTTTGAGTTTTAATTGTATACTTGTGGAATTTAGATGGAGATAGAGAATGAGTCTAAGGGAGACAATCATGATGAGATAAGTGAAGAACATGACTTCCCTAATCCTTGAGACTACCCCGAAAATTATTCAAACAAGTTCCAAAACTTAATTTGACAATTCAGAAAACCTAGGACAATCACAAACATTTTAGATCCCTATCGATGATAATGAAGGAAGAAGTGGTAAAATTATGACGGGATGGATGAATGACGAATATAATCAAGAAAGAGGCTGTCTTAACTTGAAAAATTGCCCTTGGAGCTATCCAAACATGCTTGGAATTGATTTTTGTAAACTCAAAAATTCTGGGACAATCATAATGCATTAATTTTTTGTTTTTTTCACCTATACAGTGGATGCAAAAGTCATTTTTAACTTGATGGAAGGCTTAAGAAAATAATGAATATGGAAGGTGAAAGTGGATACAGAAAGAAACTGAGAAAATCATGAGAAAACATCCAACATGTGAAGTTGCTTGTGGCAAAAAATTTGACAACAGGCTGCCCTTGATTAACATATGGCTTAAATCTAATATATATATTTTTTTAAATGCGCCTGGTAAACTTTTTAACGTGACCGGCGACGCTGGTGCGACACGCCCTCGGGCTCCATGCGAATGCTTTTGCCCGGAGCAATGAACCGGTGAGGCCACAACATGGGGGACCTCATCCCCTAGCAAGAACACTTCAAACCTGCGAGCTCATTGGCCCAACGAAGGCGTAGAGCCTTGTGAGCTCGTTGGCCCAGCGGGGGTTTGAACTCTGGTGGCCGCCACTACAACCGAGTGACTTAACCACTGAACCATGCCGTCATCTGCAAATCTAATATATTTTGAACACTATATCTGAAATTGATTTATTTATGATGGAATTTATGTTGGTTTTGTTGGTTGTAAGTTCAAGAAACTCAAGACTTGAGGGGATTAGTTAGAATTATCTTAGAAGAATGAAAAACCTAGAGACATCATGTTGTCCCAGTCATGGAAAAGTGTGATTTTCCTATTCAAATCACTATTGTACATGTAAGAGAAAGTCATTATGATGTCTAAGATGTTGGAAATAAGTCCCAGGAGCTAGAAGACTTAGAGATTACAACTACATCTTGTTGTTCCTACAGATCCAGTCCAATGTCTAGGACATGTGCATAGTTGTTCCAGCAGTCCATCCATCAAAAGTTGTACCCAACAAGCATCTAGTTGGATATGCCTTCATATAAAATGTGCCACACACTCCTCTTGACCAGTCAACTCATTGGAAAAGTGATTTGTCCCATTAGATAACTCAAAAAGTTGCAATTTCATCTTGTTCTCATGAGCTAAAAAGTTGTTTTTTCGTCTTTTTCCTACAAGACAAAAGCAAATCCAGGATTGTAACTGCACATCATCCAAATTAAATGTTGTGTAATCTGGTCCATTGGTTTTGAGTCAACCTCCACCATTCATTCAAAAACTTGGTATGGAGCCTCCTCTATATAAGGTGTTCGATTGATGAACTGTTTGAAGCGCTGAAAATCTCGTGGAGTACTCTATCTGCTAATAATCTGCTTTGTTGATTTTGCCCATTTTCAGGCCCGTATAGGGCCATTTAGTGCCTCAAATCTAAATTTGAATAATTTTCAAGCATTTTTCAGGAAACATAAACTTTAATATCTTTCAGCTCACCAATTATCTCTGCGTGATTCATTCTCCAAATGTATTATTTTTCATTTACGAAGCTTCCTACAAATTTTTGCTTCAATCCATGCCCAAATGCAAACTTTCCAAAAATAGCAATTTGGAAAAACTGAAAGTTCTACATCATTATTCAAACGATTATTAAACCAACAACACTAATTTCGAAAAGAAATTAAAAAAACATCAACTATTTTGAAACATCATCTTTTTTTGGGTGATGCAAGATTGCCCTTAGACCACTAGATGCTCCTACATCAAAAGATCTGAAAAAAATTTCACCCCCTAAGTTTTAGGATAAAAACCATAGGAGAACAAAATATTAAAGGGTAAAAAGACAATTAAACAAGAAGAAAAACCAATTGTTTCATTACCTCAAAAAGTAATATTAAGACACTGAAACTCACATTAGCCATGACTTGGGTCAAACCAAAAAAATAAAACAAGTGAAAGATACTCGAATAACTAAACCAAAAATGAAGAAACCTTCAGCAATACATGATTTTCCTTTTGGTTGTGGTCACAATACTCCTACTATAAGTAGGGAAACATTGATAGAGTACTTTCAAGTACATCTCGTTGGTGATACTTCAGATATCAATTTTGATGAAAAAGACCCAAAAGAAATAGAATTTGACTATGATTTTACATGTTATAATGAGACTTTTTGTAAATAACAAAATTGTGTAATCAACTATGTGAATGATTAAATGAATCAAGAAATCATGTTTAATGCTTTTTGAGCAAGTTCTCTAACTAAGCCTAAATTGTGGAAATCTATTTGTAGTGTAACATTTTACTCCCTTACTTGTGACTAGAATTAGTCACATAGTGCATGTAAAGTGAAATTGTAATACTTTCTTTGATCTATTGAGAAATTCTATAAATGTTTGTAAAGACCAACATTGTTTATTTATTTCATTTATGAGTAATCTAGTCATCGAATTTGACATCTATTTATCTTGTGACTTATGGCCATGCTTGATTTATTGTTAAAAAATTGAGCTCATTTTATGGCTTATTGTTGGAATAAAAATTCTTTAACTTTGTTGTTATTTTATAATTATGGTGGCTATGCTACAATATTTCAATTGTTGGTCATGTATCGTGTGTTCTCTATAATTTCCATAATGGACCTTTGATGGGTTGTATAACGGAGTAGACTGCAAAAAAATACTCATTCTTGATGTTGTATAATAGTGATAATTCTCGCTAAATATAAATGAATATTATGTGAAAAGTTTGAGAACCTACAAAATGAATTGTATTTATATGGAACTCTTTCTATGAGTAATCTTGATGGTTTGTGTGTATATCATGCCTTGATCCAAGTATTATAGGTATGATAAACTTGGTGAGAAGTGAGTTATAGAAACTTGCCATCATTGTATATATTATTGATGTTGATTAAGCCATTATTGGAATCATTGTAAATATTAGTACAATTATCTTACCTCTCAATAATAAGTACACTTTGACTATCTATCGTAATTATGAAACCAAACAAGATAACATAGACCAACTTCATGTCAAAACTCAAATATGCATCAATCAAAATGATTCCTACATGCATCCATGATGAAATTATTTCAATCATGCCACCTTACCAACCATCTATAATCCCTCTCCCAGATAATTCTCTTTGAAATCTATAAAAGTGTTGATTCTTTCCTATCAATTTTTTAGCGAATCTTGATTAGATCTAGCATTTAAAAATATCAATTAAATCATATCATAATTCAACATTACAAAATGTCTAATCATTACTTGTAATCATTATCATTAGCACGTCAAATAATTATCAGCATAATCATAATTATTTATCCTCATTGTATACATGATAAAAGTATTTATAACTAGACATAGAAAATAAAGATTTGATAGCTTGGGTGAGGAAGATTAGCTAGGCTCACACATCAAAACACTCACTTAACACTTCAAAGAATGCAAATTACATTAATATTTTGCAAAATCTGTAATGATTACTTGTAATCATTAGCATTAGCACGTCAAATAGTAATCAACATAATCATAATTTTTTTATTTTATGCACTATAAAAGTATTTATAACTAGATATAGGATTTATAAAGGTTTGACATCTTGGGTGAGAGAGATTAACTAGGCTGACACATCAAAATAGTCGCTAACACTTCAAAGAATGCAAATTACACGCCTCACACATTAAAACACTCACTACCACTTAAAAGAATGCAATTTACATGCCTCACACATTAAAACACTCACTAACACTTAAAAGAATGCAATTTACATGCATTACACATAAAAACACATAAAGTGAATGTCAAAACTTAAACACACATCAAAGATTTAGTGCACATACACATAATGAAGGTCAAAGTTCAAACACACTTCATCCAAGCCACAAAAGATTGAAAGTATGCAAAAAAGTTCAAGCACAAAAAAAAATTCAAATAAAATACTCACTAACCCTTAAAGAACGCAAATTACATCATGCCTCACACACATCAAAACATAGAAAGTATAGGCCAAAGCTTGAGTGCACATACACACAATGAAGATCAAAGTTCAAACACACTTCATCCAAGCCATAATACTAACCCTTAAAAGAACGCAAATTACATCATGCCTCACACACATCAAAACATAGAAAGTATAGGCCAAAGCTTGAGTGCACATACACACAATGAAGATCAAAGTTCAAACACACTTCATCCAAGCCACAATAATATGAGATTGAAATCATGCCAAAAAGTTGACAAAAAGTTCAAGCACAAAAAAAAAATTCAAATAAAATACTCACTAACCCATAGAAGAACGCAAATTACATCATGCCTCACACACATCAAAACATAGAAAGTATAGGCCAAAGCTTTAGTGCGCTTACACACAATGAAGATCAAAGTTCAAACACACTTCATCCAAGCCACAATAATAAGAGATTGAAATCATGCCAAAAAGTTGACAAAAAGTTCAAGCACAAAAAAAAAATTCAAATAAAATACTCACTAACCCTTAAAAGAACGCAAATTACATCATGCCTCACACACATCAAAACATAGAAAGTATAGGCCAAAGCTTGAGTGCACATACACACAATGAAGATCAAAGTTGAAACACACTTCATCCAAGCCACAATACTAACCCTTAAAAGAATGCAAATTACATCATGCCTCACACACATCAAAACATAGAAAGTATAGGCCAAAGCTTGAGTGCACATAGACACAATGAAGATCAAAGTTCAAACACACTTCATCCAAGCCACAATAATATGAGATTGAAATCATGCCAAAAAGTTGACAAAAAGTTCAAGCACAAAAAAAAAATTCAAATAAAATACTCACTAACCCTTAAAAAAACGCAAATTACATCATGCCCCACACACATCAAAACATAGAAAGTATAGGGCAAAGCTTGAGTGCACATACACACAATGAAGATCAAAGTTCAAACACACTTCATCCAAGCCACAATAATATGAGATTGAAATCATGCCAAAAAAGTTGACAAAAAGTTCAAGCACAAAAAAAAAAATTCAAATAAAATACTCACTAACCCTTAAAAGAATGCAAATTACATCATGCCTCACACACATCAAAACATAGAAAGTATAGGCCAAAGCTTGAGTGCACATACACACAATGAAGATCAAAGTTCAAACACAGTTCATCCAAGCCACAATAATAAGAGATTGAAATCATGCCAAAAAGTTGACATAAAGTTCAAGCACAAAAAAAAAATTCAAATAAAATACTCACTAACCCTTAAAAGAACGCAAATTACATCATGCCTCACACACATCAAAACATAGAAAGTATAGGCCAAAGCTTGGGTGCACATACAAACAATGAAGATCAAAGTTCAAACACACTTCATCCAAGCCACAATAATAAGAGATTGAAATCATGCCAAGAAGTTGACAAAAAGTTCAAGCACAAAAAAAAAAATTCAAATAAAATACTCACTAACCCTTAAAAGAACGCAAATTACATCATGCCTCACACACATCAAAACATAGAAAGTATAGGCCAAAGCTTGAGTGCACATACACACAATGAAGATCAAAGTTCAAACACACTTCATCCAAGTCACAATAATAAGAGATTGAAATCATGCCAAAAAGTTGACACTGAACAAAGTCAAAAATACAACACACAAAAGTTCAAGAACAAAAAATTATTCATCCAAACAAACACAAAATGAGTCAATTCTCACACTTCAAAAAACACAAATAAAATGCGAAAGAACATTTAAAAGAACACAAACTACATGTCTCACACAATAAAACCCACAAATTGAATGTCCAAACTCACACACCTCAAAACACACAAAGTGACTCTCAAAACTAATATACACCTCAAAATGCACAAATTAAAGGCCAAAGCTCAAGCACACACTAAATGCCAAAGTTCATATACACCTCAAAATTCACAAACTAAATGCCAAAGCTCAAGCACACACACAATGGAGTTCACACTAAACACATTCTTCATCCAAACCACAATAAGAAATATAAACTTTAAACAAACATGAAGTGAGCCAATTCTCACACTTCACATAACACAAATTAAATGCTAAATTCACACAACACTTCAAAGAACACATTTTCATGACTCACACATCAAAACACACAAAGTGTTCATGTTCAAACTCACACGCCTCAAAACACACAGAGTGAATCTCAAAACTCATATACACTTCAAAATGCACAAACTAAAGGTCAAAGCTCAAGCTCATACATTCTTTATCCGAACCACAATAAGAAATCTAATGTTTAAACAAACATAAAGTGAACCAATTCTCACACTTCACAAAACACAAATTAAATGCTAAACTCACACATCAAAACAACACACAAGGTGAATGTCAAGCTAGAATAAGTAAATGCCAAAAATAAAACACACAAACTAAATGCCAAAACTCACACTCCTCAAAATTAAAATATACTTCATCCAAGCCACAGTAAGTAAATGCCAAAAATAAAACACACAAATTAAATGCTAAACTCACACATCAAAACAACACACAAAGTGAATGTCAAGCTAGAATATGTAAATGGCAAAAATAAAACACATAAACTAAATGCCAAAAAAAAAACACATAAACTAAATGCCAAAACTCACACTCCTCAAAATTAAAATATACTTCATCCAAGCCACAGTAAGTAAATGCCAAAAATAAAACACACAAACTGAATGCCAAACCTCACATACCTCAAAACACAAAGTGAATGCCAAAACTCATATACACCTCAAAACACACAAACTAAAAGCCAAAGCTCAATCACATATAGAATGGTTCACACTAAACACAAAAACACACTAAGTAAAAGCCAAAGCTAAAACATTCTTCATCCTAACCACAATAAGAAATCTAAAGTTTAAATAAACATAAAGTGAGCCAATTCTCACATTTCACAAAACACGAATTAAATGCTAAACTCACATGACACTTCAAAGACCACAAATTGCATGGCTCACACATCAAAACACATAACACACAAAGTAAATGTCAAAACTTAGAGACATCAAAACACAAAGTAGAGAGCAAAGCTCAATTGCACACACACAATGAAGGTCAAAATTAAACATACTTCATCCAGGCCACAATAATAAGTTGAAAATAACTGCCAAAAAACATGCACACTTACTGAAAGCCAAAATTCTCACTTCAAAAAAAGAAATTAAATTCCAAAGATCAAAGATTAAATTAAAATCACAAAAACTTAAGTCAAAAACACTCAAATCAAATAAAATGAATGTCAAAATTTTAGTTACACTTCATCCAAACCATAAGAAATTCTAAAAAACTACAAATTTTGCACTAAATAGTTTGTCTAAATCATAAGAAATAGTATTAAACATACTTCATCCAAGCCACAATAATAAGTTGAAAATAAATGCCAAAAAATGCACATTAAGCCAAAATTCTCACTTCAAAAAAAGAAATTAAATTCCAAAGATCAAAGATTAAATTAAAATCACAAAAAATTAACTCAAAAACACTCAAATCAAATAAAATGAATGTCAAAATTTTAGTTACACTTCATCCAAACCATAAGAAATTCTAAAAAAACTACAAAGTTTGCACTAAATAGTTTGTCTAAAGCATAAGAAATAGTTTACACACACACACAAAGAGCTCAAAGTTTAAAGTTCACAAAGCAAGCCAATAATCCTCACACTCTAAAAAAACACAAATTAAATGTGAAAGTTAACTCACACAACACTTCAAAGAATATAAATTGCACTACTCTACGCCTCTAAACATACAGGCACAATGAATTTCAAAGTTTGACAAAAACACTTCATCCAAGCCTCAATAAGGATGTAGAAAGTAAATGCCAAACTTAAAACACATAATGAATGCCAAAATTCTCACTTCAAAAAAACATGCACACTTACTAAAATCCAAAATTCTCACTTCATAAAACACAAATTAAATTCCAAAGATCAAAGATTAAATTAAAATCACAAAAACTTAACTCAAAAACACTCAAATCAAATAAAATTAATGTCAAATTTTTAGTTACACTTCATCCAAACCATAAGAAGTTCTAAACAACTACAAAGTTTGAACTAAATACTTTGTCTAAAGCATGAGAAATAGTTTACACACACACACACACAAAGAGCTCAAAGTTTAAAGTTCACAAAGCAAGCCAATAATCCTCACACTCTAAAAACACATAAATTAAATGTGAAAGTTAACTCACACAACACTTCAAAGAATATAAATTGCACTACTATACGCCTCTAAACACACAAACACAATGAATTTCAAAGTTCAACAAACACACTTCATCCAAGCCTCAATAAAGATGTAGAAAGCCAATGCCAAACTTAAAAACACATAATGAATGCCAAAATTCTCACTTTGAAAAATACAAATAAATTTCAATGATCCCACTATAAAACCACAAAAAGTAAATGCTATAGTTAACTCACACAACACTTCAAAAAATTTGAATTGAGTGTCTCACACACATCAAAACACACAAAGTGAAAACACATATAAAAACACCCAATGTTCAAACATAAAAAATAAAATTCAAATTTTTAAAAAATTCCATGAATCCATAAATAGTTGTTCATCCAAACCACAATTATGAGAAACACAATTCATCTAAAAGCATAAGAATAGTTTCAAAACACAAAATGAAGACCAAACTCAAAAGGACACACATAATAAAGGTCGGTCCAAACCACAAAGTCCAAACAATTTTGAATTGAATGTCTCACACACGTCAAAACACCTAATGTTCAAACATAAGAAATAAAATTCAAAGTTTTAAAAAAGTTTCATCAACCCATAAAAGGTTGTTCATCCAAACCACAATTATGAGAAACACACTTCATGTAAAGCATATGAATAGTTTCAACACACAAAGTGAAGGCCAAACTCAAAAGCACACACATAATAAAGGTCAAAGTCCAAACCACAATAAGAAGTCAAAGTTAGACAATATCCAACATAGAATAAATCCAAACTCAAGTCCACATACACACTATGAAGGTCAAGGTTCAAACACACTTCCAAATGATAGGATGCTCAAGGTTCAAACACAAAAAACATACAAAATGAAGGGTAAAGTACATATACTTCATCAACACACTTCATCTTCATTCAAACCATACAAAATACACACCATAAAAAGTCTGCCATGTATTCAACACACATATGAGAAACATACTTCATCTAAAGCATAAGAATAGTTTCAACACACAAAGTGAAGGCCAAACTCAAAAGTACACACCTAATAAAGGTCAAAGTCCAAACTACAATAAGAAGTCAAAGTTAGACAATATCCAACACAATCAAGCCAAACTCAAGTCCACATACACACTATGAAGGTCAAGGTTCAAACACACTTCCAAATGATAGAATACTCAAGGTTCAAACACAAAAAACATACAAAATGAAGGGCAAAGAACATATACTTCATCAACACACTTCATCTTTATTCAAACCATACAATATACACACTATAAAAAGTCTAACATGTATTCAACACACATATGAGAAACATACTTCGTCTAAAGCATGAGAATAGTTTCAACACACAAAGTGAAGGCCAAACTCAAAAGCACACACATAATATAGGTCAAAGCCAAAATCACAATAAGAAGTCAAAGTTAGACAATATCCAACACACAATCAAGCCAAACTCAAGTCCACATACACACTATGAAGGTCAAGGTTCAAACACACTTCCAAATGATAGGATACTCAAGGTTCAAACACAAAAAACATACAAAATGAAGGGCAAAGAACATATACTTCATCAACACACTTCATCTTTATTCAAACCATACAAAATACACACCCTAAAAAGTCTACCATGTATTCAACACATATATGAGAAACACACTTTATCTAAAGCATAAGAATAGTTTCAACACACAAAGTGAAGGCCAAAATCAAAAGCACACACATAATAAAAGTCAAACTCCAAACCACAATAAGAAGTCAAAGTTAGACAATATCCAACATACAATAAAGCCAAACTCAAGTCCACATACACACTATAAAGGTCAAGGTTCAAACACACTTCCAAATGACACAATAAAACATACAAAATCAAGGGCAAAGTACATATACTTCATCAACACACTTCATCTTCATTCAAACCATACAAAATACACACCATAAAAAGTCTACCATGTATTCAACACACACATGAGAAACACACTTTATCTAAAGCATAAGAATAGTTTCAACACACAAAGTGAAGGTCAAACTCAAAAACACACACATAATAAAGGTCAAAGTGCAAAGTACAATAGGAAGTCAAAGTTAGACAATATCCAACACACAATGAAGCCAAACTCAAGTCTAATTACACACTATGAAGGTCAAGGTTCAAACACAATTCAAAATGATAAGATGCTCAAGGTTCAAACACAAAACGTACAAATACTTCATCAACACACTTCACCTTTATTCAATCGATACAAAATACACACCATAAAAAGTCTACCATGTATTCAACACACATATGAGAAACACACTTTATCCAAAGCATCAGAATAGCTTCAACACACAATGTGAAGACCAAACTCAAAAGCACATACATAATAAAGGTCAAAGTCCAAACCACAATAAGAAGTCAGAGTTTGACAGTATCCAACACACAATGAAGCTAAACTTGAGTCCACATACACACTATGGAGGTAAAGGTTTAAACACACTTTCCAAATGATAGGATGCTTAAGGTTAAAACACAAAAAGTACAAATAGTTCATCAACACACTTTATCTTCATTAAAACCATATAAAATACACACCATAAACAATCTATCATGTATTCAACACACATATGAGAAACACAATTCATCTAAAGCATAAGAATAGTTTCAACAAACATAGTGAAGGCCAAACTCAAAAGCACACACATAATAAAGGTCAAAGTCCAAACCAAAATAAGATGTCAAAGTTAGACAATATCCAACACACAATGAAGCTAAACTCGAGTCCACATACACACTATGAAGGTCAAGGTTCAAACACAATTCCAAATGATAGGATGCTCAAGGTTAAAACACAAAAGACATACAAAATGAAGGACATATACTTGATCAATACACTTCATCTTCATTCAAACCATACAAAATGCACACCATAAAAATGTTGCAAGTATGAGGTGAGCCAGTGTTGTCATTGATGTCAACATACTCATATTGCATTGACTAGAAGGATTGGATGAGCTGTGTGCTGAGGATATTGAGAAAATTAGCCTCAGTCAGGAACAGTGAAGAACCGTGATGAGAAGAAGGCAAATGTATTGTATAGTTTGAGAACCGGAGGATGCGGATTAAAGGGTTTGTAGATATGAGTCTTGAGATGCTTCAGTTAAGATTTCAGAGGTCCGCATGAAGATCTGAAGGAGTTGTGGCTGTCGGTGTAGAACGGGTTCCGGCAAGTATTCAGAGGTGACAGAGGATCACAAAAAGGTCCGGTGAGGTCCGAAACTATATAATCCTAATCTGCGAATTGGAAGAAGTCTTTGGGATGTCCTTGTGATGTGCCATCTCAAGTTGTGTATGATTTGGAGGTCCGGAAGTACCTCTTGCATTATGACAGTGGCGACAGACAGTGTTCTTGAAGTTCCGGATAAGGAAGAGAAGAGATTCCAGTAAGTAAAGAAAGTGCGGATGTACCTGGTCATTCAGGCAGGCTTGTGAAGGTTCTTGGATCATGTTGAGGTTGTGTTGTTGGTCCGCATTGATAGTAGAGCCCGGAATTGAAGTTATTCTTCCGGATGAAGTTCTTGCTCTGTTTAGCCGACCGAATGAGTTGTTCATCCTGCGAATGTTCTTGTGGTGGCCGACCGGATGTGTTATTCATCTTGCGGATACTCTTATGGTTGTTTGCCGACTTAGATGTTTGTTCCTAAGTCGATGTCTTGTATAAATAACGGTTTGTGAGTTCATTTCAAAGTGTGGATTGTGTGGATGAGTGTGGCATAGCGAAGAGAAGTGCGAAAGGCAGAGTAGAGGTTTTTGGGCCTAAATGGAACTGATCTGGACATGGTAGAGATGTCATTCTCCAGTTCAAGATTGTGATTCTTATCACTTTGTAGACAGTGTGTCTCCTTGTAGGCAGTGGGCCTCTTTGTGAGAAGTGTGCTCGGGCAGTGAGCCCTAATTGGCAAGTGCCATTCTTTTTCTTATTCTTCTAACAGAGAATAATCCTTGGGTTAATCACCCCGTGGTTTTTCCCTTAACCGGGTTTTCCACGTCAAATCTTGGTGTTCAATGTGTTGATGTTTATCTGCTCTTGTGTTTATGTATTATGCTTTCATGGATGATTAATTGATATGCTGTTAACTAACAACGAAGAATCAAGTGTTTGAAAGAACAAGAAGTTTTATACAACTGATTCACCCCCCCCCTCTCAGTTGTATGCCTTAAATCCAACAATTGGTGTCAGAGCCAAGTTCCTCTGAAAGGAGCTTAACCGCTTGAGGAGATCTAGGATGTCGTCATACAAGAAGGATAGTCCGAAGTTCGATGGAACCAACTTCACTCTCTGGAAAGGTTGCATGAAGTGTCACTTGGAATGTATGGGAAAAGCATACTTGGCTATGGTCTCAAAACAATATGTACCTCCACAAGGTGGTCCGACAACTCTGAATGAAATCACAGATGCTAAAAATAATCTGCGGACCAAGGAAGCCCTACTAAGCGCATTGAATGATTCAGATCTCTCAAATGTTATTGACCTACCAACTGCATATGAGATCCTGACTAAACTGGAACTTCTGTATGAAAGAGATGAGTTTGTCAAAAGTGCAAGGTTGCAAAGTCTGAAAGGGAAATTTGAAAGATTGAAGATGAGAGATGATGAAAACATCACTACCTTTATGCCAAGAGTGAATGAGCTGGCATGTGGAATTAGAAATGCTGGTGGAACTCTAGATGAAAATGAGATTGTCTGCAAAATCCTAAGATCCCTTCCTGCTGCCTACAAAATCAAGGTTGCTGCCATTGATGAATTCAGAGCCCACACAACTGTCACAAGAGAACAACTGGCTGGCAAACTAGCTGCATTTGAAATGACCGAGTTTGGAGATGATCCTCCCAAGACTGAATCTGCTTTCAAAGCCAGTGCCTATGTGAAAGGCAAACAGAGATTTGATCCGGGAGAAAACTCATCAAGGAAGATGTCATGGTATGATCAAGCAAGAAGAGACATGGAAGAAGAAGAAGCAGAAACAGCTCAACTTGAAGCCCTCATTGCAAAGAGACTGCCAAGAGGATCCGGTAAGTATGAAGGAAAACTACCCTTTAAGTGTTTCAACTGCAATAAGATTGGTCATTTTGCTTCAAGATGTCCGGAAAGATCTGCAAGGTCTAATACTAACAGACAAAGGTTTCAAAAGAACTGCTATTATGTTCATGAAGAAGATGACAATGAAGGAGTAACAGATGATGAATCAGAACTAGAAAGCAAATCCGGAAATGAATGGGTGTTTATTGCCATCAAGGAAGAAGATTCAATATCCTCTGAATCTGTCAATCACAAGGTTGTGGAAAGAGCTTTGACTGCTCAAGTGGAAGAAAAGGATGATTGGGTTATTGATAGTGGATGTTCTCACCATATGACTGATGACAAGAGTAAGTTCTTAGATTTAGAAAGGTATGAAGGAGGAATGGTAAAGTTTGGTGACAATTCTGTTGGCAGAATCAGAGGTAGGGGAACTATTTCCTTTGATGGAAAGAGCAAAATAGGTAATGTACTATATGTTGAAGGATTGAAGCACAATCTTCTCAGTGTTGGTCAGTTAGTGGACAAAGGCTATGATCTCCAGTTCAAGAATGGAAAATGCAGAATCTTTACAAGCTCCGGAACTGAAATTGCATCCGGTGCTCAAACAAAAGGTAATATCTTTCATCTGGTTGGTTCAAACAAAAGTTGTCTGTTTGCTCAAGTTGATCAGAGTTGGTTATGGCATAGAAGAATGTGTCATGTGAATTTTGATAACATCATCAAGATAAGCAATATTCAGGCTGTAAGAGACCTTCCAAAATTGGTGAAACCTACAAATAGTTTGTGCAAAGAATGTCAGCTAGGTAAACAGAGCAGAGTCTCTTTCAAAAGCAAAGATCAGTCTTCTACCGGATTGTTGGAATTAGTACATACTGATCTCTGTGGTCCGACAAGAATCAAGAGTCTGCAAGGTGATAGATATTTCATGTTGTTAATTGATGATCATTCCCGGATGATGTGGGTTACCTTTCTAAAAGAAAAATCAGAAGCATTTGAGAAGTTCAAAATCTTCAAAACTATGGTAGAGAATCAAACCGGATTGCAACTAAAGTGTCTAAGGTCTGATAGAGGTGGTGAATTTACATCTGGTGAGTTCATTGACTTTTGTGAGAAGCAGGGTATAAGGAGACAATTGTCTGCTCCTAGGACTCCACAGCAGAATGGAGTAGTTGAAAGAAAGAACCGGACCATCCAGGAAGCTGCCAGGACAATGATGTTGGAAGAAAATATTCCTCAGATGTTTTGGAAAGAAGCTATCAGCACTGCAGTCTACACTCTCAATCGAGTTCAAATCAGAAACAACACCGATAAGACCCCCTATGAACTCTGGTTTGGCATCACTCCTACTATGAAATATTTCAGAGTATTTGGTAGCAAGTGTTATATTAAAAGAGATGAAGATCTAGGAAAGTTTGATGCTAGAAGTGATGAAGGAATTTTCTTGGGCTACTCCACTCAAAGCAAAGCATACCGGTGTTACAATAAGAGATTGAAGAAGATGATAGAAAGCACCAATGTGAAAGTTGATGAAGGAATTGAGAAGCCTTCAAGATTTTATGAGTTTGATGAAGATGATCAAGATGGTGTTCAGGTTCAAGGGACTCAATCCCCTCCGGTAAGTCAGAATCAACTTGATCCAGTAAATCAGGAAGAAGAAATAGGTCAGAATGAACCTGATCAAGGAGCAACAGTGCAGGATATTCCCAAAATTCCAAGGTATGTAAGACTAAACCACTCTGAAGATCAGATCATAGGTGACAGAAGCAAAGGTGTGCAAACTAGAAGGAATGTTGCTCAAAATCAGGATGAATGTTGTCTGATTTCAAAGATTGAACCTAAAACAGTAAATGAAGCCTGCAATGATGAAAACTGGACTAAAGCAATGAAAGATGAATTAATGCAAATTGAGAAAAATCATACTTGGGATCTTGTTTCCAGACCTAGAGACAGAAATGTGATTGGAACCAAATGGGTCTTCCGGAACAAACTGAATGAAACTGGTGAAGTTATCAGAAACAAAGCTAGATTGGTCTACAAAGGCTACTCTCAAATAGAAGGAATTGACTTTGAAGAGACCTTTGCTCCGGTGGCAAGAATTGAAGCAGTCAGATTATTTCTTGCATTTGCTGCCTTCAAAGACTTCAAGGTATATCAGATGGATGTCAAGTCTGCTTTCCTAAATGGTGATCTGGAAGAAGTTTACATTGAACAACCAGATGGATTTCAATTGTCTGATAATGATGATATGGTCTGCAAGTTGAAGAAAGCATTGTATGGACTAAAGCAAGCCCCAAAAGCATGGTATGAAAGGTTGGATAAGCATCTTGTGCAGATTGGATTCAACAAAGGTACTGCTGACAGTAACTTATATTTCAAAATTGTTCATGAAAACATTTTGATTGTTGAAGTGTTTGTGGATGATATCATTTTTGGAGGAAGAGATAGTATGTGCAAAACTTTTGCAAATCAGATGAAAAGTGAGTTTGAAATGTCTATGCTTGGTGAAATGAATTTCTTCTTGGGTCTGCAAATTACTCAAACAAAGAAAGGAATCTTCATTTCTCAGACCAAATATGTGAAAGAATTGTTAAGGAAATATGGTATGGAAGATTCAAAACCAATGAACACTCCCATGGCAACCGGATGTAAGTTGAGCAAAGATGATGACTCCCCAAAGGCAGATCAGACAAAGTATAGATCAATGATTGGTGGATTGTTGTATCTCACTCAGACTAGACCAGATATAATGCAGGCTGTTGGTCTTGTGGCAAGATTCCAGGCTGATCCTAGAGAATCTCATGTTATGGCAATCAAAAGAATTTTTAGGTACCTGAAAGGAACAGTTGAGTATGGTCTATGGTACCCTAGAGATTCGGATTTCTCTCTTCATGCTTACACAGATGCAGATTGGGCAGGAGATGTGGATGACCGGAAGAGCACTAGTGGTGGAGCATTCTTTTTGGGGAAGAGATTGGTTTCTTGGCTAAGCAAGAAATAAGATGCAATATCTCTGTCTACAACTGAAGCAGAATACATTGCAGCAGCAGGTAGTCGCACTCAAATCTTATGGATGAAGCAGATGCTAAGAGACATTAAAGTTGAATATGAGGAGCCTATCACAATTTTCTGTGATAATTCAAATGCAATTAATATTTCTAAGAATCCGGTATTGCATTCTAAGACTAAGCACATATCTATCAAGTTTCACTTTTTGAGAGAACAAGTGAACAAGGAAGAAGTTAGATTGGAGTATGTTTCCTCAAAGGATCATATTGCAGATATCTTTACTAAACCTCTTCCCAAGGACTCTTTTGAATATCTCCGGGAGAAGTTAGGGGTCATGGCCCCTCCGGTGATGAACTAGGATGCACTGATGTGCATCAGTCCGGTGGATATCACAGTCATATCTTGTGATCTGGATTGATGATGGGGAGCTGCAACTAAGGGGGAGCAGCTGGTATGATTCTGATGTATGAGAATTGCAAGTATGAGCCCTTTGCCATTGATGTCAAAGGGGGAGAGAAGACATGTGAAAAACAAGTGGTTGATGATCAAAGGGGGAGCAGTAAAGGAAGAGAAGACATGTGAAAAGTTGTTGTTGATAGGGGGAGCTGTGACAGAAAGGAGAAGTTCTCGTCTTGATGGTTTTTCACATCATATGTTGCCATCAATGACAAAGGGGGAGATTGTTGCAAGTATGAGGTGAGCCAGTGTTGTCATTGATGTCAACATACTCATATTGCATTGACAAGAAGGATTGGATGAGCTGTGTGCTGAGGATATTGAGAAAATTAGCCTCAGTCAGGAACAGTGAAGAACCGTGATGAGAAGAAGGCAAATGTATTGTATAGGTTGAGAACCGGAGGATGCGGATTAAAGGGTTTGTAGATATGAGTCTTGAGATGCTTCAGTTAAGATTTCAGAGGTCCGCATGAAGATCTGAAGGAGTTGTGGCTGTCGGTGTAGAACCGGTTCCGGCAAGTATTCAGAGGTGACAGAGGATCACAAAAAGGTCCGGTGAGGTCCGGAACTGTATAATCCTAATATGCGGATTGGAAGGAGTCTTTGGGATGTCCTTGTGATGTGCCATCTCAAGTTGTGTATGATTTGGAGGTCCGGAAGTACCTCTTGCATTATGACAGTGGCGACAGACAGTGTTCTTGAAGTTCCGGATAAGGAAGAGAAGAGATTCCAGTAAGTAAAGAAAGTGCGGATGTACCTGGTCATTCAGGCAGGCTTGTGAAGGTTCTTGGATCATGTTGAGGTTGTGTTGTTGGTCCGCATTGATAGTAGAGCCCGGAATTGAAGTTATTCTTCCGGATGAAGTTCTTGCTCTGTTTAGCCGACCGGATGAGTTGTTCATCCTGTGAATGTTCTTGTGGTGGCCGACCGGATGTGTTATTCATCTTGCGGATACTCTTATGGTTGTTTACCGACTTAGATGTTTGTTCCTAAGTCGATGTCTTCTATAAATAACAGTTTGTGAGTTCATTTCGAAGTGTGGATTGTGTGGATGAGTGTGGCATAGCGAAGAGAAGTGCAAAAGGCAGAGCAAAGGTTTTTGGGCTTAAATGGAACTGATTCGGACATGGTAGAGATGTCATTCTCCAGTTCAAGATTGTGATTTTTATCACTTTGTAGACAATGTGTCTCCTTGTAGGCAGTGGGCCTCTTTGTGAGCAGTGTGCTCGGGCAGTGAGCCCTAATTGGCAAGTGCCATTCTTTTTCTTATTCTTCTAACAGAGAATAATCCTTAGGTTAATCACCCTGTGGTTTTTCCCTTAACCGGGTTTTCCACGTGTTGATGTTCTTTCAAAATCTTGGTGTTCAATGTGTTGATGTTTATCTGCTCTTGTGTTTATGTATTATGCTTTCATGGATGATTAATTGATATGTTGTTAACTAACAACGAAGAATCAATTGTTTGAAAGAACAAGAAGTTTTATACAACTGATTCACCCCCCCCCCCCCCCCCTCTCAGTTGTATGCCTTAAATCCAACAAAAAAGTCTACCATGTAATCAACACACATATGAGAAACACACTTCATCTAAAGCATAAGAATAGTTTCAACACACAAAGTGAAGGCCAAACTCAAAAACACACATAATAAAGGTCTAAACCACAATAAGAAGTCAAAGTTAGACAATATCCAACACATAATGAAGCTGAACTCAAGTCCACATAGACACTATGAAGGTTAAGGTTCAAACACACTTCCAAATGATGATGCTCAAGGTTCAAACACAAAAAACAAACAAAATGAAGGGCAAAAGTACATATTCTTCATCAACATACTTCATATTCATTCAAACCGTACAAATACACACCATAAAAAGTCTACCATGTATTCAACACACATATGAGAAACACACTTCATGTAAAGCATAAGAATAGTTTCAACACACAAAGCGATGGTCAAACTCAAAAGCACACACACATAGTAAAGGTCAAAGGCCAAACCACAATAAAAAGTCAAAGTTAGACAATATCCAACACACAATGAAGCCAAACTCAAGTCCACATACACATTATGAAGGTCAAGGTTCAAACACACTTCCAAATGATAGGATGCGTAAAGTTCCAACACAAAAAACATAGAAAATGAAGGGAAAAGTACGTATACTTCATGAACACACTTCATCTTCATTCATTCCATACAAAACACACCATAAAAAGTCTACTATGTATTGAACACACATATGAGAAACACACTTATTCTAAAGCACACGCCATAAAAAGTCTACCATGTATTCAACACACATATTAGAAACACACTTATTCTAAAGCATAAGAATAGTTTCAATACAAGGCCAAACTCAAAAGCACACACATAATAAAGATTGAATTCCAAACCACAATAAGAAGTCAAAGTTAGACAATATCCAACACACAAACAAAAAGTACATATACTTCATCAACACACTTCGTCTTAATTCAAATCATACAAAATACACACCATAAAAAGTCTACCATGTATTCAACACACATATAAGTCATATAAGGTTAAAAAATAATACATACACTAATATGAAGTGGATCACACTTAATAGTAAAAACACATAAAAACCTTAGTTCCAAATAAAAGTAGCACAATAGGTAAAAAGAGAAAATGGATGTAAAAAGTTCACATACTTCATAAATAGCCTAAGATAAAAAGTCTACCATGTATTCAACACACATATAAGTCATATAAGGTTAAAAAATAATACATACACTAATATGAAGTGGATCACACTTAATAGTAAAAACACATAAAAACCTTAGTTCCAAATAAAAGTAGCACAATAGGTAAAAAGAGAAAATGGATGTAAAAAGTTCACATACTTCATAAATAGCCTAAGATATAGCCATCAAAACACATCTAGTTGGATGCTTAAAAATTCACAATTAAAAATGTAAACAGATAAAACCCATAAATAAGAACACATTTAGCACAATGCATATAGTCCAATAAACACATGCAAATGGATGTAAAAAAGTTCACATAGTATGCTCAAGGTTAAAACACAAAAATATATATAAAATGAAGGGCAAAGCTCACTACATATACTTCATCACACACCATATAAAAGTTCACATACTTCATCTATAGCTCAACATGGATTTTAAAATTTTCTCACTTACTATTATTGTCACACTTCATCTATAATAAGTGGATGCATAGTTCAAACACATAAAAGTCATGATAATTGAACATATTTCATAATATAAAAATGAAAACATATAAGGATGTAAAAAATTCACTTCATAAAAAGAAAATGTAGATTAAAATTAAAAATTAGTCTTCTATCCATCCTCCTTCACACTACATAAATAGGTAGTAAATTAAAAATGTAAAATTAAATTAATTTTTAAAAGCATAATTTTTTTGTGGATTGAATTAAGCTTATTAAGTTAGCTCAACAAATTAAAATGAAATAAAACTTTCAAAGATATCAAAAGAAAATTTCAAGATTTAAATTTACACACTTTCATAATAATCTCATTCAAACTCTAAAAATACTTTATTATTAGTTCACCTCAAAGTGGTACAAAAATTAATTCAAACTATTACAAAGATTCTAATAACATAGTAACATAGTCTACTTTAAAAATAATCTAATGAAACAATCTACTTGGAACCATTAATAATTCATTTTAACAAAATAATCCAATGAAATTTTCTTATAATACTATCTACTTAAAACTATTAGAAAAATGATATAAAAAAATAATTCAATAACTTTTTTAATAAAATAATCCGTCCAGCAAAAATATTGATCCACAAACTTTATAGAAAGATTATTGTATAAAAATTATCTACTTAGAACCATTTCAAAAATAATATAATAAACTAATTCACTAACTTTTCTAATAAAATAAAGATTGGTCCACTTTATACAATGTGTTAATAATCCACATCTACAGCAGGAAAATATTCCAATAGAACAGTCCACTTCATACAAAGATTAATAGTCCACTTTAAAAGTGGACTAACAAAACAGTCCACTGACTTTGTAAATACAACAGTTAGTTCAACAATTCAATTAAAATGTCTAAATAAAACCTTTTATTTGATAGAGATTAGACATTTCTTAAAACTACTACTGATAATCTACTGATAATCAATTTCTGACGATCTCATCAAAACTGTTAGGGCACCAAGAACGTTTAACTGCACCAACCCACTCAAAAAGACATTATCTTTAAATAATAAATAATGAAGGTTTAAACCCTACCCTATTTTGAGAAAAGATTTCAGTAAAAATAATTCTAGATATACTTTAAAGGGAAAAAAAAAATAGTCTCAAAATTAATAATGTAATTTTATCTAAATGTAATTATACCTGAACAAACTATAAGATTAAACTAATATTCTAAATTTGAAGCGACCCTCTACCACACAAAATTAGATATATATTAACTTTAAGCAACCCTACACTACACAAAATTAGATACACATACACAAAATTAGATAGATATACTACCTTCCATTCCCCTGTTTGCCGCTTCGAATTCATTATTCCCATATTTCGCTGGCAGCCCACCCTTTTCCGTACAGTGAACAATATACTAATTAATAGCAATCAGAGGAAAAAAAACTTAGAGCTTTACTTCGTTTCTAAGCAACACAATCTTATGCAAAATAATTTCCTAAACCCTGACATAAAATAGCAGAGCCTTGATCTTAATGTGGGGAAAACAGCATTCAAGACCAAGCAAGGCTTGTATGAGGTACAACATTTCCTACCATTTGGATTGTGCAATGCTCCAGCTACCTTAATAAGTGTGATTGTCTATTTAGATGATATATTGGTTTTTAGTAGAACATAGGAAGAACATATTTCTCATCTCAAGCAAGTACTACAAGTGGTGAAGAAGAACAAGTTGCTTTTAAATGGGAAAAAGACTGAGTTTGCAAGAACATCACTTCTTTATCTTGAACATGTGGTGGAGAATGGTGAAACCAAGATTGAGATTATTGTGGATTAGCCAAAGCCCACATTTATTTCAGAGACTTGGAGTTTTGTTGGGGCCATCCAATACATGTGTAAGTTTGTGAAATCTTTCTCCTATGTTGCTGCTCCTTTACATGTCATCACAGATGCTAGGAAATATTTTCATTGAGTTACAGAACAGCAGTGTGCATTTGAAGAACTCAAGTGCAAAATCAATCATGCACTCGTACTTGTTTTTCCCAATCTTCAGCAACCTTTTGTTGTTGACACTGATGCTAGTGATAATGCTATAGGAGTTGTTTTGTTGCAGCAAGAAGACTGGTTTGCTATCAAAGGCACTGTCCTAAACTATAGTACATATGACAAGTAGTTGTATGGTTTGGTCTCTGCAATGAAGAAGTGGAAACACGATCTCATGGGCAAGGAAACAACAGTGCAAACAAATCATCAACCACTCCAATAAGAAAGCAAAATTACAAGAAGAAGACAGTGCTCAGTAGAGCAACTACAAGACAGCCATAGAACTCCACAAAGTACAACCCAGCAAAGAACAGAACTGAAAAATACAGCTCCTGTAGAAAAAAACATCAGTCCTGTAGCCTAAACAGTCCTGTGCCATACCCCTTGGACAGAATCAGCCCTGAAATATAATTGCAGCACCATAAACAGAAAGAGACCATTGTGGCGTGACAAGATTTAAGACAGTTTCAATTGGTGATCAAATATAAGTGGGGCGTGACTAACATGGTGGCTGATCAGTTGTCAAGACCAAGACTGGCACTTCTTTCAGTGGTTAGTACCCTTACTTTGTTGGAGATATTTGCTAAGGAAGTTTCTATTGATGGCTATTTGCTAAGGAAGTGGCTAATTTTGAGCCAAATCTTGATTATTTCTTCAAGATGGGCTCCTCTACAAAGTGGGAAAGTTGTACATACATAAAGAGAATGTTGTTATTTATGCAGGAGCCTCATACCTTGAGAGTTGCAGGGCATTGTGGAGTATCTAAAACAGTTTCAAACCCTCGGCCTTATGTTTATTTTCCTATGTGCAAGAAGATTTGTCAAACTTCATTAGGCATAAGTAAGCCAAGCAACTGGAAACTTGGAATACCAGCCTGGCAGCCACTACCCCTGGCTACTAGACCATGAGAGAGCGTCTCCAAATATGGGTTACTTTACAAAGGGGGTTAAGTTATAGAACCTAAGGAGAAGGTTGTTATTTATGCATGAGGCTCATACCTCGAGAGTTGCAGGACATTTTGGACTATTCTAAAATAGTTTCAAACCTTCAGCTTTATGTTTATTGGCCCGTGACAGGCAAGAATATGTGTCAAAATTCATTAGGGGCTGCAAGTTATGTATCATAAGCAAGACAAAGCAACTGGAAACTTGGACTACCCGTGGCTACTAGACTATGCAAGAACATCTCCATGGATTTTATGGGTGGTCTTCCAATGTCCAAGCATGACTACCTATTTGTAGTGGTATACCAATTCAGAAAGATGTGTGTGTTAATTGCATACAAGAACAACTTGAAGGGAAGGGATGCGGCTGAGTTGTTCTTCAACCATGTGCCGGTTCATTTTGGACTTCTAAAGAGCATCATAACAGATAGGGATACTATCTTTTTGGAAAAGTGTTGATGACTAACAAGCTGGCTGATATGTTGTCAAGACAGATTTAACCCTAAACAAACCTTATTAAACTCATAGAAGTCTTTTTTCTGAAATGGCAGATTTAACCCTAAGCCAGAAAAAATAATAGAACCTTAGTCTTCTTTCTGAAATGGCACGATTTAACCCTAACACAGAAAAATTAATATAACCTTAGTACCTTAGTCTTCTTTCTGAAATGGCAGATTTAACCCTAAGCTAGAAAAATTAATATAACCTTAGTCTTCTTTCTGAAATGGCAGAAACGGAAAAAGATTCAAAACACTGGAAAATGCATATCTCCACATTGGGCGAAACTTCAGCATAGAAAATGGCAGATTTAACCCTAAGCTAGAAAAAATAATATAACCTTAGTCTTCTTTGTGAAATGGCAGAAATGGAAAAAGATTCAAAACACTGAAAGATGCATATCTCCACATTGGGGGAAATTTTATGCAGAAATTTGTAAACTAATAATCTGAAAAATTTGAGAGCATAGAAAATAAAATTCAAACAATAAAATTTAAAATCATACTTACCAGATGCATCCTGTCCCATTTGTCTGGTTTCATTCCAGGGCTTTAATTCAAATTTCTTTACAATCCACTACTCACAAAAAGCATGTAAACAGACAGAGCACGGCCGTACTACATAAAATCCCAGCCCGAAAAAGGAAACACAATACAAAATACAAATGCAGAAACCAGAAACGAAAAGTCTCAAATCAAAAACCAAAACACAAATTGAAGAATTCACGAATTTAAAAACAAAACATGATATGAACTAAAAAAAAAATCAATGGAATAATACTCTAATATTAGGTATTTATAGAGCATGGCCAGGCCTCAACATGCTCTTCAACGGCTCTCCCACACTCCATTGGAGCTCTGTCCTAAAATTAGAATGAACTTGGTAGATGACTATCACATGATGTCAGCCCATAAATTAGAAAAAAAACAAAAAAAAAAAGTTTATGAGATCTTTCAATTTTGTAAAAAGATTTTTATTAGTTGCCTTGAGAGGTAGATTATTATTGTATCTGTAGAAATTAATTTTTAAATTAGTCTATAGTTAGTTTATTTATTATAGTTTTATTATTATGTTTATTATTTCATCTTACCAATTTTTAAATATAATTTTTTTATTATATATTGTTAGAAGGACAATAAGATTCAATTTTGCAATATATTGCTTAATAAGTTCTATTGTTATGTTAGCTATCTAATTTTATTTTTTCTTGTAACTACTTGATATTTTGTTACTAGGGAGAAAATGGGGAGTATCAGGGCCTAGTAATAGCTGAGTGGATGGGTTGAGGCTCAGCGAAAGTTGACACATAAGTTCTCAATGCTTTGTGGTATTTAAAACATGCGAACACTAAATAAATATAATGGACTCACCACTTATGTCAACAATGACCTCATATGGCACAGTTTAATACTCTTTTTAGAATGTAAGCACACATTCATGACCACATATACAAATACCTTAAGCCAATAAAATAGCCACACCTCGAGCCAAGTGGATTTGATATTTTTGACAATGAACTCGCTCTAATAATATAGGACGAGATTTGATGTCTAGTAGATGTCTCAAACATAAAATCATAAATATTTTGGATATGAGAGCCTAAGTAAATCTAAGTTTATAATAGCCTACATCCATAAGGAGCATTGAAACATTACATAGGTGAAGTTCGAAAGTAGATGACCAAATAAATTAGGAAACCTGAGTCATGCAAGAGTCGAGAGATTGGACCATGTCAAGCACAAGATATAATGGCTAGAGTTTGTTGCACTTTAAGGAATTGGGTTGTTTAGCCTTCAACCATCAATCTTATATTGAATAATTATCATCATAGATACTTGTCTAAACTTAACATACCAAGACTAAAATAACTTGATAACCTACCTATTGTGCCTTGCACACACGCCCCATTGAATGAATGGGGACCCCCTCCCTCTGATTTGGCATAGTCTGGGTCTTTTCCTTGGAGGGATATTTGACTGACGTTGTCAAAATAATCCATTTGAGAGTCAAAATTTCAATTTTCCCTGATGGAGAGTGTTTGGGGTGCCTTAGAGTTCAAATTATTAAGTCATGAGTCTCTTTGCCAACAAGATTCAAGTCCCAAAAATTCCTTTGCATTAAAAACATGCATCACTGACCTTGGCATTGAAAACTTCACCTACTGCCAAAAGGGCTAAAATCAGATATCACTGCCTCAGCACTCAAAATTAGAGTCACCGACTTTGGTGCTAAAATCATGAACCACAGAATTTACGCTAAAAGTGGATGCTACCAACTTGCGCCAAAATTGCATGGCACTGCCTTCTGTTAGTGAGTTCCGAAACTAGTGCAAGGTTGGCACCTTCGAAATTGCCCGCCGGCACATCGTCATTTCCTTTGCGCTAGATTTGTCATGCACTGACCTGCATTGAAAAGTGCCTTTACAAACTTTTGTCGAACACAGGTGCCAAACTCGTGTAAGTCGATGTCACTCAAATTCGACACTAAAGCCTATTGTCATTCACTTTATACATCCTACGTTGAAAACTATCCTCACTGACTTGCACTAAATATCAGTCCTCCTGCCTTAAGGTAGTAGACCCCAAAACACATGCTAGATCGGTACCCTCCCAAATCCTCGCTTCCTCAAGAGAGCCTTCCTTTTTCGCTGTCTTGTGACACCTAATTTTTCCGCATCTCTTTGTCTGTTCGTTGGGTTTGATATGTCTTGAGCTTTAGTTAAGTTTCTGATATGTTTTGACTGGGGAGGCACCTTATTGATATGAGTTGTTTACCCTAGTTTACCCTTCGTTGGCTGAGATATCATGAGATCACATTAAGATCAAGATTGGGCCATAAATAGTTTCAATTTCTCAAAATAGGTATCCTCTGCCTTTATACAGAATGGAGACTCAGAGTTTTGAGTATAAGTTGGTCCGATATTGAAGGAAATTGTAATGACCTTGTTGTGTATTAATTAAGGGTACAAAGTATATTGTGGCTTTGAAGAGCCCAAGTTGCAGGACATTCGTGGTCAAGTGGATAATGTGGGAATCCCATGTCTGAAAGGATAAGTCCGCCAATGAACATTTTCCCCGCAAATACATTTCTCTTCAATATCTAAGGTCCACCAAATTGCCACAATCCAAACTTCTTGGAAAATATCAAATTGTGTGAATGAAGTGATGTCTTCAGGTGATGTGAAATCTACTATGCCATAACAGTTTGTAGACAGCCCTTCAAACATGAAGGATGGAAGGATTTCGCCGGTTGTTATGGTTTTAAATACGAGGTATCAAAGTACTAACTGGATATAAAAGCGGGATTTTTATGGATGACTGGAGTTTGCGGGGATTTTGTTCCCATTCGGACTTATCCATCGAGGCCCTGAACCTTCGCAATATCCCTCAATGCTCAAAATCTCCACAAATTATTTAAATTGCAGAACGTGTGAAGACAGTGCGAACATGGAGCAAGAAAGTCACCTTTGAAGAAAAGTGGACATACATCAAAGCATAAGGGAAAGAGGATCATCGTTAGATGTTTCGATTGTGACTACATTGTTATGGAAGCATTGACCAGGCATGTGAACCATCAGATAAAGTGTTTTGAAGGAAAGTGTCTCATTGCGGGGAATTCACCCCCAATCGGATGATATTTGGTAGACCATTATTTCTCCGCAATGTCCAGTTAAAGACAATATTCTCGCAACTCTGGTCAATGGAAAATTCTCCGCAAATCTTTGGTATCATGGAAGCTTAAACAAAGGAAGTAAATACCATATGTGATGATTAGCGTGCTATAGGTGAGGGGTATGTAAGCAACCATCGAACATTCAAGGAACATGCTGGGTATGTGCAGGATCATCGCAGGCCAAACAGTGGCAATAGGAAAAAAATCGCGTTTTTACTTAGCTAAATTCGCGACTTGGCAAAGTTTGACTTTGAAACGGATATCTGTTTTTGAATTTTTTTTGGGAAAAAGGCTTTTTACTGGTAGTCATCAATTTTCCACAGTCCATGACGTTGAGTTTGAAATGCTTCTGGATTTGACTGTGTATTATTATTTTCCTCAACATTTCGAATCACACACAGTGATCCATCATCAGGAGAAAGATAGCAAGCAAGAGAAGAGAGAACATGAATGACAGTATGCAGACTTAAGACCACTTAAAAGGAGTGAGAGAGATGTGAGGCGGAAACCAAGATCAATTAAGGGAGAAGGATAGCTGCCTATCAAACCTAGTGAAGTGAGGGACAAAGAGGAGTGGGGGACATCTAGGCACACTAAGACAAAAAAAACAAAGAAAGACTAACTAGGATGAGAGGAAGACCCAAGTAAAGAAAATTAAAAAAGCAAACAAAGGAGCAAGGCCACAAATTAGAAGGGAGCAAAAAGAGGAATAACTGTAATACAATCAACCATAAAGAACAAGCCGAGGATGAAAGAGATAAGATAATTAAATAATTTAATAAATAATAAAAAAGGGGGGGACAACTGAAGAGGTTCAATGTGAGGGATAGATTGGGAAAAGCTACATATAAAGAACAAGAGAGGGCTCCAAGTTAAAAGAGAGAGAGGGGTGAACTACGAAGGCAAAGGAGGGGGGGGGCTAACAAAAAAGAAAGGTAAGCCAATAACTATCCAAAGGAGGAAAGAAACTAATTGGGAGAAAGCATAAGAGAGAAGAGTAAATCATAAAAGGGAAGACAAGCTACAACGACCAAATAATATATATAAATATATATTCACAACAAACTCCAAGCCACAAACGGAGCACCAGGGGGCAACAAGAAACAAAGGATACGGTTAAAAACCTAGAAATTAAAGAGGAGGGAGAAGGGGGCAATGAGATCCAGAGGTTGGAGACGGGAGGTTAAGCTAGGGGACAAGAGTATGAGAAACAAAAAGGTGAGAACGGGCCAGGGAGGGTAAAGAGGAGGGAGGACAAGGAGCAAAGGGAAAGGGGGGAGAGGAGCCTAGGGAGGAGAGGAAAAGGGGATGAGATGAGGGCAAAAGAGAAGGGGCAAAGACTCAATCCCACAAAAGGGGACAAGGAGGGGACAGAGGGGGGCCGGGGGCAAGAACCGGTAAAGAGGGGAAAAAAGGACAAAGATAGGAGAAGGGAGAGGGGAGCTAACAAGATCAAGTCAGGAAAGAGAGGGGAGGGGTAAGAGGGGAGGATGGGGAAGAGAAATCAACTAAGAGTGAAGGAAATCATGATGGGGTAAGAGGGGAGGCTTTTTACTCTTTTTGAAAATACACCTCTTAAATCTTGGATCTCCCATCAATATATGAACCTCCTTAAAGATTGTTTCTAGTGAAGGAGGAGGGCAAATTAACATTGGTAGCTTCTTTACATATTGATCCATAAGGATTTGTTAAACACTAAGAATCATCACTAATGAATTACTCAAATAATCAATAATAAAATATTCAATTTTGTTCATCAGGTGAAATAATCACTTTTCTAGACTATGTTCCAATATTTTAGGGATAGGAATGGTGGGGCAGCAGGGGTTGTGTTTTGGATTTCATGCCCTAAATTGCTTTATGCAATCCTTCATATGATTTGATTCATGATACATGGTTTGAGAAGGATACACATGATATACCCTTACCCTAGTGATAAAATTATGAATGATACTTTATGTGGTGAAGCTACACCTTTGTTAATCCTTCATGACATTGTTATTCCTTGTGATGATGATGTCCTTCATGTGATATGTTAGGACATAATGCAAAGTTAACATGGCATGAACTCTCTTGGAAGGGTAAGCATGGACTATAAGAACATTGAACTAGTTGGATCTGTTAAGCTCGCCATTTATGAAAGAACCTTTTAAAAGGTTAACCTTAATTAGGTAAGGTTATGTTTTAGTGTGGTTGTTTGTGCAACAATGTGTAAATTAATGTTACTGAAGGATAAATCTAACTATAATATACTAACATTTTAATAACCATGAGAGCTGGGACTAACAATTAGACTAAAAACTTGACAAACAATACAACTTGGACACATGTAGGACTTGGAAAATGGAAAAGAATATAATTAAATGTGGAAAACAATGAAAAAGTGGTATTAGTTGCACCTATATAGAGAAGTGGTTTAGAGGTTGGTTAGGGGAATTATTTAGGGTTTAGAGGTTTAGGGTTGCTCAGGTTTAGGGGTTTAGGGTTGCTCAGGTTTAGGGGTTTAGGGTTTACAGTTTAAAGAGAGATAGAGAGAGGGGACTGATAGAGTTTGGGAGAGATAGAGGAGACAAAGGGGAGAGATAGGAGATAGAGAGTGAGAGACATGTCCAAAGACATAGAGAGAGAGAGATTGAGAGATTGAGAGGTAGAGGGATGATAGAGATAAGGAGATAGAGGTTTAGGGTTGCTTGGGTTTAGGGGCATTATTTAGGGTTTAGGGTTTATGGTTTTGGGGTTAGGAGTTAAGGTTTAGAGGTTTAGGGTTTAGGGTTTAGAGAGAGATAAAGGACCAATAGGGAGATATAGAGGAGTCTGAGGGGAGAGATAGGGATATAAAGAGTGAGGGACATGGCAAGAGACATAGGGAGAGAGATTGAGAGGTAGAGGGACAAAGGTGATAGGGAGATAGGGGAGAGATAGGGAGATAGTGGTTTATGGTTACTCGGGTTTAGGGTTTAGGGTTTCTTAGGTTTAGGGGTTAGGGGTTAGGGTTTAGGGGCATTATAATTTAGGGTTTAGGATTTATTGTTTAGGGGTTAGGGGTTAGGTTTAGAGGTTTAGGGTTTTGGATTTAGGGTTTATAGAGAGAGAGGAATGATAGGGAGATATAGAGGAGTCTGAGGGGAGGGATAGGGAGAGAGAGAGAGTGAGGGACATGGCTAGAGACATAGGGAGAGAGATTGAGAGGTAGAGGGACACAGGTGGTAGGTAGATAGGGGAGAGATAGGGAGATAGTGGTTTAGGGTTACTTGGGTTTAGGGTTTAGCGGTTTGGGGTTTAGGGTTTCTCAAGTTTAGGGGTCAGGGGTTAGGGTTTAGAGGCATTATTTAGGGTTTAGGATTTAAATTGTTTAGGGGTTAGGGGTTAGGTTTAGAGGTTTAGGGTTTTGGATTTAGGGTTTATAGAGAGAGGAATTATAGGGACTTTGCTGGTAGCCTCTTGCCCAAAATGACTGGGATGCTTGGCACACGAAACAAGACCTCCACTAGCATTTACCCACCCACCCCGATCTGTTGGCACAGTCCGTTCGACCCCACGATGAGCAGAACAAAAAATATTGTTCCAGTTGACACATTCTCAATCATTGACATGGATGATATCTCAGTACCATTAATTTAGGCACAATATGAGTTTCCAATGGAAGGCACAATTGTGAGGTTAGAGATGATGAAAAGTGTGCCTCATTCACAGTCATGTTTTACTTGTCTTCAATGATGATTCCTTGATTCAACTTAATCCTTTGATAATACATTTTAACCTCCTTGTGAAAGCGCACTTTCAAGGTTGCTTGAGCAAGAGCTAGCGCCTCAACATCGAGGTACACTTTTGGTGTTCTAGAAGCATGAACTAGCACCTCAAATAGTAAGGCACTCATTCTAGGTTGTTTATTCAATAATTGGCACTAGTCACATATGGTGTAGAGAGGTAGATGTGCGCCCAAGTCATCATTTGATGCCTTCAATAACTATAAACTCCTTTGATGATGCATTTTATCCTTCCTATTCACTATCTAGCCTTAGGCGCACATTTTAGGTTGATCAATCATAATCTAGTGGCCTAAGTACCAAGGTGCACTTTTAGATTAGTTTGATAAAGGATTAGCGCCTTCATTTCTAAGCAGAAGTTTGGAGTTGAAATACATCAAAATAACAAGTTTCTTCATCACTTCAAACATATTTAACACTTTAAAGATCTCCAATGCATGATTGAATATCAAGAAACCAATGTATCATTTCATGAAGGTCTTAAGTGTTGTAAATATGCATCTTCTTATTTAATCATGTGTTGTAAATGAAGGAATGCAATGATTGCAATATGTGCACAAAATGGAATTTTTGATAAGGATTGAAAGGAAATGTTAAGAAAATGCAATTGGCAGGTGTAAATCCAAAGTGTGGAAGCATAGACAAGGCATGTGAATAATTTGGCATGACACCTCAAAGAGATGCTATCTCATGGAATGCAATGATTGCAAGATATCCACAAAATGGATTTTTTGAAAAGGCTTTAGAAACTTTGAAGCAAATACAATTGGAATGTTTAAAACCAAATTCCATAACCTATGCAAGCACTCTCCCTACTTGTGCCAAATTAGGATCTTATATATACATATATGCACATAATGTCGTGAAAATAATGTATAGTGTATATATCAAGCCATATAGGCATGTACAAATAAAACCATATGGGTATATACAATGATATACATCGATAACATACAAAAGTATGTTTACAAAGCCAAATACACATATGTAACAAAATGTCCCAAAATCAAATCTCCTATGGATTGCTATCAAATAATCTATGGCTCTTGCTAGGCCATGACGATGGTGAACCAGTCAATGACTCATCTTCTATCGCTCATCGACTAGACCTCTTCGATAGAGATTTTTGAATATCCACCTATTAATACAATCAAACAACATGCACATTAATATAAAATTTAATATTCAAAATATATAACATGACATAAGTAATCAATCACTTACCACCAATTGGTAATCCCTTTTGATCATTTGTTGTCTCTCTTCTTCTATAGAGCTGGATGGGTAGGGGAGGTGATGTCCTGTGAGAAGCATGAACAAGCAGATTTAAAAGTAAACATGAATATCATAAATATGTACATTAAATGCTGCGCTTATTATAGGACTGTTCTAGTACTATTTTAGGACTGTTGTAGGACTGTTGTAGTTAAAACTATCCTAGTAGACATGTATAGGATTGTTATAGGACTGTCATCTCATGGAATACAATGATGGCAAGATTACTATCAAGATTAGTATGAAGATTAATTATGACTGTTATAGGACTTTTATAAGAATGCAAAGTAAGGAAGCATAGGCAAGGCAAATGAACTGTTTGGTGGAATACCTCAAAGAAATGAGAATTTTGTCAGATGTTGTAGTTACAATTGCCATGTGACACATGTATGTAATATGTGAAAGCATAGACAAGGCACATGGACTATTTGGCAAAAGACATCAAATACATGTCATCTCATGGAATGCCTTATGTAGAAAAAGGTACAAATGTGCAATATTAAGAAATACAAATGAGAACTAAAAATCATACCTCGAGTATAGTCAAAATAACCTACGATGCCATACAAAATAATTTACGATGCCATGCAAAATAATCTACAATGCCATGTAAAATAACTTTATTCGCAGTCCTGTATAGTCAAAAGCATGCATTATAGTTATTAAAGTAACAAGATTTTTAATAAAACAATTCTAAAAAATAGAAAAAACAAGAACAAGTTAAGATAAAAAATGTCATACCTGTCCATCTGGAAGTTTAAATGCTAGTCAAGCGTACCTGGAGGGTCATCTCTTACCTTCAAAGTATCCAATATTGCTTCATGATCAGCATTACTAATTGTCCATAGTTCTTTTGATTTTGGTTTTCCATGATGCTTCAGTAACTTGACATTTGTTGCTACAACTAGGTGAGAATACATCAATATGGTTTTATGCTTCTCAAAGTCTTCAAAGGCCGGGATGCCATTCTTTTTAACCATATATGTTCGTAACCAAGTCCCAGCAATAACAACTGATCGTGTAGGATATGTGAACCCATCATCATCTGTCATAGGTTGTGTTAGCTTTTGTTTTCCCTGTACACATCGTGCCAACCAATAGTCTTACCTCTCTTCATTTCCATGCGGTGCAACAACTGCATAAACATGACCTGCCTGTACAAGGTCTGAAAGATGTTCATAGTCAAATGAGCTCTCCATGTCATTGATGGAAGATGATTGACCTTCATATAAAGGGATTATATATTGTGGATTCCATGCATCTACCCACTCACTTGACTCACAATTGTTCCAATCACATTTAATACAACTCTGACAAAAACAACCTAATTCTCGTGTCCAAATAGTCCATGTACTTGCATTTGAGCTTTGAAATGAATGCATCTTTGATGATTCACTGATTCTCTGACATTCTAATTTCTCTATCGCTATCCCATCATCAACCAACCAAAAGAACCTGCGCACCTCAGAATCAAGAGCCACTCCTCATGATAATGCATAGTTACACCACTTAACAATGGAATCTGCATCACTAAATGTAGCACCACCTCTAATCTTTAGTTGTTCTTTAAAAAGAGCTCTCTTCACGCATGCACCTGCTCCATCATGTTCACCTTTTCCGTGCCCGGCTTCAAAAAAATTCTAAATATGAGGTATACCCTTCTCTACATGCATTTTGCTCAACCAATAGAAATTACGAGCATTCTTGAATTGACCAGTGCAATTATCTGACCAAATGAGATGTTGATCTATTCTAATATCTTTTTCTTGCAAGAACCCATAAAATTGTTGAAAACAATATTGCACAAACTCTGCTGAATGAGATCGATCATCACTCATGTAAAAATGGTATTCTCTGACAATCTTCCTGTTCTCTTCTGTACTCTCGGGGGCATGTCTGTATGTGATGTGAACAAAAATAGCAATCTGAATAGAATTGTAGTACTGGGATTGAACTTCATTTTGGGGTTGCAATGTATAGTTTTCTGCAAAATCAACTACAGAGACAATAGTTCCAATCGGGAAAGAGTCTTTACACATCCTGAACTGTTGATCTAACCATCGAGACCTGTGGCTATGTCTGACATACTTGTAGAAAAGATTTTTCTTAAAATCATCAATAAAATCAATAATACTTACCTCTCTTACAATCAACTCACATCTAGAACCTTCACCTCCACTTTTCAAATTGTATTTCACTATCTCATATCTCTTTTTCTCAACCATTCTCTTTCCAAAATCATACTCGTTGCCCTCATGAAAACATGATACAAACTTTGATAACCCACCACATTGTAAACACTTCTCATTTAAACAATCATTCTTGTAGAACATGCAACCATCATCTCTAATACATAGAAATAAATCCAATAAGTCCCTAGATGACTTTGGTAGTTGAATTACACCACACTCCTGTAACATTTCGTTAGTGTGCAAAGTAGAACGAATATTGCATAATAATTCATGGTACATAGAAAATTCTACATGGTATTTGCAACAACATGTATTACAAACTTTAAGAGGAACACAATAAAATGGCTTAAGAGATTCAAATGCTCTTTGTGAGATTGTCATACCTGGGTGAGTTTCACAATATTGTTTGTACAATGTTGTTTGGCTACATTCCAAGTAATGTTTAGGATGTGGTGTGTGGTCTTTATCACCAATTCTTAACTTTACAACATCTTTTGCATTTGGTGATACCCTAGAGTTAGTGTGCCAAAATCGTTCAATTTCTTCCTTTGTGCTATCAATTAGCTTCTTGTCAACTCATGGAAGCCTACCACTGAAAGCCCAAGTATCATTGGCAATAGGACTATCTAGCCTTGATCTTAATGCTAGTGCTTTTGACAATGTTTTACGATTCAATCTTAAGTCAACACAAGTTTGCCTCATTAATCGAGCATTTCTTAATTGTTTTCTTACTATTGAGGTTGCTGTTACTCTACAGGCAGCTCTTTTATCTTTCTCCTTGCTAGTCTTTCCAATAGAATTGAGTGCATTGAAAAGGCTTCTTACAATAATTTTATTCCGATCGGACACTTTGTTTAACCGAATCTTTAATTTCTTTAGTAAAGGTCTCATTTTGTACATCTTTAATAATTGCACAAAAAGTTGGCATTGTTTGATTAATGTTTTCTTCTCAAAGTATTCATTGAAGAGTTTTGTAGCCCACAACCGAACCGTTCGTGATGACCTCTTGCCTTCAAATTTTTCCATTATGTTCTCATCAATTTCAAGTAACCATTTTGGGGTTTTTGGGTGTTTTCCAATTTCATCACGGTTATTCTCTTCTTGACAAATGTCCTCTCTTCTTATGAAATTTGGAGATACATTGATTGTTCTTGTTTCATCTATGTTATCAACCTCATCAATTTTATCAACAAATGGATTATGGAGTGCAATTTCAACATCATGATGTTCATATCCACTTTCTTCAAGTGCACGTCTTCATTTTTCTTCTTTTTCTTTGTCCATGGTATTGCTATTATGAATAGGTGTTTCATAACATTTTTCAATATTTTCATTTGCAATATCATGGTGAATTTCATTCTTATCTAACATTTCATTATAATCAAAATTAACATCTTCAATTTGCATGTCATTAGATGGTAAAGAATAAGATTCACCTTGATGAGCATCCGCCAAACCCACCCTTCCAATCCTCTTCCTTTCCCTATCTTTTTTCCTAATTGCTTCAATTTCCTCCAATGTAGCTTTCCTCATCCTTTTTGCTTTACGACGAATGTTGCTCCCCATTAGGAGAACAAAAATATCACCCTTATGATTGTAACAAGAAAATTGTGTCTCCAAAAGTGCATAAAAATATTCCTTTCACTGTCATAGCCAGAAATCACAAGTATTTCGAGAGCAGAGGGTCTCTGGTTGCAGAAGTCGGGCCCAACAATATTCCTTTTGTCTTTTTTCTACTTTTACAAAATGGATATCCGTTTTGGAAAAGCCCAATTCTTTTTAACGGACACTTGCAACGTCCATATGGCTACTACAAAACAGATATCCGTTTTATTATGTACATTTGGATTCTAGACTAGGGATTCATTGTATTATTCAATAAACTTGTGAATTACCATCTAATTTCAATGTTTACACACTAATCCACCTAGGTATCAACTTAATAAAGCTCTGGATATAAGCCATTATTTGATTTTAGGCTATCATCAAATGAGGAGCTTCTAAAGCCAAAAATGTTGTCCCAAAAGAAGGCTCAATGTTATTTGTAAAGACATTAGATTGTTAAAATACAAATTCAAGGTTAGATATTCCTTGGGCTATTTTACTATAGAGAAGCAAAATTGCAATATATGACTATCCTAGGAATTAAAATGGTTGATCATAGGATATTCATGGTATTTTGATATTAATGGATGGATTGATGGATGTTTAGGGAGTTTAAGTTTAAATGTAATGTATGAGAATTCTTATTTATGAAGGATCTAATATGTCTTATGTCTTATTTGCAGGCCATTCAAGAAAGAAATGAAAAGATACCAAGGACTATCATAACACCTATTATAATTAGGTGCATCAAAGGATTGTCATCCAGGACCTTACCAATATGGGAAGTTATAAAAACCATGTCATGTTTAAAATTAAAGGCTTTATCACCTCTTTGTCCCTATAGGCCTATTAGAACAATAGGTCACATTTTATTCATATACCGGGGTTGAGAATAAACACTAAGCATTTGTAGTTATGGCAAGTGTAAATGGAAATAGATCACAACTTTATACAATCTATCCTCTCCTAGATTGCACTCACTGAGTGGAAATTAAAAATTCCCTATTAATGTCCTTTATATACTGAAGGTATGGGTGAGAAAGGTAAACTTTGTATATTGTAGACAAGTGATGCAGAGCAACACAACAAAAGCTTACAAACAGGGTGTAAAATACCCATTAACCCACCAATTGCTCAAATAGCTTTTAAAATATCCTTCCCAAGGTCCAAACGAGACCAAAATACACTCTTTCTTTAGTATCGGCAAGACATTTCTAATGTCTCATCGAACTATGCTTCACATGTTCTTCCTTTCTCTATTGTCAGCCAGACTTATCATTATCGGTAACCTTCAAATTTGTTAGCCCGATGTGGGACCTCTCGCCGATGTGTAGAATCCATCGCTTAGGCTTATGCTTCGGTGTGACTCCTCCGTTGTTCTCCGATATGTATAAGAGGACAGATCAAAGTAATTAGCATGCTCCCTTCAAATTAAAGACATGAGAATAGAGCACTTCTGAGATGGTTATTGTAAAGGGACAAATCAAGTAGAGACATGCAGTTTCCTAGAGAATTTGGAACGCTTCCGCTCAGGCAATTGTAGGACAAACAAAGATGTTCTAACTTCCCGAGACCACCAAATTCTGCAAGTATGCTCCCCTTCAAGTTGTTGTGTGAAATTCTTTTCTAGTGAACTTGTGAGTAATTGGCAAGAGATTTGGGAATAGAACCCTCTAGTCCATTTCTTCTTAAGTCAAGTATCTTCAATGCTTTCAACTCGTCAAACCAAGGTGGAATCCTTCCCTTGAAAGAACTAAAAGAGAGATTTAAAGTGCATAACAAGGAGAGACCTCCTTCGGATGGAAAAAGGGTACCTTTTAATTCCAATTGAGGGAGAATTATGGCCACCACTCTATTGGTATGTTTCTTGTACCAAACACTGGTCCAGAAGCACACATTTTCTGAATTGGTAGAAGTCTAGTTGGAGAAATGTGGTCTCCTCGACTACTATTATTGTAGGATATGCATAAACGGGTTTGTTGAAAAGGCTTTAGAAAATTTCAAGCAAATGCTATTGGCAAGTGTAAAGCTAGATTCTGCAACCTTTGTCAGCATCCTCTCTACCTCTACCAAAATGGGAGCTTTGGAATAGGGTATGGACATTCATCAAAGCATAATGTAAGTGGGATTTTTGTGGATATTCTAGTTGGAAATGCTCTGGTAGACATGTACGGAAAGTGTGGAAGCATAGACAAGACACATGAACTGTTTGAAAAAATGCCTCAAAGAAATGTGGTCTCATGGAATAAGATGATTGCAGGATATATACACACTTACTCCGATGTGAGATTCACTACCCTTGTCTATCGGTAAGACCAATACCCTTGGTGAGACTTTTTACTTGCATTCCAACATTATAACTCTCCCCAATGTGTTTACCATCCATTAGTCATCGGTAAGACTTCTACATCGGTCAGACATTCTCTTCGATTTTTGATATCGTATCTCACACCGAAACAATAAACACCAAACTACACCATCGGCCAAACCGCCTCTATCGGTGACACTTTTCTTCTCGCCTTCGAGAGTCCATCTCTTTCCGATGTTCCTTCTGTCAGTGTGACTCCCTCTCATCAGTGTAGTTCTCAACCGTTCTTCCGATGTGCTGATAAATAACCCATCGGTGACACTTAATGATTGTCACCCCGATATGACTTGATCGGTGAGATCAATGTTGTCGGCTCAATGGAACTTTGTCTCTCCAATAAATATTGTCAGTCCGATGTCTTCAATTTAGCCTATACATAACATGACTTGTTATAACTGGTCGACTAACGTATCTTTTCCCAATTTTCCCGATATGGCCCGTCAACCTTTGTATCCTTTGACATGTACATTCACCATTTACAACCACGATAAATGATAGCAGGATATACACGAAATGTCCACGCATACATAAACGATATACCCATGGATTGTATCTTCGGTGAAACAATACCAATGGTACAAAATATGTTGCTTCTCTTCATCCAAAACCAATAGTACAAAATTTTTCATAGATCAATGAAACGGATATCCGTTTTCAGAATGGATATCCATTTTGGGTTGCTTTTACCGAAGCAAAACTGATATCCATCTTGCTTTGGTACAAAGCAAGACGGATATCTATTTTGATTGTTGACTTTTTATGGATTGTAACGTGTTTTAATGTTTCAGTCTCTTCTTCGAACTTCACCCTTCGTGCTGACGACTTTTTTTTTATGCAAAATTGATAAAACGAAAAGGGTTTATAGAAAAAATTGTTAGCTTTCTAAAAATATAAGATTTATTTGGTTATCATTTTATTAAATAATTATCAATAATTTTCAATGTACCGTGTCTCTGAAATCCTAATGGACACACTGATTGAAAAACATCCATAACTTTCAAACCATTTCACCTTTTTGAGATCCGAAACCTGCGTCACACTCTATGCTTTTCTGGCTATAGGTTAAAAAAAAATTTGAATTTTGATTTTTTTTATCGAGTTAGGTTGGCTGGAAAATTACTTTTTATTTTTTAAAATAAGTCACAGTAAAAAAATCATAACTAATTATTTTATTAGAAAAAAATTTCAAATAAATATGCATCACATCCGGACATGAGTCCTCTACTTATTTTGAAAGTTTCAAAAAAATATATATATTTTTACTCATAGTTAGGTTGGTTGGACAGACACCCACTTTTTATTTTTTTCTGAAAACTTTAATAGCTGTTCATTGAAATATTCAATTTTCACTAAGTAAATTTAGTTTTTTTTTTTTTTTTAAATAGTAGCCTATAAACTAGATTCAATTCTCTACAAATTTCATTCTTACATCTTTTTCAAATTGTATAGATAATCCATTCAAAATTTCATATGAACTTGATAAAGTCTGATTTTTTGTATTTTCATTGTCACTTAGAGGTATAGTTTGGCCTATCATGATCCTGCACATACCCTGCCGTTAAGAACAACCAACGAGCTTTGAAAGGTCTTTTTGTGGGTTATCCAAGCTCCTCCAGATATATCCAGTTAGACGCGGAAGTTCTGCAAATATCAAGATATGCGTGTGTTATGGGAAAATGTGGTCGATATCAGTATATCAATATAATCCAAATAACTCAATGAAATTGGAATAAATAAGATCAAACACAAAGAACACAGTACCTTGGAAACCTTTCTATTCCGTGACTTCCATTGGTCGCCTATCTCGAATTGATCTCGTGTATGAATAGGGCCCTCAGAAGGTGTACTTCCTAAGTTTTTTCCAAGATGACAATGGAGAATGGTTGTTGATAGGTCTTGCAATGAAGAGGATCTTCATAATACAATGATAATGGTGATAATGGTATGACAATTGATCTCAAGCTATGGAGTGATTTGTGCCAAAGGTACGCTGTGATTCCTGCAGAGTGAGTTTATAAAAAGCTTGGATGGATGAAATGGAGGAATAGGGGTTGTATTTATAGACTTGTGAGAAAGAAGATCAATGGTGTAGAATGAATAAGAAGATCAATAGTTGAAGAAATTTGAGAGAATGTGTGTGAATAGGGAGAGGACACGTGTCCTGCTCCTTCATGCATCAGGTTAGTTAACAGAATAGATTGATGAGTTAAATGAGATGATTGACCAGTTAACAAAATTGATTGGAGAGATAAGTGGGCTGATTGGGGAGTTGACTGAGATGATTGAACACTGAACTCAGATGACTAATTAGTTAACAGATTTGATTTATGAGTTAACTAATCTGACTGGAGGAGAAATAGGACATGTGGGTGAGGGAATATTAGCTAATTAAATATTGGAATATTTAATTACACGTGCACATGGATCAATTGAATTATTTTTGGTATTAATTCAATTTTGGAGGAAATAGACAATTTAAATAAATATTAGGATTTATTTAAATATGGAGAATGAGAAGAATTAATTAAATAATTTGGTATTATTTAATTTAGAATGATTTTAGAAGAATTTGGATGATTTAATTAAATAAATGATTTTATTTAATTTTTGGAGAAATATGAATCAAATAAATAAATTGATTTATTTAATTATTGATAGAGGAATTTAAAATGAAATAAATAAATTTGCAGAAGTGTGTGCAAACCTAACAATATGTATGCAGAAATATCAGACCCTAGATGTCTCAATCAAGGGAAGATCAACAACTTGCTTTGAATCAATAAACACATACAACTTCACCTCAAGGAGATGATAACAAATGAAGACTTACATGAACAAGAAGGTGAATCACCAATTTCTGTGGAGGATCTCCAAGATCGATGTTGGAGGCTTCAACCCTTCTCCTGATCATGCAAAGGGTGTACAAACCCTAGGAAGAGCAAGATAGTCTCAAGATCTTGATTCCTAATCTCCATCCATTGTCTCCATGATAGAAAATATAGAATGCTTTTGAAAGCTTCAACAAGTCACTGATCTTCAATGGAAATTTTGGTAGAGTTTTGGCATCAAGCTTGCATAAGATTTGTGTACGTTAAAATGATTATCAAATGTCTTTTTATATCTAGCTTCAGGGTAATTCAAATTTTGAAATAACGTCTTGATATTGCACGAAAAACAAGAATTTGAAAACGGAAGTCTGGTCAATGGAAAATTCTCTGCAAAGCTTTGGTATCATGGAAGATTAAACAAAGGAAGCAAATAACATATGTGATGACTAGTGTGTCGTGGGTGAGGGGTATGTAAGCACTTGCAACCATCAAACATTCAAGGAATATGCCTTAATAACAACCAATGAGCTTTGAAAGGTCTTTTTGTGGGTTATCCAAGCTCCTCTGGAGTTTGTTGAAAAGGGGCTGAGGGACGTAAGCAAATAACATAAGTTGGTGTAAAGTCAAAAGGAGGGAAGTGGGAGATTGACAGTCAACTGGATGCAGAGCTTTTCTTTATCACTGGATATATCTGGTGCTCGCTAAATTCCCCGCTTTGTCCTATCACCCTCATTTTTTCCACAAAATCCAACGACTTGTGAAAGCTTTGCACATATCCTGTATCATGTGAAACTCCTACAAACCTGCAAATAAATTGGATGTCCATAAAAATGATGAATGATAAAGGAATTTTGTCAGATGTGTTGCAATTTCTTGTTAGACATACATGCAAAATGTGGAGGCATAGACAAGACACGTGAACTATTGACAAAATGTCTTCAAGAAATGTAATCTCATGGAATGCCTTGATTACAAGACATATGAAACATACATTTAATTTCCTCATCCGTCACTTACTGCCGTAATGATATCCTATGAGGAGTAGATGTATTTCCTTGTGGTGAAGTAGCTATTGAATATAAGAGACGACAAATTCTTATTTTTTTATGATGTTTGGAAGATTGGGCTATGGGCATGTCTATATAATAAGAGTATAGTCTTGTGAGCATTACCATGAGCTGTGGTGGTTAGTAGTAGAGAAATCATGGACTTTGAAGTATAAACGATGTAAGCTTTATATTGAGTTAATTTAAGAAAAGTGGAAGGAAACTATACATAAGGCTGCTAGGATTTATGAGCTTATGACTGTCACACATGACTATATACAGCTATAACAGCCACAAGATAGTCAACTCCATTGCCATAGTTTTGCAAATGGGACAACCATGAACATCAAGGATTATCAACAACAGTCATAGAGAAATCAATTTTCACTAAATTTCCTTCAAGCTTCCATGCTAGTTATAAGGATAGTCATCATCATGTTATGAACATATTTACTAGTTCAATTTCAAACTTTGCATCCTTGTTTCCAAAAATATTATCCCCTTGCACATGTTCATCAAACCATTATCATTGTTATGAATAAAGGAAAGCACCATTACATTATGAATGAGATCATTGCAACAGTAAAGAGGATGATCAACACAATTTAATGAGATCATTCCTTGGACATGATATCTAGTTCTCCATTTACTACACAGGCTATATTATGATTGAAGAAGTTATGTAGAAAAGAAATGTTGAGGTCTCGAAAAGTAATAGGTTCACCATTGCATGCAAGTATGCTTAAGAAGGGTGTTATGTTGTTGTCCTAAAGAGTTTAAAACAATCTCTAACTGTCCCAAAATCAGTCTCAAACTTATGACAGTCCAACAGACCAATGGAACCTATGATTTTGCCATGTTTTGAAGATAGGAAGGTGGTGTAGGATCCCAAGGACAGTGGATAATTGAAGTTCACCTAAAATAGTCAGAAATCAGTCCCAAATTGTCCTTGAACAGTCATGTACAGTTAGGATAGCCATGACTACATTTTGAGTTTTAATTGCATACTTGTGGAATTCAGATGGAGATAAATAATGAGTCTAAGGGAGATGATCATGATTAGATAAGTGAAGAACATGACTTCCCTAATCCTCATGACTACATTTTGAGTTTTAATTGTATACTTGTGGAATTTAGATGGAGATAGAGAATGAGTCTAAGGGAGACGAGCATGATGAGATAAGTGAAGAACATGACTTCCCTAATCCTTGAGACTACCCCGAAAATTATTCAAACAAGTTCCAAAACTGAATTTGACAATTCAGAAAACCTAGGACAATCACAAACATTTTAGATCCCTATCGATGATAATGAAGGAAGAAGTGGTAAAATTATGACGGGATGGATGAATGACGAATATAATCAAGAAAGAGACTGTCTTAACTTGAAAAATTGCCCTTGGAGCTATCCAAACATGCTTGGAATTGATTTTTGTAAACTCAAAAATTCTGGGACAATCATAATGCATTAATTTTTTGTTTTTTTTCACCTATACAGTGGATGCAAAAGTCATTTTTAACTTGATGGAAGGCTTAAGAAAATAATGAATATGGAAGGTGAAAGTGGATACAGAAAGAAACTGAGAAAATCATGAGAAAACATCCAACTTGTGAAGTTGCCTGTGGCAAAAAATTTGACAACAGGCTGCCCTTGATTAACCTATGGCTTAAATCTAATATATATATATATTTTTAAATGTGCCTGGTAAACTTTTTAACATGACCAGCGATGCTGGTACGACACGCCCTCCGGCTCCACGCGAATGCTTTTGCCTGGAGCAATGAACCGGTGAGGCCACAACATGGGGGACCTCATCCCCTAGCAAGAACACTTCAAACCCGCGAGCTCATTGGCCCAGCGAAGGCGTAAAGCCTTGTGAGCTCGTTGGCCCAGCGGGGGTTTGAACTCTGGTGGCCGCCACTACAACCGAGTGACTTAACCACTGAACCATGCCATCATCGGCAAATCTAATATATTTTGAACACTATATCTGAAATTGATTTATTTATGATGGAATTTATGTTGGTTTTGTTGGTTGTAAGTTCAAGAAACTCAAGACTTGAGGGGATTAGTTAGAATTATCTTAGAAGAATGAAAAACCTAGAGACATCATGTTGTCCCAGTCATGGAAAAGTGTGATTTTCCTGTTCAAATCACTATTGTACATGTAAGAGAAAGTCATTATGATGTCTAAGATGTTGGAAATAAGTCCCAGGAGCTAGAAGACTTAAGAGATTACAACTACATCTTGTTGTTCTTACAGATCCAGTCTAATGTCCAGGACATGTGCATAGTTGTTCCAGCAGTCCATCCATCAAAAGTTGTACCCAACAAGCATCTAGTTGGATATGCCTTCATATAAAATGTGCCACACACTCCTCTTGACCAGTCAACTCATTGGAAAAGTGATTTGTCCCATTAGATAACTCAAAAAGTTGCTATTTGGGTAAGTGCAAGAAGATGGGGGGCCAAAAAGGGGTCTTAAGTGGCCACTTTTTTTCTGAAATCAGGAAATACTGGCCTTGGATGAGAAATTGAGCATAGTTACACTCAAAATTTAGAGATGCAACCAAAACAATGTTCGTAGTGCTCCAAGTCTACTTTCTAAACTACTATTTTGTTTTGAAAATGGCATAGATTAAGGGGTTCAAAAGAGGGAGCCACAGAAATTGGTGTTGTTTCTGTCAAAAAAACATAACATAGCATGTTTTGTGGCTCCCTCAAAAGGTCAACTTTTTTTTGGTATTTTTAAAATCGCTTCAGTGAGAAATTAGCTAATAGCATGTAGTTTATGCCCGATTTTTCTGATAATTTTTTGATGAATATTTGATTTTTTACTAATTTTTAAAGTGGACACATCCTAAAAAACAGAATTTTGGCCGTGCTACCCCTATAAATTTTTAAAACTAATTGAAAATTATTTTTTTATTTTTTTAATATTTGTAGAATGGAGTCTAGTTTCTAAATATGTAATTTTTTTGAAATTTGAATGAATAGTTATTTTACAATGAAAAAAAGACCAAACAGTGGTTTTTGCATAAAAACGGACACACAAACAAAAGAAATTAAAGATGAAAGGCTTAACATTGTTAAAATGTGAAAAAAATCACATCGTCAAATAGCTAAGAGAAAGCCTAACATTACCCATGTGTTTGATTTGTTCAACCTTGAAACACGTGCAAATCTGAGGGTTAGCACGAATGAAATTATGTGAAATTTTGAAGAATACAGAAAAACACGTCTGTGACTGTTCATAAGGCACTCCAAGCCTTTGGGTTGGAAATCCAAAGCAAATCCCAAGCCCAAGGCTTGGGATTCCCAAAGCAAGAAATAACGCGAGCGCGTTATAACGCGCTCGCGTTATTTATTGCCTTACATTTTTTCCCGCAAGCCTGTCTTTTCCATGTTTGACATAACGCGAGCGCGTTATAACGCGCTCGCGTTATGTCCCACTCAAATTTTTTTACATTCAAGGCTATTCATCATGAGGGTTAAGGCATAAAGGATAGAGTTGAAAGGTTTACGGATAAGGGATTAGCGTTTAAGGTATAGTATCGAGCCCGTTGAGGGTCTAGGAATAGGGATAGCGTTTAAGGTTTAGGGATGAGGGATGACAGATTACGGTTGAGGGTCGAGGGATCAAAGTTAAGGGTTGAGGGATTAGGGTTTGACATTAAGGGTTGAGGGTTGAGGTTCAAGGGTCAAGGGTTTAGGGATAGGGTTTAGGGTCGAGGGATTAGGGTTAAAGTAGAGTGTGGAGGGTGTAAGGATTAGGGATAGGGTTGGAGGGTTTAGGGATAAGGGATTAGGGTTTAAGGTATAGTATCAAGTCTGTTGAGAGTTTAGGAATAGGGATAGCATTTAGGGATTAGGGATGAGGGATTATAGTTGAGGGATGATGGATTAGGGTTGAGGGTTGAGGGATTAGGGTTTAGGGATAAGGTTTAGGGTTGAGGGTTTAGGATTAGGGTTTAGGGTTGACGGATTAGCATTTAATGTCGAGGTTAGGGTTAGAGTGTTGAGGGTAGAGGGATTAGGGATAGGGTTTAGGGTTTAAGGTTTAAGGATTGAGGGTTGAGGCTTTAGGGATGAGGGTTTAAGGCTTAAGATATAGTGTCAAGTGTTGAGGGTGTAGGGATAGGGTTTAAGTTTTAAGGGTTAAGGGTTGAGGGATATGGATTAGGGTTTAAGGTATAGTGTTGAGGGTCAAGGGATCAGAGTTAAGGGTTGAGGGATTAGGGTTTGACGTTGAGGGTTGAGGGTTGAGGTTCGAGGGTCAAGGGTTTAGGGATAGGGTTGAGGGTCGAGGAATTAGGGTTAAAGTAGAGTGTGGATGGTATAAGGATTAGGGATAGGGTTGGAGGGTTTAGGTATAAGGGATTAGGGTTTAAGGTATAGTATCGATTCTGTTGAGGGTGTAGGAATAGGGATAGCATTTAGGGTTTAGGGATGAAGGATTAGAGTTGGGGGATGACAGATTAGGGTTGAGGGTTGAGGGATTAGGGTTTAGGGATAAGGTTTAGGGTTGAGGGATGAGGGATTAGGGTTTAAGGTATAGTGTTGAGGGTTTAGGGATAGGGTTTAGGGTTGAGGGATTAGGATTTGACGTTGAGGGTTGAGGGTTGAGGTTCAAGGGTCAAGGGTTTAGGGATAGGGTTGAGGGTCGAGGAATTAGGGTTAAAGTAGAGTGTGGAGGGATGACGGATGATAGATTAGGGTTGAGGGTTGAGGGATTAGGGTTTGATGTTGAGGGTTGAGGGTTTAGGGTTAGGGTTGAGAGATGAGGGATCATAGTTAAGGGTTGAGGGATTAGGGTTTGACGTCGAGGGCTGAGGTTCGAGGGTCAAGGGTTTAGGGATAGGGTTGAGGTTGAAGGGATTAGGGTTTAGGGACAAGGTTTAGGGTTAGGGTTGAGGGATTAGGGTTTAAGGTATAGTGTTGAGGGTTTAGGGATAGGGTTTAGGGTTGAGGGATTAGAGTGAAGGGTTGAGGGATTAGAATTTGGCGTTGAGGGTTTAGGGTTTAGGATCAGGGTTGAAGGTCGAGGGATTAGAGTTAAGGGTTGAGGGATTAGGGTTTGATGTTGAGGGTTGAGGGTTGAGGTTCGAGGGTCGAGGGTCGAGGAATTAGGGTTAAAGTAGAGTGTGGAGGGATGACAGATGACAGATTAGGGTTGAGGGTTGAGGGATTAGGGTTTGATGTTGAGGGTTGAGGGTTTAGGGTTAGGGTTGAGAGATGAGGGATCAGAGTTAAGGGTTGAGGGATTAGGGTTTGACGTCGAGGGCTGAGGTTCGAGGGTCAAGGGTTTAGGGATAGGGTTGAGGTTGAAGGGATTAGGGTTTAGGGACAAGGTTTAGGGTTAGGGTTGAGGGATTAGGGTTTAAGGTATAGTGTTGAGGGTTTAGGGATAGGGTTTAGGGTTGAGGGATTAGAGTGAAGGGTTGAGGGATTAGAATTTGGCGTTGAGGGTTTAGGGTTTAGGATCAGGGTTGAAGGTCAAGGGATTAGAGTTAAGGGTTGAGGGATTAGGGTTTGATGTTGAGGGTTGAGGGTTGAGGTTCGAGGGTCAAGGGTTTAGGGATAGGGTTGAGGGTCGAGGAATTAGGGTTAAAGTAGAGTGTGGAGGGATGACGGATGATAGATTAGGGTTGAGGGTTGAGGGATTAGGGTTTGATGTTGAGGGTTGAGGGTTTAGGGTTAGGGTTGAGAGATGAGGGATCAGAGTTAAGGGTTGAGGGATTAGGGTTTGATGTCGAGGGCTGAGGTTCGAGGGTCAAGGGTTTAGGGATAGGGTTGAGGTTGAAGGGATTAGGGTTTAGGGACAAGGTTTAGGGTTAGGGTTGAGGGATTAGGGTTTAAGGTATAGTGTTGAGGGTTTAGGGATAGGGTTTAGGGTTGAGGGATTAGAGTGAAGGGTTGAGGGATTAGAATTTGGCGTTGAGGGTTTAGGGTTTAGGATCAGGGTTGAAGGTCGAGGGATTAGAGTTAAGGGTTGAGGGATTAGGGTTTGATGTTGAGGGTTGAGGGTTGAGGTTCGAGGGTCGAGGGTCGAGGAATTAGGGTTAAAGTAGAGTGTGGAGGGATGACAGATGACAGATTAGGGTTGAGGGTTGAGGGATTAGGGTTTGATGTTGAGGGTTGAGGGTTTAGGGTTAGGGTTGAGAGATGAGGGATCAGAGTTAAGGGTTGAGGGATTAGGGTTTGACGTCGAGGGCTGAGGTTCGAGGGTCAAGGGTTTAGGGATAGGGTTGAGGTTGAAGGGATTAGGGTTTAGGGACAAGGTTTAGGGTTAGGGTTGAGGGATTAGGGTTTAAGGTATAGTGTTGAGGGTTTAGGGATAGGGTTTAGGGTTGAGGGATTAGAGTGAAGGGTTGAGGGATTAGAATTTGGCGTTGAGGGTTTAGGGTTTAGGATCAGGGTTGAAGGTCGAGGGATTAGAGTTAAGGGTTGAGGGATTAGGGTTTGATGTTGAGGGTTGAGGGTTGAGGTTCGAGGGTCGAGGGTCGAGGAATTAGGGTTAAAGTAGAGTGTGGAGGGATGACAGATGATAGATTAGGGTTGAGGGTTGAGGGATTAGGGTTTGATGTTGAGGGTTGAGGGTTTAGGGTTAGGGTTGAGAGATGAGGGATCAGAGTTAAGGGTTGAGGGATTAGGGTTTGACGTCGAGGGCTGAGGTTCGAGGGTCAAGGGTTTAGGGATAGGGTTGAGGTTGAAGGGATTAGGGTTTAGGGACAAGGTTTAGGGTTAGGGTTGAGGGATTAGGGTTTAAGGTATAGTGTTGAGGGTTTAGGGATAGGGTTTAGGGTTGAGGGATTAGAGTGAAGGGTTGAGGGATTAGAATTTGGCGTTGAGGGTTTAGGGTTTAGGATCAGGGTTGAAGGTCGAGGGATTAGAGTTAAGGGTTGAGGGATTAGGGTTTGATGTTGAGGGTTGAGGTTCGAGGGTTTGATGTTGAGGGTTGAGGGTTGAGGTACATTTCGGTGTGACATTTAAATTGTCTTGCCGATATACACTGTAAAGGTTATTTTGTGGACTTTCAAGGATTTTTTCACCTGTGTTAATGTTCAACTTGTTTCGCTCTGCATCAAGGGATTACGGTTTGACGTTGAGGGCTGGGGTTCGAGGGTCAAGGGTTTAGGGATAGGGTTGAGGTTGAAGGGATTAGGGTTTAGGGACAAGGTTGAGGTTGAGGGATTAGGATTTGACATTGAGGGTTGAGGGTTTAGGGATAGGGTTGAGGGATTAGGATTTGACATTGAGGGTTGAGGGTCAAGGGATCAGAGTTGAGGGTTTAGGGTTTAGAGATCTATAGCAGGACAAAATGCGAGCGCGTTATAGCGCGAGTGCGTTATAACGTGCTCGCGTTATAACGCGCTCGCGTTTTGTAATTCTACTGAAACGGTAAAAAAGTGGTTACCCCCGTGATCCAGGCCCACATGCTCTGTTTTCTTACTGATTCTGCGCGTGCTCCGACAAAAAAGAAGTGCTTTCATGCTATTGGGAAGTTCACATGCACATTTGACACATTGTACCACCTTTGCATGATCTTTCCACCACCTTTTCTGCTTTGCCAACTTGAGAAGGAGGAAATAACATAGTTTTCAAACCAAATTTGATATATATGTATACAAGTTTCAATTTTTGTAGTATTGCAATGTTAATTTTGATTCAATTTTAAGAATTTAACATTGAAAAGGAAGCAAGTGGTGAAAAACTCAAATTGTTGAGGAGTTTGATGCAAGAAGATAAAAACACTACATAATTGGGTACTCTCTCCATTCAAATCTTCATTTTTTAGGTATGTCAAGTCTTTACATGCATGTTCTTTACATTTTCCTTATTTCGGATTGAATTACTTTATCATGCATTATCATACATGTTTAAAATAGACACATTTCCAATCAAGAAAGCAACCTACAATCTCACATGATGCCATGTATATTTTCTACACTTGGGCTCTTTAATAATTATGTGTAATAAACAAACCTTAGTTCATACCATGATGTCAAACTATACAAGAATAAATCCTTACAACATAAAAAAAATACAATCCCACTATTATCATGTATTCATTTCTTAGGAACTAATATTGGTCTCTTTATCATGCTACAGACAAATTCTCCGTCATGCCGAGGAAACGATCAAGAATTAAACCAACACAGGAAGAGATAGAAGCTAAGAATGCAAAGAAAGCAATGGCTATGAGGGAACTTCGTGAGAAGAGGAAATTGGACACGATAAATGAAGACATACCAATTGAAGAGGAACCACAACCATCACAAAGAGATATGGTATTGGCGGCACAAAGAGAACGAATGCAAAAACTTCGTGGTACGAGAGATTTAAATACCATAGTTGGAGACACATCCTTTATCGCAAGACAACATGTAGGGACACCATCTACCACATCTCAAGTTGAGAGTACATCATCACTCACATGTGATGAAGGAGGTACGCCATCGTTCCCACCTCAACCTCAAGGTATGTCATCTATTCTATCTTCGATCGAAGGTATGCCATCTAACCCATCTCATTTAAATATTGATGAAATTCCTAATGTTGAGATGAATTTACCTAACTTGACACCACCTAGAATTTTGCATAGAAAGCCAAAGTATTTGATTGATATTGATGAGAATATTTTGCAGCCAATGGAAGGTAAGATTCCAAAACGCACTTGTAGAAGATATGCTAATAAGATTTGGAGATTGTTCTTTGAAAAGTTAAATGAGACTGCAAGATGTCAACTATTCGTTGAAATGATGCGAAGTATAAAGTATAGGTCTATCATGAAGATTCTTGGGTTGAGAACATCAGAGGCTTCAAGTGAAAAATCTATTGTCAAGAATCTAATGAGTGCGTATGAGAGTGTGGGTAACACCTCACGCACAAAAGATAGTAATGCAACACGGCGTGTGATTACATCGACTATAGTAAGTAGTCAAACGAGGAAAGCTCGTCTTATTAGAAAGACAAGTCAAAAATTGAGAATTAATAGGAAAACTTTATCAAGAGCCGTTGGAAGACGCCAAAGAATTGAGGACACTAATGCCAATGAATTATGGGCGTTCTCGGGGAGACTACCACGAAAAGATAAACCAATTGTTGAAGCATTGAGGTCACTAATTGAAGACTTTTGGAAGAATTACACAAGGGTATCTCCGAATCAAAGGGATGTGGTAAGAAGGAGAATTGGTAGTCAGAACCGCGAGCCACATCCAAAGTATTTTTTGGATGAGACTCAAACACAGTTTTATGGTAAATTTCTAGAGAAGTATCCTCAAATTAAAATTTGTCAAAGATATTTTGAAATGCTAAAACCTTTCTATGTTAAGATAAATCACACACGCACTACTTGTTGTTGTAGATTACATATTGAATTTTCTAACCATTTTGATGCTTATAGGTCTATATGTTTAGATATGCATACTAACAATGATTTGCAGGGTTGTGCCATATGTGCCCCACCAACATCTTCAAGAGATTTCATATCAAGAATTTTATGTGAAAGAGAGGAAGGTCAAATATTCTACAAGAAATTATGCTTGGATGGCACATGTCATCGTTGCGGTGGCTTGCAACATTTGCCAATATGTGAACATATGGAAATAACACATGCAGTTGGAAATGAACTAGTAGAATTTGGCAAGTATAAAACAGTGGCATACAATACAAAAGATGGTAAAGAAGCAAAGAGGTGTGAATTAGTTATTGAAAAGATTCCAGTGTATCAGTTTATGCCTATATTTCGTGACAGCATAGTGTATGAGTATGCAAGACATGCCCATAGAGCTCGATGGTTGGACTTACAATTCAAGTTATGCAAGGACACATTTCCAGTTGGTAGCATTGTTTCAGTCGTCGACTTTGCAGAGAACTACAGTCTACAGCCACAGCGTGAGGTGCAATCACAATATTACAACTCCACACAGGTTTCTATATTTGTGCACATCGCATTCATTCATGCGAATGATAGTACAGAGGATGACAGAAAGATCATAAGGGAGTATCATTTCTATATTAGTGATGATCGCACGCATTCTACGGAGTTCGTGCAAGGTTGCTTTCAGGTGTTCTATAATGATTTGGCTAGAAGGGGCATATCGTTCAGTCAGCATATCATATGGTCGGATAATTGTGCATCACAATTCAAGAACTCGCGGAATTTCTATTGGCTGAGTAGGAGGCATAATTTTACAGGTATTCAACATATGTGGAACTTTTGTGAGGCCGGGCATGGAAAGGGGGAGCATGATGGTGCAGGAGCATGTATCAAAAGAGCCATAGCACGAGAAGAGTTAAAGTATAAAGACAATGCAAAGTTGACAGATGCAAAATCGATTGTCGAGTGGTGTAATGCTTCCATGGGTCCAGGTAATGAAGGTAAGTCTTTAGTTCGTAGATTTTTTTGGTTGATAGATGATACTAACATTGCACCATATGAGGATTGTTGTACACTGACAGGATCAAATGAGATGCACTCTTTCAGAAGTTCAATTGCAGGTTCATGGAGTATCCATACACGAAAGATGTCATGCTTTTGTTCTTCCTGTACAATTCAAGTCTGGGATGAGTGCGAGTCAAAGGAGTGGGTTGACGAATGGCAGTTAAGTTATCTTAGCCCACTTGACACGTATCGACCCCCGACGGCACTGGAACTAACACAGATGGAATCGTCGGTTGACTTTGACCACATATCAGATTTAGTTCAACCAGGTAATATAGGGCACATATATGCATCTAATTTCATCTAGTTCAACCAGGTAATGTCATCTTACTTTGTAGTGTTTTTGTAATGTTGACTAATTTCATCTAATTTGCTACACATATCAATGTAGGACACGTATATGCAGTTATTGCAGATGAAGATAATGAAGAGGGAACAGATTATTACTTATGCCGTTGTGTTGAGGCCAAAAAGAAATTGGAGGCCCCTGTTACAGATGGAGAAAACATCGAATACCCTACAGGATCAGTAGTTATTACTGGAACATGGCTTAGAAGGTACCCACATAAGAGTGTTAATATTTGGCTATTTCAGGACTTTGACATGCATCGAAAGATTCTTCATTACTCGAACCTTGTCGTGGCATCCAATGTTCATTTGATAAAGTATCGGGGTAGACCTTTGAACAAAATATTGTGGAAGGTGCGTGAGTCTGACCATGAAGCAATACTTGACACAATAAAGAGTAGAGCAGATCCAGATGGTTCATTGGATTAATTTGTAAGTATTCACATTGATTTTGTAAAGTTATGTTACATTGAGTTGTAAGTATGCACATTAATTTGTAAGGTTTGTCTTTTTTTATTTCCTCCTGCATTTTTACACATATGTACACATTTTTACATCATCATGTTATGCATTTTTGGTGTCCTGCTCCTGATGCGACCAAACTCATAACTCACCCTACTAGACACCATTTGATGATCTCTCCAACACTCTGGATCCAGGGCGCCCAATCATGATGATGACCTATATACCATTCTCCCAAGGCGCTCATAATGAATGAATGATAAGGAGCGCCTTGACCTCTATAATCAAGGTGATTTTAAGTCACTTTGAGTCATTTGGGGTCAGTTTGAGTCTTTGAGTCATGTTGCAAAAAAGTGTCAATGTTGTCAAGTTGCACAAAGCAACCTTTGCATTTTTGGTGTCTTGCTCCTGATGCGACCAAACTGACTGTTCCAACGCGTCCAAATGGGTACATTTATGCTAGGCATGGTCCTATTTCTCACCCAAACATGTCGAAACAGTCGGAGCTACATTGTACCGACGATATCCCTGAAGAGTCCAAAGTGCAAAAATGCAGCAATCTTTGACGAGATGTTACTCAAAAATTGTGTCACATAGAAACATTTCGTCTGAGGCAACGGGATCACGTAGAGTGCCTCTACAATAACCTCTCTCGGTTTTTTATAGCTCTGAGGCATTTGCCCGTGGTGAAAGGTTTTCTGTTGCCCCAAAAATCGTCAGAAGGAGGCAGTGTAAAGTTGCAAAGGGGTGTAACTTTCGTCCTGCTCCTGATGCGACCAAACTGACTATTCCAACGCGTCCGAATGGGTACATTTATGCTAGGCATGGTCCTATTTCTCACCCAAACATGTCGAAACAGTCGGAGCTACATTGTACCGATGATATCCCTGAAGAGTCCAAAGTGCAAAAAGGCAGCAATCTTTGACGAGATGTTACTCAAAAATCGTGTCACTTAGAAACATTCTGTCTGAGGCAACGGGATCACGTAGAGTGCCTCTACAATAACCTCTCTCGGTTTTTTATAGCTCTGAGGCATTTGCCCGTGGTGAAAGGTTTTCGGTTGCCCCAAAAATCGTCAGAAGGAGGCAGTGTAAAGTTGCAAAGGGGTGTAACTTTCGTCCTGCTCCTGATGCGACCAAACTGACTGTTCCAACGCGTCCGAATGGGTACATTTATGCTAGGCATGGTCCTATTTCTCACCCAAACATGTCGAAACAGTCGGAGCTACATTGTACCGACGATATCCCTGAAGAGTCCAAAGTGCAAAAAGGCAGCAATCTTTGACGAGATGTTACTCGAAAACCATGTCACTTAGAAATATTCCGTCTGAGGCAACAGGATCACGTAGAGTGCCTCTACAATAACCTTTCTCAGTTTTTTATAGTTCTGAGGCATTTGCCCGTGGTGAAAGGTTTTCTGTTGCCCCAAAAATCGTCAGAAGGAGACAGTGTAAAGTTGCAAAGGGGTGTAACTTTCGTCCTGCTCCTGATGCGACCAAACTGACTGTTCCAACGCGTCTGAATGGGTACATTTATGCTAGGCATGGTCCTATTTCTCACCCAAACATGTCGAAACAGTCGGAGCTACATTGTACCGACGATATCCCTGAAGAGTCCAAAGTGCAAAAAGGCAGCAATCTTTGACGAGATGTTACTCGAAAACCGTGTCACTTAGAAACATTCCGTCTGAGGAAACGGGATCACGTAGAGTGCCTCTACAATAACCTCTCTCGGTTTTTTATAGCTCTGAGGCATTTGCCCGTGGTGAAAGGTTTTCTGTTGCCCCAAAAATCATCAGAAGGAGGCAGTGTAAAGTTGCAAAGGGGTGTAACTTTCGTCCTGCTCCTGATGCGACCAAACTGACTGTTCCAATGCGTCCAAATGGGTACATTTATGCTAGGCATGGTCCTACTTCTCACTCAAACATGTCGAAACAGTCGGAGCTACATTGTACCGACGATATCCCTGAAGAGTCCAAAGTGCAAAAAGGCAGCAATCTTTGACGAGATGTTACTCAAAAATCGTGTCACTTAGAAACATTCCGTCTGAGGCAACGGGATCACGTAGAGTGCCTCTACAATAACCTCTCTCGGTTTTTTATAGCTCTGAGGCATTTGCCCGTGGTGAAAGGTTTTCTGTTGCCCCAAAAATCGTCAGAAGGAGGCAGTGTAAAGTTGCAAAGGGGTGTAACTTTCGTCCTGCTCCTGATGCGACCAAACTGACTGTTCCAACGCGTCTGAATGGGTACATTTATGCTAGGCATGGTCCTATTTCTCACCCAAACATGTCGAAACAGTCGGAGCTACATTGTACCGACGATATCCCTGAAGAGTCCAAAGTGCAAAAAGGCAGCAATCTTTGACGAGATGTTACTTGAAAACCGTGTCACTTAGAAATATTTCGTCTGAGGCAACGGGATCACGTAGAGTGCCTCTACAATAACCTCTCTCGGTTTTTTATAGCTCTGAGGCATTTGCCCGTGGTGAAAGGTTTTCTGTTGCCCCAAAAATCGTCAGAAGGAGGCAGTGTAAAGTTGCAAAGGGGTGTAACTTTCGTCCTGCTCCTGATGCGACCAAACTGACTGTTCCAACGCGTCCGAATGGGTACATTTATGCTAGGCATGGTCCTATTTCTCACCCAAACATGTCGAAACAGTCGGAGCTACATTGTACCGACGATATCCCTGAAGAGTCCAAAGTGCAAAAAGGCAGCAATCTTTGACGAGATGTTACTCAAAAATCGTGTCACTTAGAAACATTCCGTCTGAGGCAACGGGATCACGTAGAGTGCCTCTACAATAACCTCTCTCAGTTTTTTATAGCTCTGAGGCATTTGCCCGTGGTGAAAGGTTTTCTGTTGCCCCAAAAATCGTCAGAAGGAGGCAGTGTAAAGTTGCAAAGGGGTGTAACTTTCGTCCTGCTCCTGATGCGACCAAACTGACTGTTCCAACGCGTCCGAATGGGTACATTTATGCTAGGCATGGTCCTATTTCTCACCCAAACATGTCGAAACAGTCGGAGCTACATTGTACTGACGATATCCCTGAAGAGTCCAAAGTGCAAAAAGGCAGCAATCTTTGACGAGATGTTACTCGAAAATTGTGTCACTTAGAAACATTCCGTCTGAGGCAACAGGATCACATAGAGTGCCTCTACAATAACCTCTCTCAGTTTTTTATAGCTCTGAGGCATTTGCCCGTGGTGAAAGGTTTTCTGTTGCCCCAAAAATCGTCAGAAGGAGGCAGTGTAAAGTTGCAAAGGGGTGTAACTTTCGTCCTGCTCCTGATGCGACCAAACTGACTGTTCCAACGCGTCCGAATGGGTACATTTATGCTAGGCATGGTCCTACTTCTCACCCAAACATGTCGAAACAGTCGGAGCTACATTGTACCGACGATATCCCTGAAGAGTCCAAAGTGCAAAAAGGCAGCAATCTTTGACGAGATGTTACTCGAAAACTGTGTCACTTAGAAACATTCCGTCTGAGGCAACAGGATCACGTAGAGTGCCTCTACAATAACCTCTCTCGGTTTTTTATAGCTCTGAGGCATTTGCCCGTGGTGAAAGGTTTTCTGTTGCCCCAAAAATCGTCAGAAGGAGACAGTGTAAAGTTGCAAAGGGGTGTAACTTTCGTCCTGCTCCTAATGCGGCCAAACTGACTGTTCCAACGCGTCTGAATAGGTACATTTATGCTAGGCATGGTCCTACTTCTCACCCAAACATGTCGAAACAGTCGGAGCTACATTGTACCGACGATATCCCTGAAGAGTCCAAAGTGCAAAAAGGCAGCAATCTTTGACGAGATGTTACTCGAAAACCGTGTCACTTAGAAATATTCCGTCTGAGGCAACGGGATCACGTAGAGTGCCTCTACAATAACCTCTCTCAGTTTTTTATAGCTCTTAGGCATTTGCCCGTGGTGAAAGGTTTTCTGTTGCCCCAAAAATCGTCAGAAGGAGGCAGTGTAAAGTTGCAAAGGGGTGTAACTTTCGTCCTGCTCCTGATGCGACCAAACTGACTGTTCCAACGCGTCCGAATGGGTACATTTATGCTAGGCATGGTCCTATTTCTCACCCAAACATGTCGAAACAGTCGGAGCTACATTGTACCGACGATATCCCTGAAGAGTCCAAAGTGCAAAAAGGCAGCAATCTTTGACGAGATGTTACTCAAAAATCATGTCACTTAGAAACATTCCGTCTGAGGCAACGGGATCACGTAGAGTGCCTCTACAATAACCTCTCTCAGTTTTTTATAGCTCTGAGGCATTTGCCCGTGGTGAAAGGTTTTCTGCTGCCCCAAAAATCGTCAGAAGGAGGCAGTGTATTAAGTCAGGATGAAAGCCTATTCACTCTAGGCGCCTGTTTTTGACCAAATCACACATGCGCCTTGAACAACTCTGTCTTCAAGGCGCTTTTCTCTAATCTCTGTAACTCTCCAAATCCACTAAAGCGTAAATTTTACCTCTTGGGCTCAAGATATAGGTTCTTCATCCAAGGCACCAGAATGGTCCAAAGGCGCATTTCACCTCTAACCTCACCTCTGACCTTACTTGGAGGTGCTAAACCTCATCTCATTGCTCTCCTCCATTACAAGCGCTCACTTACCTCAATCTTGGGCGCATACCAACATCCCGACATCCAAATCACCTAGGCGCTCAAAACCTTCAAGACTCAAGGTGCATTTTATGATCAAACAAGGTATCTCCTGAACAAGGCGCTCATAGTCTCATCAGGGCGTTAATCATCATCATGAGCACTCATATTGTTCTAGGTGCACAGTTATCTCTGGAATGCTCAAGGCGCACATACCCTTCTCTAGGCTAGTTTACACTTATTCAAGGCGCTCATTCCAAACTTACATGAACTCCTCATTACAAGACGCACAAACTAGATGATCCTAGGGCATAAGGGCGCTCATAGGAGTTGTTATGTGTCATTTTGGCCAAGGTTTTCTGGAGCAGTGAAGACATTAGGAAGGGGATGATCGTTTGGATAGTTTTGAATGCTTTATTTCTCCTTGTTTAAACTAGGCACTCACTGAGGATTGGAGTAGCCTTTGCACCCTCACATCACGTTAATCGGCGTTTCAGAGGCAATCATAGTATAGGAAGATTTGCGCCTTGAAGAAGAGAGTTATCTGGTGAGTGCTTAGGAGTTCTGGCACCTAGGGGAAAGGTCTAGGTAGAGCGCCTTCAGACTTTGACAGTGAAGTGCCTTAAGGAGTTGGATGATGTTTTTGCCTAGAGTGGAGATGATGTTTTTAGCGCCTTAAGGATGATGATGGAGCGCTTTGGAGTCAGGTTAGTCTGGAGCACCTTAAGAAGGTAAAGCACTTCAAATGTAAACACAAGTGTTTTGAGCGCCCTAATGAGAAGTTGTCTTGGCACCATAAGTTGTTCAAACGAAGATATGCGCCTTGGATAGTTGCAAAGACCTAATTTAGCGCCCAAGGTTGGAAGACTCTTTGTGAGCGCCCAGTGTTTGAAAGCTCTTTGTGTTTGGTGCATTAAAATGAATTTGGCACCTAAATAGTATTGAAACACTCAACTGAGCGCCTAAAGCCCATGAGAGAAGTGATATGCGCCTTGATAGGAATATCATGGAAGATGAGTTTACTGAATGGCGCCTTGAATGACTTGGTTGATTAAGTGTTTTAGCACCTAGATATGGGATGAATCATTGAGCGCCTTTGGTTGAGATGATGTCAGCACCTTTGAGATTATAACACCTTGGAGTCAAGTTCGAAGGAGCACCTTGAGAAGGTAAAACACTTCAAATGTTTTCAAGGAATTGGAGAAGTCACTTAGTGCCTAGAAGGAATTCCAGAGCAAGAGAGTTGGAGCGCCTTGAGCTTCAAGTCAGATATGCGCCTAGACCTCTACCCTTTAGCAAGTTGAAGCCCTCTGAGCCTTGACAACGTGAGAATGCCTTATAGTGAATATGCGCCTTGGGCAAGGTTGAATACAAAGTTGAGGAGTATATCATAATGAGTAAGTGCACTGTAGGGTTAGATGATAAAGACTAGTGCCTTGAGTGTCTTGGTCAAAATTTTGACGTGAGAAGTCTTGCAAGATCAAACCCTGGAGTGCGCCTTAAGAGAGAACCTATTGATCCTTTGCTTTGACAAGATTTGGGCGCCAGAATGATCCTTAATAAATGGAATGTATCTACACCAATTTTGCGCCTTTAGGGAAGTGATGGTGGCCAGAATGATCCTTAATCTCATGTTTGTGCGCCTAGGTCTAGAAGCAAGATTTGAGCGCCTTAGGATAGGGTTTTTTGCACCTTGTCTTGGAGAGTGAATTTGCGCCTTGGATGATGTTGAAGCGCCTTGGGATGAAATGCGCCCAAACTTATAGAGGGCCTTCAGTGAGGGAGTTGAAGAGAGTGCTTAGAGGAAGGATAGCCTTAAGATCAAACTAAGTACTTAGAAACCTAAGATTAGCGCCTTATTTGAAGTTATACACCTATTCTGGCGCCAGAGAGTGAGTTTGAGTGTGAAGAAGTGAATGTCTGCGCCTTGAAGGGGATACAAAGGGAAGATGATGCACCTTGATGGGTTGATGATGGAAATTTGCGTTTTGGAGCTAAATGTGCGCCTTGAAGGAGATAGTGCATAGAGGTACAATGAATCTTCCGGAGAACATGGATAGACAACTAAGTCTCCAACTTGAGTCTTCTAAGTGAATTGGATAATGAAGAGAGTCTAGTCATTTTGGGCGCTAGTATCAGGATGAATCATCCAAAATGGGTGCCTAGAACTAGAAGGCGCCAATGCATGAGTTCAAGGATCCTCCATTGGAGCGCCTAGCCCAGATGGCTATAGATTGAAAGTTTTAAAGCTAAGTGATGTCTCTTACGTGAATTCCTAGCCCAGGTGCATGTGTTGGGAAAAACTCTTTGGCTCTGGCGCCTAGAATTGGGAGTTTTGTAAGATGCACCAATTGATGAAACATTTCTATTTTGCGCCTAGAATAGAACTCTCTCACATAGTTGAAATTGACTTGATAGAAGGAGATAAGTCTTAAGGACTAGTTTGGCGCCTCACTTGCCTATCTCACCTTTGAAATGCACTTTGGTTGATGATCATCATTGATGGAACCTAGTGAAATGTAAAGCTATTTGCATCTCCAGAGGATCAAAATTGGATTAGGAGATCATCCTTGCAGTTGAGATTGACAGAGAAGTGTTAAAGGAATCACTTCAAATGGGCGCCTAAGCTAGTTGAGGCGCGTATCAATTCCACTGTAACTCCAGACTGACGCTTAGGATCCAGTCATCTCCTAAGGCGCAGTTCCATTCACCCATGACCTCGCTTGGCGTCTAAAACTTGGAAACTCCTTTGGAAAGCTCCTGTTGCGCCTAGAAGATGAGTTTGGGATATCAACTTGCAAAAGGCTTAGAAACTCTTCAAAGATGTTAGGCACAATCCCATGGCACTGGAGCTCAGTTTTGGCACCTTCAAGGAATAGCACATGAAGGAACTTGGGAGGTCAGGTGCTTGTAAAAGGGAACACCTTGGAACATCTTCCAGGGGTTGAAGTAGTAAGAAAACATCAAGTGAGTCTAGGTGCACTCCCTTGTGTGAACAGTTTAGCTCTGGCGCCTAGCCACAGAGTGAGCCAGAAGAAGTAGTTTGGACATTAGAAGATAGGCGCTCATTCTACAATGAAGCATTCCACCTTCCTAATCAACAAAGACTTGCAAGAATTGACAAAGGAAGCTAAGGCGCACCTTCTACTTGTTTCCACCTCCAGAATGCGCCTAACCTTGAAAGGGGGTTCAAAGATGTTTGTTAGACCTTTTCACTCAAGGCACTCACCTTAGGCGCACTTTCTAAGTCCTTGTCACCTCAAGGAAACACCTAGTTTGGAAGGCACTTGCCTTGTTCTCCACTCCTTTCAATTGGCGCCTAGAACACAGAATGCATGAAAGGAGCGCCTAGACTCCAGAGGGCTGATTTGGGCACCTAGCATTTAAAACACTTTCATAATGATGATGTTTTGGCGCCTACTCTTGGAAACAATCCAGAGCATCCATAAACTCTAATTGGCACCTAATGTTGACAAGGCGCAACTTCAGGAGGAGGTCACCTCAACTTGGCGCCCAAGTCAGAAAAACCTGTAAATCCTTCAAATATGCGCCTACCTTGTGAGGTGATGAGTTGAACATTCCAAATCTTCAAATGTTGCTCAAATAAGGAAGACATTGTAACATCAAGGCTTCAAGGCCTGTCCTTGTATTTCCATTGAATGAGTTGTACTTCATGCTATTGAAAGCATTTTCCATGTAATAAGACATTGCAAGTTGATTGAATCAAGTAACAAGACAAGTACCCAACTCTAATGTTGTTTCATTCAAATAGTTATCTTGATGTATATCTTTATGTTATTGAAGTAGTTGATGAATTGTTAGCAAGTAAAAGTGTTTAAGTAAGGAAAATTTTTCGTAGAACTAGTTGGGTATCTTACACTTACACCATGCCTATCCATCAAACATCACAATGCAATCAAAATCCTAACAACATGCCCATGATCCAAGATCAAGTGCAATCATGCAAAGATATTATCAATCACAAGCCTATTAAGAATGAACTAGAGTCTTCTAGTACCATACTTTTCCATCAAACACCATCATGTAATCCATGGCCTATCAAGCCTATCAAAGAAAATGCAAACATCCTATGTAATACAATCAGACTTTAAATATTTGAAGTAGCCATCTACAAATATCCATTCAAAAGTGGATTTATAATGCAAGTATGGACGCCATCAATAAAAAATATTTGTATTAACCAAATATCCATATACGCATACATCAATATCTGTCGATATAAGTATAACATATATACAAAATAGCCATATAGGCTTACAAGAATGCCATATAGGCTTACAAGAATGCCATATAGGCATACAATGTCAACTATGTACAATACAAAATATATGTCCACAAATGCCATATAGGCATACAACAGAGGAACACAATAAAAAGTCATTCCCCTCTAGCTGGTGAAGAGAATAAATCACGAGCAGCCTTTGATCTTCTAGGGGATGGAGACATGCATGTGGGTGGTCTACTACGAACCCGAGGGCTACTTCTCCTATTTAGTTCTTCCTGCACCTTTACCTGTTACAAAAAAAAGTATAGATATTAATATATAGAAATTACATGTTATAAAAAAATGAAACATTTAACAAAATAATCACTTACCGCTAACATATAATCTGTCTGCTCGCTTGCCTCAGTAGCAGGAAAAGGCCCTGGTGATGTCATGTCCTATAGAAACCATCCAGATAGAAATTAAACTTCAAATCAATAATCTTTTGATTTTTCAAAAATAGACAACTATAACAATGAATGTAAATTGAAATTTACTAATCTGCCTCATACCCCTGTCAATGCCATAGAGCTATGAATCGCAGAGGCCACACCCTGCTCCATTGCCCTATGAACATGGGGAGGTGTATCCGCAGCCTGCATCATCTGGAAATAAAACAACATTATTCAATTACGAAAACTATAATAGTGATGCAAATCATGGCTCCTAACATACACACACGCTCATCTAAACATGGAAGTACACACAATAAAACACACAAATCACATACAAAAATTTAGTAAGTACAATTCATTCATTAAACTATTTATTTTATTACCTCCGTAAAGCTTTGAAGTCCACCACCGCTGGCATGTGTTCCCATGAAATCTACAGTGTTAACCTATTCAACATCCAAAATCAAAAATTAGAATACCATTCATATAACGATGCTATTCACATGTAATATTTATAATTGTTTACTAGTTACATACCTCGACAGTAGATGATCTAGTGAAAAATGTAGGTGGAGAACCACTGAAAACTGCATCGACGCTATGACCCTGAAATTTCATTAAAATCATCAATTTAAATTAGTTAATCTTGTATTTCAAAAATAAAATTTAATAAATTAAATTCAATAAACTTGCTAATATTTACCTGAGTATCAAGGCCGAAAGTCTCACTCAGGAGGGTATCTGTCATCGCCATCTGCTCAGCTACAGATGTAGCCTGTGCACCTGCGTCCTGACTGTCCATGGGGTCATAACCACAGGCTGACTCGCAAGCCTGGCAAGTATGCGGTGGGACCCTACTCCTCGCACTATCTCCCAACCCACTCTGTGTTGCAGGATCGGCATGCTCTATGATGCTCTGGGTCAAGGCACTAATCGACCTCAGTGTATCGACCTCAACACTCTCCTTCACAATGGAAGGAATAGAAACATGCTCGTGGGCTGGTCTGCTGATTACTCGTCTCACTACCCGCTGTGGGTCAAGACGTGCCCCTGGTCTATCCTGTGCTGAGCCCCCACCTCTACCCTGGAAGTCCCGCATATCAAAATAGTTTGGCACTTTATTGAGGACAAACTCGGAGTAGAGTTTCCTCAAAAAGTATTGCGGGACCTCATTGTTATTGCATGGAGGATGGTCAAAAACCATCCACCACCTCTGCCCGAAATTGTCCCTTATCGCTTGGTTGTTGCACCAATGGATAGGGAACCTCTTGCATGTAATGGGTGGAGGTTGATTTGTTTGTGGGTTTGTGAAAATTGAACACAAGTCTACTTTTGTAATTTGTAATTTTTTGACATCTTGGTATGACAATTTATTTGCATAGTAATCTCTAAACTCTCTCTTTTTATCGGTCCAACTAGTTATTTGCTTGCTAATTGAATTTACATTTGATAACATAGACTCAAGAGATTCGGCAAGCGTGGACCTATGCAAGGTTGAAGTGGAAGGATCTTTCAACCTTGCAATTATATCTTCAATTTGTTTTTTGTTGTTTTCAATTTCCCCCATTATATTATCTTGTGTTCCAGGGGCATGTCAAGGAATGAATGGAGGAGGTTGTTGTTCTGCAGGTATTTCTTCCTCAAGATTTTGTGGATTTTGAGGAGGAGGAGGAGGTGCATTAAAATTTCCTACAATTAATAAAATATACATCAAAAATCAACACAAAACCTACCTATTTAGGAAGAAATTCAAACAAAAAAACAAAGATAACTCACCCCTTTGGCGTGCTCGACGTCGCGGCGGCATTTCGGCGATGAATCGACAAATCTTTTGTGTTGAACGGTGTTTTGTAGAACGCGAGCGCGTTTTTGAAGGGTTTTAAGCCGCGGGCGGAGGAAAAACTCACAATGAAATAAAATAAAATGAAATGACAACGTTTTTTTTTATATATAAAGGACTTTGTAACGCGCTCGCGTTATGCCTAAAATTTTTTTGAAAATTTTTTGGCCACTTTTTGGCCCCCCATCTTTTTGCACTTACCCATTTCATCTTGTTCTCATGAGCTAAAAAGTTGTTTTTTCATCTTTTTCCTACAAGACAAAAGCAAATCCAGGATTGTAACTGCACATCATCCAAATTAAATGTTGTGTAATCTGGTCCATTGGTTTTGAGTCAACCTCCACCATTCATTCAAAAACTTGGTATGGAGCCTCCTCTATATAAGGCGCTGCCATTTCTCTCATTGTAATAGATTATTGATGTCGAATTGTTGACACTCTGCCATTTGAAGTTAATACAAAGAAAGTTTCTACAGTTTTCCTAAGAATTTGTTTATTTGTGTTATTTATTTGGTTCTCATGGTTCTCTTCATCAGCTAAAATTAGTTAATTGTACTTTTGTAATGTTAATGGTTTGTTGAAGGTATCTGATGAACACTCTAGTCCATACTATTAGTATCTTGCTGATTGTAAGTTGCTGTGTATAGCTAGCCTAGGCCATTAAATTGAGCTTAGTTCAATTGCATTTCATAAGTTAAATCACACCCTAGTTTGGGTATTTGATGAATGAATGTGATTTAAAAATCTTTAATCTCCATTGAAGATAGCACATTTTTTTGCAGCACTGTAACATTCTGGTAGCTTGGTAAAACATAAAGTGGTTAACTTAGGAATGTTTGTCTACCATCAATAAGCTTTTCATTGTGAATGTCGCTTAGGATCTTCTTTCTAACCCTTCACTGATTTTCATTTTCTTTTACAAAGTTATTAGATTTAGGTTTTTAAGCAACACCCATATTCTAAATCTGCTGAAAGTATCATAGGGGGTAAATCATAAAACACACAACAAAAATTTTACACAGAAAATAGAATGTTCTTTTATTGATTTGGACAACTCATTATATTACAAAAGCTCAAATACAATCAAGGGATGAATCCTCCACATGCTGCAACACACTACAACTTCCCTATATCCAAACTCTAGAATCATTTGCCTTTTTTAACCCCAAATCAGCTAGGGTTTTTGTTTTCCTGCATTTTCTTGATTCTACACTTTCCCCCTTATCTCTACTACTATGGAGGGTTCCAAAAAATAGTTATTAATAGCCTTTTTGGCAGCCTCTAGCTAAATTTCAAAATTTGCTTCTCCCTCCAAAAATAGGTCAACTTCCGGGAGCCATAACTTTTGATCTAGGTGTTTGATTGATGAACTGTTTGAAGCGCCGAAAATCTCATGGAGTACTCTATCTGCTAATAATCTGCTTTGTTGATTTTGCCCATTTTCAGGCCCGTATAGGGCCATTTAGTGCCTCAAATCTAAATTTGAATAATTTTCAAGCATTTTTCAAGAAACATAAACTTTAATATCTTTCAGCTCACCAATTATCTCTGCGTGATTCATTCTCCAAATGTATTATTTTTCATTTACGAAGCTTCCTACAAATTTTTGCTTCAATCCATGCCCAAATGCAAACTTTCCAAAAATAGCAATTTGGAAAAACTGAAAGTTCTACATTATTATTCAAACGATTATTAAAGCAACAACACTAATTTCGAAAAGAAATTAAAAAAACATCAACTATTTTGAAACATCATCTTTTTTTGGGTGATGCAAGATTGCCCTTAGACCACTAGATGCTTCTACATCAAAAGATCTGAAAAAAATTTCACCCCCTAAGTTTTAGGATAAAAACCATAGGAGAACAAAATATTAAAGGGTAAAAAGACAATTAAACAAGAAGAAAAACCAATTGTTTCATTACCTCAAAAAGTAATATTAAGACACTGAAACTCACATTAGCCATGACTTGGGTCAAACCAAAAAAATAAAACAAGTGAAAGATACTCGAATAACTAAACCAAAAATGAAGAAACCTTCAGTAATACATGATTTTCCTTTTGGTTGTGGTCACAATACTCCTATAAGTAGGGAAACATTGATAGAATACTTTCAAGTACATCTCGTTGGTGATACTTCAGATATCAATTTTGATGAAAAAGACCCAAAAGAAATAGAATTTGACTATGATTTTACATGTTATAATGAGACTTTTTGTAAATAACAAAATTGTGTAATCAACTATGTGAATGATTAAATGAATCAAGAAATCATGTTTAATGCTTTTTGAGCAAGTTCTCTAACTAAGCCTAAATTGTGGAAATCTATTTGTAGTGTAACATTTTACTCCCTTACTTGTGACTAGAATTAGTCACATAGTGCATGTAAAGTGAAATTGTAATACTTTCTTTGAGCTATTGATAAATTCTATAAATGTTTGTAAAGACCAACATTGTTTATTTATTTCATTTATGAGTAATCTAGTCATCGAATTTGACATCTATTTATCTTGTGACTTATGGTCATGCTTGATTTATTGTTAAAAAATTGAGCTCATTTTATGGCTTATTGTTGGAATAAAAATTCTTTAACTTTGTTGTTATTTTATAATTATGGTGGCTATGCTACAATATTTCAATTGTTGGTCATGTATCGTGTGTTCTCTATAATTTCCATAATGGACCTTTGATGGGTTGTATAACGGAGTAGACTGCAAAAAAATACTCATTCTTGATGTTGTATAACAGTGATAATTCTCGCTAAATATAAATGAATATTATGTGAAAAGTTTGAGAACCTACAAAATGAATTGTATTTATATGGAACTCTTTCTATGAGTAATCTTGATGGTTTGTGTGTATATCATGCCTTGATCCAAGTATTATAGGTATGATAAACTTGGTGAGAAGTGAGTAATAGAAACTTGCCATCATTGTATATATTATTGATGTTGATTAAGCCATTATTGGAATCATTGTAAATATTAGTACAATTATCTTATCTCTCAATAATAAGTACACTTTGACTATCTATCGTAATTATGAAACCAAACAAGATAACATAGACCAACTTCATGTCAAAACTCAAATATGCATCAATCAAAATGATTCCCACATGCATCCATGATGAAATTATTTCAATCATGCCGCCTTACCAACCATCTCTAATCCCTCTCCTAGATAATTCTCTTTGAAATCTATAAAAGTGTTGATTCTTTCCTATCAATTTTTTAGCGAATCTTGATTAGATCTAGCATTTAAAAATATCAATTAAATCATATCATAATTCAACATTACAAAATGTCTAATCATTACTTGTAATCATTATCATTAGCACGTCAAATAATTATCAGCATAATCATAATTATTTATCCTCATTGTATACATGATAAAAGTATTTATAACTAGACATAGAAAATAAAGATTTGATAGCTTGGGTGAGGAAGATTAGCTAGGCTCGCACATCAAAACACTCACTTAACACTTCAAAGAATGCAAATTACATTAATATTTTGCAAAATCTGTAATGATTACTTGTAATCATTAGCATTAGCACGTCAAATAGTAATCAACATAATCATAATTTTTTTATTTTATGCACTATAAAAGTATTTATAACTAGATATAGGATTTATAAAGGTTTGACATCTTGGGTGAGAGAGATTAACTAGGCTGACACATCAAAATAGTCGCCAACACTTCAAAGAATGCAAATTACACGCCTCACACATTAAAACACTCACTACCACTTAAAAGAATGCAAATTACATGCCTCACACATTAAAACACTCACTAACACTTAAAAGAATGCAATTTACATGCATTACACATAAAAACACATAAAGTGAATGTCAAAACTTAAACACACATCAAAGATTTAGTGCACATACACATAATGAAGGTCAAAGTTCAAACACACTTCATCCAAGCCACAAAAGATTGAAAGTATGCAAAAAAGTTCAAGCACAAAAAAAAATTCAAATAAAATACTCACTAACCCTTAAAGAACGCAAATTACATCATGCCTCACACACATCAAAACATAGAAAGTATAGGCCAAAGCTTGAGTGCACATACACACAATGAAGATCAAAGTTCAAACACACTTCATCCAAGCCATAATACTAACCCTTAAAAGAACGCAAATTACATCATGCCTCACACACATCAAAACATAGAAAGTATAGGCCAAAGCTTGAGTGCACATACACACAATGAAGATCAAAGTTCAAACACACTTCATCCAAGCCACAATAATATGAGATTGAAATCATGCCAAAAAGTTGACAAAAAGTTCAAGCACAAAAAAAAATTCAAATAAAATACTCACTAATCCATAGAAGAACGCAAATTACATCATGCCTCACACACATCAAAACATAGAAAGTATAGGCCAAAGCTTGAGTGCACTTACACACAATGAAGATCAAAGTTCAAACACACTTCATCCAAGCCACAATAATAAGAGATTGAAATCACGCCAAAAAGTTGACAAAAAGTTCAAGCACAAAAAAAAAATTCAAATAAAATACTCACTAACCCTTAAAAGAACGCAAATTACATCATGCCTCACACACATCAAAACATAGAAAGTATAGGCCAAAGTTTGAGTGCACATACACACAATGAAGATCAAAGTTCAAACACACTTCATCCAAGCCACAATACTAACCCTTAAAAGAACGCAAATTACATCATGCCTCACACACATCAAAACATAGAAAATATAGGCCAAAGCTTGAGTGCACATAGACACAATGAAGATCAAAGTTCAAACACACTTCATCCAAGCCACAATAATATGAGATTGAAATCATGCCAAAAAGTTGACAAAAAGTTCAAGCACAAAAAAAAATTCAAATAAGATACTCACTAACCCTTAAAAGAACGCAAATTACATCATGCCCCACACACATCAAAACATAGAAAGTATAGGCCAAAGCTTGAGTGCACATACACACGATGAAGATCAAAGTTCAAACACACTTCATCCAAGCCACAATAATATGAGATTGAAATCATGCCAAAAAAGTTGACAAAAAGTTCAAGCACAAAAAAAAAAATTCAAATAAAATACTCACTAACCCTTAAAAGAATGCAAATTACATCATGCCTCACACACATCAAAACATAGAAAGTATAGGCCAAAGCTTGAGTGCACATACACACAATGAAGATCAAAGCTCAAACACACTTAATCCAAACCACAATAATAAGAGATTGAAATCATGCCAAAAAGTTGACAAAAAGTTCAAGCACAAAAAAAAATTCAAATAAAATACTCACTAACCCTTAAAAGAACGCAAATTACATCATGCCTCACACACATCAAAACATAGAAAGTATAGGCCAAAGCTTGAGTGCACATACACACAATGAAGATCAAAGTTCAAACACACTTCATCCAAGCCACAATAATAAGAGATTGAAGTCATGCCAAGAAGTTGACAAAAAGTTCAAGCACAAAAAAAAAAAAATTCAAATAAAATACTCACTAACCCTTAAAAGAACGCAAATTACATCATGCCTCACACACATCAAAACATAGAAAGTATAGGCCAAAGCTTGAGTGCACATACACACAATGAAGATCAAAGTTTAAACACACTTCATCCAAGCCACAATAATAAGAGATTGAAATCATGCCAAAAAGTTGACACTGAACAAAGTCAAAAATACAACACACAAAAGTTCAAGAACAAAAAATTATTCATCCAAACAAACACAAAATGAGTCAATTCTCACACTTCAAAAAACACAAATAAAATGCGAAAGAACATTTAAAAGAACACAAACTACATGTCTCACACAATAAAACCCACAAATTGAATGTCCAAACTCACACACCTCAAAACACACAAAGTGACTCTCAAAACTAATATACACCTCAAAATGCACAAATTAAAGGCCAAAGCTCAAGCACACACTAAATGCCAAAGTTCATATACACCTCAAAATTCACAAACTAAATGCCAAAGCTCAAGCACACACACAATGGAGTTCACACTAAACACATTCTTCATCCAAACCACAATAAGAAATCTAAACTTTAAACAAACATAAAGTGAGCCAATTCTCACACTTCACATAACACAAATTAAATGCTAAATTCACACAACACTTCAAAGAACACATTTTCATGACTCACACATCAAAACACACAAAGTGTTCATGTTCAAACTCACACGCCTCAAAACACACAGAGTGAATCTCAAAACTCATATACACTTCAAAATGCACAAACTAAAGGTCAAAGCTCAAGCTCATACATTCTTTATCCGAACCACAATAAGAAATCTAATGTTTAAACAAACATAAAGTGAACCAATTCTCACACTTCACAAAACACAAATTAAATGCTAAACTCACACATCAAAACAACACACAAGGTGAATGTCAAGCTAGAATAAGTAAATGCCAAAAATAAAACACACAAACTAAATGCCAAAACTCACACTCCTCAAAATTAAAATATACTTCATCCAAGCCACAGTAAGTAAATGCCAAAAATAAAACACACAAATTAAATGCTAAACTCACACATCAAAACAACACACAAAGTGAATGTCAAGCTAGAATATGTAAATGGCAAAAATAAAACACATAAACTAAATGCCAAAAAAAAAACACATAAACTAAATGCCAAAACTCACACTCCTCAAAATTAAAATATACTTCATCCAAGCCATAGTAAGTAAATGCCAAACCTCACATACCTCAAAACACAAAGTGAATGCCAAAACTCATATACACCTCAAAACACACAAACTAAAAGCCAAAGCTCAATCACATATAGAATGGTTCACACTAAACACAAAAACACACTAAGTAAAAGCCAAAGCTAAAACATTCTTCATCCTAACCACAATAAGAAATCTAAAGTTTAAATAAACATAAAGTGAGCCAATTCTCACATTTCACAAAACACGAATTAAATGCTAAACTCACATGACACTTCAAAGACCACAAATTGCATGGCTCACACATCAAAACACATAACACACAAAGTAAATGTCAAAACTTAGAGACATCAAAACACAAAGTAGAGAGCAAAGCTCAATTGCACACACACAATGAAGGTCAAAATTAAACATACTTCATCCAAGCCACAATAATAAGTTGAAAATAACTACCAAAAAAACATGCACACTTACTGAAAGCCAAAATTCTCACTTCAAAAAAAGAAATTAAATTCCAAAGATCAAAGATTAAATTAAAATCACAAAAACTTAACTCAAAAACACTCAAATCAAATAAAATGAACGTCAAAATTTTAGTTACACTTCATCCAAACCATAAGAAATTCTAAAAAACTACAAATTTTGCACTAAATAGTTTGTCTAAATCATAAGAAATAGTATTAAACATACTTCATCCAAGCCACAATAATAAGTTGAAAATAACTGCCAAAAAAACATGCACACTTACTGAAAGCCAAAATTCTCACTTCAAAAAAAGAAATTAAATTCCAAAGATCAAGATTAAATTAAAATCACAAAAACTTAACTCAAAACCACTCAAATCAAATAAAATGAATGTCAAAATTTTAGTTACACTTCATCCAAACCATAAGAAATTCTAAAAAAACTACAAAGTTTGCACTAAATAGTTTGTCTAAAGCATAAGAAATAGTTTACACACACACACAAAGAGCTCAAAGTTTAAAGTTCACAAAGCAAGCCAATAATCCTCACACTCTAAAAAAACACAAATTAAATGTGAAAGTTAACTCACACAACACTTCAAAGAATATAAATTGCACTACTCTACGCCTCTAAACATACAAGCACAATGAATTTCAAAGTTTGACAAAAACACTTCATCCAAGCCTCAATAAGGATGTAGAAAGTAAATGCCAAACTTAAAACACATAATGAATGCCAAAATTCTCACTTCAAAAAAACATGCACACTTACTAAAATCCAAAATTCTCACTTCATAAAACACAAATTAAATTCCAAAGATCAAAGATTAAATTAAAATCACAAAAACTTAACTCAAAAACACTCAAATCAAATAAAATTAATGTCAAATTTTTAGTTACACTTCATCCAAACCATAAGAAGTTCTAAACAACTACAAAGTTTGAACTAAATACTTTGTCTAAAGCATGAGAAATAGTTTACACACACACACACACAAAGAGCTCAAAGTTTAAAGTTCACAAAGCAAGCCAATAATCCTCACACTCTAAAAACACATAAATTAAATGTGAAAGTTAACTCACACAACACTTCAAAGAATATAAATTGCACTACTATACGCCTCTAAACACACAAACACAATGAATTTCAAAGTTCAACAAACACACTTCATCCAAGCCTCAATAAAGATGTAGAAAGCCAATGCCAAACTTAAAAACACATAATGAATGCCAAAATTCTCACTTTGAAAAATACAAATAAATTTCAATGATCCCACTATAAAACCACAAAAAGTAAATGCTATAGTTAACTCACACAACACTTCAAAAAATTTGAATTGAGTGTCTCACACACATCAAAACACACAAAGTGAAAACACATATAAAAACACCCAATGTTCAAACATAAGAAATAAAATTCAAATTTTTAAAAAATTCCATGAATCCATAAATAGTTGTTCATCCAAACCACAATTATGAGAAACACAATTCATCTAAAAGCATAAGAATAGTTTCAAAACACAAAATGAAGACCAAACTCAAAAGGACACACATAATAAAGGTCGGTCCAAACCACAAAGTCCAAACAATTTTGAATTGAATGTCTCACACACGTCAAAACACCTAATGTTCAAACATAAGAAATAAAATTCAAAGTTTTAAAAAAGTTTCATCAACCCATAAAAGGTTGTTCATCCAAACCACAATTATGAGAAACACACTTCATGTAAAGCATATGAATAGTTTCAACACACAAAGTGAAGGCCAAACTCAAAAGCACACACATAATAAAGGTCAAAGTCCAAACCACAATAAGAAGTCAAAGTTAGACAATATCCAACATAGAATAAATCCAAACTCAAGTCCACATACACACTATGAAGGTCAAGGTTCAAACACACTTCCAAATGATAGGATGCTCAAGGTTCAAACACAAAAAACATACAAAATGAAGGGTAAAGTACATATACTTCATCAACACACTTCATCTTCATTCAAACCATACAAAATACACACCATAAAAAGTCTGCCATGTATTCAACACACATATGAGAAACATACTTCATCTAAAGCATAAGAATAGTTTCAACACACAAAGTGAAGGCCAAACTCAAAAGTACACACCTAATAAAGGTCAAAGTCCAAACTACAATAAGAAGTCAAAGTTAGACAATATCCAACACAATCAAGCCAAACTCAAGTCCACATACACACTATGAAGGTCAAGGTTCAAACACGCTTCCAAATGATAGGATACTCAAGGTTCAAACACAAAAAACATACAAAATGAAGGGCAAAGAACATATACTTCATCAACACACTTCATCTTTATTCAAACCATACAATATACACACTATAAAAAGTCTAACATGTATTCAACACACATATGAGAAACATACTTCGTCTAAAGCATAAGAATAGTTTCAACACACAAAGTGAAGGCCAAACTCAAAAGCACACACATAATATAGGTCAAAGCCAAAATCACAATAAGAAGTCAAAGTTAGACAATATCCAACACACAATCAAGCCAAACTCAAGTCCACATACACACTATGAAGGTCAAGGTTCAGACACACTATGAAGGTCAAGGTTCAGACACACTTCCAAATGATAGGATACTCAAGGTTCAAACACAAAAAACATACAAAATGAAGGGCAAAGAACATATACTTCATCAACACACTTCATCTTTATTCAAACCATACAAAATACACACCCTAAAAAGTCTACCATGTATTCAACACATATATGAGAAACACACTTTATCTAAAGCATAAGAATAGTTTCAACACACAAAGTGAAGGCCAAAATCAAAAGCACACACATAATAAAAGTCAAACTCCAAACCACAATAAGAAGTCAAAGTTAGACAATATCCAACATACAATAAAGCCAAACTCAAGTCCGCATACACACTATAAAGGTCAAGGTTCAAACACACTTCCAAATGACACAATAAAACATACGAAATCAAGGGCAAAGTACATATACTTCATCAACACACTTCATCTTCATTCAAACCATACAAAATACACACCATAAAAAGTCTACCATGTATTCAACACACACATGAGAAACACACTTTATCTAAAGCATAAGAATAGTTTCAACACACAAAGTGAAGGTCAAACTCAAAAACACACACATAATAAAGGTCAAAGTGCAAACTACAATAGGAAGTCAAAGTTAGACAATATCCAACATACAATGAAGCCAAACTCAAGTCTAATTACACAATATGAAGGTCAAGGTTCAAACACAATTCAAAATGATAAGATGCTCAAGGTTCAAACACAAAACGTACAAATACTTCATCAACACACTTCACCTTTATTCAATCGATACAAAATACACACCATAAAAAGTCTACCATGTATTCAACACACATATGAGAAACACACTTTATCCAAAGCATCAGAATAGCTTCAACACACAATGTGAAGACCAAACTCAAAAGCACATACATAATAAAGGTCAAAGTCCAAACCACAATAAGAAGTCAGAGTTTGACAGTATCCAACACACAATGAAGCTAAACTTGAGTCCACATACACACTATGGAGGTAAAGGTTTAAACACACTTTCCAAATGATAGGATGCTTAAGGTTAAAACACAAAAAGTACAAATAGTTCATCAACACACTTTATCTTCATTAAAACCATATAAAATACACACAATAAACAATCTATCATGTATTCAACACACATATGAGAAACACAATTCATCTAAAGCATAAGAATAGTTTCAACAAACATAGTGAAGGCCAAACTCAAAAGCACACACATAATAAAGGTCAAAGTCCAAACCAAAATAAGATGTCAAAGTTAGACAATATCCAACACACAATGAAGCTAAACTCGAGTCCACATACACACTATGAAGGTCAAGGTTCAAACACAATTCCAAATGATAGGATGCTCAAGGTTCAAACACAAAAGACATACAAAATGAAGGACATATACTTGATCAATACACTTCATCTTCATTCAAACCATACAAAATGCACACCATAAAAAGTCTACCATGTAATCAACACACATATGAGAAACACACTTCATCTAAAGCATAAGAATAGTTTCAACACACAAAGTGAAGGCCAAACTCAAAAACACACATAATAAAGGTCCAAACCACAATAAGAAGTCAAAGTTAGACAATATCCAACACATAATGAAACTGAACTCAAGTCCACATAGACACTATGAAGGTCAAGGTTCAAACACACTTCCAAATGATGATGCTCAAGGTTCAAACACAAAAAACAAACAAAATGAAGGGCAAAAGTACATATTCTTCATTAACATACTTCATATTCATTCAAACCGTACAAATACACACCATAAAAAGTCTACCATGTATTCAACACACATATGAGAAACACACTTCATCTAAAGCATAAGAATAGTTTCAACACACAAAGTGAAGGCCAAACTCAAAAACACACATAATAAAGGTCCAAACCACAATAAGAAGTCAAAGTTAGACAATATCCAACACTTAATGAAACTGAACTCAAGTCCACATAGACACTATGAAGGTCAAGGTTCAAACACACTTCCAAATGATGATGCTCAAGGTTCAAACACAAAAAACAAACAAAATGAAGGGCAAAAGTACATATTCTTCATCAACATACTTCATATTCATTCAAACCGTACAAATACACACCATAAAAAGTATACCATGTATTCAACACACATATGAGAAACACACTTCATGTAAAGCATAAGAATAGTTTCAACACACAAAGAGATGGTCAAACTCAAAAGCACACACATAGTAAAGGTCAAAGGCCAAACCACAATAAAAAGTCAAAGTTAGACAATATCCAACACACAATGAAGCCAAACTCAAGTCCACATACACATTATGAAGGTCAAGGTTTAAACACACTTCCAAATGATAGGATGCGTAAAGTTCCAACACAAAAAACATAGAAAATGAAGGGAAAAGTACATATACTTCATGAACACACTTCATCTTCATTCATTCCATACAAAACACACCATAAAAAATCTACTATGTATTGAACACACATATGAGAAACACACTTATTCTAAAGCACACGCCATAAAAAGTCTACCATGTATTCAACACACATATTACAAACACACTTATTCTAAAGCATAAGAATAGTTTCAATACAAGGCCAAACTCAAAAGCACACACATAATAAAGGTTGAATTCCAAACCACAATAAGAAGTCAAAGTTAGACAATATCCAACTCACAAACAAAAAGTACACATACTTCATCAACACACTTCGTCTTAATTCAAATCATACAAAATACACACCATAAAAAGCCTACCATGTATTCAACACACATATAAGTCATATAAGGTTAAAAAATAATACATACACTAATATGAAGTGGATCACACTTAATAGTAAAAACACATAAAAACCTTAGTTCCAAATAAAAGTAGCACAATAGGTAAAAAGAGAAAATGGATGTAAAAAGTTCACATACTTCATAAATAGCCTAAGATATAGCCATCAAAACACATCTAGTTGGATGCTTAAAAATTCACAATTAAAAATGTAAACAGATAAAACCCATAAATAAGAACACATTTAGCACAATGCATATAGTCCAATAAACACATGCAAATGGATGTAAAAAAGTTCACATAGTATGCTCAAGGTTAAAACACAAAAATATATATAAAATGAAGGGCAAAGCTCACTACATATACTTCATCACACACCATATAAAAGTTCACATAGTATGCTCAAGGTTAAAACACAAAAATATATATAAAATGAAGGGCAAAGCTCACTACATATATTTCATCACACACCATATAAAAGTTCACATACTTCATCTATAGCTCAACATGGATTTTAAAATTTTCACACTTACTATTATTGTCACACTTCATCTATAATAAGTGGATGCATAGTTCAAACACATAAAAGTCATGATAATTGAACATATTTCATAATATAAAAATGAAAACATATAAGGATGTAAAAAATTCACTTCATAAAAAGAAAATGTAGATTAAAATTAAAAATTAGTCTTCTATCCATCCTCCTTCACACTACATAAATAGGTAGTAAATTAAAAATGTAAAATTAAATTAATTTTTAAAAGCATAATTTTTTTGTGGATTGAATTAAGCTTATTAAGTTAGCTCAACAAATTAAAATGAAATAAAACTTTCAAAGATATCAAAAGAAAATTTCAAGATTTAAATTTACACACTTTCATAATAATACCATTCAAACTCTAAAAATACTTTATTATTAGTTCACCTCAAAGTGGTACAAAAATTAATTCAAACTATTACAAAGATTCTAATAACATAGTAACATAGTCTACTTTAAAAATAATCTAATGAAACAATCTACTTGGAACCATTAATAATTCATTTTAAAAAAATAATCCAATGAAATTTTCTTATAATACTATCTACTTAAAACTATTAGAAAAATGATATAACAAAATAATTCAATAACTTTTTTAATAAAATAATCCGTCCAGCAAAAATATTGATCCACAAACTTTATAGAAAGATTATTGTATAAAAATTATCTACTTAGAACCATTTCAAAAATAATATAATAAACTAATTCACTAACTTTTCTTTGATAGAGATTAGACATTTCTTAAAACTACTACTGATAATCTACTGATAATCAATTTCTGACGATCTCATCAAAACTGTTAGGTCATCAAAACTGTTAGGGCACCAAGAACGTTTAACTGCACCAACCCACTCAAAAAGACATTATCTTTAAATAATAAATAATGAAGGTTTAAACCCTACCCTATTTTGAGAAAAGATTTCAGTAAAAATAATTCTAGATATACTTTAAAGGGAAAAAAAAAAATAGTCTCAAAATTAATAATGTAATTTTATCTAAATGTAATTATACCTGGACAAACTATAAGATTAAACTAATATTCTAAATTTGAAGCGACCCTCTACCACACAAAATTAGATATATATTAACTTTAAGCAACCCTACACTACACAAAATTAGATACACATACACAAAATTAGATAGATATACTACCTTCCATTCCCCTGTTTGCCGCTTCGAATTCATTATTCCCATATTTCGCTGGCAGCCCACCCTTTTCCGTACAGTGAACAATATACTAATTAATAGCAATCAGAGGAAAAAAAACTTAGAGCTTTACTTCGTTTCTAAGCAACACAATCTTATGCAAAATAATTTCCTAAACCCTGACATAAAATAGCAGAGCCTTGATCTTAATGTGGGGAAAACAGCATTCAAGACCAAGCAAGGCTTGTATGAGGTACAACATTTCCTACCATTTGGATTGTGCAATGCTCCAGCTACCTTAATAAGTGTGATTGTCTATTTAGATGATATATTGGTTTTTAGTAGAACATAGGAAGAACATATTTCTCATCTCAAGCAAGTACTACAAGTGGTGAAGAAGAACAAGTTGCTTTTAAATGGGAAAAAGACTGAGTTTGCAAGAACATCACTTCTTTATCTTGAACATGTGGTGGAGAATGGTGAAACCAAGATTGAGATTATTGTGGATTAGCCAAAGCCCACATTTATTTCAGAGACTTGGAGTTTTGTTGGGGCCATCCAATACATGTGTAAGTTTGTGAAATCTTTCTCCTATGTTGCTGCTCCTTTACATGTCATCACAGATGCTAGGAAATATTTTCATTGAGTTACAGAACAGCAGTGTGCATTTGAAGAACTCAAGTGCAAAATCAATCATGCACTCGTACTTGTTTTTCCCAATCTTCAGCAACCTTTTGTTGTTGACACTGATGCTAGTGATAATGCTATAGGAGTTGTTTTGTTGCAGGAAGAAGACTGGTTTGCTATCAAAGGCACTGTCCTAAACTATAGTACATATGACAAGTAGTTGTATGGTTTGGTCTCTGCAATGAAGAAGTGGAAACACGATCTCATGGGCAAGGAAACAACAGTGCAAACAAATCATCAACCACTCCAATAAGAAAGCAAAATTACAAGAAGAAGACAGTGCTCAGTAGAGCAACTACAAGACAGCCATAGAACTCCACAAAGTACAACCCAGCAAAGAACAGAACTGAAAAATACAGCTCCTGTAGAAAAAAACATCAGTCCTGTAGCCTAAACAGTCCTGTGCCATACCCCTTGGACAGAATCAGCCCTGAAATATAATTGCAGCACCATAAACAGAAAGAGACCATTGTGGCGTGACAAGATTTAAGACAGTTTCAATTGGTGATCAAATATAAGTGGGGCGTGACTAACATGGTGGCTGATCAGTTGTCAAGACCAAGACTGGCACTTCTTTCAGTGGTTAGTACCCTTACTTTGTTGGAGATATTTGCTAAGGAAGTTTCTATTGATGGCTATTTGCTAAGGAAGTGGCTAATTTTGAGCCAAATCTTGATTATTTCTTCAAGATGGGCTCCTCTACAAAGTGGGAAAGTTGTACATACATAAAGAGAATGTTGTTATTTATGCAGGAGGCTCATACCTTGAGAGTTGCAGGGCATTGTGGAGTATCTAAAACAGTTTCAAACCCTCGGCCTTATGTTTATTTTCCTATGTGCAAGAAGATTTGTCAAACTTCATTAGGCATAAGTAAGCCAAGCAACTGGAAACTTGGAATACCAGCCTGGCAGCCACTACCCCTGGCTACTAGACCATGAGAGAGCGTCTCCAAATATGGGTTACTTTACAAAGGGGGTTAAGTTATAGAACCTAAGGAGAAGGTTGTTATTTATGCATGAGGCTCATACCTCGAGAGTTGCAGGACATTTTGGACTATTCTAAAATAGTTTCAAACCTTCAGCTTTATGTTTATTGGCCCGTGACAGGCAAGAATATGTGTCAAAATTCATTAGGGGCTGCAAGTTATGTATCATAAGCAAGACAAAGCAACTGGAAACTTGGACTACCCGTGGCTACTAGACTATGCAAGAACATCTCCATGGATTTTATGGGTGGTCTTCCAATGTCCAAGCATGACTACCTATTTGTAGTGGTATACCAATTCAGAAAGATGTGTGTGTTAATTGCATACAAGAACAACTTGAAGGGAAGGGATGCGGCTGAGTTGTTCTTCAACCATGTGCCGGTTCATTTTGGACTTCTAAAGAGCATCATAACAGATAGGGATACTATCTTTTTGGAAAAGTGTTGATGACTAACAAGCTGGCTGATATGTTGTCAAGACAGATTTAACCCTAAACAAACCTTATTAAACTCATAGAAGTCTTTTTTCTGAAATGGCAGATTTAACCCTAAGCCAGAAAAAATAATAGAACCTTAGTCTTCTTTCTGAAATGGCACGATTTAACCCTAACCCAGAAAAATTAATATAACCTTAGTACCTTAGTCTTCTTTCTGAAATGGCAGATTTAACCCTAAGCTAGAAAAATTAATATAACCTTAGTCTTCTTTCTGAAATGGCAGAAACGGAAAAAGATTCAAAACACTGGAAAATGCATATCTCCACATTGGGCGAAACTTCAGCATAGAAAATGGCAGATTTAACCCTAAGCTAGAAAAAATAATATAACCTTAGTCTTCTTTGTGAAATGGCAGAAATGGAAAAAGATTCAAAACACTGAAAGATGCATATCTCCACATTGGGGGAAATTTTATGCAGAAATTTGTAAACTAATAATCTGAAAAATTTGAGAGCATAGAAAATAAAATTCAAACAATAAAATTTAAAATCATACTTACCAGATGCATCCTGTCCCATTTGTCTGGTTTCATTCCAGGGCTTTAATTCAAATTTCTTTACAATCCACTACTCACAAAAAGCATGTAAACAGACAGAGCACGGCCGTACTACATAAAATCCCAGCCCGAAAAAGGAAACACAATACAAAATACAAATGCAGAAACCAGAAACGAAAAGTCTCAAATCAAAAACCAAAACACAAATTGAAGAATTCACGAATTTAAAAACAAAACCTGATATGAACTAAAAAAAAAATCAATGGAATAATACTGTCATATTAGGTATTTATAGAGCATGGCCAGGCCTCAACATGCTCTTCAACGGCTCTCCCACACTCCATTGGAGCTCTGTCCTAAAATTAGAATGAACTTGGTAGATGACTATCACATGATGTCAGCCCATAAATTAGAAAAAAAACAAAAAAAAAAAGTTTATGAGATCTTTCAATTTTGTAAAAAGATTTTTATTAGTTGCCTTGAGAGGTAGATTATTATTGTATCTGTAGAAATTAATTTTTAAATTAGTCTATAGTTAGTTTATTTATTATAGTTTTATTATTATGTTTATTATTTCATCTTACCAATTTTTAAATATAATTTTTTTATTATATATTGTTAGAAGGACAATAAGATTCAATTTTGCAATATATTGCTTAATAAGTTCTATTGTTATGTTAGCTATCTAATTTTATTTTTTCTTGTAACTACTTGATATTTTGTTACTAGGGAGAAAATGGGGAGTATCAGGGCCTAGTAATAGCTGAGTGGATGGGTTGAGGCTCAGCGAAAGTTGACACATAAGTTCTCAATGCTTTGTGGTATTTAAAACATGCGAACACTAAATAAATATAATGGACTCACCACTTATGTCAACAATGACCTCATATGGCACAGTTTAATACTCTTTTTAGAATGTAAGCACACATTCATGACCACATATACAAATACCTTAAGCCAATAAAATAGCCACACCTCGAGCCAAGTGGATTTGATATTTTTGACAATGAACTCGATCTAATAAGATAGGACGAGATTTGATGTCTAGTAGATGTCTCAAACATAAAATCATAAATATTTTGGATATGAGAGCCTAAGTAAATCTAAGTTTATAATAGCCTACATCCACAAGGAGCATTGGAACATTACATAGGTGACGTTCAAAAGTAGATGACCAAATAAATTAGGAAACCTGAGTCATGCAAGAGTCGAGAGATTGGACCATGTCAAGCACAAGATATAATGGCTAGAGTTTGTTGCACTTTAAGGAATTGGGTTGTTTAGCCTTCAACCATCAATCTTATATTGAATAATTATCATCATAGATACTTGTCTAAACTTAACATACCAAGACTAAAATAACTTGATAACCTACCTATTGTGCCTTGCACACACGCCCCATTGAATGAATGGGGAACCCCTCCCTCTGATTTGGCATAGTCTGGGTCTTTTCCTTGGAGGGATATTTGACTGACGTTGTCAAAATAATCCATTTGAGAGTCAAAATTTCAATTTTCCCTGATGGAGAGTGTTTGGGGTGCCTTAGAGTTCAAATTATTAAGTCATGAGTCTCTTTGCCAACAAGATTCAAGTCCCAAAAATTCCTTTGCATTAAAAACATGCATCACTGACCTTGGCATTGAAAACTTCACCTACTGCCAAAAGGGCTAAAATCAGATATCACTGCCTCAGCACTCAAAATTAGAGTCACCGACTTTGGTGCTAAAATCATGAACCACAGAATTTACGCTAAAAGTGGATGCTACCAAGTTGCGCCAAAATTGCATGGCACTGCCTTCTGTTAGTGAGTTCCGAAACTAGTGCAAGGTTGGCACCTTCGAAATTCCCCGCCGGCACATCGTCATATCCTTTGCGCTAGATTTGTCATGCACTGACCTACATTGAAAAGTGCCTTTACAAACTTTTGTCTAACACCTGCCAAACTCGTGTAAGTCGATGTCACTCAAATTCGACACTAAAGCCTATTGTCATTCACTTTATACATCCTACGTTGAAAACTATCCTCACTGACTTGCACTAAATATCAGTCCTCTTGCCTTAAGGTAGTAGACCCCAAAACACATGCTAGATCGGTACCCTCCCAAATCCTCGCTTCCTCAAGAGAGCCTTCCTTTTTCGCTGTCTTGTGACACCTAATTTTTCCGCATCTCTTTGTCTGTTCGTTGGGTTTGATATGTCTTGAGCTTTAGTTAAGTTTCTGATATGTTTTGACTGGGGAGTCCCCTTATTGATATGAGTTGTTTACCCTAGTTTACCCTTCGTTGGCTGAGATATCATGAGATCACATTAAGATCAAGATTGGGCCATAAATAGTTTCAATTTCTCAAAATAGGTAACCTCTGCCTTTATACAGAATGCAGACTCGGAGTTTTGAGTATAAGTTGGTCCGATATTGAAGGAAATTGTAATGACCTTGTTGTGTATTAATTAAGGGTACAAAGTATATTGTGGCTTTGAAGAGCCCAAGTTGCAGGACATTCGTGGTCAAGTGGATAATGTGGGAATCCCATGTCTGAAAGGATAAGTCCGCCAATGAACATTTTCCCCGCAAATACATTTCTCTTCAATATCTAAGGTCCACCAAATTGCCACAATCCAAACTTGTTGGAAAATATCAAATTGTGTGAATGAAGTGATGTCTTCAGGTGATGTGAAATCTACTATGCCATAACAGTTTGTAGACAGCCCTTCAAACATGAAGGATGGAAGGATTTTGCCGGTTGTTATGGTTTTAAATATGAGGTATCAAAGTACTAACTGGATATAAAAGCGGGATTTTTATGGATGACTGGAGTTTGCGGGGATTTTGTTCCCATTCAGACTTATCCATCGAGGCCCTGAACCTCCGCAATATTCCTCAATGCTCAAAATCTCCACAAATTATTTAAATTGCAGAACGTGTGAAGACAGTGCGAACATGGAGCAAGAAAGTCACCTTTGAAGAAAAGTGGACATACGTCAAAGCATAAGGGAAAGAGGATCATCGTTAGATGTTTCGGTTGTGACTACATTGTTATGGAAGCATTGACCAGGCATGTGAACCATCAAATAAAGTGTTTTGAAGGAAAGTGTCTCATTGCGAGGAATTCACCCCCAATCGGATGATATTTGGTAGACCATTGTTTCTCCGCAATGTCCAGTTAAAGACAATATTCTCGCAACTCTGGTCAATGGAAAATTCTCCGCAAATCTTTTGTATCATGGAAGCTTAAACAAAGGAAGTAAATACCATATGTGATGATTAGCGTGCTATAGGTGAGGGGTATGTAACCAACCATCGAACATTCAAGGAACATGCTGGGTATGTGCAGGATCATCGCAGGCCAAACAGTGGCAATAGGAAAAAAATCGCGTTTTTACTTAGCTAAATTCGCGACTTGGCAAAGTTTGACTTTGAAACGGATATCTGTTTTTGAATTTTTTTTGGGAAAAAGGCTTTTTACTGGTAGTCATCAATTTTCCACAGTCCATGATGTTGAGTTTGAAATGCTTCTGGATTTGACTGTGTATTATTATTTTCCTCAACCTTTCGAATCACACACAGTGATCCATCATCAGGAGAAAGATAGCAAGCAAGAGAAGAGAGAACATGAATGACAGTATGCAGACTTAAGACCACTTAAAAGGAGTGAGAGAGATGTGAGGCGGAAACCAAGATCAATTAAGGGAGAAGGATAGCTGCCTATCAAACCTAGTGAAGTGAGGGACAAAGAGGAGTGGGGGACATCTAGGAACACTAAGACAAAACAAACAAAGAAAGACTAACTAGGATGAGAGGAAGACCCAAGTAAAGAAAATTAAAAAAGCAAACAAGGGAGCAAGGCCACAAATTAGAAGGGAGCAAAAAGAGGAATAACTGTAATACAATCAACCATAAAGAACAAGCCGAGGATGAAAGAGATAAGATAATTAAATAATTTAATAAATAATAAAAAAGGGGGGGACAACTGAAGAGGTTAAATGTGAGGGATAGATTGGGAAAAGCTACATATAAAGAACAAGAGAGGGCTCCAAGTTAAAAGAGAGAGAGGGGTGAACTACGAAGGCAAAGGAGGGGGGGGGGCTAACAAAAAAGAAAGGTAAGCCAATAACTATCCAAAGGAGGAAAGAAACTAATTGGGAGAAAGCATAAGAGAGAAGAGTAAATCATAAAAGGGAAGACAAGCTACAACGACCAAATAATATATATATAAATATATATTCACAACAAACTCCAAGCCACAAACGGAGCACCAGGGGGCAACAAGAAACAAAGGATACGGTTAAAAACCTAGAAATTAAAGAGGAGGGAGAAGGGGGCAATGAGATCCAAAGGTTGGAGACGGGAGGTTAAGCTAGGGGACAAGAGTATGAGAAACAAAAAGGTGAGAACGGGCCAAGGAGGGTAAAGAGGAGGGAGGACAAGGAGCAAAGGGAAAGGGGGGAGAGGAGCCTAGGGAGGAGAGGAAAAGGGGATGAGATGAGGGCAAAAGAGAAGGGGCAAAGACTCAATCCCACAAAAGGGGACAAGGAGGGGACAGAGGGGGGGCGGGGGCAAGAACCGATAAAGAGGGGAAAAAAGGACAAAGATAGGAGAAGGGAGAGGGGAGCTAACAAGATCAGGTCAGGAAAGAGAGGGGAGGGGTAAGAGGGGAGGATGGGGAAGAGAAATCAACTAAGAGTGAAGGAAATCATGATGGGGTAAGAGGGGAGGCTTTTTACTCTTTTTGAAAATACACCTCTTAAATCTTGGATCTCCCATCAATATATGAACCTCCTTAAAGATTGTTTCTAGTGAAGGAGGAGGGCAAATTAACATTGGTAGCTTCTTTACATATTGATCCATAAGGATTTGTTAAACACTAAGAATCATCACTAATGAATTACTCAAATAATCAATAATAAAATATTCAATTTTGTTCATCAGGTGAAATAATCACTTTTCTAGACTATGTTCCAATATTTCGGGGATAGGAATGGTGGGGCAGCAGGGGTTGTGTTTTGGATTTCATGCCCTAAATTGCTTTATGCAATCCTTCATACGATTTGATTCATGATACATGGTTTGAGAAGGATACACATGATATACCCTTACCCTCTAGTGATAAAATTATGAATGATACTTTATGTGGTGAAGCTACACCTTTGTTAATCCTTCATGACATTGTTATTCCTTGTGATGATGATGTCCTTCATGTGATATGTTAGGACATAATGCAAAGTTAACATGGCATGAACTCTCTTGGAAGGGTAAGCATGGACTATAAGAACATTGAACTAGTTGGATCTGTTAAGCTCGCCATTTATGAAAGAACCTTTTAAAAGGTTAACCTTAATTAGGTAAGGTTATGTTTTAGTGTGGTTGTTTGTGCAACAATGTGTAAATTGATGTTACTGAAGGATAAATCTAACTATAATATACTAACATTTTAATAACCATGAGAGCTGGGACTAACAATTAGACTAAAAACTTGACAAACAATACAACTTGGACACATGTAGGACTTGGAAAATGGAAAAGAATATAATTAAATGTGGAAAACAATGAAAAAGTGGTATTAGTTGCACCTATATAGAGAAGTGGTTTAGAGGTTGGTTAGGGGAATTATTTAGGGTTTAGAGGTTTAGGGTTGCTCAGGTTTAGGGGTTTAGGGTTTACAGTTTAAAGAGAGATAGAGAGAGGGGACTGATAGAGTTTGGGAGAGATAGAGGAGACAAAGGGGAGAGATAGGAGATAGAGAGTGAGAGACATGTCCAAAGACATAGAGAGAGAGAGATTGAGAGATTGAGAGGTAGAGGGATGATAGAGATAAGGAGATAGAGGTTTTGGGTTGCTTGGGTTTAGGGGCATTATTTAGGGTTTAGGGTTTATGGTTTTGGGGTTAGGAGTTAAGGTTTAGAGGTTTAGGGTTTAGGGTTTAGGGTTTAGAGAGAGATAAAGGACCAATAGGGAGATATAGAGGAGTCTGAGGGGAGAGATAGGGATATAAAGAGTGAGGGACATGGCAAGAGACATAGGGAGAGAGATTGAGAGGTAGAGGGACAAAGGTGATAGGGAGATAGGGGAGAGATAGGGAGATAGTGGTTTATGGTTACTTGGGTTTAGGGTTTAGGGGTTTGGGGTTTAGGGTTTCTCAGGTTTAGGGGTTAGGGGTTAGGGTTTAGGGGCATTATAATTTAGGGTTTAGGATTTATTGTTTAGGGGTTAGGGGTTAGGTTTAGAGGTTTAGGGTTTTGGATTTAGGGTTTATAGAGAGAGAGGAATGATAGGGAGATATAGAGGAGTCTGAGGGGAGGGATAGGGAGATAGAGAGTGAGGGACATGGCTAGAGACATAGGGAGAGAGATTGAGAGGTAGAGGGACACAGGTGGTAGGTAGATAGGGGAGAGATAGGGAGATAGTGGTTTAGGGTTACTTGGGTTTAGGGTTTAGGGGTTTGGGGTTTAGGGTTTCTCAGGTTTAGGGGTCAGGGGTTAGGGTTTAGGGGCATTATTTAGGGTTTAGGATTTAAATTGTTTAGGGGTTAGGGGTTAGGTTTAGAGGTTTAGGGTTTTGGATTTAGGGTTTATAGAGAGAGGAATTATAGGGAGATAGAGAGAGGAGATGGAGGAGAGAGATAAGGAGATCAAGAGTGAGGCACATGGCCAGGGACATAGGGAGAGAGATCAAGAGAGGTAGAGGGATGATAGAGATAGGGAGATAGGGGAGAGACAGGGAGATATAGGTTTAGAGTTGATTGGATTTAGGGTGTACCTGGGTTTAGGGTTTCTCAGTTTTGGAGATAGCTAGATAGAAAGAGAGAGGAGACAGATAGGGAGAGCTAGAGGTGACAAAGGGGAGAGATAAGGAGATAGAGAGTGAGGGATATGTCTAGAGAAATAGGGAGAATGATTGAGAGGTAGAAGGACGATAGAGATAGGGAGATAAGGGAGAGATAGGAGATAGAGTTTAGGGTTGCTCATGTTTAGGGTTTAGGGGTTAAGGTTTAGAGGTTTAGGGTTTAGTGTTTAGAGAGAGAAGACCAATAGGGAGATATAGAGTGAGGGACATGGCTAAAGCATAGGGAGAGAGATTGAGAGGTAGAGGAATGATAGTGATGGGGAGATAGTGAGATAGGGAGATAGAGCTCGATAAAGGTTTAGGGTTTCTTGGGTTTAGTGTTTAGGATTTAGGGGTTTATGGTTTCTCAAGTTTAGGGTTTAGGGGTTAGGAAATAGGGGTTAGGGGTTAGGGGTTAGGTTTAATCATGCATCCCAGTCATTCCCCTATCATTCCTATATATCCTATCTCTCCCCTCTATCTTTCCCTATCCCTTATCGATGAAGCAAATGGAAACAAGAAAACTAGGACTCCCTTTCTCAGGTTTAGGGTTTAGGGCTTAGGGGAATTATTTAGGGTTTATGGTTTAGGGGTTAGGGTTTAGTATTTGGAAAAATTATTTAGGGTTACTTGGGTTTAGGGTTTAGGGGCATTATTTAGGGTTTACGGTTGCATGTCAAAAGTAGTCTCTCTCTCTCTCTCTAAATCCGTAAATCCTAAATAATGGCCCTAATCCATAACCCCTAACCCGCATCTACCTCTCTCCTGTATCTATTCAAAAGTGCCTTTAAAATACTATGAGATACCTTAGTATAAGTAAATCATATAAAAATCAAATATATATATCATCATAATCCTATATAAATTTTGATAGTATTTTATAGCTAAAATGCCTAAATATCATCATAATCCTTTATAAAATTGCTTGTATTTTATAGCTAACATGCCTAAATATCATCATAATCCTTTATAAATTTGCTTGTATTTTATAGCTAAAATGCTTAAATATCATCATAATCCTTTATAAATTTGCTTGTATTTTATAGATAAAATGCCTAAATACTTAAAATGTATGCAATGCTAAAATAATAAAATAAAAAACAATGAATACAATAGGGAAAAAGAAAACGGATATCCGTTTTGGAGATCATAAAAAACAAAAAAAAGACTGCGTTTTTGCAAACCCACGGCTTGCAAAAACGCAGTCTCATCTTCAAAAAATGGATATCAGAGCTAAGGAACGGATATCCGATCCAAAGAGGTAAGATTTCATGCATTTTTTTTTGTTTGTTTTGTATTTTCAAGCAATTTTTTTGGTTTTTATGCTAAGTGGGTATGTTTTATAATTTAATTAGGTAAAATGGATGCACAAAATGAAAACCGAAACCCTCCACCACCAAACCCTCCCCCTCCAACAATAGAAGAGAATATTCAAATAAATATTGATCATATAAGCAGGATCATAGAAATGTATCACCGCCACCCTCGATTGTCTATAATGACATCGAATTTAGAGGGAATCATTAATCATATTCAAACCTTGTCAACCCAACACGAATCATTTCGGCAATGGCTAGAAGCCAAGAAGGCCGAATATGCTGACGGTTTGTCATATGAGGAAGTCAAAGATTTAGAGATTACAAAAACTATGTTAGCCCAACACTTTGTCAATCCTAAAACCGGATTGCATGTTGATGTCCGTAAGCCCAAATTTTCAATCAAATGGTGTATTCATGAGGGCATTAGTCAAAACTTTTGGGATCGTTGGTGGATGGTTTTTGATAAACCACCCAACAACAATTTAGATGTGCCTTTGTATTTCCTCCGTAAACTCTATGCAGAGTTCGTCATGGGTCAACATGTTAATTATTTTGATTTTAGAGAGTTTCAAGGAGTGGGCAGAGGAATGCCTCAAGATAGACCTGGGGCAATTAGACAAGTACAAGGTCCCTATATTCCCCCTCTTGCTATCCCTTCTCCACCCCTAATGCAGCACCCAGATGTTGTTGCAAATGCAACACAACAGGGCCTTAGTGCCATACACTCTTTGACCGAGCATTTGATTATACAGACATCTCAGTTTGCACAAGCACATGATGAAGGTGATGATATTGGATCACCTGGTACTACTAGACCGTCGTCGTCCAGACATATATGTGTGCCCCATCATTGCATTTCTTGCAATCATTTATGCTTGGGTCCTATTATGAAGAGTAGTGAGCCACCGTTGAACACATCAGAGTATGATCTCCATTCATGAGATGAGGCAATGGGGTCCAGAACTCAAGCTGAGGGGTCAGGGACAAGAGTAGAAGCTACCGGATCAGTAAACATTAGAGAAGGAGAAATGCATGAGCAATCTTTTATGCAGGTAAAATTTAAAGTTAAATTTTATGGTCTATTCCATTTGAATATATAAACAACTTTAGTAGTACTAATGTATCTAAGTGGGATAACAGTTGATGACAGAGGCGGAGTTGACAGAAGTTCATCATGGAACTTTGTCTGCCATCCAATTTGGCTTGGACTTGCCGGTATAATTTGTTGTACACATTAACTTTTTTTTTATGCATTTATTTCTTTGTGAGTAATTATATATTAATTTATATCTTGATGTTAATTTTATTTTATAGTCAATCGAAAATGTGAATGATGTGGCATCTTTGCCAATAGTCTTTTCTTGAACTCCTGATCAACCCAAGGGACTATCATTTGCAGAACGGCTTTCTCAACGCCAACAAAAGGTGGAGGTAATTTGATTGAATTGTACTTTAATTGATAATTTAGAAAACTTAAATATTTGATTATAGTCATTTAGAGTATTACATTCTTGTCCTTCTTAATTGATGCAGGAGGCCTCGATGGTGGTATGTGCTTGTTTTCTAGTAGATAAGTTTTTGTGTAGTGCATTTCCTATTTTAAATGTATGCATTTCCTATTTTGTTTAATAATTATATATTAATTTATTTCAATGTTACTTTGCTTTTATGTAGTCTGTTGAGAATGTGAGTGATGTGCCACCTTTGCCATCATGCTTCACTAGGACACCTGATCGTCTTAAGAGAAAATCATTTCCAGAACAATTGTCTGAACAACAACATAGAGTCGAGGTAATTGAATTGAATTTTTCTAAATAATTGATAGTTTATCTAGCGGTCTTATAGTTGATTGTAGTGATTTAGATGTATGTTAATAAATGAAAGTTCTTAATTGTAGTAGATAAGAATCTATTTACTAACTTTAACTTATTTTTATTTACCATTGAAGAGATTAATCAAATTTGTGTTTTGACTTGTTAATGCAGGAAACTTCACCTCCATCAATTACTAGACATTTTGGTACAAAGAGGACACTTTTTCAGGATCCATCACAGATTGAGGGTCAAGTGGACTTGTAGTATTTGATGTAGCTATTTGGCATGTAGATTGTATATAGATTTTGAGACATGGCATATGCCACATTTTGTAAAAAATATTTTGAGTTGGCATATTTGCCAAATTTTTGTATATGTCTACCATTATGGACTAGATTTTAATGTATATACACCTTGATATACAATATAATTTAAATTCCTTATGTGCAAGTCATGATACTTCCCATGATGCCATACATTATGATGATAATTCTTTAGTCCATTGATGATATGTTTAGCATTGAGAATGGTTTTAGATCAAGAGAATGGTTTTAGATCAATAGAATCAATAGAATCAATATGAAAAAATTCCTTATATATGCCCTAATCAAATAAGGTCATGATAAACCATTTCATCATGTATTTAGTCTTCATCTTGTCAAATTTTGTAAATATGTCAAAGTTGTCATATGAAAAATGTAAAAAAAATGCGAAAGTATGGAAGATGAATAGTCAAGTACTCAAGAGTCAGTTGGAGACTATTGGTTTCCCTCAAATCATGTATAAATATGCATAAACCTTCATGGAAAAGGCATTGGAGATGTATTGAAAACATTTTGAAGATCAATTGAAGACATGTTTGAATGAAATTAATGTCAAGAAACTCTATGTCAAGGACACTGGGGGCACATTATAAACATAAAAAACTTACATCTTTGGGGGAGGTGCCAATAAGGCCAATAAGGATACTATTTCAGTTGGGTGTGTGTGTGTATGAAAATCCCATTTATGGCCGAGAAGCTCTCTATTTACTATTATTTACACATCAGAGTATGACTATCCTAAAACAACATCGTGTATATGCTCATAAAAGCCATCAAACTCTGAGAATAAACTCGTCATTAGATAAGGAGTGGAAGGCTAAAGTCACATTCCCAAAAACTCTTAAAATCACATGTCTCCTCTTATGAAAACTAGGGTCTTTGTTGATACATTGTTCCGTAAGAGCAAAGTCACTTAAGATCCTAAGAGCAAAACCTTGCCAGGTGCCATATTTTTTGTTCTGCTCATTGTGGGGTCGAACGGATTGCGCCAACGCATTGGGGTGGGCGGGTAAATGCTAGTGGAGGTTTTATTTCATGCGCCAAGCGTCCCAGTCATTCCGGGCAAGAGGCTACTGCCAAAGTCCCTTAAGATCCCTGAGACCAAAAAACTGCCAAAATTTGACGGGGCAGTTCTCAAAATTTGTGACAGTTGGAAATGTTCTGTTTGGACCTACAGGTGCACGTGGCATCCTTCCACAATAACCTCTCTCATTTTTGGTCAACTCCATTCCGTTTGACCGTGCCGAAATCAAACGCATTGTTGCAAAATGCTTCAATTTGATGCAGTGGAAAGGTGCTAGGTGCGACATTTTTCATTCCATAGCTCGTGGGGTTGAACAAACTATGCCAACTTATCGAGGTGGGCAGGTAAATGCTAGTGGAGGTCTCGTTTCGTGCGCCAAGCGTCCCAGTCGTTCTGAGCTGTAAGCTACCGACAAAGTTAAAAGTTGCTAGGATTGAAATTTTGCATTCCACAGGTCCTGGGGCCGAACGGTTTGCTCCAACACGTCAGGGTGGGTGAGTAAATGCTAGGGGAGGTCTTGTTTTGTGTGCAAAACATCCCAGTCCTTCCGAGCTGTAAGCTACCGGCAAAGTCAAAAGTTGCTAGGATTGAAATTTTGCATTCCACAGGTCCTGGGGCCAAACGTCACTTTGCCGGTAGCTTACAGCTCGGAAGGACTGGGATGCTTTGCACATAAAACGAGACGTCCCCTAGCATTTACTCACCCACCCTGACGTGTTGGCGCAAACCGTTCAGCCCCAAGACCTCTGGAATGCAAAATTTCAATCCTAGCAACTTTTGACTTTGTCGGTAGCTTACAGCTCGGAACGACTGGGACGCTTGCACACGAAACGAGACCTCCACTAGCATTTACCCGCCCACCCTGACACGTTGGCATAGTCTGTTCGACCCCACGAGCTATGAAATGAAAAATGTCGCACCTAGCACCTTTCCACTGCATCAAATTGAAGCAATTTGCAATAATGCGTTTGATTTCGACAGGGTCAAACGGAATGGAGTTGACCAAAAATGAGAGAGGTTATTGTGGAAGGATGCCACGTGCACCTGTAGGTCCAAACAGAACATTCCCAACTATCACGAATTCTGAGAACTACCCCGTCAAAGTTTGGCAGTTTTTTGGTCTCAGGGATCTCAAGGGACTTTACCGGTAGCCTCTTGCCCGGAATGACTGGGATGTTTGGTGCACAAAACGAGACCTCCACTAGCATTTCCTCGTCCACCCCGATGCGTTGCACAGTCCGTTCAAACCCACGAGCTATGGAATGAAAAATGTCGCACCTAGCACCTTTCCTCTGCATCAAATTGAAGCATTTTGCAACAATGCGTTTGATTTCGGCACGGTCAAAACGAATGGAGTTGACCAAAAATGAGAGAGGTTATTGTGGAAGGATGCCACGTGCACCTGTAGGTCCAAATAGAACATTCCCAACTGTCACAAATTCTGAGAACTACCCCGTCAAATTTTGGTAGTTTTTTGGTCTCAGGGATCTTAAGGGACTTTACCGGTAGCCTCTTGCCTGGAATGACTGGGACACTTGGCACACAAAATGAGACCTCTATTAGCATTTACCCGCCCACCCCGATGCGTTGGAGTAGTCCGTTTGAACCCACGAGCTATGGAATGAAAAATGTCGCACCTAGCACCTTTCCACTGCATCAAATTGAAGCATTTTGCAACAATGCGTTTGATTTCGGCACGGTCAAACGGAATGGAGTTGACCAAAAATGAGAGAGGTTATTGTAGAAGGATGCCACATGCACTTGTAGGTCCAAACAGAACATTCCCAACTGTCATGAATTCTGAGAACTGCCCCGTCAAAGTTTGGCAATTTTTTGGTCTCAGGGATCTTAAGGGACTTTGCCGGTAGCCTCTTGCCTGAAATGACTGGGATGCTTGGCGCATAAAACGAGACCTCCACTAGCATTTACCCACCCACCCCGACGTGTTAGCACAGTTCGTTCGAACCCACGAGCTATGGAATGAAAAATGTCGCACCTAGCACCTTTCCACTGCATCAAATTGAAGCATTTTGTAACAATGCGTTTGATTTCGGCACAGTCAAACGGAATGGAGTTGACCAAAAATGAGAGAGGTTATTGTGGAAGGATGACACGTACACCTGTAGGTCCAAACAGAACATTCCCAACTGTCACGAATTCTAAGAACTACCCTGTCAAAGTTTGGCAGTTTTTTGGTCTCAGGGATCTTAAGGGACTTTGCTGGTAGCCTCTTGCCCAAAATGACTGGGACGCTTGGCGCACGAAACAAGACCTCCACTAGCATTTACCCACCCACCCCGATGCGTTGGCACAGTCCGTTCGACCCCACGATGAGCAGAACAAAAAATATTGTTCCAGTTGACACATTCTCAATCATTGACATGGATGATATCTCATTACCATTCCTTTAGGCACAATATGAGTTTCCAATGGAAGGCGCAATTGTGAGGTTAGAGATGATGAAAAGTGTGCCTCATTCACAGTCATGTTTTACTTGTCTTCAATGATGATTCCTTGATTCAACTTAATCCTTTGATAATACATTTTAACCTCCTTGTGAAAGCGCACTTTCAAGGTTGCTTGAGCAAGAGCTAGCGCCTCAACATCGAGGTGCACTTTTGGTGTTCTAGAAGCATGAACTAGCACCTCAAATAGTAAGGCACTCATTCTAGGTTGTTTATTCAATAATTGGCACTAGTCACATATGGTGTAGAGAGGTAGATGTGCGCCCAAGTCATCATTTGATGCCTTCAATAACTATAAACTCCTTTGATGATGCATTTTATCCTTCCTATTCACTATCTAGCCTTAGGCGCACATTTTAGGTTGATCAATCATAATCTAGTGGCCTAAGTACCAAGGTGCACTTTTAGGTTAGTTTGATAAAGGATTAGCGCCTTCATTTCTAGGCAGAAGTTTGGAGTTGAAATACATCAAAATAACAAGTTTCTTCATCACTTCAAACATATTTAACACTTTAAAGATCTCCAATGCATGATTGAATATCAAGAAACCAATGTATCATTTCATGAAGGTCTTAAGTGTTGTAAATATGCATCTTCTTATTTAATCATGTGTTGTAAATGAAGGAATGCAATGATTGCAATATGTGCACAAAATGGAATTTTTGATAAGGATTGAAAGGAAATGTTAAGAAAATGCAATTGGCGGGTGTAAATCCAAAGTGTGGAAGCATAGACAAGGCATGTGAATAATTTGGCATGACACCTCAAAGAGATGCTATCTCATGGAATGCAATGATTGGAAGATATGCACAAAATGGATTTTTTGAAAAGGCTTTAGAAACTTTGAAGCAAATACAATTGGAACGTTTAAAACCAAATTCCATAACCTATGCAAGCATTCTCCCTACTTGTGCCAAATTAGGATCTTATATATACATATATGCACACAATGTCATGAAAATAATGTATAGTGTATATATCAAGCCATATAGGCATGTACAAATAAAACCATATGGTTATATACAATGATATACATCGATAACATACAAAAGTATGTTTACAAAGCCAAATACACATATGTAACAAAATGTCCCAAAATCAAATCTCCTATGGATTGCTATCAAATAATCTATGGCTCTTGCTAGGCCATGACGATGGTGAACCAGTCAATGACTCATCTTCTATCGCTCATCAACTAGACCTCTTCGATAGAGATTTTTAAATTTCCACCTATTAATACAATCAAACAACGTGCACATTAATATAGAATTTAATATTCAAAATATATAACATGACATAAGTAATCAATCACTTACCACCAATTGGTGATCCCTTTTGATCATTTGTTGTCTCTCTTCTTCTATAGAGCTGGATGGGTAGGGGAGGTGATGTCCTGTGAGAAGCATGAACAAGCAGATTTAAAAGTAAACATGAATATCATAAATATGTACATTAAATGCTGCGCTTATTATAGGACTGTTCTAGTACTATTTTAGGACTGTTGTAGGACTATTGTAGTTAAAACTATCCTAGTAGACATGTATAGGATTGTTATAGGACTGTCATCTCATGGAATACAATGATGGCAAGATTACTATCAAGATTAGTATGAAGATTAATTATGACTGTTATAGGACTTTTATAAGAATGCAAAGTAAGGAAGCATAGGCAAGGCAAATGAACTGTTTGGTGGAATACCTCAAAGAAATGAGAATTTTGTCAGATGTTGTAGTTGCAATTGCCATGTGACACATGTATGTAATATGTGAAAGCATAGACAAGGCACATGGACTATTTGGCAAAAGACATCAAATACATGTCATCTCATGGAATGCCTTATGTAGAAAAAGGTACAAATGTGCAATATTAAGAAATACAAATGAGAACTAAAAATCATACCTCGAGTATAGTCAAAATAACCTACGATGCCATACAAAATAATTTACGATGCCATGCAAAATAACTTTATTCGCAGTCCTGTATAGTCAAAAGCATGCATTATAGTTATTAAAGTAACAAGATTTTTAATAAAACAATTCTAAAAAATAGAAAAAACAAGAACAAGTTAAGATAAAAAATGTCATACCTGTCCATCTGGAAGTTTAAATGCTAGTCAAGCGTACCTGGAGGGTCATCTCTTACCTTCAAAGTATCCAATATTGCTTCATGATCAGCATTACTAATTGTCCATAGTTCTTTTGATTTTGGTTTTCCATGATGCTTCAGTAACTTGACATTTGTTGCTACAACTAGGTGAGAATACATCAATATGGTTTTATGCTTCTCAAAGTCTTCAAAGGCCGGGATGCCATTCTTTTTAACCATATATGTTCGTAACCAAGTCCCAGCAATAACAACTGATCCTGTAGGATATGTGAACCCATCATCATCTGTCATAGGTTGTGTTAGCTTTTGTTTTCCCTGTACACATCGTGCCAACCAATAGTTTGACCTCTCTTCATTTCCATGCGGTGCAACAACTGCATAAACATGACCTGGCTGTACAAGGTCTGAAAGATGTTCATAGTCAAATGAGCTCTCCATGTCATTGATGGAAGATGATTGACCTTCATATAAAGGGATTGAATATTGTGGATTCCATGCATCTACCCACTCACTTGACTCACAATTGTTCCAATCACATTTAATACAACTCTGACAAAAACAAGCTAATTCTCGTGTCCAAATAGTCCATGTACTTGCATTTGAGCTTTGAAATGAATGCATCTTTGATGATTCACTGATTCTCTGACATTCTAATTTCTCTATCGCTATCCCATCATCAACCAACCAAAAGAACCTGCGCACCTCAGAATCAAGAGCCACTCCTCATGATAATGCATAGTTACACCACTTAACAATGGAATCTGCATCACTAAATGTAGCACCACCTCTAATCTTTAGTTGTTCTTTAAAAAGAGCTCTCTTCACGCATGCACCTGCTCCATCATGTTCAACTTTTCCGTGCCCGGCTTCAAAAAAATTCTAAATATGAGGTATACCCTTCTCTACATGCATTTTGCTCAACCAATACAAATTACGAGCATTCTTGAATTGACCAGTGCAATTATCTGACCAAATGAGATGTTGATCTATTCTAATATCTTTTTCTTGCAAGAACCCATAAAATTGTTGAAAACAATATTGCACAAACTCCGCTGAATGAGATCGATCATCACTCATGTAAAAATGGTATTCTCTGACAATCTTCCTGTTCTCTTCTGTACTCTCGGGGGCATGTCTGTATGTGATGTGAACAAAAATAGCAATCTGAATAGAATTGTAGTACTGGGATTGAACTTCATTTTGGGGTTGCAATGTATAGTTTTCTACAAAATCAACTACAGAGACAATAGTTCCAATCGGGAAAGAGTCTTTACACATCCTGAACTGTTGATCTAACCATCGAGACCTGTGGCTATGTCTGACATACTTGTAGAAAAGATTTTTCTTAAAATCATCAATAAAATCAGTAATACTTACCTCTCTTACAATCAACTCACATCTAGAACCTTCACCTCCACTTTTCAAATTGTATTTCACTATCTCATATCTCTTTTTCTCAACCATTCTCTTTCCAAAATCATGCTCGTTGCCCTCATGAAAACATGATACAAACTTTGATAACCCACCACATTGTAAACACTTCTCATTTAAACAATCATTCTTGTAGAACATGCAACCATCATCTCTAATACATAGAAATAAATCCAATAAGTCCCTAGATGACTTTGGTAGTTGAATTGCACCACACTCCTGTAACATTTCGTTAGTGTGCAAAGTAGAACGAATATTGCATAATAATTCATGGTACATAGAAAATTCTACATGGTATTTGCAACAACATGTATTACAAACTTTAAGAGGAACACAATAAAATGGCTTAAGAGATTCAAATGATCTTTGTGAGATTGTCATACCTGGGTGAGTTTCACAATATTGTTTGTACAATGTTGTTTGGCTACATTCCAAGTAATGTTTAGGATGTGGTGTGTGGTCTTTATCACCAATTCTTAACTTTACAACATCTTTTGCATTTGGTGATACCCTAGAGTTAGTGTGCCAAAATCGTTCAATTTCTTCCTTTGTGCTATCAATTAGCTTCTTGTCAACTCATGGAAGCCTACCACTGAAAGCCCAAGTATCATTGGCAATAGGACTATCTAGCCTTGATCTTAATGCTAGTGCTTTTGACAATGTTTTACGATTCAATCTTAAGTCAACACAAGTTTGCCTCATTAATCGAGCATTTCTTAATTGTTTTCTTACTATTGAGGTTGCTATTACTCTACAGGCAGCTCTTTTATCTTTCTCCTTGCTAGTCTTTCCAATAGAATTGAGTGCATTGAAAAGGCTTCTTACAATAATTTTAGTCCGATCGGACACTTTGTTTAACCGAATCTTTAATTTCTTTAGTAAAGGTCTCATTTTGTACATCTTTAATAATTGCACAAAAAGTTGGCATTGTTTGATTAATGTTTTCTTCTCAAAGTATTCATTGAAGAGTTTTGTAGCCCACAACCGAACCGTTCGTGATGACCTCTTGCCTTCAAATTTTTCCATTATGTTCTCATCAATTTCAAGTAACCATTTTGGGGTTTTTGGGTGTTTTCCAATTTCATCACGGTTATTCTCTTCTTGACAAATGTCCTCTCTTCTTATGAAATTTGGAGATACATTGATTGTTCTTGTTTCATCTATGTTATCAACCTCATCAATTTTATCAACAAATGGATTATGGAGTGCAATTTCAACATCATGATGTTCATATCCACTTTCTTCAAGTGCACGTCTTCATTTTTCTTTTTCTTCTTTGTCCATGGTATTTCTATTATGAATAGGTGTTTCATAACATTTTTCAATATTTTCATTTGCAATATCATGGTGAATTTCATTCTTATCTAACATTTCATTATAATCAAAATTAACATCTTCAATTTGCATGTCATTAGATGGTAAAGAATAAGATTCACCTTGATGAGCATCCACCAAACCCATCCTTCCAATCGTCTTCCTTTCCCTATCTTTTTTCCTAATTGCTTCAATTTCCTCCAATGTAGCTTTCCTCATCCTTTTTGCTTTATGACGACTATTTCTCCGCATTAGGAGAACAAAAATATCACCCTTATGATTGTAACAAGAAAATTGTGTCTCCAAAAGTGCATAAAAATATTCCTTTCACTGTCATAGCCAGAAATCACGAGTATTTCGAGAGCAGAGGGTCTCTGGTTGCAGAAGTCGGGCCCAACAATATTCCTTTTGTCTTTTTTCTACTTTTACAAAATGGATATCCGTTTTGGAAAAGCCCAATTCTTTGTAACGGACACTTGCAACATCCATATGGCTACTACAAAACAGATATCCGTTTTATTATGTACATTTGGATTCTAGACTAGGGATTCATTGTATTATTCAATAAACTTGTGAATTACCATCTAATTTCAATGTTTACACACTAATCCACCTAGGTATCAACTTAATAAAGCTCTGGATATAAGCCATTATTTGATTTTAGGCTATCATCAAATGAGGAGCTTCTAAAGGCAAAAATGTTGTCCCAAAAGAAGGCTCAATGTTATTCGTAAAGACATTAGATTGTTAAAATACAAATTCAAGGTTAGATATTCCTTGGGCTATTTTAGTATAGAGAAGCAAAATTGCAATATATGACTATCCTAGGAATTAGAATGGTTGATCATAGGATATTCATGGTATTTTGATATTAATGGATGGATTGATGGATGTTTAGGGAGTTTAAGTTTAAATGTAATGTATGAGAATTCTTATTTATGAAGGATCTAATATGTATTATGTCTTATTTGCAAGCCATTCAAGAAAGAAATGAAAAGATACCAAGGACTATCATAACACCTATTATAATTAGGTGCATCAAAGGATTGTCATCCAGGACCTTACCAATATGGGAAGTTATAAAAACCATGTCATGTTTAAAATTAAAGGCTTTATCACCTCTTTGTCCCTATAGGCCTATTAGAACAATAGGCTGCATTTTATTCATATACCGGGGTTGAGAATAAACACTAAGCATTTGTAGTTATGGCAAGTGTAAATGGAAATAGATCACAACATTATACAATCTATCATCTCCTAGATTGCACTGACTGAGTGGAAATTAAAAATTCCCTATTAATGTCCTTTATATACTGAAGGTATGGGTGAGAAAGGTAAACTTTGTATATTGTAGACAAGTGATGCAGAGCAACACAACAAAAGCTTACAAACAGGGTGTAAAATACCCATTAACCCACCAATTGCTCAAATAGCTTTTAAAATATCCTTCCCAAGGTCCAAACGAGACCAAAATACACTCTTTCTTTACTATCGGCAAGACATTTCTAATGTCTCATCGAACTATGCTTCACATGTTCTTCCTTTCTCTACTGTCAGCCAGACTTATCATTATCGGTATCCTTCAAATTTATTAGCCCGATGTGGGACCTCTCGCCGATGTGTAGAATCCATCGCTTAGGCTTATGCTTCGGTGTGACTCCTCCATTGTTCTCCGATATGTATAAGAGGACAGATCAAAGTAATTAGCATGCTCCCTTCAAAGTAAAGACATGAGAATAGAGCACTTCTGAGATGGTTATTGTAAAGGGACAAATCAAGTAGAGACATGCAGTTTCCTAGAGAATTTGGAACGCTTCCGCTCAGGCGATTGTAGGACAAACAAAGATGTTCTAACTTCCCCAGACCACTAAATTCTGCAAGTATGCTCCCCTTCAAGTTGTTGTGTGAAATTCTTTTCCAATGAAGTTGTGAGTAATTGGCAAGAGATTTGGGAATAGAACCCTCTAGTCCATTTCTTCTAAGTCAAGTATCTTCAATGCTTTCAACTGGTCAAACCAAGGTGGAATCCTTCCCTTGAAAGAACTAAAAGAGAGATTTAAAGTGCATAACAAGGAGAGACCTCCTTCGGATGGAAAAAGGGTACCTTTTAATTCCAATTGAGGGAGAATTATGGCCACCACTCTATTGGTATGTTTCTTGTACCAAACACTGGTCCAAAAGCACACATTTTCTGAATTGGTAGAAGTCTAGTTAGAGAAATGTGGTCTCCTCGACTACTATTATTGTAGGATATGCATAAACGGGTTTGTTGAAAAGGCTTTAGAAAATTTCAAGCAAATGCTATTGGCAAGTGTAAAGCTAGATTCTGCAACCTTTGTCAGCATCCTCTCTACCTCTACCAAAATGGGAGCTTTGGAATAGGGTATGGACATTCATCAAAGCATAATGGAAGTGGGATTTTTGTAGATATTCTAGTTGGAAATGCTCTGGTAGACATGTACGGAAAGTGTGGAAGCATAGACAAGACACATGAACTGTTTGAAAAAATGCCTCAAAGAAATGTGGTCTCATGGAATAAGATGATTGCAGGATATATACACACTTACTCCGATGTGAGATTCACTACCCTTGTCTATCGGTAAGACCAATACCCTCGGTGAGACTTTTTACTTGCATTCTGACATTATAACTCTCCCCAATGTGTTTACCGTCCATTAGTCATCGGTAAGACTTCTACATCGGTCAGACATTCTCTTCGATTTTTGATATCGTATCTCACACCGAAACAATAAAACCCGAACTACACCATCGGCCAGACCGCCTCTATCGGTGACACTTTTCTTCTCGCCTTCGAGAGCCCATCTCTTTCCGATGTTCCTTCTGTCAGTGTGACTCCCTCTCATCGGTGTAGTTCTCAACCGTTCTTCCGATGTGCTGATAAATAACCCATCGGTGACACTTAATGATTGTCACCCCGATATGACTTGATCGGTGAGATCAATATTGTTGGCTCAATGGAACTTTGTCTCTCCGATAACTATTGTCAGTCCGATGTCTTCAATTTAGCCTATACATAACATGACTTGTTATAACCGGTCGACTAACGTATCTTTTCCCAATTTTCCCGATATGGCCCATCAACCTTTGTATCCTTTAACATGTACATTCACCATTTACAACCACGATAAACGATAGCAGGATATACATGAAATGTCCACGCATACATAAACGATATACCCATGGATTGTATCTTCGGTGAAACAATACCTGTTGCAAGTATGAGGTGAGCCAGTGTTGTCATTGATGTCAACGTACTCATATTGCATTGACAAGAAGGATTGGATGAGCTGTGTGCTGAGGATATTGAGAAAATTAGCCTCAGTCAGGAATTGTGAAGAACCGTGATGAGAAGAAGGCAAATGTATTGTATAGGTTGAGAACCGGAGGATGCGGATTAAAGGGTTTGTAGATATGAGTCTTGAGATGCTTCAGTCAAGATTTCAGAGGTCCGCATGAAGATCTGAAGGAGTTGTGGCTGTCGGTGTAGAACCGGTTCCGGTAAGTATTCAGAGGTGACTGAGGATCACAAAAAGGTCCGGTGAGGTCCGGAACTGTATAATCCTAATCTGCGGATTGGAAGGAGTCTTTGGGATGTCCTTGTGATGTGCCATCTCAAGTTGTGTATGATTTGGAGGTCCGGAAGTACCTCTTGCATTATGACAGTGGCGACAGACAGTGTTCTTGAAGTTCCGGATAAGGAAGAGAAAAGATTCCAGTAAGTAAAGAAAGTGCGGATGTACCTGGTCATTCAGGCAGGCTTGTGAAGGTTCTTGGATCATGTTGAGGTTGTGTTGTTGGTTCGCATTGATAGTAGAGCCCATAATTGAAGTTATTCTTCCGGATGAAGTTCTTGCTTTGTTTAGCCGACCGGATGAGTTGTTTATCCTGCGAATGTTCTTGTGGTGGCCGACCGGATGTGTTATTCATCTTGCGGATACTCTTATGGTTGTTTGCCGACTTAGATGTTTGTTCCTAAGTTGATGTCTTGTATAAATAACGGTTTGTGAGTTCATTTCGAAGTGTGGATTGTGTGGATAAGTGTGGCACAGCGAAGAGAAGTGCGAAAGGCAGAGCAGAGGTTTTTGGGCTTAAATGGAACTGATCCGGACATGGTAGAGATGTCATTCTCCAGTTCAAGATTGTGATTCTTATCACTTTGTAGACAGTGTGTCTCCTTGTAGGCAGTGGGCCTCTTTGTGAGTAGTGTGCTCAGGCAGTGAGCCCTAATTGGCATGTGCCATTCTTTTTCTTATTCTTCTAACAGAGAATAATCCTTGGGTTAATCACCCCGTGGTTTTTCCCTTAACCGGGTTTTCCACATCAAAATCTTGGTGTTCAATGTGTTGATGTTTATCTGCTCTTGTGTTTATGTATTATGCTTTCATGGATGATTAATTGATATGCTGTTAACTAACAACGAAGAATCAATTGTTTGAAAGAACAAGAAGTTTTATACAACTGATTCACCCCCCCCCTCTCAGTTGTATGCCTTAAATCCAACAATTGGTATCAGAGCCAAGTTCCTCTGAAAGGAGCTTAACCGCTTGAGGAGATCCAGGATGTCGTCATACAAGAAGGATAGTCCGAAGTTTGATGGAACCAACTTCACTCTCTGGAAAGGTCGCATGAAGTGTCACTTGGAATGTATGGGAAAAGCATACTTGGCTATGGTCTCAAAACCATATGTACCTCCACAAGGTGGTCCGACAACTCTGAATGAAATCACAGATGCTGAAAATAATCTGCAGACCAAGGAAGCCCTACTAAGCGCATTGAATGATTCAGATCTCTCAAATGTTATTGACCTACCAACTACATATGAGATCCTGACTAAACTGGAACTTCTGTATGAAGGAGATGAGTTTGTCAAAAGTGCAAGGTTGCAAAGTCTGAAAGGGAAATTTGAAAGATTGAAGATGAGAGATGATGAAAACATCACTACCTTTATGCCAAGAGTGAATGAGCTGGTATGTGGAATTAGAAATGCTGGTGGAACTCTAGATGAAAATGAGATTGTCTGCAAAATCCTAAGATCCCTTCCTGCTGCCTACAAAATCAAGGTTGCTGCCATTGATGAATTCAGAGCCCACACAACTGTCACAAGAGAACAACTGGCTAGCAAACTAGCTGCATTTGAAATGACCGAGTTTGGAGATGATCCTCCCAAGACTGAATCTGCTTTCAAAGCCAGTGCCTATGTGAAAGGCAAACAGAGATTTGATCCGGGAGAAAACTCATCAAGGAAGATGTCATGGTATGATCAAGCAAGAAGAGACATGGAAGAAGAAGAAGCAGAAACAGCTCAACTTGAAGCCCTCATTGCAAAGAGACTGCCAAGAGGATCCGGTAAGTATGAAGGAAAACTACCCTTTAAGTGTTTCAACTGCAATAAGATTGGTCATTTTGCTTCAAGATGTCCGGAAAGATCTGCAAGGTCTAATACTAACAGACAAAGGTTTCAAAAGAACTGCTATTATGTTCATGAAGAAGATGACAATGAAGGAGTAACAGATGATGAATCAGAACTAGAAAGCAAATCCGGAAATGAATGGGTGTTTATTGCCATCAAGGAAGAAGATTCAATATCCTCTGAATCTGTCAATCACAAGGTTGTGGAAAGAGCTTTGGCTGCTCAAGTGGAAGAAAAGGATGATTGGGTTATTGATAGTGGATGTTCTCACCATATGACTGGTGACAAGAATAAGTTCTTAGATTTGGAAAGGTATGAAGGAGGAATGGTAAAGTTTGGTGACAATTCTGTTGGCAGAATCAGAGGTAGGGGAACTATTTCCTTTGATGGAAAGAGCAAAACGGGTAATGTACTATATGTTGAAGGATTGAAGCACAATCTTTTGAGTGTTGGTCAGTTAGTGGACAAAGGCTATGATCTCCGGTTCAAGAATGGAAAATGCAGAATCTTTACAAGCTCCAGAACTGAAATTGCATCCGGTGCTCAAACAAAAGGTAATATCTTTCATCTGGTTGGTTCAAACAAAAGTTGTCTGTTTGCTCAAGTTGATCAGAGTTGGTTATGGCATAGAAGAATGTGTCATGTGAATTTTGATAACATCATCAAGATAAGCAATATTCAGGCTGTAAGAGACCTTCCAAAATTGGTGAAACCTACAAATAGTTTGTGCAAAGAATGTCAGCTAGGTAAACAGAGCAGAGTCTCTTTCAAAAGCAAAGATCAGTCTTCTACCAGATTGTTGGAATTAGTACATACTGATCTCTGTGGTCCGACAAGAATCAAGAGTCTGCAAGGTGATAGATATTTCATGTTGTTAATTGATGATCATTCCCGGATGATGTGGGTTACCTTTCTAAAAGAAAAATCAGAAGCATTTGAGAAGTTCAAAATCTTCAAAGCTATGGTAGAGAATCAAACCGGATTGAAACTAAAGTGTCTAAGGTCTGATAGAGGTGGTGAATTTACATCTGGTGAGTTCATTGACTTTGGTGAGAAGCAGGGTATAAGGAGACAATTGTCTGCTCCTAGGACTCCACAACAGAATGGAGTAGTTGAAAGAAAGAACCGGACCATCCAGGAAGCTACCAGGACAATGATGTTGGAAGAAAATGTTCCTCAGATGTTTTGGAAAGAAGCTATCAGCACTGCAGTCTACACTCTCAATCGAGTTCAAATCAGAAACAACACCGGTAAGACCCCCTATGAACTCTGGTTTGGCATCACTCCTACTGTGAAATATTTCAGAGTATTTGGTAGCAAGTGTTATATTAAAAGAGATGAAGATCTAGGAAAGTTTGATGCTAGAAGTGATGAAGGAATTTTCTTGGGCTACTCCACTCAAAGCAAAGCATACCGGTGTTACAATAAGAGATTGAGGAAGATGATAGAAAGCACCAATGTAAAAGTTGATGAAGGAATTGAGAAGCCTTCAAGATTTTATGAGTTTGATGAAGATGATCAAGATGGTGTTCAGGTTCAAGGGACTCAATCCCCTCTGGTAAGTCAGAATCAACTTGATCCAGTAAATCAGGAAGAAGAAATAGGTCAGAATGAACCTGATCAAGGAGCAACAGTGCAGGATATTCCCAAAATTCCAAGGTATGTAAGACTAAACCACTCTGAAGATCAGATCATAGGTGACAGAAGTAAAGGTGTGCAAACTAGAAGGAATGTTGCTCAAAATCAGGATGAATGTTGTCTGATTTCAAAGATTGAACCTAAAACAGTAAATGAAGCCTGCAATGATGAAAACTGGACTAAAGCAATGAAAGATGAATTAATGCAAATTGAGAAAAATCATACTTGGGATCTTGTTCCCAGACCTAGAGACAGGAATGTGATTGGAACCAAATGGGTCTTCCAGAACAAACTGAATGAAACTGGTGAAGTTATCAGAAACAAAGCTAGATTGGTCTGCAAAGGCTACTCTCAAATAGAAGGAATTGACTTTGAAGAGACCTTTGCTCCGGTGGCAAGAATTGAAGCAGTCAGATTATTTCTTGCATTTGCTGCCTTCAAAGACTTCAAGGTATATCAGATGGATGTCAAGTCTGCTTTCCTAAATGGTGATCTGGAAGAAGAAGTTTACATTGAACAACCGGATGGATTTCAATTGTCTGATAATGATGATATGGTCTGCAAGTTGAAGAAAGCATTGTATGGACTAAAGCAAGCCCCAAGAGCATGGTATGAAAGGTTGGATAAGCATCTTGTGCAGATTGGATTCAACAAAGGTACTGCTGACAGTAACTTATATTTCAAAATTGTTCATGAAAACATTTTGATTGTTGAAGTGTTTGTGGATGATATCATTTTTGGAGGAAGAGATAGTATGTGCAAAACTTTTGCAAATCAGATGAAAAGTGAGTTTGAAATGTCTATGCTTGGTGAAATAAATTTCTTCTTGGGTCTGCAAATTACTCAAACAAAGAAAGGAATCTTCATTTCTCAAACCAAATATGTGAAAGAATTGTTAAGGAAATATGGTATGGAAGATTCAAAACCAATGAACACTCCCATAGCAACCGGATGTAAGTTGAGCAAAGATGATGACTCCCCAAAGGCAGATCAGACAAAGTATAGATCAATGATTGGTGGATTGTTGTATCTCACTCAGACTAGACCAGATATAATGCAGGTTGTTGGTCTTGTGGCAAGATTCCAGGCTGATCCTAGAGAATCTCATGTTATGGCAATCAAAAGAATTTTTAGGTACCTGAAAGAAACAGTTGAGTATGGTCTATGGTACCCTAGAGATCCGGATTTCTCTCTTCATGCTTACACAGATGCAGATTGGGCAGGAGATGTGGATGACCAGAAGAGCACTAGTGGTGGAGCATTCTTTTTGGGGAAGAGATTGGTTTCTTGGCTAAGCAAGAAACAAGATGCAATATCTCTGTCTACAACTGAAGCAGAATACATTGCAGCAGCAGGTAGTTGCACTCAAATCTTATGGATGAAGCAGATGCTAAGAGACATTAAAGTTGAATATGAGGAGCCTATCACAATTTTCTGTGATAATTCAAGTGCAATTAATATTTCTAAGAATCCGGTATTGCATTCTAAGACTAAGCACATATCTATCAAGTTTCACTTTTTGAGAGAACAAGTGAACAAGGAAGAAGTCAGATTGGAGTATGTTCCCTCAAAGGATCAGATTGCAGATATCTTTACTAAACCTCTTCCCAAGGACTCTTTTGAATATCTCCGGGAGAAGTTAGGGGTCATGGCCCCTCCGGTGATGAACTAGGATGCACTGATGTGCATCAGTCCGGTGGATATCACAGTCATATCTTGTGATCTGGATTGATGATGGGGAGCTGCAACTAAGGGGGAGCAGCTGGTATGATTCTGATGTATGAGAATTGCAAGTATGAGCCCTTTGCCATTGATGTCAAAGGGGGAGAGAAGACATGTGAAAAACAAGTGGTTGATGATCAAAGGGGGAGCAGTAAAGGAAGAGAAGACATGTGAAAAGTTGTTGTTGATAGGGGAAGCTGTGACAGAAAGGAGAAGTTCTTGTCTTGATGGTTTTTCACATCATATGTTGCCATCAATGACAAAGGGGGAGATTGTTGCAAGTATGAGGTGAGCCAGTGTTGTCATTGATGTCAACATACTCATATTGCATTGACAAGAAGGATTGGATGAGCTGTGTGCTGAGGATATTGAGAAAATTAGCCTCAGTCAGGAACAGTGAAGAACCGTGATGAGAAGGAGGCAAATGTATTGTATAGGTTGAGAACCGGAGGATGCGGATTAAAGGGTTTGTAGATATGAGTCTTGAATGCTTCAGTCAAGATTTCAGAGGTCCGCATGAAGATCTGAAGGAGTTGTGGCTGTCGGTGTAGAACCGGTTCCGGCAAGTATTCAGAGGTGACAGAGGATCACAAAAAGGTCCGGTGAGGTTCGGAACTGTATAATCCTAATCTGCGGATTGGAAGGAGTCTTTGGGATGTCCTTGTGATGTGCCATCTCAAGTTGTGTATGATTTGGAGGTCCGGAAGTACCTCTTATATTATGACAGTGGCGACAGACAGTGTTTTTGAAGTTCCGGATAAGGAAGAGAAGAGATTCCAGTAAGTAAAGAAAGTGCGGATGTACCTGGTCATTCAGGCAGGCTTGTGAAGGTTCTTGGATTATGTTGAGGTTGTGTTGTTGTTCCGCATTGATAGTAGAGCCCGGAATTGAAGTTATTCTTCCGGATGAAGTTCTTGCTCTGTTTAGCCGACCGGATGAGTTGTTCATCCTGTGAATGTTCTTGTGGTGGCCGACCGGATGTGTTATTCATCTTGCGGATACTCTTATGGTTGTTTACCGACTTAGATGTTTGTTCCTAAGTCGATGTCTTGTATAAATAACGGTTTGTGAGTTCATTTCGAAGTGTGGATTGTGTGGATAAGTGTGGCACAGCGAAGAGAAGTGCGAAAGGCAGAGCAGAGGTTTTTGGGCTTAAATGGAACTGATCCGGACATGGTAGAGATGTCATTCTCCAGTTCAAGATTGTGATTCTTATCACTTTGTAGACAGTGTGTCTCCTTGTAGGCAGTGGGCCTCTTTGTGAGCAGTGTGCTCGGGCAGTGAGCCCTAATTGGCAAGTGCCATTCTTTTTCTTATTCTTCTAACAGAGAATAATCCTTGGGTTAATCACCCCGTGGTTTTTCCCTTAACCAGGTTTTCCACATCAAAATCTTGGTGTTCAATGTGTTGATGTTTATCTGCTCTTGTGTTTATGTATTATGCTTTCATGGATGATTAATTGATATGTTGTTAACTAACAACGAAGAATCAAGTGTTTGAAAGAACAAGAAGTTTTATACAACTGATTCACCCCCCCCCCCCCCTTAGTTGTATGCCTTAAATCCAACAATACCAATGGTACAAAATATGTTGCTTCTCTTCATCCAAAACCAATGGTACAAAATTTTTCATAGATCAATGAAACGGATATCCGTTTTCAGAACGGATATCCGTTTTCAGAACGGATATCCGTTTTCAGAACGGATATCCGTTTTCAGAATGGATATCCATTTTGGGTTGCTTTTACCGAAGCAAAACTGATATCCATCTTGCTTTGGTACAAAGCGAGACAGATATCTATTTTGATTGTTGACTTTTTATGGATTGTAACGTGTTTTAATGTTTTAGTCTCTTCTTTGAACTTCACCCTTCGTGCTGACGATTTTTTTATACAAAATTGATAAAACGAAAAGGGTTTATAGAAAAAATTGTTAGCTTTCTAAAAATATAAGATTTATTTGGTTATCATTTTATTAAATAATTATCAATAATTTTCAATGTACCGTGTCTCTGAAATCCTGATGGACACACTGAATGGAAAACATCCATAACTTTCAAACCATTTCACCTTTTTGAGATCCGAAACCTGCGTCACACTCTATGCTTTTCTGGCTATAGGTTAAAAAAAAAATTTGAATTTTGATTTTTTTTATCGAGTTAGGTTGGCTGGAAAATTACTTTTTATTTTTTTTAAAAAGTGACAGTAAAAAAATCATAACTAATTATTTTATTAGAAAAAAATTTCAAATAAATATGCATCACATCCGGACATGAGTCCTCTACTTATTTTGAAAGTTTCAAAAAAATATATATATTTTTACTCATAGTTAGGTTGGTTGGACAGACACCCACTTTTTATTTTTTTCTGAAAAATTTAATAGCTGTTCATTGAAATATTCAATTTTCACTAAGTAAATTTAGTTTTTTTTTTTAAAAAAAATAGTAGCCTATAAACTAGATTCAATTCTCTACAAATTTCATTCTTACATCTTTTCCAAATTGTATAGATAATCCATTCAAAATTTCACATGAACTTGATAAAGTCTGATTTTTTGTATTTTCATTGCCACTTAGAGGTATAGTTTGGCCCATCATGATCCTGCACATACCGTGCCGTTAAGAACAACCAACGAGCTTTGAAAGGTCTTTTTGCGGGTTATCCAAGCTCCTCCGGATATATCCAGTTAGACGCGGAAGTTCTGCAAATATCAAGATATGCGTGTGTTATGGGAAAATGTGGTCGATATCAGTATATCAATATAATCCAAATAACTCAATGAAATTGGAATAAATAAGATCAAACACAAAGAACACAGTACCTTGGAAACCTTTCTATTCCGTGACTTCCATTGGTCGCCTATCTCGAATTGATCTCGTGTATGAATAGGGCCCTCAGAAGGTGTACTTCCTAAGTTTTTTCCAAGATGACAATGGAGAATGGTTGTTGATAGGTCTTGCAATGAAGAGGATCTTCATAATACAATGATAATGGTGATAATGGTGTGACAATTGATCTCAAGCTATGGAGTGATTTGTGCCAAAGGTACGCTGTGATTCCTGCAGAGTGAGTTTATAAAAAGCTTGGATGGATGAAATGGAGGAATAGGGGTTGTATTTATAGACTTGTGAGAAAGAAGATCAATGGTGTAGAATGAATAAGAAGATCAATAGTTGAAGAAATTTGAGAGAATGTGTGTGAATAGGGAGAGGACAAGTGTCCTGCTCCTTCATGCATCAGGGTAGTTAATAGAATAGATTGATGAGTTAAATGAGATGATTGACCAGTTAACAAAATTGATTGGAGAGATAAGTGGGCTGATTGGGGAGTTGACTGAGATGATTGAACACTGAACTCAGATGACTAATTAGTTAACAGATTTGATTTATGAGTTAACTAATCTGACTGGAGGAGAAATAGGACATGTGGGTGAGGGAATATTAGCTAATTAAATATTGGAATATTTAATTACACGTGCACATGGATCAATTGAATTATTTTTGGTATTAATTCAATTTTGGAGGAAATAGACAATTTAAATAAATATTAGGATTTATTTAAATATGGAGAATGAGAAGAATTAATTAAATAATTTGGTATTATTTAATGTAGAATGATTTTAGAAGAATTTGGATGATTTAATTAAATAAATGATTTTATTTAATTTTTGGAGAAATATGAATCAAATAAATAAATTGATTTATTTAATTATTGATAGAGGAATTTAAAATGAAATAAATAAATTTGCAGAAGTGTGTGCAAACCTAACAATATGTATGCAGAAATATCAGACCCTAGATGTCTCAATCAAGGGAACATCAACAACTTGCTTTGAATCAATAAACACATACAACTTCACCTCAAGGAGATGATAACAAATGAAGACTTACATGAACAAGAAGGTGAATCACCAATTTCCGTGGAGGATCTCCAAGATCGATGTTGGAGGCTTCAACCCTTCTCCTGATCATGCAAAGGGTGTACAAACCCTAGGAAGAGCAAGATAGTCTCAAGATCTTGATTCCTAATCTCCATCCATTGTCTCCATGATAGAAAATATAGAATGCTTTTGAAAGCTTCAACAAGTCACTGATCTTCAATGGAAATTTTGGTAGAGTTTTGGCATCAAGCTTGCATAAGATTTGTGTACGTTAAAATGATTATCAAATGTCTTTTTATATCTAGCTTCAGGGTAATTCAAATTTTGAAATAACGTCTTGATATCGCACGAAAAACAAGAATTTGAAAACGGAAGTTTGGTCAATGGAAAATTCTCTGCAAAGCTTTGGTATCATGGAAGATTAAACAAAGGAAGCAAATAACATATGTGATGACTAGTGTGTCGTGGGTGAGGGGTATGTAAGCACTTGCAACCATCAAACATTCAAGGAATATGCCATTAATAACAACCAATGAGCTTTGAAAGGTCTTTTTGTGGGTTATCCAAGCTCCTCTGGAGTTTGTTGAAAAGGGGCTGAGGGACGTAAGCAAATAAAATAAGTTGGTGTAAAGTCAAAAGGAGGGAAGTGGGAGATTGACAGTCAACTGGATGCAGAGCTTTTCTTTATCACTGGATATATCTGGTGCTCGCTAAATTCCCCGCTTTGTCCTATCACCCTCATTTTTTCCACAAAATCCAACGACTTGTGAAAGCTTTGCACATATCCTGTATCATGTAAAACTCCTACAAACCTGCAAATAAATTGGATGTCCATAAAAATGATGAATGATAAAGGAATTTTGTCAGATGTGTTGCAATTTCTTGTTAGACATACATGCAAAATGTGGAGGCATAGACAAGACACGTGAACTATTGACAAAATGTCTTCAAGAAATGTAATCTCATGGAATGCCTTGATTACAAGACATATGAAACATACATTTAATTTCCTCATCCATCACTTGCTGCCGTAATGATATCCTATGAGGAGTAGATGTATTTCCTTGTGGTGAAGTAGCTATTGAATACAAGAGACGACAAATTCTTATTTTTTTATGATGTTTGGAAGATTGGGCTATGGGCATGTCTATATAATAAGAGTATAGTCTTGTGAGCATTACCATGAGCTGTGGTGGTTAGTAGTAGAGAAATCATGGACTTTGAAGTATAAACGATGTAAGCTTTATATTGAGTTAATTTAAGAAAAGTGGAAGGAAACTATACATAAGGCTGCTAGGATTTATGAGCTTATGACTGTCACACATGACTATATACAGCTATAACAGCCACAAGATAGTCAACTCCATTGCCATAGTTTTGCAAATGGGACAACCATGAACATCAAGGATTATCAACAACAGTCACAGAGAAATCAATTTTCACTAAATTTCCTTCAAGCTTCCATGCTAGTTATAAGGATAGTCATCATCATGTTATGAACATATTTACTAGTTCAATTTCAAACTTTGCATCCTTGTTTCCAAAAATATTATCCCCTTGCACATGTTCATCAAACCATTATCATTGTTATGAATAAAGGAAAGCACCATTACATTATGAATGAGATCATTGCAACAGTAAAGACGATGATCAACACAATTTAATGAGATCATTCCTTGGACATGATATCTAGTTCTCCATTTACTACAAAGGCTATATTATGATTGAAGAAGTTATGTAGAAAAGAAATGTTGAGGTCTCGAAAAGTAATAGGTTCACCATTGCATGCAAGTATGCTTAAGAAGGGTGTTATGTTGTTGTCCTAAAGAGTTTAAAACAATCTCTAACTGTCCCAAAATCAGTCTCAAACTTATGACAGTCCAACAGACCAATGGAACCTATGATTTTGCCATGTTTTGAAGATAGGAAGGTGGTGTAGGATCCCAAGGACAGTGGATAATTGAAGTTCACCTAAAATAGTCAGAAATCAGTCCCAAATTGTCCTTGAACAGTCATGTACAGTTAGGATAGCCATGACTACATTTTGAGTTTTAATTGCATACTTGTGGAATTCAGATGGAGATAAATAATGAGTCTAAGGGAGATGATCATGATTAGATAAGTGAAGAACATGACTTCCCTAATCCTCATGACTACATTTTGAGTTTTAATTGTATACTTGTGGAATTTAGATGGAGATAGAGAATGAGTCTAAGGGAGACGATCATGATGAGATAAGTGAAGAACATGACTTCCCTAATCCTTGAGACTACCCAGAAAATTATTCAAACAAGTTCCAAAACTGAATTTGACAATTCAGAAAACCTAGGACAATCACAAACATTTTAGATCCCTATCGATGATAATGAAGGAAGAAGTGGTAAAATTATGACGGGATGGATGAATGACGAATATAATCAAGAAAGAGACTGTCTTAACTTGAAAAATTGCCCTTGGAGCTATCCAAACATGCTTGGAATTGATTTTTGTAAACTCAAAAATTCTGGGACAATCATAATGCATTAATTTTTTGTTTTTTTTCACCTATACAGTGGATGCAAAAGTCATTTTTAACTTGATGGAAGGCTTAAGAAAATAATGAATATGGAAGGTGAAAGTGGATACAGAAAGAAACTGAGAAAATCATGAGAAAACATCCAACTTGTGAAGTTGCCTATGGCAAAAAATTTGACAACAGGCTGCCCTTGATTAACCTATGGCTTAAATCTAATATATATATATTTTTAAATGCGCCTGGTAAACTTTTTAACATGACTGGCGACGCTGGTGCGACACGCCCTCCGGCTCCACGCGAATGCTTTTGCCTGGAGCAATGAACCGGTGAGGCCACAACATGGGGGACCTCATCCCCTAGCAAGAACACTTCAAACCCACGAGCTCATTGGCCCAGCGAAGGCGTAAAGCCTTGTGAGCTCGTTGGCCCAGCGGGGGTTTGAACTCTGGTGGCCACCACTACAACCGAGTGACTTAACCACTAAACCATGCCGTCATCGGCAAATCTAATATATTTTGAACACTATATCTGAAATTGATTTATTTATGATGGAATTTATGTTGGTTTTGTTGGTTGTAAGTTCAAGAAACTCAAGACTTGAGGGGATTAGTTAGAATTATCTTAGAAGAATGAAAAACCTAGAGACATCATGTTGTCCTAGTCATGGAAAAGTGTGATTTTCCTGTTCAAATCACTATTGTACATGTAAGAGAAAGTCATTATGATGTCTAAGATGTTGGAAATAAGTCCCAGGAGCTAGAAGACTTAAGAGATTACAACTACATCTTGTTGTTCCTACAGATCCAGTCCAATGTCCAGGACATGTGCATAGTTGTTCCAGCAGTCCATCCATCAAAAGTTGTACCCAACAAGCATCTAGTTGGATATGCCTTCATATAAAATGTGCCACACACTCCTCTTGACCAGTCAACTCATTGGAAAAGTGATTTGTCCCATTAGATAACTCAAAAAGTTGCTATTTCATCTTGTTCTCATGAGCTAAAAAGTTGTTTTTTCGTCTTTTTCCTACAAGACAAAAGCAAATCCAGGATTGTAACTGCACATCATCCAAATTAAATTTTGTGTAATCTGGTCCATTGGTTTTGAGTCAACCTCCACCATTCATTCAAAAACTTGGTATGGAGCCTCCTCTATATAAGGGGCTGCCATTTCTCTCATTGTAATAGATTATTGATGTCAAATTGTTGACACTCTGCCATTTGAAGTTAATACAAAGAAAGTTTCTACAATTTTCCTAAGAATTTATTTATTTGTGTTATTTATTTGGTTCTCATGGTTCTCTTCATGAGCTAAAATTAGTTAATTGTACTTTTGTAATGTTAATGGTTTGTTGAAGGTATCTGATGAACACTCTAGTCCATACTATTAGTATCTTGCTGATTGTAAGTTGCTGTGTATAGCTAGCCTAGGCCATTAAATTGAGCTTAGTTCAATTGCATTTCATAAGTTAAATCACACCCTAGTTTGGGTATTTGATGAATGAATGTGATTTGAAAATCTTTTATCTCCATTGAAGATAGCACAATTTTTTGCAGCACTGTAGCATTCTGGTAGCTTGGTAAAACATAAAGTGGTTAACTTAGGAATGTTTGTCTACCATCAATAAGCTTTTCATTGTGAATGTCGCTTAGGATCTTCTTTCTAACCCTTCACTGATTTTCATTTTCTTTTACAAAGTTATTAGATTTAGGTTTTCAAACAACACCCATATTCTAAATCTGCTGAAAGTATCATAGGGGGTAAATCATAAAACACACAACAAAAATTTTACACAGAAAATAGAATGTTCTTTTATTGATTTGGACAACTCCTTATATTACAAAAGCTCAAATACAATCAAGGGATGAATCCTCCACATGCTGCAACACACTACAACTTCCCTATATCCAAACTCTAGAATCATTTGCCTTTTGTAACCCCAAATCAGCTAGGGTTTTTGTTTTCTTGCCTTTTCTTGATTCTACACTTTCCCCCTTATCTCTACTACTATGGAGGGTTCCAAAAAATAGTTATTAATAGCCTTTTTGGCAGCCTCTAGCTAAATTTCAAAATTTGCTTCTCCCTCCAAAAATAGGTCAACTTCCGGGAGCCATAACTTTTGATCTAGGTGTTCGATTGATGAACTGTTTGAAGCGCCGAAAATCTCGTGGAGTACTCTATCTGCTAATTATCTGCTTTGTTGATTTTGCCCATTTTCAGGCCCGTATAGGGCCATTTAGTGCCTCAAATCTAAATTTGAATAATTTTCAAGCATTTTTCAGGAAACATAAACTTTAATATCTTTCAGCTCACCAATTATCTCTGCGTGATTCATTCTCCAAATGTATTATTTTTCATTTACGAAGCTTCCTACAAATTTTTGCTTCAATCCATGCCCAAATGCAAACTTTCCAAAAATAGCAATTTGGAAAAACTGAAAGTTCTACATCATTATTCAAACGATTATTAAACCAACAACACTAATTTCGAAAAGAAATTAAAAAAACATCAACTATTTTGAAACATCATCTTTTTTTGGGTGATGCAAGATTGCCCTTAGACCACTAGATGCTCCTACATCAAAAGATCTGAAAAAAATTTCACCCCCTAAGTTTTAGGATAAAAACCATAGGAGAACAAAATATTAAAGGGTAAAAAGACAATTAAACAAGAAGAAAAACCAATTGTTTCATTACCTCAAAAAGTAATATTAAGACACCGAAACTCACATTAGCCATGACTTGGGTCAAACCAAAAAAATAAAACAAGTGAAAGATACTCGAATAACTAAACCAAAAATGAAGAAACCTTCAGCAATACATGATTTTCCTTTTGGTTGTGGTCACAATACTCCTACTATAAGTAGGGAAACATTGATAGAGTACTTTCAAGTACATCTCGTTGGTGATACTTCAGATATCAATTTTGATGGAAAAGACCCAAAAGAAATAGAATTTGACTATGATTTTACATGTTATAATGAGACTTTTTGTAAATAACAAAATTGTGTAATCAACTATGTGAATGATTAAATGAATCAAGAAATCATGTTTAATGCTTTTTGAGCAAGTTCTCTAACTAAGCCTAAATTGTGGAAATCTATTTGTAGTGTAACATTTTACTCCCTTACTTGTGACTAGAATTAGTCACATAGTGCATGTAAAGTGAAATTGTAATACTTTCTTTGAGCTATTGATAAATTCTATAAATGTTTGTAAAGACCAACATTGTTTATTTATTTCATTTATGAGTAATCTAGTCATCGAATTTGACATCTATTTATCTTGTGACTTATGGTCATGCTTGATTTATTGTTAAAAAATTGAGCTCATTTTATGGCTTATTGTTGGAATAAAAATTCTTTAACTTTGTTGTTATTTTATAATTATGGTGGCTATGCTACAATATTTCAATTGTTGGTCATGTATCGTGTGTTCTCTATAATTTCCATAATGGACCTTTGATGGGTTGTATAATGGACTGCAAGATAACATAGACCAACTTCATGTCAAAACTCAAATATGCATCAATCAAAATGATTCCTACATGCATCCATGATGAAATTATTTCAATCATGCCGCCTTACCAACCATCTATAATCCCTCTCCCAGATAATTCTCTTTGAAATCTATAAAAGTGTTGATTCTTTCCTATCAATTTTTTAGCGAATCTTGATTAGATCTAGCATTTAAAAATATCAATTAAATCATATCATAATTCAACATTACAAAATGTCTAATCATTACTTGTAATCATTATCATTAGCACGTCAAATAATTATCAGCATAATCATAATTATTTATCCTCATTGTATACATGATAAAAGTATTTATAACTAGACATAGAAAATAAAGATTTGATAGCTTGGGTGAGGAAGATTAGCTAGGCTCGCACATCAAAACACTCACTTAACACTTCAAAGAATGCAAATTACATTAATATTTTGCAAAATCTGTAATGATTACTTGTAATCATTAGCATTAGCACGTCAAATAGTAATCAACATAATCATAATTTTTTTATTTTATGCACTATAAAAGTATTTATAACTAGATATAGGATTTATAAAGGTTTGACATCTTGGGTGAGAGAGATTAACTAGGCTGACACATCAAAATAGTCGCTAACACTTCAAAGAATGCAAATTACACGCCTCACACATTAAAACACTCACTACCACTTAAAAGAATGCAATTTACATGCCTCACACATTAAAACACTCACTAACACTTAAAAGAATGCAATTTACATGCATTACACATAAAAACACATAAAGTGAATGTCAAAACTTAAACACACATCAAAGATTTAGTGCACATACACATAATGAAGGTCAAAGTTCAAACACACTTCATCCAAGCCACAAAAGATTGAAAGTATGCAAAAAAGTTCAAGCACAAAAAAAATTTCAAATAAAATAGTCACTAACCCTTAAAGAACGCAAATTACATCATGCCTCACACACATCAAAACATAGAAAGTATAGGCCAAAGCTTGAGTGCACATACACACAATGAAGATCAAAGTTCAAACACACTTCATCCAAGCCATAATACTAACCCTTAAAAGAACGCAAATTACATCATGCCTCACACACATCAAAACATAGAAAGTATAGGCCAAAGCTTGAGTGCACATAGACACAATGAAGATCAAAGTTCAAACACACTTCATCCAAGCCACAATAATATGAGATTGAAATCATGCCAAAAAGTTGACAAAAAGTTCAAGCACAAAAAATAAATTCAAATAAAATACTCACTAATCCATAGAAGAACGCAAATTACATCATGCCTCACACACATCAAAACATAGAAAGTATAGGCCAAAGCTTGAGTGCACTTACACACAATGAAGATCAAAGTTCAAACACACTTCACCCAAGCCACAATAATAAGAGATTGAAATCATGCCAAAAAGTTGACAAAAAGTTCAAGCACAAAAAAAAAATTCAAATAAAATACTCACTAACCCTTAAAAGAACGCAAATTACATCATGCCTCACACACATCAAAACATAGAAAGTATAGGCCAAAGCTTGAGTGCACATACACATAATGAAGATCAAAGTTGAAACACACTTCATCCAAGCCACAATACTAACCCTTAAAAGAATGCAAATTACATCATGCCTCACACACATCAAAACATAGAAAATATAGGCCAAAGCTTGAGTGCACATAGACACAATGAAGATCAAAGTTCAAACACACTTTATCCAAGCCACAATAATATGAGATTGAAATCATGCCAAAAAGTTGACAAAAAGTTCAAGCACAAAAAAAAAATTCAAATAAGATACTCACTAACCCTTAAAAGAACGCAAATTACATCATGCCCCACACACATCAAAACATAGAAAGTATAGGCCAAAGCTTGAGTGCACATACACACAATGAAGATCAAAGTTCAAACACACTTCATCCAAGCCACAATAATAAGAGATTGAAATCATGCCAAAAAGTTGACACTGAACAAAGTCAAAAATACAACACACAAAAGTTCAAGAACAAAAAATTATTCATCCAAACAAACACAAAATGAGTCAATTCTCACACTTCAAAAAACACAAATAAAATGCGAAAGAACATTTAAAAGAACACAAACTACATGTCTCACACAATAAAACCCACAAATTGAATGTCCAAACTCACACACCTCAAAACACACAAAGTGACTCTCAAAACTAATATACACCTCAAAATGCACAAATTAAAGGCCAAAGCTCAAGCACACACTAAATGCCAAAGTTCATATACACCTCAAAATTCACAAACTAAATGCCAAAGCTCAAGCACACACACAATGGAGTTCACACTAAACACGTTCTTCATCCAAACCACAATAAGAAATCTAAACTTTAAACAAACATAAAGTGAGCCAATTCTCACACTTCACATAACACAAATTAAATGCTAAATTCACACAACACTTCAAAGAACACATTTTCATGACTCACACATCAAAACACACAAAGTGTTCATGTTCAAACTCACACGCCTCAAAACACACAAAGTGAATCTCAAAACTCATATACACTTCAAAATGCACAAACTAAAGGTCAAAGTTCAAGCTCATACATTCTTTATCCGAACCACAATAAGAAATCTAATGTTTAAACAAACATAAAGTGAACCAATTCTCACACTTCACAAAACACAAATTAAATGCTAAACTCACACATCAAAACAACACACAAGGTGAATGTCAAGCTAGAATAAGTAAATGCCAAAAATAAAACACACAAACTAAATGCCAAAACTCACACTCCTCAAAATTAAAATATACTTCATCCAAGCCACAGTAAGTAAATGCCAAAAATAAAACACACAAATTAAATGCTAAACTCACACATCCAAACAACACACAAAGTGAATGTCAAGCTAGAATATGTAAATGGCAAAAATAAAACACATAGACTAAATGCCAAAAATAAAACACATAAACTAAATGCCAAAACTCACACTCCTCAAAATTAAAATATACTTCATCCAAGCCACAGTAAGTAAATGCCAAACCTCACATACCTCAAAACACAAAGTGAATGCCAAAACTCATATACACCTCAAAACACACAAACTAAAAGCCAAAGCTCAATCACATATAGAATGGTTCACACTAAACACAAAAACACACTAAGTAAAAGCCAAAGCTAAAACATTCTTCATCCTAACCACAATAAGAAATCTAAAGTTTAAATAAACATAAAGTGAGCCAATTCTCACATTTCACAAAACATGAATTAAATGCTAAACTCACATGACACTTCAAAGACCACAAATTGCATGGCTCACACATCAAAACACATAACACACAAAGTAAATGTCAAAACTTAGAGACATCAAAACACAAAGTAGAGAGCAAAGCTCAATTGCACACACACAATGAAGGTCAAAATTAAACATACTTCATCCAAGCCACAATAATAAGTTGAAAATAACTGCCAAAAAAACATGCACACTTACTGAAAGCCAAAATTCTCACTTCAAAAAAAGAAATTAAATTCCAAAGATCAAAGATTAAATTAAAATCACAAAAACTTAACTCAAAAACACTCAAATCAAATAAAATGAATGTCAAAATTTTAGTTACACTTCATCCAAACCATAAGAAATTCTAAAAAACTACAAATTTTGCACTAAATAGTTTGTCTAAATCATAAGAAATAGTATTAAACATACTTCATCCAAGCCACAATAATAAGTTGAAAATAACTGCCAAAAAAACATGCACACTTACTGAAAGCCAAAATTCTCACTTCAAAAAAAGAAATTAAATTCCAAAGATCAAAGATTAAATTAAAATCACAAAAACTTAACTCAAAAACACTCAAATCAAATAAAATGAATGTCAAAATTTTAGTTACACTTCATTCAAACCATAAGAAATTCTAAAAAAACTACAAAGTTTGCACTAAATAGTTTGTCTAAAGCATAAGAAATAGTTTACACACACACACAAAGAGCTCAAAGTTTAAAGTTCACAAAGCAAGCCAATAATCCTCACACTCTAAAAAAACACAAATTAAATGTGAAAGTTAACTCACACAACACTTCAAAGAATATAAATTGCACTACTCTACGCCTCTAAACATACAAGCACAATAAATTTCAAAGTTTGACAAAAACACTTCATCCAAGCCTCAATAAGGATGTAGAAAGTAAATGCCAAACTTAAAACATATAATGAATGCCAAAATTCTCACTTCAAAAAAACATGCACACTTACTAAAATCCAAAATTCTCACTTCATAAAACACAAATTAAATTCCAAAGATCAAAGATTAAATTAAAATCACAAAAACTTAACTCAAAAACACTCAAATCAAATAAAATTAATGTCAAATTTTTAGTTACACTTCATCCAAACCATAAGAAGTTCTAAACAACTACAAAGTTTGAACTAAATACTTTGTCTAAAGCATGAGAAATAGTTTACACACACACACACACAAAGAGCTCAAAGTTTAAAGTTCACAAAGCAAGCCAATAATCCTCACACTCTAAAAACACATAAATTAAATGTGAAAGTTAACTCACACAACACTTCAAAGAATATAAATTGCACTACTATACGCCTCTAAACACACAAACACAATGAATTTCAAAGTTCAACAAACACACTTCATCCAAGCCTCAATAAAGATGTAGAAAGCCAATGCCAAACTTAAAAACACATAATGAATGCCAAAATTCTCACTTTGAAAAATACAAATAAATTTCAATGATCCCACTATAAAACCACAAAAAGTAAATGCTATAGTTAACTCACACAACACTTCAAAAAATTTGAATTGAGTGTCTCACACACATCAAAACACACAAAGTGAAAACACATATAAAAACACCCATTGTTCAAACATAAGAAATAAAATTCAAATTTTTAAAAAATTCCATGAATCCATAAATAGTTGTTCATCCAAACCACAATTATGAGAAACACAATTCATCTAAAAGCAAAAGAATAGTTTCAAAACACAAAATGAAGACCAAACTCAAAAGGACACACATAATAAAGGTCGGTCCAAACCACAAAGTCCAAACAATTTTGAATTGAATGTCTCACACACGTCAAAACACCTAATGTTCAAACATAAGAAATAAAATTCAAAGTTTTAAAAAAGTTTCATCAACCCATAAAAGGTTGTTCATCCAAACCACAATTATGAGAAACACACTTCATGTAAAGCATATGAATAGTTTCAACACACAAAGTGAAGGCCAAACTCAAAAGCACACACATAATAAAGGTCAAAGTCCAAACCACAATAAGAAGTCAAAGTTAGACAATATCCAACATAGAATAAATCCAAACTCAAGTCCACATACACACTATGAAGGTCAAGGTTCAAACACACTTCCAAATGATAGGATGCTCAAGGTTCAAACACAAAAAACATACAAAATGAAGGGTAAAGTACATATACTTCATCAACACACTTCATCTTCATTCAAACCATACAAAATACACACCATAAAAAGTCTGCCATGTATTCAACACACATATGAGAAACATACTTCATCTAAAGCATAAGAATAGTTTCAACACACAAAGTGAAGGCCAAACTCAAAAGTACACACCTAATAAAGGTCAAAGTCCAAACTACAATAAGAAGTCAAAGTTAGACAATATCCAACACAATCAAGCCAAACTCAAGTCCACATACACACTATGAAGGTCAAGGTTCAAACACACTTCCAAATGATAGGATACTCAAGGTTCAAACACAAAAAACATACAAAATGAAGGGCAAAGAACATATACTTCATCAACACACTTCATCTTTATTCAAACCATACAATATACACACTATAAAAAGTCTAACATGTATTCAACACACATATGAGAAACATACTTCGTCTAAAGCATAAGAATAGTTTCAACACACAAAGTGAAGGCCAAACTCAAAAGCACACACATAATATAGGTCAAAGCCAAAATCACAATAAGAAGTCAAAGTTAGACAATATCCAACACACAATCAAGCCAAACTCAAGTCCACATACACACTATGAAGGTCAAGGTTCAAACACACTATGAAGGTCAAGGTTCAGACACACTTCCAAATGATAGGATACTCAAGGTTCAAACACAAAAAACATACAAAATGAAGGGCAAAGAACATATACGTCATCAACACACTTCATCTTTATTCAAACCATACAAAATACACACCCTAAAAAGTCTACCATGTATTCAACACATATATGAGAAACACACTTTATCTAAAGCATAAGAATAGTTTCAACACACAAAGTGAAGGCCAAAATCAAAAGCACACACATAATAAAAGTCAAACTCCAAACCACAATAAGAAGTCAAAGTTAGACAATATCCAACATACAATAAAGCCAAACTCAAGTCCACATACACACTATAAAGGTCAAGGTTCAAACACACTTCCAAATGACACAATAAAACATACAAAATCAAGGGCAAAGTACATATACTTCATCAACACACTTCATCTTCATTCAAACCATACAAAATACACACCATAAAAAGTCTACCATGTATTCAACACACACATGAGAAACACACTTTATCTAAAGCATAAGAATAGTTTCAACACACAAAGTGAAGGTCAAACTCAAAAACACACACATAATAAAGGTCAAAGTGCAAACTACAATAGGAAGTCAAAGTTAGACAATATCCAACACACAATGAAGCCAAACTCAAGTCTAATTACACACTATGAAGGTCAAGGTTCAAACACAATTCAAAATGATAAGATGCTCAAGGTTCAAACACAAAACGTACAAATACTTCATCAACACACTTCACCTTTATTCAATCGATACAAAATACACACCATAAAAAGTCTACCATGTATTCAACACACATATGAGAAACACACTTTATCCAAAGCATCAGAATAGCTTCAACACACAATGTGAAGACCAAACTCAAAAGCACATACATAATAAAGGTCAAAGTCCAAACCACAATAAGAAGTCAGAGTTTGACAGTATCCAACACACAATGAAGCTAAACTTGAGTCCACATACACACTATGGAGGTAAAGGTTTAAACACACTTTCCAAATGATAGGATGCTTAAGGTTAAAACACAAAAAGTACAAATAGTTCATCAACACACTTTATCTTCATTAAAACCATATAAAATACACACCATAAACAATCTATCATGTATTCAACACACATATGAGAAACACAATTCATCTAAAGCATAAGAATAGTTTCAACAAACATAGTGAAGGCCAAACTCAAAAGTACACACATAATAAAGGTCAAAGTCCAAACCAAAATAAGATGTCAAAGTTAGACAATATCCAACACACAATGAAGCTAAACTCGAGTCCACATACACACTATGAAGGTCAAGGTTCAAACACAATTCTAAATGATAGGATGCTCAAGGTTCAAACATAAAAGACATACAAAATGAAGGACATATACTTGATCAATACACTTCATCTTCATTCAAACCATACAAAATGCACACCATAAAAAGTCTACCATGTAATCAACACACATATGAGAAACACACTTCATCTAAAGCATAAGAATAGTTTCAACACACAAAGTGAAGGCCAAACTCAAAAACACACATAATAAAGGTCCAAACCACAATAAGAAGTCAAAGTTAGACAATATCCAACACATAATGAAACTGAACTCAAGTCCACATAGACACTATGAAGGTCAAGGTTCAAACACACTTCCAAATGATGATGCTCAAGGTTCAAACACAAAAAACAAACAAAATGAAGGGCAAAAGTACATATTCTTCATCAACATACTTCATATTCATTCAAAACCGTACAAATACACACCATAAAAAGTCTACCATGTATTCAACACACATATGAGAAACACACTTCATGTAAAGCATAAGAATAGTTTCAACACACAAAGAGATGGTCAAACTCAAAAACACACACATAGTAAAGGTCAAAGGCCAAACCACAATAAAAAGTCAAAGTTAGACAATATCCAACACACAATGAAGCCAAACTCAAGTCCACATACACATTATGAAGGTCAAGGTTCAAACACACTTCCAAATGATAGGATGCGTAAAGTTCCAACACAAAAAACATAGAAAATGAAGGGAAAAGTACATATACTTCATGAACACACTTCATCTTCATACATTCCATACAAAACACACCATAAAAAGTCTACTATGTATTTAACACACATATGAGAAACACACTTATTCTAAAGCACACGCCATAAAAAGTCTACCATGTATTCAACACACATATTACAAACACACTTATTCTAAAGCATAAGAATAGTTTCAATACAAGGCCAAACTCAAAAGCACACACATAATAAAGGTTGAATTCCCAACCACAATAAGAAGTCAAAGTTAGACAATATCCAACTCACAAACAAAAAGTACACATACTTCATCAACACACTTCGTCTTAATTCAAATCATACAAAATACACACCATAAAAAGTCTACCATGTATTCAACACACATATAAGTCATATAAGGTTAAAAAATAATACCTACACTAATATGAAGTGGATCACACTTAATAGTAAAAACACATAAAAACCTTAGTTCCAAATAAAAGTAGCACAATAGGTAAAAAGAGAAAATGGATGTAAAAAGTTCACATACTTCATAAATAGCCTAAGATATAGCCATCAAAACACATCTAGTTGGATGCTTAAAAATTCACAATTAAAAATGTAAACAGATAAAACCCATAAATAAGAACACATTTAGCACAATGCATATAGTCCAATAAACACATGCAAATGGATGTAAAAAAGTTCACATAGTATGCTCAAGGTTGAAACACAAAAATATATATAAAATGAAGGGCAAAGCTCACTACATATACTTCATCACACACCATATAAAAGTTCACATACTTCATCTATAGCTCAACATGGATTTTAAAATTTTCACACTTACTATTATTGTCACACTTCATCTATAATAAGTGGATGCATAGTTCAAACACATAAAAGTCATGATAATTGAACATATTTCATAATATAAAAATGAAAACATATAAGGATGTAAAAAATTCACTTCATAAAAAGAAAATGTAGATTAAAATTAAAAATTAGTCTTCTATCCATCCTCCTTCACACTACATAAATAGGTAGTAAATTAAAAATGTAAAATTAAATTAATTTTTAAAAGCATAATTTTTTTGTGGATTGAATTAAGCTTATTAAGTTAGCTCAACAAATTAAAATGAAATAAAACTTTCAAAGATATCAAAAGAAAATTTCAAGATTTAAATTTACACACTTTCATAATAATACCATTCAAACTCTAAAAATACTTTATTATTAGTTCACCTCAAAGTGGTACAAAAATTAATTCAAACTATTACAAAGATTCTAATAACATAGTAACATAGTCTACTTTAAAAATAATCTAATGAAACAATCTACTTGGAACCATTAATAATTCATTTTAACAAAATAATCCAATGAAATTTTCTTATAATACTATCTACTTAAAACTATTAGAAAAATGATATAACAAAATAATTCAATAACTTTTTTAATAAAATAATCCGTCCAGCAAAAATATTGATCCACAAATTTTATAGAAAGATTATTGTATAAAAATTATCTACTTAGAACCATTTCAAAAATAATATAATAAACTAATTCACTAACTTTTCTAATAAAATAAAGATTGGTCCACTTTATACAATGTGTTAATAATCCACATCTACAGCAGGAAAATATTCTAATAGAACAGTCCACTTCATACAAAGATTAATAGTCCACTTTAAAAGTGGACTAACAAAACAGTCCACTGACTTTGTAAATACAACAGTTAGTTCAACAATTCAATTAAAATGTCTAAATAAAACCTTTTATTTGATAGAGATTAGACATTTCTTAAAACTACTACTGATAATCTACTGATAATCAATTTCTGACGATCTCATCAAAACTGTTAGGGCACCAAGAACGTTTAACTGCACCAACCCACTCAAAAAGACATTATCTTTAAATAATAAATAATGAAGGTTTAAACCCTACCCTATTTTGAGAAAAGATTTCAGTAAAAATAATTCTAGATATACTTTAAAGGGAAAAAAAAATAGTCTCAAAATTAATAATGTAATTTTATCTAAATGTAATTATACCTGAACAAACTATAAGATTAAAATAATATTCTAAATTTGAAGCGACCCTCTAGCACACAAAATTAGATATATATTAACTTTAAGCAACCCTACACTACACAAAATTAGATACACATACACAAAATTAGATAGATATACTACCTTCCATTCCCCTGTTTGCCGCTTCGAATTCATTATTCCCATATTTCGCTGGCAGCCCACCCTTTCCCGTACAGTGAACAATATGCTAATTAATAGCAATCAGAGGAAAAAAAACTTAGAGCTTTACTTCGTTTCTAAGCAACACAATCTTATGCAAAATAATTTCCTAAACCCTGACATAAAATAGCAGAGCCTTAATCTTAATGTGGGGAAAACAGCATTCAAGACCAAGCAAGGCTTGTATGAGGTACAACATTTCCTACCATTTGGATTGTGCAATGCTCCAGCTACCTTAATAAGTGTGATTGTCTATTTAGATGATATATTGGTTTTTAGTAGAACATAGGAAGAACATATTTCTCATCTCAAGCAAGTACTACAAGTGGTGAAGAAGAACAAGTTGCTTTTAAATGGGAAAAAGACTGAGTTTGCAAGAACATCACTTCTTTATCTTGAACATGTGGTGGAGAATGGTGAAACCAAGATTGAGATTATTGTGGATTAGCCAAAGCCCACATTTATTTCAGAGACTTGGAGTTTTGTTGGGGCCATCCAATACATGTGTAAGTTTGTGAAATCTTTCTCCTATGTTGCTGCTCCTTTACATGTCATCACAGATGCTAGGAAATGTTTTCATTGAGTTACAGAACAGCAGTGTGCATTTGAAGAACTCAAGTGCAAAATCAATCATGCACTCGTACTTGTTTTTCCCAATCTTCAGCAACCTTCTGTTGTTGACACTGATGCTAGTGATAATGCTATAGGAGTTGTTTTGTTGCAGGAAGAAGACTGGTTTGCTATCAAAGGCACTGTCCTAAACTATAGTACATATGACAAGTAGTTGTATGGTTTGGTCTCTGCAATGAAGAAGTGGAAACACGATCTCATGGGCAAGGAAACAACAGTGCAAACAAATCATCAACCACTCCAATAAGAAAGCAAAATTACAAGAAGAAGACAGTGCTCAGTAGAGCAACTACAAGACAGCCATAGAACTCCACAAAGTACAACCCAGCAAAGAACAGAACTGAAAAATACAGCTCCTGTAGAAAAAAACATCAGTCCTGTAGCCTAAACAGTCCTGTGCCATACCCCTTGGACAGAATCAGCCCTGAAATATAATTGCAGCACCATAAACAGAAAGAGACCATTGTGGCGTGACAAGATTTAAGACAGTTTCAATTGGTGATCAAATATAAGTGGGGCGTGACTAACATGGTGGCTGATCAGTTGTCAAGACCAAGACTGGCACTTCTTTCAGTGGTTAGTACCCTTACTTTGTTGGAGATATTTGCTAAGGAAGTTTCTATTGATGGCTATTTGCTAAGGAAGTGGCTAATTTTGAGCCAAATCTTGATTATTTCTTCAAGATGGGCTCCTCTACAAAGTGGGAAAGTTGTACATACATAAAGAGAATGTTGTTATTTATGCAGGAGGCTCATACCTTGAGAGTTGCAGGGCATTGTGGAGTATCTAAAACAGTTTCAAACCCTCGGCCTTATGTTTATTTTCCTATGTGCAAGAGGATTTGTCAAACTTCATTAGGCATAAGTAAGCCAAGCAACTGGAAACTTGGAATACCAGCCTGGCAGCCACTACCCCTGGCTACTAGACCATGAGAGAGCGTCTCCAAATATGGGTTACTTTACAAAGGGGGTTAAGTTATAGAACCTAAGGAGAAGGTTGTTATTTATGCATGAGGCTCATACCTCGAGAGTTGCAGGACATTTTGGAGTATTCTAAAATAGTTTCAAACCTTCAGCTTTATGTTTATTGGCCCGTGACAGGCAAGAATATGTGTCAAAATTCATTAGGGGCTGCAAGTTATGTATCATAAGCAAGACAAAGCAACTGGAAACTTGGACTACCCGTGGCTACTAGACTATGCAAGAACATCTCCATGGATTTTATGGGTGGTCTTCCAATGTCCAAGCATGACTACCTATTTGTAGTGGTATACCAATTCAGAAAGATGTGTGTGTTAATTGCATACAAGAACAACTTGAAGGGAAGGGATGCGGCTGAGTTGTTCTTCAACCATGTGCCGGTTCATTTTGGACTTCTAAAGAGCATCATAACAGATAGGGATACTGTCTTTTTGGAAAAGTGTTGATGACTACAAGCTGGCTGATATGTTGTCAAGACAGATTTAACCCTAAACAAACCTTATTAAACTCATAGAAGTCTTTTTTGTGAAATGGCAGATTTAACCCTAAGCCAGAAAAAATAATAGAACCTTAGTCTTCTTTCTGAAATGGCACGATTTAACCCTAACCCAGAAAAATTAATATAACCTTAGTACCTTAGTCTTCTTTCTGAAATGGCAGATTTAACCCTAAGCTAGAAAAATTAATATAACCTTAGTCTTCTTTCTGAAATGGCAGAAACGGAAAAAGATTCAAAACACTGGAAAATGCATATCTCCACATTGGGCGAAACTTCAGCATAGAAAATGGCAGATTTAACCCTAAGCTAGAAAAAATAATATAACCTTAGTCTTCTTTGTGAAATGGCAGAAATGGAAAAAGATTCAAAACACTGAAAGATGCATATCTCCACATTGGGGGAAATTTTATGCAGAAATTTGTAAACTAATAATCTGAAAAATTTGAGAGCATAGAAAATAAAATTCAAACAATAAAATTTAAAATCATACTTACCAGATGCATCCTGTCCCATTTGTCTGGTTTCATTCCAGGGCTTTAATTCAAATTTCTTTACAATCCACTACTCACAAAAAGCATGTAAACAGACAGAGCACGGCCGTACTACATAAAATCCCAGCCCGAAAAAGGAAACACAATACAAAATACAAATGCAGAAACCAGAAACGAAAAGTCTCAAATCAAAAACCAAAACACAAATTGAAGAATTCACGAATTTAAAAACAAAACATGATATGAACTAAAAAAAAAATCAATGGAATAATACTGTAATATTAGGTATTTATAGAGCATGGCCAGGCCTCAACATGCTCTTCAACGGCTCTCCAACACTCCATTGGAGCTCTGTCCTAAAATTAGAATGAACTTGGTAGATGACTATCACATGATGTCAGCCCATAAATTAGAAAAAAAAAAAAAAAAAAAAGTTTATGAGATCTTTCAATTTTGTAAAAAGATTTTTATTAGTTGCCTTGAGAGGTAGATTATTATTGTATCTTAGAAATTAATTTTTAAATTAGTCTATAGTTAGTTTATTTATTATAGTTTTATTATTATGTTTATTATTTCATCTTACCAATTTTTAAATATAATTTTTTTATTATATATTGTTAGAAGGACAATAAGATTCAATTTTGCAATATATTGCTTAATAAGTTCTATTGTTATGTTAGCTATCTAATTTTATTTTTTCTTGTAACTACTTGTTATTTTGTTACTAGGGAGAAAATGGGGAGTATCAGGGCCTAGTAATAGCTGAGTGGATGGGTTGAGGCTCAGCAAAAGTTGACACATAAGTTCTCAATGCTTTGTGGTATTTAAAACATGCGAACACTAAATAAATATAATGGACTCACCACTTATGTCAACAATGACCTCATATGGCACAGTTTAATACTCTTTTTAGAATGTAAGCACACATTCATGACCACATATACAAATACCTTAAGCCAATAAAATAGCCACACCTCGAGCCAAGTGGATTTGATATTTTTGACAATGAACTCGATCTAATAAGATAGGACGAGATTTGATGTCTAGTAGATGTCTCAAACATAAAATCATAAATATTTTGGATATGAGAGCCTAAGTAAATCTAAGTTTATAATAGCCTACATCCACAAGGAGCATTGGAACATTACATAGGTGAAGTTCGAAAGTAGATGACCAAATAAATTAGGAAACCTGAGTCATGCAAGAGTCGAGAGATTGGACCATGTCAAGCACAAGATATAATGGCTAGAGTTTGTTGCACTTTAAGGAATTGGGTTGTTTAGCCTTCAACCATCAATCTTATATTGAATAATTATCATCATAGATACTTGTCTAAACTTAACATACCAAGACTAAAATAACTTGATAACCTACCTATTGTGCCTTGCACACACGCCCCATTGAATGAATGGGGACCCCCTCCCTCTGATTTGGCATAGTCTGGGTCTTTTCCTTGGAGGGATATTTGACTGACGTTGTCAAAATAATCCATTTGAGAGTCAAAATTTCAATTTTCCCTGATGGAGAGTGTTTGGGGTGCCTTGGAGTTCAAATTATTAAGTCATGAGTCTCTTTGCCAACAAGATTCAAGTCCCAAAAATTCCTTTGCATTAAAAACATGCATCACTGACCTTGGCATTGAAAACTTCACCTACTGCCAAAAGGGCTAAAATCAGATATCACTGCCTCAGCACTCAAAATTAGAGTCACCGACTTTGGTGCTAAAATCATGAACCACAGAATTTACGCTAAAAGTGGATGCTACCAACTTGCGCCAAAATTGCATGGCACTGCCTTCTGTTAGTGAGTTCCGAAACTAGTGCAAGGTTGGCACCTTCGAAATTCCCCGCCGGCACATCGTCATATCCTTTGCGCTAGATTTGTCATGCACTGACCTGCATTGAAAAGTGCCTTTACAAACTTTTGTCTAACACCTGCCAAACTCGTGTAAGTCGATGTCACTCAAATTCGACACTAAAGCCTATTGTCATTCACTTTATACATCCTACGTTGAAAACTATCCTCACTGACTTGCACTAAATATCAGTCCTCCTGCCTTAAGGTAGTAGACCCCAAAACACATGCTAGATCGGTACCCTCCCAAATCCTCGCTTCCTCAAGAGAGCCTTCCTTTTTCGCTGTCTTGTGACACCTAATTTTTCCGCATCTCTTTGTCTGTTCGTTGGGTTTGATATGTCTTGAGCTTTAGTTAAGTTTCTGATATGTTTTGACTGGGGAGGCCCCTTATTGATATGAGTTGTTTACCCTAGTTTACCCTTCGTTGGCTGAGATATCATGAGATCACATTAAGATCAAGATTGGGCCATAAATAGTTTCAATTTCTCAAAATAGGTAACCTCTGCCTTTATACAGAATGGAGACTCGGAGTTTTGAGTATAAGTTGGTCTGATATTGAAGGAAATTGTAATGACCTTGTTGTGTATTAATTAAGGGTACAAAGTATATTGTGGCTTTGAAGAGCCCAAGTTGCAGGACATTCGTGGTCAAGTGGATAATGTGGGAATCCCATGTCTGAAAGGATAAGTCCGCCAATGAACATTTTCCCCGCAAATACATTTCTCTTCAATATCTAAGGTCCACCAAATTGCCACAATCCAAACTTGTTGGAAAATATCAAATTGTGTGAATGAAGTGATGTCTTCAGGTGATGTGAAATCTACTATGCCATAAGAGTTTGTAGACAGCCCTTCAAACATGAAGGATGGAAGGATTTCGCCGGTTGTTATGGTTTTAAATATGAGGTATCAAAGTACTAACTGGATATAAAAGCGGGATTTTTATGGATGACTGGAGTTTGCGAGGATTTTGTTCCCATTCGGACTTATCCATCGAGGCCCTGAACCTCCGCAATATCCCTCAATGCTCAAAATCTCCACAAATTATTTAAATTGCAGAACGTGTGAAGACAGTGCGAACATGGAGCAAGAAAGTCACCTTTGAAGAAAAGTGGACATACGTCAAAGCATAAGGGAAAGAGGATCATCGTTAGATGTTTCGGTTGTGACTACATTGTTATGGAAGCATTGACCAGGCATGTGAACCATCAGATAAAGTGTTTTGAAGGAAAGTGTCTCATTGCGGGGAATTCACCCCCAATCGGATGATATTTGGTAGACCATTGTTTCTCCGCAATGTCCAGTTAAAGACAATATTCTCGCAACTCTGGTCAATGGAAAATTCTCCGCAAATCTTTAGTATCATGGAAGCTTAAACAAAGGAAGTAAATACCATATGTGATGATTAGCGTGCTATAGGTGAGGGGTATGTAAGCAACCATCGAACATTCAAGGAACATGCTGGGTATGTGCAGGATCATCGCAGGCCAAACAGTGGCAATAGGAAAAAAATCGCATTTTTACTTAGCTAAATTCGCGACTTGGCAAAGTTTGACTTTGAAACGGATATCTGTTTTTGAATTTTTTTTGGGAAAAAGGCTTTTTACTGGTAGTCATCAATTTTCCACAGTCCATGATGTTGAGTTTGAAATGCTTCTGGATTTGACTGTGTATTATTATTTTCCTCAACATTTCGAATCACACACAGTGATCCATCATCAGGAGAAAGATAGCAAGCAAGAGAAGAGAGAACATGAATGACAGTATGCAGACTTAAGACCACTTAAAAGGAGTGAGAGAGATGTGAGGCGGAAACCAAGATCAATTAAGGGAGAAGGATAGCTGCCTATCAAACCTAGTGAAGTGAGGGACAAAGAGGAGTGGGGGACATCTAGGCACACTAAGACAAAACAAACAAAGAAAGACTAACTAGGATGAGAGGAAGACCCAAGTAAAGAAAATTAAAAAAGCAAACAAAGGAGCAAGGCCACAAATTAGAAGGGAGCAAAAAGAGGAATAACTGTAATACAATCAACCATAAAGAACAAGCCGAGGATGAAAGAGATAAGATAATTAAATAATTTAATAAATAATAAAAAAGGGGGGGGACAACTGAAGAGGTTAAATGTGAGGGATAGATTGGGAAAAGCTACATATAAAGAACAAGAGAGGGCTCCAAGTTAAAAGAGAGAGAGGGGTGAACTACGAAGGCAAAGGAGGGGGGGGGGCTAACAAAAAAGAAAGGTAAGCCAATAACTATCCAAAGGAGGAAAGAAACTAATTGGGAGAAAGCATAAGAGAGAAGAGTAAATCATAAAAGGGAAGACAAGCTACAACGACCAAATAATATATATATATATATATAAATATATATTCACAACAAACTCCAAGCCACAAACGGAGCACCAGGGGGCAACAAGAAACAAAGGATACGGTTAAAAACCTAGAAATTAAAGAGGAGGGAGAAGGGGGCAATGAGATCCAGAGGTTGGAGACGGGAGGTTAAGCTAGGGGACAAGAGTATGAGAAACAAAAAGGTGAGAACGGGCCAAGGAGGGTAAAGAGGAGGGAGGACAAGGAGCAAAGGGAAAGGGGGGAGAGGAGCCTAGGGAGGAGAGGAAAAGGGGATGAGATGAGGGCAAAAGAGAAGGGGCAAAGACTCAATCCCACAAAAGGGGACAAGGAGGGGACAGAGGGGGGGCGGGGGCAAGAACCGATAAAGAGGGGAAAAAAGGACAAAGATAGGAGAAGGGAGAGGGGAGCTAACAAGATCAGGTCAGGAAAGAGAGGGGAGGGGTAAGAGGGGAGGATGGGGAAGAGAAATCAACTAAGAGTGAAGGAAATCATGATGGGGTAAGAGGGGAGGCTTTTTACTCTTTTTGAAAATACACCTCTTAAATCTTGGATCTCCCATCAATATATGAACCTCCTTAAAGATTGTTTCTAGTGAAGGAGGAGGGCAAATTAACATTGGTAGCTTCTTTACATATTGATCCATAAGGATTTGTTAAACACTAAGAATCATCACTAATGAATTACTCAAATAATCAATAATAAAATATTCAATTTTGTTCATCAGGTGAAATAATCACTTTTCTAGACTATGTTCCAATATTTCGGGGATAGGAATGGTGGGGCAGCAGGGGTTGTGTTTTGGATTTCATGCCCTAAATTGCTTTATGCAATCCTTCATACGATTTGATTCATGATACATGGTTTGAGAAGGATACACATGATATACCCTTACCCTCTAGTGATAAAATTATGAATGATACTTTATGTGGTGAAGCTACACCTTTGTTAATCCTTCATGACATTGTTATTCCTTGTGATGATGATGTCCTTCATGTGATATGTTAGGACATAATGCAAAGTTAACATGGCATGAACTCTCTTGGAAGGGTAAGCATGGACTATAAGAACATTGAACTAGTTGGATCTGTTAAGCTCGCCATTTATGAAAGAACCTTTTAAAAGGTTAACCTTAATTAGGTAAGGTTATGTTTTAGTGTGGTTGTTTGTGCAACAATGTGTAAATTGATGTTACTGAAGGATAAATCTAACTATAATATACTAACATTTTAATAACCATGAGAGCTGGGACTAACAATTAGACTAAAAACTTGACAAACAATACAACTTGGACACATGTAGGACTTGGAAAATGGAAAAGAATATAATTAAATGTGGAAAACAATGAAAAAGTGGTATTAGTTGCACCTATATAGAGAAGTGGTTTAGAGGTTGGTTAGGGGAATTATTTAGGGTTTAGAGGTTTAGGGTTGCTCAGGTTTAGGGGTTTAGGGTTTACAGTTTAAAGAGAGATAGAGAGAGGGGACTGATAGAGTTTGGGAGAGATAGAGGAGACAAAGGGGAGAGATAGGAGATAGAGAGTGAGAGACATGTCCAAAGACATAGAGAGAGAGAGAGATTGAGAGATTGAGAGGTAGAGGGATGATAGAGATAAGGAGATAGAGGTTTAGGGTTGCTTGGGTTTAGGGGCATTATTTAGGGTTTAGGGTTTATGGTTTTGGGGTTAGGAGTTAAGGTTTAGAGGTTTAGGGTTTAGGGTTTAGGGTTTAGAGAGAGATAAAGGACCAATAGGGAGATATAGAGGAGTCTGAGGGGAGAGATAGGGATATAAAGAGTGAGGGACATGGCAAGAGACATAGGGAGAGAGATTGAGAGGTAGAGGGATAAAGGTAATAGGAAGATAGGGGAGAGATAGGGAGATAGTGGTTTATGGTTACTTGGGTTTAGGGTTTAGGGGTTTGGGGTTTAGGGTTTCTCAGGTTTAGGGGTTAGGGGTTAGGGTTTAGGGGCATTATAATTTAGGGTTTAGGATTTATTGTTTAGGGGTTAGGGGTTAGGTTTAGAGGTTTAGGGTTTTGGATTTAGGGTTTATAGAGAGAGAGGAATGATAGGGAGATATAGAGGAGTCTGAGGGGAGGGATAGGGAGATAGAGAGTGAGGGACATGGCTAGAGACATAGGGAGAGAGATTGAGAGGTAGAGGGACACAGGTGGTAGGTAGATAGGGGAGAGATAGGGAGATAGTGGTTTAGGGTTACTTGGGTTTAGGGTTTAGGGGTTTGGGGTTTAGGGTTTCTCAGGTTTAGGGGTCAGGGGTTAGGGTTTAGGGGCATTATTTAGGGTTTAGGATTTAAATTGTTTAGGGGTTAGGGGTTAGGTTTAGAGGTTTAGGGTTTTGGATTTAGGGTTTATAGAGAGAGGAATTATAGGGAGATAGAGAGAGGAGATGGAGGAGAGAGATAAGGAGATCGAGAGTGAGGCACATGGCCAGGGACATAGGGAGAGAGATCAAGAGAGGTAGAGGGATGATAGAGATAGGGAGATAGGGGAGAGATAGGGAGATATAGGTTTAGAGTTGATTGGATTTAGGGTGTACCTGGGTTTAGGGTTTCTCAGTTTTGGAGATAGCTAGATAGAAAGAGAGAGGAGACAGATAGGGAGAGATAGAGGTGACAAAGGGGAGAGATAGGGAGATAGAGAGTGAGGGATATGTCTAGAGAAATAGGGAGAATGATTGAGAGGTAGAAGGACGATAGAGATAGGGAGATAAGGGAGAGATAGGAGATAGAGTTTAGGGTTGCTCATGTTTAGGGTTTAGGGGTTAAGGTTTAGAGGTTTAGAGTTTAGTGTTTAGAGAGAGAAGACCAATAGGGAGATATAGAGTGAGGGACATGGCTAAAGCATAGGGAGAGAGATTGAGAGGTAGAGGAATGATAGTGATGGGGAGATAGTGAGATAGGGAGATAGAGCTCGATAAAGGTTTAGGGTTTCTTGGGTTTAGTGTTTAGGATTTAGGGGTTTATGGTTTCTCAAGTTTAGGGTTTAGGGGTTAGGAAATAGGGGTTAGGGGTTAGGGGTTAGGTTTAATCATGCATCCCAGTCATTCCCCTATCATTCCTATATATCCTATCTCTCCCCTCTATCTTTCCCTATCCCTTATCGATGAAGCAAATGGAAACAAGAAAACTAGGACTCCCTTTCTCAGGTTTAGGGTTTAGGGCTTAGGGGAATTATTTAGGGTTTATGGTTTAGGGGTTAAGGTTTAGTATTAGGAAAAATTATTTAGGGTTACTTGGGTTTAGGGTTTAGGGGCATTATTTAGGGTTTACGGTTGCATGTCAAAAGTAGTCTCTCTCTCTCTCTCTCTAAATCCATAAATCCTAAATAATGGCCCTAATCCCTAACCCCTAAACCGCATCTACCTCTCTCCTGTATCTATTCAAAAGTGCCTTTAAAATACTATGAGATACCTTAGTATAAGTAAATCATATAAAAATCAAATATATATATCATCATAATCCTATATAAATTTTGATAGTATTTTATAGCTAAAATGCCTAAATATCATCATAATCCTTTATAAAATTGCTTGTATTTTATAGCTAAAATGCCTAAATATCATCATAATCCTTTATAAATTTGCTTGTATTTTATAGCTAAAATGCTTAAATATCATCATAATCCTTTATAAATTTTCTTGTATTTTATAGATAAAATGCCTAAATACTTAAAATGTATGCAATGCTAAAATAATAAAATAAAAAACAATGAATACAATAGGGAAAAAGAAAACGGATATCCGTTTTGGAGATCATAAAAAGCAAAAAAAAGACTGCGTTTTTGCAAACCCACGGCTTGCAAAAACGCAGTCTCATCTTCAAAAAATGGATATCAGAGCTGAGGAACGGATATCCGATCCAAAGAGGTAAGATTTCATGCATTTTTTTTGTTTGTTTTGCATTTTCAAGCAATTTTTTTGGTTTTTATGCTAAGTGGGTATGTTTTATAATTTAATTAGGTAAAATGGATGCACAAAATGAAAACCCAAACCCTCCACCACCAAACCCTCCCCCTCCAACAATAGAAGAGAATATTCAAATAAATATTGATCATATAAGCAGGATCATAGAAATGTATCACCGCCACCCTCGATTGTCTATAATGACATCGAATTTAGAGGGAATCATTAATCATATTCAAACCTTGTCAACCCAACACGAATCATTTCGGCAATGGCTAGAAGCCAACAAGGCCGAATATGCTGACGGTTTGTCATATGAGGAAGTCAAAGATTTAGAGATTACAAAAACTATGTTAGCCCAACACTTTGTCAATCCTAAAACCGGATTGCATGTTGATGTCCGTAAGCCCAAATTTTCAATCAAATGGTGTATTCATGAGGGCATTAGTCAAAACTTTTGGGATCGTTGGTGGATGGTTTTTGATAAACCACCCAACAACAATTTAGATGTGCTTTTGTATTTCCTTCGTAAACTCTATGCAGAGTTCGTCATGGGTCAACATGTTAATTATTTTGATTTTAGAGAGTTTCAAGGAGTGGGCAGAGGAATGCCTCAAGATAGACCTGGGGCAATTAGACAAGTACAAGGTCCCTATATTCCCCCTCTTGCTATCCCTTCTCCACCCCCAATGCAGCACCCAGACGTTGTTGCAAATGCAACACAACAGGGCCTTAGTGCCGTACACTCTTTGACCGAGCATTTGATTATACAGACATCTCAGTTTGCACAAGCACATGATGAAGGTGATGATATTGGATCACCTGGTACTACTAGACCGTCGTCGTCCAGACATATATGTGTGCCCCATCATTGCATTTCTTGCAATCATTTATGCTTGGGTCCTATTATGGAGAGCAGTGAGCCACCATTGAACACATCAGAGTATGATCTCCATTCATGAGATGAGGCAATGGGGTCCAGAACTCAAGCTGAGGGGTCAGGGACAAGAGTAGAAGCTACCGGATCAGTAAACATTAGAGAAGGAGAAATGCATGAGCAATCTTTTATGCAGGTAAAATTTAAAGTTAAATTTTATGGTCTATTCCATTTGAATATATAAACAACTTTATTAGTACTAATGTATCTAAGTGGGATAACAGTTGATGACAGAGGTGGAGTTGACAGAAGTTCATCATGGAACTTTGTCTGCCATCCAATTTGGCTTGGACTTGCCGGTATAATTTGTTGTACACATTAACTTTTTTTTTTTATGCATTTATTTCTTTGTGAGTAATTATATATTAATTTATATCTTGATATTAATTTTATTTTATAGTCAATCGAAAATGTGAATGATGTGGCATCTTTGCCAATAGTCTTTTCTTGAACTCCTGATCGACCCAAGGGACTATCATTTGCAGAACGGCTTTCTCAAGGCCAACAAAGGGTGGAGGTAATTTGATTGAATTGTACTTTAATTGATAATTTAGAAAACTTAAATATTTGATTATAGTCATTTAGAGTATTACATTCTTGTCCTTCTTAATTGATGCAGGAGGCCTCGATGGTGGTATGTGCTTGTTTTCTAGTAGATAAGTTTTTGTGTAGTGCATTTCCTATTTTAAATGTATGCATTTCCTATTTTGTTTAATAATTATATATTAATTTATTTCAATTTTACTTTGCTTTTATGTAGTCTGTTGAGAATGTGAGTGATGTGCCACCTTTGCCATCATGCTTCACTAGGACACCTGATCCTCTTAAGAGAAAATCATTTCAAGAACAATTGTCTGAACAACAACATAGAGTCGAGGTAATTGAATTAAATTTTTCTAAATAATTGATAGTTTATCTAGCGGTCTTATAGTTGATTGTAGTGATTTAGATGTATGTTAATAAATGAAAGTTCTTAATTGTAGTAGATAAGAATCTATTTACTAACTTTAACTTATTTTTATTTACCATTGAAGAGATTAATCAAATTTGTGTTTTGACTTGTTAATGCAGGAAACTTCACCTCCATCAATTACTAGACATTTTGGTACAAAGAGGACACTTTTTCAGGATCCATCACAGATTGAGGGTCAAGTGGACTTGTAGTATTTGATGTAGCTATTTGGCATGTAGATTGTATATAGATTTTGAGACATGGCATATGCCACATTTTGTAAAAAATATTTTGAGTTGGCATATTTGCCAAATTTTTGTATATGTCTACCATTATGGACTAGATTTTAATGTATATACACCTTGATATACAATATAATTTAAATTCCTTATGTGCAAGTCATGATACTTCCCATGATGCCATACATTATGATGATAATTCTTTAGTCCATTGATGAGATGTTTAGCAGTGAGAATGGTTTTAGATCAAGAGAATGGTTTTAGATCAATAGAATCAATATGAAAAAATTCCTTATATATGCCCTAATCAAATAAGGTCATGATAAACCATTTCATCATGTATTTAGTCTTCATCTTGTCAAATTTTGTAAATATGTCAAAGTTGTCATATGAAAAATGTAAAAAAATGCGAAAGTATGGCAGATGAATAGTCAAGTACTCAAGAGTCAGTTGGAGACTATTGGTTTCCCTCAAATCATGTATAAATATGCATAAACCTTCATGGAAAAGGCATTGGAGATGTATTGAAAACATTTTGAAGATCAATTGAAGACATGTTTGAATGAAATTAATGTCAAGAAACTCTATGTCAAGGACACTGGGGGCACATTATAAACATAAAAAACTTACATCTTGGGGGGAGGTGCCAATAAGGCCAATAAGGATACTATTTCAGTTGGGTGTGTGTGTGTATGCAAATCCCATTTATGGCCGAGAAGCTCTCTATTTACTATTATTTACACATCAGAGTATGACTATCCTAAAACAACATCGTGTATATGCTCATAAAAGCCATCAAACTATGAGAATAAACTCGTCATTAGATAAGGAGTGGAAGGCTAAAGTCACATTCCCAAAAACCTCTTAAAATCACATGTCTCCTCTTATGAAAACTAGGGTCTTTGCTGATACATTGTTCCGTAAGAGCAAAGTCACTTAAGATCCTAAGAGCAAAACCTTGCCAGGTGCCATATTTTTTGTTCTGCTCATCGTGGGGTTGAACGGATTGCGCCAACGCATTGGGGTGGGCGGGTAAATGCTAGTGGAGTTTTCGTTTCATGCGCCAAGCGTCCCAGTCATTCTGGGCAAGAGGCTACTGCCAAAGTCCCTTAAGATCCCTGAGACCAAAAAACTGCCAAACTTTGACGGGGCAGTTCTCAAAATTTGTGATAGTTGGAAATGTTCTGTTTGGACCTACAAGTGCACGTGGCATCCTTCCACAATAACCTCTCTCATTTTTGGTCAACTCCATTCCGTTTGACCGTGCCGAAATCAAACGCATTGTTGCAAAATGCTTCAATTTGATGCACTGGAAAGGTGCTAGGTGCGACATTTTTCATTCCATAGCTCATGGGGTTGAACAAACTATGCCAACTCATCGGGTTGGCAGGTAAATGCTAGTGGAGGTCTCGTTTCGTGCGCCAAGCGTCCCAGTCGTTCCGAGCTGTAAGCTACCGACAAAGTTAAAAGTTGCTAGGATTGAAATTTTGCATTCCACAGGTCCTGGGGCCGAACAGTTTGCTCCAACATGTCAGGGTGGGTGAGTAAATGCTAGGGGAGGTCTTGTTTTGTGTGCAAAACATCCCAGTCCTTCCGAGCTGTAAGCTACCGGCAAAGTCAAAAGTTGCTAGGATTGAAATTTTGCATTCCACAGGTCCTAGGGCCGAATGTCACTTTGCCGGTAGCTTACAGCTCGGAAGGACTGGGATGCTTTGCACACAAAACGAGACCTCCCCTAGCATTTACTCGCCCACCCTGACGTGTTGGCGCAAAATGTTCAGCCCCAAGACCTGTGGAATGCAAAATTTCAATCCTAGCAACTTTTGACTTTGTCGGTAGCTTACAGCTCGGAACGACTGGGACGCTTGGCACACGAAATGAGACCTCCACTAGCATTTACCCACCCACCCTGACGCGTTGGCGTAGTCTGTTCGACCCCACGAGCTATGGAATGAAAAATGTCGCACCTAGCACCTTTCCACTGCATCAAATTGAAGCAGTTTGCAATAATGCGTTTGATTTCGACAGGGTCAAAAGGAATGGAGTTGACCAAAAATGAGAGAGGTTATTGTGGAAGGATGCCACGTGCACCTGTAGGTCCAAACAGAACATTCCCAACTATCACGAATTCTGAGAACTACCCCGTCAAAGTTTGGCAGTTTTTTGGTCTCAGGGATCTTAAGGGACTTTACCTGTAGCCTCTTGCCTGGAATGACTGGGATGTTTGGCGCACAAAACGAGACCTCCGCTAGCATTGCCTCGCCCACCCCGATGCGTTGCGCAGTCCGTTCGAACCCACGAGCTATGGAATGAAAAATGTCGCACCTAGCACCTTTCCTCTGCATCAAATTGAAGCATTTTGCAACAATGCGTTTGATTTCGGCACGGTCAAAACGAATGGAGTTGACCAAAAATGAGAGAGGTTATTGTGGAAGGATGCCACGTGCACCTGTAGGTCCAAATAGAACATTCCCAACTGTCACAAATTCTGAGAACTACCCCGTCAAAGTTTGGCAGTTTTTTGGTCTCAGGGATCTTAAGGGACTTTACCGGTAGCCTCTTCCCCGGAATGACTCGGACACTTGGCACACAAAACAAGACCTCTATTAGCATTTACCCATCCACCCCGATGCGTTGGCGTAGTCCGTTTGAACCCACGAGCTATGGAATGAAAAATGTCGCACGTAGCACCTTTCCACTGCATGAAATTGAAGCATTTTGCAACAATGCGTTTGATTTCGGCACGGTCAAACGGAATGGAGTTGACCAAAAATGAGAGAGGTTATTGTAGAAGGATGCCACATGCACCTATAGGTCCAAACAGAACATTCCCAACTATCATGAATTCTGAGAACTGCCCCGTCAAAGTTTGGCAATTTTTTGGTCTCAGGGATCTTAAGGGACTTTGCCGGTAGCCTCTTGCGCGAAATGACTGGGATGCTTGGCGCATAAAACGAGACCTCCACTAGCATTTACCCGCCCAACCCGACGTGTTAGTACAGTTCGTTCGAACCCACGAGCTATGGAATGAAAAATGTCGCACCTAGCACCTTTCCACTGCATCAAATTGAAGCATTTTGCAACAATGCGTTTGATTTCGGCACGGTCAAACGGAATGGAGTTGACCAAAAATGAGAGAGGTTATTGTGGAAGGATGACACGTGCACCTGTAGGTCCAAACAGAACATTCCCAACTGTCACGAATTCTAAGAACTACCCTGTCAAAGTTTGGCAGTTTTTTGGTCTTAGGGATCTTAAGGGACTTTGCTGGTAGCCTCTTGCCCAAAATGACTGGGACGTTTGGCGCATGAAATAAGACCTCCACTAGCATTTACCCACCCACCCCGATGCGTTGGCACAGTCCGTTCGACCCCACGATGAGCAGAACAAAAAATATTGTTCCAGTTGACACATTCTCAATCATTGACATGGATGATATCTCAGTACCATTCCTTTAGGCACAATATGAGTTTCCAATGGAAGGCGCAATTGTGAGGTTAGAGATGATGAAAAGTGTGCCTCATTCACAGTCATGTTTTACTTGTCTTCAATGATGATTCCTTGATTCAACTTAATCCTTTGATAATACATTTTAACCTCCTTGTGAAAGCGCACTTTCAAGGTTGCTTGAGCAAGAGCTAGTGGCTCAACATTGAGGTGCACTTTTGATGTTCTAGAAGCATGAACTAGCACCTCAAATAGTAAGGCACTCATTCTAGGTTGTTTATTCAATAATTGTCACTAGTCACATATGGTGTAGAGAGGTAGATGTGCACCCAAGTCATCATTTGATGCCTTCAATAACTATAAACTCCTTTGATGATGCATTTTATCCTTCCTATTCACTATCTAGCCTTAGGCGCACATTTTAGGTTGATCAATCATAATCTAGTGGCCTAAGTACCAAGGTGCACTTTTAGGTTAGTTTGATAAAGGATTAGCGCCTTCATTTCTAGGCAGAAATTTGGAGTTGAAATACATCAAAATAACAAGTTTCTTCATCACTTCAAACATATTTAACACTTTAAAGATCTCCAATGCATGATTGAATATCAAGAAACCAATGTATCATTTCATGAAGGTCTTAAGTGTTGTAAATATGCATCTTCTTATTTAATCATGTGTTGTAAATGAAGGAATGCAATGATTGCAATATGTGCACAAAATGGAATTTTTGATAAGGATTGAAAGGAAATGTTAAGAAAATGCAATTGGCGGGTGTAAATCCAAAGTGTGGAAGCATAGACAAGGCATGTGAATAATTTGGCATGACACCTCAAAGAGATGCTATCTCATGGAATGCAATGATTGGAAGATATGCACAAAATGGATTTTTTGAAAAGGCTTTAGAAACTTTGAAGCAAATACAATTGGAACGTTTAAAACCAAATTCCATAACCTATGCAAGCATTCTCCCTACTTGTGCCAAATTAGGATCTTATATATACATATATGCACACAATGTCATGAAAATAATGTATAGTGTATATATCAAGCCATATAGGCATGTACAAATAAAACCATATGGGTATATACAATGATATACATGGATAACATACAAAAGTATGTTTAAAAAGCCAAATACACATATGTAACAAAATGTCCCAAAATCAAATCTCCTATGGATTGCTATCAAATAATCTATGGCTCTTGCTAGGCCATGACGATGGTGAACCAGTCAATGACTCATCTTCTATCGCTCATCGACTAGACCTCTTCGATAGAGATTTTTGAATTTCCACCTATTAATACAATCAAACAACGTGCACATTAATATAGAATTTAATATTCAAAATATATAACATGACATAAGTAATCAATCACTTACCACCAATTGGTGATCCCTTTTGATCATTTGTTGTCTCTCTTCTTCTATAGAGCTGGATGGGTAGGGGAGGTGATGTCCTGTGAGAAGCATGAACAAGCAGATTTAAAAGTAAACATGAATATCATAAATATGTACATTAAATGCTACGCTTATTATAGGACTGTTCTAGTACTATTTTAGGACTGTTGTAGTTAAAACTATCCTAGTAGACATGTATAGGATTGTTATAGGACTGTCATCTCATGGAATACAATGATGGAAAGATTACTATCAAGATTAGTATGAAGATTAATTATGACTGTTATATGACTTTTATAAGAATGCAAAGTAAGGAAGCATAGGCAAGGCAAATGAACTGTTTGGTGGAATACCTCAAAGAAATGAGAATTTTGTCAGATGTTGTAGTTGCAATTGCCATGTGACACATGTATGTAATATGTGAAAGCATAGACAAGGCACATGGACTATTTGGCAAAAGACATCAAATACATGTCATCTCATGGAATGCCTTATGTAGAAAAAGGTACAAATGTGCAATATTAAGAAATACAAACGAGAACTAAAAATCATACCTCGAGTATAGTCAAAATAACCTACGATGCCATACAAAATAATTTACGATGCCATGCAAAATAATCTACAATGCCATGTAAAATAACTTTATTCGCAGTCCTGTATAGTCAAAAGCATGCATTATAGTTATTAAAGTAACAAGATTTTTAATAAAACAATTCTAAAAAATAGAAAAAACAAGAACAAGTTAAGATAAAAAATGTCATACCTGTCCATCTGGAAGTTTAAATGCTAGTCAAGCGTACCTGGAGGGTCATCTCTTACCTTCAAAGTATCCAATATTGCTTCATGATCAGCATTACTAATTGTCCATAGTTCTTTTGATTTTGGTTTTCCATGATGCTTCAGTAACTTGACATTTGTTGCTACAACTAGGTGAGAATACATCAATATGGTTTATGCTTCTCAAAGTCTTCAAAGGCCGGGATGCCATTCTTTTTAACCATATATGTTTGTAACCAAGTCCCAGCAATAACAACTGATCTTGTAGGATATGTGAACCCATCATCATCTGTCATAGGTTGTGTTAGCTTTTGTTTTCCCTGTACACATCGTGCCAACCAATAGTCTGACCTCTCTTCATTTCCATGCGGTGCAACAACTGCATAAACATGACCTGGCTGTACAAGGTCTGAAAGATGTTCATAGTCAAATGAGCTCTCCATGTCATTGATGGAAGATGATTGACCTTCATATAAAGGGATTAAATATTGTGGATTCCATGCATCTACCCACTCACTTGACTCACAATTGTTCCAATCACATTTAATACAACTCTGACAAAAACAAGCTAATTCTCGCGTCCAAATAGTCCATGTACTTGCATTTGAGCTTTGAAATGAATGCATCTTTGATGATTCACTGATTCTCTGACATTCTAATTTCTCTATCGCTATCCCATCATCAACCAACCAAAAGAACCTGCGCACCTCAAAATCAAGAGCCACTCCTCATGATAATGCATAGTTACACCACTTAACAATGGAATCTGCATCACTAAATGTAGCACCACCTCTAATCTTTAGTTGTTCTTTAAAAAGAGCTCTCTTCACGCATGCACCTGCTCCATCATGTTCACCTTTTCTGTGCCCGGCTTAAAAAAAATTCTAAATATGAGGTATACCCTTCTCTACATGCATTTTGCTCAACCAATAGAAATTACGAGCATTCTTGAATTGACCAGTGCAATTATCTGACCAAATGAGATGTTGATCTATTCTAATATCTTTTTCTTGCAAGAACCCATAAAATTGTTGAAAACAATATTGCACAAACTCTGCTGAATGAGATCGATCATCACTCATGTAAAAATGGTATTCTCTGACAATCTTCCTGTTCTCTTCTGTACTCTCGGGGGCATGTCTGTATGTGATGTGAACAAAAATAGCAATCTGAATAGAATTGTAGTACTGGGATTGAACTTCATTTTGGGGTTGCAATGTATAGTTTTCTGCAAAATCAACTACAGAGATAATAGTTCCAATCGGGAAAGAGTCTTTACACATCCTGAACTGTTGATCTAACCATCGAGACCTGTGGCTATGTCTGACATACTTGTAGAAAAGATTTTTCTTAAAATCATCAATAAAATCAGTAATACTTACCTCTCTTACAATCAACTCACATCTAGAACCTTCACCTCCACTTTTCAAATTGTATTTCACTATCTCATATCTCTTTTTCTCAACCATTCTCTTTCCAAAATCATGCTCGTTGCCCTCATGAAAACATGATACAAACTTTGATAACCCACCACATTGTAAACACTTCTCATTTAAACAATCATTCTTGTAGAACATGCAACCATCATCTCTAATACATAGAAATAAATCCAATAAGTCCCTAGATGACTTTGGTAGTTGAATTGCACCACACTCCTGTAACATTTCGTTAGTGTGCAAAGTAGAACGAATATTGCATAATAATTCATGGTACATAGAAAATTCTACATGGTATTTGCAACAACATGTATTACAAACTTTAAGAGGAACACAATAAAATGGCTTAAGAGATTCAAATGCTCTTTGTGAGATTGTCATACATGGGTGAGTTTCACAATATTGTTTGTACAATGTTGTTTGGCTACATTCCAAGTAATGTTTAGGATGTGGTGTGTGGTCTTTATCACCAATTCTTAACTTTACAACATCTTTTGCATTTGGTGATACCCTAGAGTTAGTGTGCCAAAATCGTTCAATTTCTTCCTTTGTGCTATCAATTAGCTTCTTGTCAACTCATGGAAGCCTACCACTGAAAGTCCAAGTATCATTGGCAATAGGACTATCTAGCCTTGATCTTAATGCTAGTGCTTTTGACAATGTTTTACGATTCAATCTTAAGTCAACACAAGTTTGCCTCATTAATCGAGCATTTCTTAATTGTTTTCTTACTATTGAGGTTGCTATTACTCTACAGGCAGCTCTTTTATCTTTCTCCTTGCTAGTCTTTCCAATAGAATTGAGTGCATTGAAAAGGCTTCTTACAATAATTTTATTCCGATCGGACACTTTGTTTAACCGAATCTTTAATTTCTTTAGTAAAGGTCTCATTTTGTACATCTTTAATAATTGCACAAAAAGTTGGCATTGTTTGATTAATGTTTTCTTCTCAAAGTATTCATTGAAGAGTTTTGTAGCCCACAACCGAACCGTTCGTGATGACCTCTTGCCTTCAAATTTTTCCATTATGTTCTCATCAATTTCAAGTAACCATTTTGGGGTTTTTGGGTGTTTTCCAATTTCATCACGGTTATTCTCTTCTTGACAAATGTCCTCTCTTCTTATGAAATTTGGAGATACATTGATTGTTCTTGTTTCATCTATGTTATCAACCTCATCAATTTTATCAACAAATGGATTATGGAGTGCAATTTCAACATCATGATGTTCATATCCACTTTCTTCAAGTGCACGTCTTCGTTTTTCTTCTTCTTCTTTGTCCATGGTATTGCTATTATGAATAGGTGTTTCATAACATTTTTCAATATTTTCATTTGCAATATCATGGTGAATTTCATTCTTATCTAACATTTCATTATAATCAAAATTAACATCTTCAATTTGCATGTCATTAGATGGTAAAGAATAAGATTCACCTTGATGAGCATCCGCCAAACCCACCCTTCCAATCCTCTTCCTTTCGCTATCTTTTTGCCTAATTGCTTCAATTTCCTCCAATGTAGCTTTCCTCATCCTTTTTGCTTTACGACGACTGTTGCTCCCCATTAGGAGAACAAAAATATCACCCTTATGATTGTAACAAGAAAATTGTGTCTCCAAAAGTGCATAAAAATATTCCTTTCACTATCATAGCCAGAAATCACGAGTATTTCGAGAGCAGAGGGTCTCTGGTTGCAGAAGTCGGGCCCAACAATATTCCTTTTGTCTTTTTTCTACTTTTACAAAATGGATATCCGTTTTGGAAAAGCCCAATTCTTTGTAACGGACACTTGCAACGTCCATATGGCTACTACAAAACAGATTTCCGTTTTATTATGTACATTTGGATTCTAGACTAGGGATTCATTGTATTATTCAATAAACTTGTGAATTACCATCTAATTTCAATGTTTACACACTAATCCACCTACGTATCAACTTAATAAAGCTCTGGATATAAGCCATTATTTGATTTTAGGCTATCATCAAATGAGGAGCTTCTAAAGGCAAAAATGTTGTCCCAAAAGAAGGCTCAATGTTATTCGTAAAGACATTAGATTGTTAAAATACAAATTCAAGGTTAGATATTCCTTGGGCTATTTTAGTATAGAGAAGCAAAATTGCAATATATGACTATCCTAGGAATTAGAATGGTTGATCATAGGATATTCATGGTATTTTGATATTAATGGATGGATTGATGGATGTTTAGGGAGTTTAAGTTTAAATGTAATGTATGAGAATTCTTATTTATGAAGGATCTAATATGTCTTATGTCTTATTTACAGGCCATTCAAGAAAGAAATGAAAAGATACCAAGGACTATCATAACACCTATTATAATTAGGTGCATCAAAGGATTGTCATCCAGGACCTTACCAATATGGGAAGTTATAAAAACCATGTCATGTTTAAAATTAAAGGCTTTATCACCTCTTTGTCCCTATAGGCCTATTAGAACAATAGGTCACATTTTATTCATATACCGGGGTTGAGAATAAACACTAAGCATTTGTAGTTATGGCAAGTGTAAATGGAAATAGATCACAACTTTATACAATCTATCCTCTCCTAGATTGCACTGACTGAGTGGAAATTAAAAATTCCCTATTAATGTCCTTTATATACTGAAGGTATGGGTGAGAAAGGTAAACTTTGTATATTGTAGACAAGTGATGCAGAGCAACACAACAAAAGCTTACAAACAGGGTGTAAAATACCCATTAACCCACCAATTGCTCAAATAGCTTTTAAAATATCCTTCCCAAGGTCCAAACGAGACCAAAATACACTCTTTCTTTACTATCGGCAAGACATTTCTAATGTCTCATCGAACTATGCTTCACATGTTCTTCCTGATGCAGAGGGATCCACACTATAACCTTAACATACAGCATGGATGTCTGCAGCCCATCATCATCATCATCATCATCATATCTGTCTTAACACTGTCAGCATCATCATATTTCCTGTGCCGACCGATATCCTCCTGATGACAAGCCCTCGCCCTTTCGCATGTCAATAGCATCACCTTACTCGATTATCGACAGCATCATCATGTTTGGCAAGCGCGAACATCCTCCTGACGTCCACTGCTCACTTCAGCGACAACTTCCGTCTTCACTATCTTCAGCATCATGATATTCAACATCATGATAATCAACAGGATAAAGAACATCTGGTTCCTCCCATTTATCCTGATGATGATAAACCTTAACTCCTCGCACCTTCCCTCGATGCTTACGTCACCCGATATCCTGATGACGTATATCCTGATGACGATGACGTCACCTGCAGCTCCTCAATATCCTGCTGCTCCGAAATATCCTGATGATGATGACGTCATATCCTGCTGTTGGCCAAACTTAGCTTTTTCTCGGCCCGCGATCAACCCGATCGTCTTCCTTATGCCGATACGCTCCTCGGCCCTCCTGATGATGATCACCCCGACGCACATTCACTTCATGCACTCAACTGCATCATGCTCGTCTCCACTTATCCGGATGACGATGCCCGAAGCGACTACAGGATATAGGCAGAAATATCCTGATGATGTCGTTTTCACGAATTTTCAACCTTAGCGGATTTTCACTGTTCTAATCCGCCGAACCTCCTGGGATGACTCGATCCACTCTCAGGGTGACCTTCCACACTTTATCAGCTCGACCTAGCACATACCCATGCTAGGGTCTTCAACACCTTTCAACCGCGATCCTGCACACCTGCATGCGAACAAACAAACTAACACCTACCCTACTGTACATAACCATTCCACCGATCAGACGAATCAACCGGTGGAATGGATCAATGAATCCATGAAACCACCCAAACCAACAAATCAATTACACAAAGGAGATCAAACAGAAGATGAAAACAGGATCTTTATTGATTTCAAAGATGCAATACAATATACTGTTTCTCACACAGCACACTCTAACTCCTCTGCTCAATGCAATACTATACTATCGATCGATGATCTACAGTCAACCGATCCTCATGCTTAAATAGATTTTCCTGCGAGTACTACTGACCCGACTCCAAGCGGCTGGGAACTCTCTCCAAGCGGCTGGGAGATCCAACCGGACCTACAGCATATAGCTGTCCTAACAAACTTCCTAAAAATAGCAAAAGCATGGTCAGCATGATCTTAACATGATCAGCATGACCTTATTACATGCATTTGGTCTTATCAGACCTTCTTGGAAACATAAACAAGACTCAAACTAACTAACTGCCTTATGAAGGCCAGCTGTCAGGTAGGTGCTCCTGCACCATGGAACCGGATGTTCTTTATCCTGTTGATTATCATGATGTTGAATATCATGATGCTGAAGATAGTGAAGATGGAAGTTGTCGTTGAAGTGAGCAGTGGACGTCAGGAGGATGTTCGCGCTTGCCGAACATGATGATGCTGTCGATAATCGAGTAAGGTGATGCTGTTGACATGCGAAAGGGCGAGGGGTTGTCATCAGGAGGATATCGGTCGGCACAGGAAATATGATGATGCTGACAGTGTTAAGACAGATATGATAATGATGATGATGATGATGATGATGGGCTGCAGACATCCATGTTGTATGTTAAGGTTATAGTGTGGATCCCTCTGCATCATAGTGGTATCAGAGCTCAGCAAAAGGTCTGGGCTGTTGTGTGTTGATTCTGTCACCGAAAGGGCAGAGGTAGAGTTGATTGTGTGTTGTGTGTTGATTGAGAGGTTGACAAAATGCCTCCGAAAGGTAGTGGTACTCCAAGGGAATTGCAGGAGATGAAGGAAAAACATGCCAGAGAGATGAGGAAGATGAAGGAGCTTGCTGAAGCACTTCAAGCCAGGCTTGTAGCCCTGGAAAAGAACAAAAAGAGGGAAGTGGCAGACAGTGAGTCTGAAGAAGATGAAGATACTGTTGAAGAGTATGAAGAGGTAGCTGAAGATCTGGATGCTGAAGACCAGAGACTTGCAAAATTGTTAAAGGCAGTGCAGAATGATAAACCTAAGGTAAAGGTTGATGTTTCCAAGTATACGGGAAGCTTGAATGAAGATGAGTTGCTGGATTGGATTGCTGCACTTGATAATCACTTTGAATGTGAAGATGTTGCTGAGGATCAGAAGGTAAAGATTGCAAAGACCAAGTTAGGAGGTCATGCTTTGGTATGGTGGGATTATGTACAATCTGAGAGAAGGAAACAAGGGAAGTCAAAGATCACTTCATGGGATAAGATGGTAGCAAGGATCAAAGGTAAATTCTTACCTAGGGATTATGAAATTCAGATGTTTAAGAAGCTGCAATTTTTAAAGCAGAAGGAAAGGGATGTGAAGGCATATACTGAGGAGTTTTATAAGTTAAGTATGAGATCTGGTCATCATGAGAATGAGGTAGAAAAGGTGGCTAGGTACTTGGCTGGTTTGAGATTTAACATACAGGATGAGTTAGTTTTAGCTAACCCTAAGAATGTGGAGGATTGTTACCAAATGGCAATCAGGATTGAAGAAAAGATGAATAGAGGACATGATAAGTCCATGAGAGGAAGAGGAAACAATATGAGGGGAAGAGGAGCAGCCCCTACACAAAAGCAAACCAATGAGGGTCAAGAAGACACTGGTAAAGGACAGGGACAGTCTGATTTCAGAGGTGGATGGAAAGGTAATAAAGGAAGATTTGGAGGTGGTAGAGGTTCTACTACATTTTCAGGCAAATGTTACACCTGTGGTGAGTTTGGTCATCCATCTTTCAAATGTCCAGAAAACAAAGGTTCATCATCCAGAAATGATAGAACACCTGACAAGAGAGTACAACTTGTCCAAGAAGAGATAGTAGAGCAAAGTGCGCAGAGTTCAAACACTTATCAAAATGATAAGGAGCCTGATAATTATGCATACCCAGAGAGTGGAGAGTCTCTGATGATGAGAAGAACAGTGACTACCATGAAGGTACCTGACAAAGAATCCCCACAACGAAGAGCTCTTTTCAAGACCATATGCAAGAGTAAAGGTAAAGTATGTAAGGTTGTCATTGATACTGGTTCAACAGACAACATGGTATCTCAGGAAATGGTGGATAAACTGAATTTGGAAAGGATTCCACACCCACAGCCTTACAAGGCATCTTGGGTGAGTGATAGTCAATCACTTTTTGTCTCTGAACAGGCCTATGTGGATTTTCAGATTGGAGCATATCAGGATAGAATTTTGTGTGATATCTTGCCCATGGAATGTTGTCACCTACTGTTGGGTAGACCATGGCAATTTGATAGAAGGGTACTGTATGATGGGTATGCTAATACCTACACCATCAAGAAAGATGGGAAGACTATGAAGTTGATGCCATTGCAGGCAGATGCTGCAGCACAGGGGGCAGCCAAAATCATTTTAATGGGAAAGAAGGAGTATGTGCAGATGCCTATAGGAGCAGGCATAAAGGCAGATGAGGATACTGTAGGGAAAGGAGTTGTTCAGGACAACAGGTTGAAGAAAGTTTTAGTTTTGACTGACAGAGGTCAGCAGCAGGTGCAGAAACAGGTTTGCACACAGCAACCAGTTGAAAAGAATGACAAGGATGTTGTCATAGTTGGGACTATTGTTTGTCCTATAAAGATTGAAAGGAAGACAGGATTGAACATTTCTGAAGTTCAAGAGGCAGTTCAGACAGAGGTTCTGGTCAGACAACCTGACAAACACAGGGTATGTGAGAGAAAGGCCTACATTGACAGGCATGAGGATTTACTTGCCAGCAAGCAAGTTACAGTTCAGACGACTTGGAGCAGCCAAGAGCCAGCAGAGGACAAAGCTGGAATAGTTCAGAATATTGCAAAGGCAAAGTGTAAAGGTGGAGGACTTCCACATATCAAACTCATGGGACATGAGTTCTTTTCTGTTGGGGAGTATGGTGCAGGAGCACCTACCTGACAGCTGGCCTTCATAAGGCAGTTAGTTAGTTTGAGTCTTGTTTATGTTTCCAAGAAGGTCTGATAAGACCAAATGCATGTAATAAGGTCATGCTGATCATGTTAAGATCATGCTGACCATGCTTTTGCTATTTTTAGGAAGTTTGTTAGGACAGCTGTATGCTGTAGGTCCGGTTGGATCTCCCAGCTGCTTGGAGAGAGTTCCCAGCCGCTTGGAGTCGGGTCAGTAGTACTCGCAGGAAAATCTATTTAAGCATGAGGATTGGTTGACTGTAGATCATCGATCGATAGTATAGTATTGCATTGAGCAGAGGAGTTAGAGTGTGCTGTGTGAGAAACAGTATATTGTATTGCATCTTTGAAATCAATAAAGATCCTGTTTTCATCTTCTGTTTGATCTCCTTTGTGTAATCGATTTGCTGGTTTGGGTGGTTTCATGGATTCACTGATCCATTCCACCGGTTGATTCGTCTGATCGGTGGAATGGTTATGTACAGTAGGGTAGGTGTTAGTTTGTTTGTTCGCATGCAGGTGTGCAGGATCGCGGTTGAAAGGTGTTGAAGACCCTAGCATGGGTATGTGCTAGGTCGAGCTGATAAAGTGTGGAAGGTCACCCTGAGAGTGGATTGAGTCATCCCAGGAGGTTCGGCGGATCAGAACAGTGAAAATCCGCTAAGGTTGAAAATTCGTGAAAACGGCATCATCAGGATATTTCTGCCTATATCCTGTAGTCACTTCGGGCATCGTCATCTGGATAAGTGGAGACGAGCATGATGCAGTTGAGTGCACGAAGTGAATGTGCGTCGGGGTGATCATCATCAGGAGGGCCGAGGAGGAGCGTATCGGCATAAGGAAGACGATCGGGTTGATCGCGGGCCGAGAAAAACCTAAGTTTGGCCAACAGCAGGATATGACATCATCATCATCAGGATATACGTCATCAGGATATTTCGAAGCAGCAGGATATTGAGGAGCTGCAGGTGACGTCATCATCATCAGGATATATGTCATCAGGATATCGGGTGACGTAAGCATCGAGGGAAGGTGCGAGGAGTTAAGGTTTGTCATCATCAGGATAAATGGGAGGAACCGGATGTTCTTTATCCTGTTGATTATCATGATGTTGAATATCATGATGCTGAAGATAGTGAAGACGGAAGTTGTCGCTGAAGTGAGCAGTGGACGTCAGGAGGATGTTCGCGCTTGCCGAACATGATGATGCTGTCGATAATCGAGTAAGGTGATGCTGTTGACATGCGAAAGGGCGAGGGCTTGTCATCAGGAGGATATCGGTCGGCACAGGAAATATGATGATGCTGACAGTGTTAAGACAGATATGATGATGATGATGATGATGATGATGATGGGCTGCAGACATCCATGCTGTATGTTAAGGTTATAGTGTGGATCCCTCTGCATCACTTCCTTTCTCTATTGTCAGCCAGACTTATCATTATCGGTAACCTTCAAATTTGTTAGCCCGATGTGGGACCTCTCGCCGATGTGTAGAATCCATCGCTTAGGCTTATGCTTCGGTGTGACTCCTCCGTTGTTCTCCGATATGTATAAGAGGACAGATCAAAGTAATTAGCATGCTCCCTTCAAAGTAACGACATGAGAGTAGAGCACGTCTGAGATGGTTATTGTAAAGGGACAAATCAAGTAGAGACATGTAGTTTCCTAGAGAATTTGGAACGCTTCCGCTCAGGCGATTGTAGGACAAACAAAGATGTTCTAACTTCCCCAGACCACCAAATTCTGCAAGTATGCTCCCCTTCAAGTTGTTGTGTGAAATTCTTTTCCAGTGAAGTTGTGAGTAATTGGCAAGAGATTTGGGAATAGAACCCTCTAGTCCATTTCTTCTTAAGTCAAGTATCTTCAATGCTTTCAACTGGTCAAACCAAGGTGGAATCCTTCCCTTGAAAGAACTAAAAGAGAGATTTAAAGTGCATAACAAGGAGAGACCTCCTTCGGATGGAAAAAGGGTACCTTTTAATTCCAATTGAGGGAGAATTATGGCCACCACTCTATTGGTATGTTTCTTGTACCAAACACTGGTCCAGAAGCACACATTTTCTGAATTGGTAGAAGTCTAGTTGGAGAAATGTGGTCTCCTCGACTACTATTATTGTAGGATATGCATAAACGGGTTTGTTGAAAAGGCTTTAGAAAATTTCAAGCAAATTCTATTGGCAAGTGTAAAGCTAGATTCTGCAACCTTTGTCAGCATCCTCTCTACCTCTACCAAAATGGGAGCTTTGGAATAGGGTATGGACATTCATCAAAGCATAATGGAAGTGGGATTTTTGTAGATATTCTAGTTGGAAATGCTCTGGTAGACATGTACGGAAAGTGTGGAAGCATATACAAGACACATGAACTGTTTGAAAAAATGCCTCAAAGAAATGTGGTCTCATGGAATAAGATGATTGCAGGATATATACACACTTACTCCGATGTGAGATTCATTACCCTTGTCTATCGGTAAGACCAATACCCTCGGTGAGACTTTTTACTTGCATTCCGACATTATAACTCTCCCCAATGTGTTTACCGTCCATTAGTCATCGGTAAGACTTCTACATCGGTCAGACATTCTCTTCGATTTTTGATATCGTATCTCACACCGAAACAATAAACACCGAACTACACCATCGGCCAGACCGCCTCTATCGGTGACACTTTTCTTCTCGCCTTCGAGAGCCCATCTCTTTCTGATGTTCCTTCTGTTAGTGTGACTGCCTCTCATCGGTGTAGTTCTCAACCGTTCTTCCGATGTGCTGATAAATAACCCATCGGTGACACTTAATGATTGTCACCCCGATATGACTTGATCGGTGAGATCAATGTTGTCGGCTCAACGGAACTTTGTCTCTCCGATAACTATTGTCAGTCCGATGTCTTCAATTTAGCCTATACATAACATGACTTGTTATAACCGGTCGACTAACGTATCTTTTCCCAATTTTCCCGATATGGCCCGTCAACCTTTGTATCCTTTGACATGTACATTCACCATTTACAACCACGATAAATGATAGCAGGATATACACGAAATGTCCACGCATACATAAACGATATACCCATGGATTGTATCTTTGGTGAAACAATACCAATGGTACAAAATATGTTGCTTCTCTTCATCCAAAAACAATGGTACAAAATTTTTCATAGATCAATGAAACGGATATCCGTTTTCAGAACGGATATCCATTTTGGGTTGCTTTTACCGAAGCAAAACTGATATCCATCTTGCTTTGGTACAAAGCAAGACGGATATCTATTTTGATTGTTGACTTTTTATGGATTGTAACGTGTTTTAATGTTTCAGTCTCTCCTTCGAACTTCACCCTTCGTGCTGACGACTTTTTTTTAATGCAAAATTGATAAAACGAAAAGGGTTTATAGAAAAAATTGTTAGCTTTCTAAAAATATAAGATTTATTTGGTTATCATTTTATTAAATAATTATCAATAATTTTCAATGTACCGTGTCTCTGAAATCCTGATGGACACATTGATTGAAAAACATCCATAACTTTCAAACCATTTCACCTTTTTGAGATCCGAAACCTGCGTCACACTCTATGCTTTTCTGGCTATAGGTTAAAAAGAAAAATTTGAATTTTGATTTTTTTTATCGAGTTAGGTTGGCTGGAAAATTACTTTTTATTTTTTAAAAAAAGTCACAGTAAAAAAATCATAACTAATTATTTTATTAGAAAAAAATTTCAAATAAATATGCATCACATCCGGACATGAGTCCTCTACTTATTTTGAAAGTTTCAAAAAAATATATATATTTTTACTCATAGTTAGGTTGGTTGGACAGACACCCACTTTTTATTTTTTTCTGGAAAATTTAATAGCTGTTCATTGAAATATTCAATTTTCACTAAGTAAATTTAGTTTTTTTTTTTTTTAAAAAATAGTAGCCTATAAACTAGATTCAATTCTCTACAAATTTCATTCTTACATCTTTTTCAAATTGTATAGATAATCCATTCAAAATTTCACATGAACTTGATAAAGTCTGATTTTTTGTATTTTCATTGCCACTTAGAGGTATAGTTTGGCCCATCATGATCCTGCACATACCGTGCCGTTAAGAACAACCAACGAGCTTTGAAAGGTCTTTTTGCGGGTTATCCAAGCTCCTCCGGATATATCCAGTTAGACGCGGAAGTTCTGCAAATATCAAGATATGCGTGTGTTATGGGAAAATGTGGTCGATATCAGTATATCAATATAATCCAAATAACTCAATGAAATTGGAATAAATAAGATCAAACACAAAGAACACAGTACCTTGGAAACCTTTCTATTCCGTGACTTCCATTGGTCGCCTATCTCGAATTGATCTCGTGTATGAATAGGGCCCTCAGAAGGTGTACTTCCTAAGTTTTTTCCAAGATGACAATGGAGAATGGTTGTTGATAGGTCTTGCAATGAAGAGGATCTTCATAATACAATGATAATGGTGATAATGGTGTGACAATTGATCTCAAGCTATGGAGTGATTTGTGCCAAAGGTACGCTGTGATTCCTGCAGAGTGAGTTTATAAAAAGCTTGGATGGATGAAATGGAGGAATAGGGGTTGTATTTATAGACTTGTGAGAAAGAAAATCAATGGTGTAGAATGAATAAGAAGATCAATAGTTGAAGAAATTTGAGAGAATGTGTGTGAATAGGGAGAGGACAAGTGTCCTGCTCCTTCATGCATCAGGGTAGTTAACAGAATAGATTGATGAGTTAAATGAGATGATTGACCAGTTAACAAAATTGATTGGAGAGATAAGTGGGCTGATTGGGGAGTTGACTGAGATGATTGAACACTGAACTCAGATGACTAATTAGTTAACAGATTTGATTTATGAGTTAACTAATCTGACTGGAGGAGAAATAGGACATGTGGGTGAGGGAATATTAGCTAATTAAATATTGGAATATTTAATTACACGTGCACATGGATCAATTGAATTATTTTTGGTATTAATTCAATTTTGGAGGAAATAGACAATTTAAATAAATATTAGGATTTATTTAAATATGGAGAATGAGAAGAATTAATTAAATAATTTGGTATTATTTAATTTAGAATGATTTTAGAAGAATTTGGATGATTTAATTAAATAAATGATTTTATTTAATTTTTGGAGAAATATGAATCAAATAAATAAATTGATTTATTTAATTATTGATAGAGGAATTTAAAATGAAATAAATAAATTTGCAGAAGTGTGTGCAAACCTAACAATATGTATGCAGAAATATCAGACCCTAGATGTCTCAATCAAGGGAAGATCAACAACTTGCTTTGAATCAATAAACACATACAACTTCACCTCAAGGAGATGATAACAAATGAAGACTTACATGAACAAGAAGGTGAATCACCAATTTCCGTGGAGGATCTCCAAGATCGATGTTGGAGGCTTCAACCCTTCTCCTGATCATGCAAAGGGTGTACAAACCCTAGGAAGAGCAAGATAGTCTCAAGATCTTGATTCCTAATCTCCATCCATTGTCTCCATGATAGAAAATATAGAATGCTTTTGAAAGCTTCAACAAGTCACTGATCTTCAATGGAAATTTTGGTAGAGTTTTGGCATCAAGCTTGCATAAGATTTGTGTACGTTAAAATGATTATCAAATGTCTTTTTATATCTAGCTTCAGGGTAATTCAAATTTTGAAATAACGTCTTGATATCGCACGAAAAACAAGAATTTGAAAACGGAAGTCTGGTCAATGGAAAATTCTCTGCAAAGCTTTGGTATCATGGAAGATTAAACAAAGGAAGCAAATAACATATGTGATGACTAGGGTGTCGTGGGTGAGGGGTATGTAAGCACTTGCAACCATCAAACATTCAAGGAATATGCCATTAATAACAACCAATGAGCTTTGAAAGGTCTTTTTGTGGGTTATCCAAGCTCCTCTGGAGTTTGTTGAAAAGGGGCTGAGGGACGTAAGCAAATAAAATAAGTTGGTGTAAAGTCAAAAGGAGGGAAGTGGGAGATTGACAGTCAACTGGATGCAGAGCTTTTCTTTATCACTGGATATATCTGGTGCTCGCTAAATTCCCCGCTTTGTCCTATCACCCTCATTTTTTCCACAAAATCCAACGACTTGTGAAAGCTTTGCACATATCCTGTATCATGTAAAACTCCTACAAACCTGCAAATAAATTGGATGTCCATAAAAATGATGAATGATAAAGGAATTTTGTCAGATGTGTTGCAATTTCTTGTTAGACATACATGCAAAATGTGGAGGCATAGACAAGACACGTGAACTATTGACAAAATGTCTTCAAGAAATGTAATCTCATGGAATGCCTTGATTACAAGACATATGAAACATACATTTAATTTCCTCATCCATCACTTGCTGCCGTAATGATATCCTATGAGGAGTAGATGTATTTCCTTGTGGTGAAGTAGCTATTGAATACAAGAGACGACAAATTCTTATTTTTTTATGATGTTTGGAAGATTGGGCTATGGGCATGTCTATATAATAAGAGTATAGTCTTGTGAGCATTACCATGAGCTGTGGTGGTTAGTAGTAGAGAAATCATGGACTTTGAAGTATAAACGATGTAAGCTTTATATTGAGTTAATTTAAGAAAAGTGGAAGGAAACTATACATAAGGCTGCTAGGATTTATGAGCTTATGACTGTCACACATGACTATATACAGCTATAACAGCCACAAGATAGTCAACTCCATTGCCAGAGTTTTGCAAATGGGACAACCATGAACATCAAGGATTATCAACAACAGTCACAGAGAAATCAATTTTCACTAAATTTCCTTCAAGCTTCCATGCTAGTTATAAGGATAGTCATCATCATGTTATGAACATATTTACTAGTTCAATTTCAAACTTTGCATCCTTGTTTCCAAAAATATTATCCCCTTGCACATGTTCATCAAACCATTATCATTGTTATGAATAAAGGAAAGCACCATTACATTATGAATGAGATCATTGCAACAGTAAAGACGATGATCAACACAATTTAATGAGATCATTCCTTGGACATGATATCTAGTTCTCCATTTACTACAAAGGCTATATTATGATTGAAGAAGTTATGTAGAAAAGAAATGTTGAGGTCTCGAAAAGTAATAGGTTCACCATTGCATGCAAGTATGCTTAAGAAGGGTGTTATGTTGTTGTCCTAAAGAGTTTAAAACAATCTCTAACTGTCCCAAAATCAGTCTCAAACTTATGACAGTCCAACAGACCAATGGAACCTATGATTTTGCCATGTTTTGAAGATAGGAAGGTGGTGTAGGATCCCAAGGACAGTGGATAATTGAAGTTCACCTAAAATAGTCAGAAATCAGTCCCAAATTGTCCTTGAACAGTCATGTACAATTAGGATAGCCATGACTACATTTTGAGTTTTAATTGCATACTTGTGGAATTCAGATGGAGATAAATAATGAGTCTAAGGGAGATGATCATGATTAGATAAGTGAAGAACATGACTTCCCTAATCCTCATGACTACATTTTGAGTTTTAATTGTATACTTGTGGAATTTAGATGGAGATAGAGAATGAGTCTAAGGGAGACGAGCATGATGAGGTAAGTGAAGAACATGACTTCCCTAATCCTTGAGACTACCTCGAAAATTATTCAAACAAGTTCCAAAACTGAATTTGACAATTCAGAAAACCTAGGACAATCACAAACATTTTAGATCCCTATCGATGATAATGAAGGAAGAAGTGGTAAAATTATGACGGGATGGATGAATGACGAATATAATCAAGAAAGAGACTGTCTTAACTTGAAAAATTGCCCTTGGAGCTATCCAAACATGCTTGGAATTGATTTTTGTAAACTCAAAAATTCTGGGACAATCATAATGCATTAATTTTTTGTTTTTTTTCACCTATACAGTGGATGCAAAAGTCATTTTTAACTTGATGGAAGGCTTAAGAAAATAATGAATATGGAAGGTGAAAGTGGATACAGAAAGAAACTGAGAAAATCATGAGAAAACATCCAACTTGTGAAGTTGCCTGTGGCAAAAAATTTGACAACAGGCTGCCCTTGATTAACCTATGGCTTAAATCTAATATATATATATTTTTAAATGCGCCTGGTAAACTTTTTAACATGACTGGCGACGCTGGTGCGACACGCCCTCCGGCTCCACGCGAATGCTTTTGCCCGGAGCAATGAACCGGTGAGGCCACAACATGGGGGACCTCATCCCCTAGCAAGAACACTTCAAACCCGCGAGCTCATTGGCCCAGCGAAGGCGTAAAGCCTTGTGAGCTCGTTGGCCCAGCGGGGGTTTGAACTCTGGTGGCCACCACTACAACCGAGTGACTTAACCACTGAACCATGCCGTCATCGGCAAATCTAATATATTTTGAACACTATATCTGAAATTGATTTATTTATGATGGAATTTATGTTGGTTTTGTTGGTTGTAAGTTCAAGAAACTCAAGACTTGAGGGGATTAGTTAGAATTATCTTAGAAGAATGAAAAACCTAGAGACATCATGTTGTCCTAGTCATGGAAAAGTGTGATTTTCCTGTTCAAATCACTATTGTACATGTAAGAGAAAGTCATTATGATGTCTAAGATGTTGGAAATAAGTTCCAGGAGCTAGAAGACTTAAGAGATTACAACTACATCTTGTTGTTCCTACAGATCCAGTCCAATGTCCAGGACATGTGCATAGTTGTTCCAGCAGTCCATCCATCAAAAGTTGTACCCAACAAGCATCTAGTTGGATATGCCTTCATATAAAATGTGCCACACACTCCTCTTGACCAGTCAACTCATTGGAAAAGTGATTTGTCCCATTAGATAACTCAAAAAGTTGCTATTTCATCTTGTTCTCATGAGCTAAAAAGTTGTTTTTTCGTCTTTTTCCTACAAGACAAAAGCAAATCCAGGATTGTAACTGCACATCATCCAAATTAAATGTTGTGTAATCTGGTCCATTGGTTTTGAGTCAACCTCCACCATTCATTCAAAAACTTGGTATGGAGCCTCCTCTATATAAGGGGCTGCCATTTCTCTCATTGTAATAGATTATTGATGTCAAATTGTTGACACTCTGCCATTTGAAGTTAATACAAAGAAAGTTTCTACAATTTTCCTAAGAATTTGTTTATTTGTGTTATTTATTTGGTTCTCATGGTTCTCTTCATGAGCTAAAATTAGTTAATTGTACTTTTGTAATGTTAATGGTTTGTTGAAGGTATCTGATGAACACTCTAGTCCATACTATTAGTATCTTGCTGATTGTAAGTTGCTGTGTATAGCTAGCCTAGGCCATTAAATTGAGCTTAGTTCAATTGCATTTCATAAGTTAAATCACACCCTAGTTTGGGTATTTGATGAATGAATGTGATTTGAAAATCTTTTATCTCCATTGAAGATAGCACAATTTTTTGCAGCACTGTAGCATTCTGGTAGCTTGGTAAAACATAAAGTGGTTAACTTAGGAATGTTTGTCTACCATCAATAAGCTTTTCATTGTGAATGTCGCTTAGGATCTTCTTTCTAACCCTTCACTGATTTTCATTTTCTTTTACAAAGTTATTAGATTTAGGTTTTCAAGCAACACCCATATTCTAAATCTGCTGAAAGTATCATAGGGGGTAAATCATAAAACACACAACAAAAATTTTACACAGAAAATAGAATGTTCTTTTATTGCTTTGGACAACTCGTTATATTACAAAAGCTCAAATACAATCAAGGGATGAATCCTCCACATGCTGCAACACACTACAACTTCCCTATATCCAAACTCTAGAATCATTTGCCTTTTGTAACCCCAAATCAGCTAGGGTTTTTGTTTTCTTGCCTTTTCTTGATTCTACACTTTCCCCCTTATCTCTACTACTATGGAGGGTTCCAAAAAATAGTTATTAATAGCCTTTTTGGCAGCCTCTAGCTAAATTTCAAAATTTGCTTCTCCCTCCAAAAATAGGTCAACTTCCGGGAGCCATAACTTTTGATCTAAGTGTTCGATTGATGAACTGTTTGAAGCGCCGAAAATCTCGTGGAGTACTCTATCTGCTAATTATCTGCTTTGTTGATTTTGCCCATTTTCAGGCCCGTATAGGGCCATTTAGTGCCTCAAATCTAAATTTGAATAATTTTCAAGCATTTTTCAGGAAACATAAACTTTAATATCTTTCAGCTCACCAATTATCTCTGCGTGATTCATTCTCCAAATGTATTATTTTTCATTTACGAAGCTTCCTACAAATTTTTGCTTCAATCCATGCCCAAATGCAAACTTTCCAAAAATAGCAATTTGGAAAAACTGAAAGTTCTACATCATTATTCAAACGATTATTAAACCAACAACACTAATTTCGAAAAGAAATTAAAAAAACATCAACTATTTTGAAACACCATCTTTTTTTGGGTGATGCAAGATTGCCCTTAGACCACTAGATGCTCCTACATCAAAAGATCTGAAAAAAATTTCACCCCCTAAGTTTTAGGATAAAAACCATAGGAGAACAAAATATTAAAGGGTAAAAAGACAATTAAACAAGAAGAAAAACCAATTGTTTCATTACCTCAAAAAGTAATATTAAGACACTGAAACTCACATTAGCCATGACTTGGGTCAAACCAAAAAAATAAAACAAGTGAAAGATACTCGAATAACTAAACCAAAAATGAAGAAACCTTCAGCAATACATGATTTTCCTTTTGGTTGTGGTCACAATACTCCTACTATAAGTAGGGAAACATTGATAGAGTACTTTCAAGTACATCTCGTTGGTGATACTTCAGATATCAATTTTGATGAAAAAGACCCAAAAGAAATAGAATTTGACTATGATTTTACATGTTATAATGAGACTTTTTGTAAATAACAAAATTGTGTAATCAACTATGTGAATGATTAAATGAATCAAGAAATCATGTTTAATGCTTTTTGAGCAAGTTCTCTAACTAAGCCTAAATTGTGGAAATCTATTTGTAGTGTAACATTTTACTCCCTTACTTGTGACTAGAATTAGTCACATAGTGCATGTAAAGTGAAATTGTAATACTTTCTTTGAGCTATTGATAAATTCTATAAATGTTTGTAAAGACCAACATTGTTTATTTATTTCATTTATGAGTAATCTAGTCATCGAATTTGACATCTATTTATCTTGTGACTTATGGTCATGCTTGATTTATTGTTAAAAAATTGAGCTCATTTTATGGCTTATTGTTGGAATAAAAATTCTTTAACTTTGTTGTTATTTTATAATTATGGTGGCTATGCTACAATATTTCAATTGTTGGTCATGTATCGTGTGTTCTCTATAATTTCCATAATGGACCTTTGATGGGTTGTATAATGGACTGCAAGATAACATAGACCAACTTCATGTCAAAACTCAAATATGCATCAATCAAAATGATTCCTACATGCATCCATGATGAAATTATTTCAATCATGCCGCCTTACCAACCATCTATAATCCCTCTCCCAGATAATTCTCTTTGAAATCTATAAAAGTGTTGATTCTTTCCTATCAATTTTTTAGCGAATCTTGATTAGATCTAGCATTTAAAAATATCAATTAAATCATATCATAATTCAACATTACAAAATGTCTAATCATTACTTGTAATCATTATCATTAGCACGTCAAATAATTATCAGCATAATCATAATTATTTATCCTCATTGTATACATGATAAAAGTATTTATAACTAGACATAGAAAATAAAGATTTGATAGCTTGGGTGAGGAAGATTAGCTAGGCTCGCACATCAAAACACTCACTTAACACTTCAAAGAATGCAAATTACATTAATATTTTGCAAAATCTGTAATGATTACTTGTAATCATTAGCATTAGCACGTCAAATAGTAATCAACATAATCATAATTTTTTTATTTTATGCACTATAAAAGTATTTATAACTAGATATAGGATTTATAAAGGTTTGACATCTTGGGTGAGAGAGATTAACTAGGCTGACACATCAAAATAGTCGCTAACACTTCAAAGAATGCAAATTACACGCCTCACACATTAAAACACTCACTACCACTTAAAAGAATGCAATTTACATGCCTCACACATTAAAACACTCACTAACACTTAAAAGAATGCAATTTACATGCATTACACATAAAAACACATAAAGTGAATGTCAAAACTTAAACACACATCAAAGATTTAGTGCACATACACATAATGAAGGTCAAAGTTCAAACACACTTCATCCAAGCCACAAAAGATTGAAAGTATGCAAAAAAGTTCAAGCACAAAAAAAATTTCAAATAAAATAGTCACTAACCCTTAAAGAACGCAAATTACATCATGCCTCACACACATCAAAACATAGAAAGTATAGGCCAAAGCTTGAGTGCACATACACACAATGAAGATCAAAGTTCAAACACACTTCATCCAAGCCATAATACTAACCCTTAAAAGAACGCAAATTACATCATGCCTCACACACATCAAAACATAGAAAGTATAGGCCAAAGCTTGAGTGCACATAGACACAATGAAGATCAAAGTTCAAACACACTTCATCCAAGCCACAATAATATGAGATTGAAATCATGCCAAAAAGTTGACAAAAAGTTCAAGCACAAAAAATAAATTCAAATAAAATACTCACTAATCCATAGAAGAACGCAAATTACATCATGCCTCACACACATCAAAACATAGAAAGTATAGGCCAAAGCTTGAGTGCACTTACACACAATGAAGATCAAAGTTCAAACACACTTCACCCAAGCCACAATAATAAGAGATTGAAATCATGCCAAAAAGTTGACAAAAAGTTCAAGCACAAAAAAAAAATTCAAATAAAATACTCACTAACCCTTAAAAGAACGCAAATTACATCATGCCTCACACACATCAAAACATAGAAAGTATAGGCCAAAGCTTGAGTGCACATACACACAATGAAGATCAAAGTTGAAACACACTTCATCCAAGCCACAATACTAACCCTTAAAAGAATGCAAATTACATCATGCCTCACACACATCAAAACATAGAAAGTATAGGCCAAAGCTTGAGTGCACATACACACAATGAAGATCAAAGTTCAAACACACTTCATCCAAGCCACAATAATATGAGATTGAAATCATGCCAAAAAGTTGACAAAAAGTTCAAGCACAAAAAAAAAATTCAAATAAGATACTCACTAACCCTTAAAAGAACGCAAATTACATCATGCCCCACACACATCAAAACATAGAAAGTATAGGCCAAAGCTTGAGTGCACATACACACAATGAAGATCAAAGTTCAAACACACTTCATCCAAGCCACAATAATATTAGATTGAAATCATGCCAAAAAAGTTGACAAAAAGTTCAAGCACAAAAAAAAAAATTCAAATAAAATACTCACTAACCCTTAAAAGAATGCAAATTACATCATGCCTCACACACATCAAAACATAGAAAGTATAGGCCAAAGCTTGAGTGCACATACACACAATGAAGATCAAAGTTCAAACACACTTCATCCAAGCCTCAATAATAAGAGATTGAAATCATGCCAAAAAGTTGACAAAAAGTTCAAGCACAAAAAAAAATTCAAATAAAATACTCACTAACCCTTAAAAGAACGCAAATTACATCATGCCTCACACACATCAAAACATAGAAAGTATAGGCCAAAGCTTGAGTGCACATACACACAATGAAGATCAAAGTTCAAACACACTTCATCCAAGCCACAATAATAAGAGATTGAAATCATGCCAAGAAGTTGACAAAAAGTTCAAGCACAAAAAAAAAAAAATTCAAATAAAATACTCACTAACCCTTAAAAGAACGCAAATTACATCATGCCTCACACACATCAAAACATAGAAAGTATAGGCCAAAGCTTGAGTGCACATACACACAATGAAGATCAAAGTTCAAACACACTTCATCCAAGCCACAATAATAAGAGATTGAAATCATGCCAAAAAGTTGACACTGAACAAAGTCAAAAATACAACACACAAAAGTTCAAGAACAAAAAATTATTCATCCAAACAAACACAAAATGAGTCAATTCTCACACTTCAAAAAACACAAATAAAATGCGAAAGAACATTTAAAAGAACACAAACTACATGTCTCACACAATAAAACCCACAAATTGAATGTCCAAACTCACACACCTCAAAACACACAAAGTGACTCTCAAAACTAATATACACCTCAAAATGCACAAATTAAAGGCCAAAGCTCAAGCACACACTAAATGCCAAAGTTCATATACACCTCAAAATTCACAAACTAAATGCCAAAGCTCAAGCACACACACAATGGAGTTCACACTAAACACGTTCTTCATCCAAACCACAATAAGAAATCTAAACTTTAAACAAACATAAAGTGAGCCAATTCTCACACTTCACATAACACAAATTAAATGCTAAATTCACACAACACTTCAAAGAACACATTTTCATGACTCACACATCAAAACACACAAAGTGTTCATGTTCAAACTCACACGCCTCAAAACACACAAAGTGAATCTCAAAACTCATATACACTTCAAAATGCACAAACTAAAGGTCAAAGTTCAAGCTCATACATTCTTTATCCGAACCACAATAAGAAATCTAATGTTTAAACAAACATAAAGTGAACCAATTCTCACACTTCACAAAACACAAATTAAATGCTAAACTCACACATCAAAACAACACACAAGGTGAATGTCAAGCTAGAATAAGTAAATGCCAAAAATAAAACACACAAACTAAATGCCAAAACTCACACTCCTCAAAATTAAAATATACTTCATCCAAGCCACAGTAAGTAAATGCCAAAAATAAAACACACAAATTAAATGCTAAACTCACACATCCAAACAACACACAAAGTGAATGTCAAGCTAGAATATGTAAATGGCAAAAATAAAACACATAAACTAAATGCCAAAAATAAAACACATAAACTAAATGCCAAAACTCACACTCCTCAAAATTAAAATATACTTCATCCAAGCCACAGTAAGTAAATGCCAAACCTCACATACCTCAAAACACAAAGTGAATGCCAAAACTCATATACACCTCAAAACACACAAACTAAAAGCCAAAGCTCAATCACATATAGAATGGTTCACACTAAACACAAAAACACACTAAGTAAAAGCCAAAGCTAAAACATTCTTCATCCTAACCACAATAAGAAATCTAAAGTTTAAATAAACATAAAGTGAGCCAATTCTCACATTTCACAAAACACGAATTAAATGCTAAACTCACATGACACTTCAAAGACCACAAATTGCATGGCTCACACATCAAAACACATAACACACAAAGTAAATGTCAAAACTTAGAGACATCAAAACACAAAGTAGAGAGCAAAGCTCAATTGCACACACACAATGAAGGTCAAAATTAAACATACTTCATCCAAGCCACAATAATAAGTTGAAAATAACTGCCAAAAAAACATGCACACTTACTGAAAGCCAAAATTCTCACTTCAAAAAAAGAAATTAAATTCCAAAGATCAAAGATTAAATTAAAATCACAAAAACTTAACTCAAAAACACTCAAATCAAATAAAATGAATGTCAAAATTTTAGTTACACTTCATCCAAACCATAAGAAATTCTAAAAAAACTACAAATTTTGCACTAAATAGTTTGTCTAAATCATAAGAAATAGTATTAAACATACTTCATCCAAGCCACAATAATAAGTTGAAAATAACTGCCAAAAAAACATGCACACTTACTGAAAGCCAAAATTCTCACTTCAAAAAAAGAAATTAAATTCCAAAGATCAAAGATTAAATTAAAATCACAAAAACTTAACTCAAAAACACTCAAATCAAATAAAATGAATGTCAAAATTTTAGTTACACTTCATCCAAACCATAAGAAATTCTAAAAAAACTACAAAGTTTGCACTAAATAGTTTGTCTAAAGCATAAGAAATAGTTTACACACACACACAAAGAGCTCAAAGTTTAAAGTTCACAAAGCAAGCCAATAATCCTCACACTCTAAAAAAACACAAATTAAATGTGAAAGTTAACTCACACAACACTTCAAAGAATATAAATTGCACTACTCTACGCCTCTAAACATACAAGCGCAATGAATTTCAAAGTTTGACAAAAACACTTCATCCAAGCCTCAATAAGGATGTAGAAAGTAAATGCCAAACTTAAAACATGTAATGAATGCCAAAATTCTCACTTCAAAAAAACATGCACACTTACTAAAATCCAAAATTCTCACTTCATAAAACACAAATTAAATTCCAAAGATCAAAGATTAAATTAAAATCACAAAAACTTAACTCAAAAACACTCAAATCAAATAAAATTAATGTCAAATTTTTAGTTACACTTCATCCAAACCATAAGAAGTTCTAAACAACTACAAAGTTTGAACTAAATACTTTGTCTAAAGCATGAGAAATAGTTTACACACACACACACACAAAGAGCTCAAAGTTTAAAGTTCACAAAGCAAGCCAATAATCCTCACACTCTAAAAACACATAAATTAAATGTGAAAGTTAACTCACACAACACTTCAAAGAATATAAATTGCACTACTATACGCCTCTAAACACACAAACACAATGAATTTCAAAGTTCAACAAACACACTTCATCCAAGCCTCAATAAAGATGTAGAAAGCCAATGCCAAACTTAAAAACACATAATGAATGCCAAAATTCTCACTTTGAAAAATACAAATAAATTTCAATGATCCCACTATAAAACCACAAAAAGTAAATGCTATAGTTAACTCACACAACACTTCAAAAAATTTGAATTGAGTGTCTCACACACATCAAAACACACAAAGTGAAAACACATATAAAAACACCCAATGTTCAAACATAAGAAATAAAATTCAAATTTTTAAAAAATTCCATGAATCCATAAATAGTTGTTCATCCAAACCACAATTATGAGAAACACAATTCATCTAAAAGCAAAAGAATAGTTTCAAAACACAAAATGAAGACCAAACTCAAAAGGACACACATAATAAAGGTCGGTCCAAACCACAAAGTCCAAACAATTTTGAATTGAATGTCTCACACACGTCAAAACACCTAATGTTCAAACATAAGAAATAAAATTCAAAGTTTTAAAAAAGTTTCATCAACCCATAAAAGGTTGTTCATCCAAACCACAATTATGAGAAACACACTTCATGTAAAGCATATGAATAGTTTCAACACACAAAGTGAAGGCCAAACTCAAAAGCACACACATAATAAAGGTCAAAGTCCAAACCACAATAAGAAGTCAAAGTTAGACAATATCCAACATAGAATAAATCCAAACTCAAGTCCACATACACACTATGAAGGTCAAGGTTCAAACACACTTCCAAATGATAGGATGCTCAAGGTTCAAACACAAAAAACATACAAAATGAAGGGTAAAGTACATATACTTCATCAACACACTTCATCTTCATTCAAACCATACAAAATACACACCATAAAAAGTCTGCCATGTATTCAACACACATATGAGAAACATACTTCATCTAAAGCATAAGAATAGTTTCAACACACAAAGTGAAGGCCAAACTCAAAAGTACACACCTAATAAAGGTCAAAGTCCAAACTACAATAAGAAGTCAAAGTTAGACAATATCCAACACAATCAAGCCAAACTCAAGTCCACATACACACTATGAAGGTCAAGGTTCAAACACACTTCCAAATGATAGGATACTCAAGGTTCAAACACAAAAAACATACAAAATGAAGGGCAAAGAACATATACTTCATCAACACACTTCATCTTTATTCAAACCATACAATATACACACTATAAAAAGTCTAACATGTATTCAACACACATATGAGAAACATACTTCGTCTAAAGCATAAGAATAGTTTCAACACACAAAGTGAAGGCCAAACTCAAAAGCACACACATAATATAGGTCAAAGCCAAAATCACAATAAGAAGTCAAAGTTAGACAATATCCAACACACAATCAAGCCAAACTCAAGTCCACATACACACTATGAAGGTCAAGGTTCAAACACACTATGAAGGTCAAGGTTCAGACACACTTCCAAATGATAGGATACTCAAGGTTCAAACACAAAAAACATACAAAATGAAGGGCAAAGAACATATACGTCATCAACACACTTCATCTTTATTCAAACCATACAAAATACACACCCTAAAAAGTCTACCATGTATTCAACACATATATGAGAAACACACTTTATCTAAAGCATAAGAATAGTTTCAACACACAAAGTGAAGGCCAAAATCAAAAGCACACACATAATAAAAGTCAAACTCCAAACCACAATAAGAAGTCAAAGTTAGACAATATCCAACATACAACAAAGCCAAACTCAAGTCCACATACACACTATAAAGGTCAAGGTTCAAACACACTTCCAAATGACACAATAAAACATACAAAATCAAGGGCAAAGTACATATACTTCATCAACACACTTCATCTTCATTCAAACCATACAAAATACACACCATAAAAAGTCTACCATGTATTCAACACACACATGAGAAACACACTTTATCTAAAGCATAAGAATAGTTTCAACACACAAAGTGAAGGTCAAACTCAAAAACACACACATAATAAAGGTCAAAGTGCAAACTACAATAGGAAGTCAAAGTTAGACAATATCCAACACACAATGAAACCAAACTCAAGTCTAATTACACACTATGAAGGTCAAGGTTCAAACACAATTCAAAATGATAAGATGCTCAAGGTTCAAACACAAAACGTACAAATACTTCATCAACACACTTCACCTTTATTCAATCGATACAAAATACACACCATAAAAAGTCTACCACGTATTCAACACACATATGAGAAACACACTTTATCCAAAGCATCAGAATAGCTTCAACACACAATGTGAAGACCAAACTCAAAAGCACATACATAATAAAGGTCAAAGTCCAAACCACAATAAGAAGTCAGAGTTTGACAGTATCCAACACACAATGAAGCTAAACTTGAGTCCACATACACACTATGGAGGTAAAGGTTTAAACACACTTTCCAAATGATAGGATGCTTAAGGTTAAAACACAAAAAGTACAAATAGTTCATCAACACACTTTATCTTCATTAAAACCATATAAAATACACACCATAAACAATCTATCATGTATTCAACACACATATGAGAAACACAATTCATCTAAAGCATAAGAATAGTTTCAACAAACATAGTGAAGGCCAAACTCAAAAGCACACACATAATAAAGGTCAAAGTCCAAACCAAAATAAGATGTCAAAGTTAGACAATATCCAACACACAATGAAGCTAAACTCGAGTCCACATACACACTATGAAGGTCAAGGTTCAAACACAATTCTAAATGATAGGATGCTCAAGGTTCAAACACAAAAGACATACAAAATGAAGCACATATACTTGATCAATACACTTCATCTTCATTCAAACCATACAAAATGCACACCATAAAAAGTCTACCATGTAATCAACACACATATGAGAAACACACTTCATCTAAAGCATAAGAATAGTTTCAACACACAAAGTGAAGGCCAAACTCAAAAACACACATAATAAAGGTCCAAACCACAATAAGAAGTCAAAGTTAGACAATATCCAACACATAATGAAACTGAACTCAAGTCCACATAGACACTATGAAGGTCAAGGTTCAAACACACTTCCAAATGATGATGCTCAAGGTTCAAACACAAAAAACAAACAAAATGAAGGGCAAAAGTACATATTCTTCATCAACATACTTCATATTCATTCAAAACCGTACAAATACACACCATAAAAAGTCTACCATGTATTCAACACACATATGAGAAACACACTTCATGTAAAGCATAAGAATAGTTTCAACACACAAAGAGATGGTCAAACTCAAAAACACACACATAGTAAAGGTCAAAGGCCAAACCACAATAAAAAGTCAAAGTTAGACAATATCCAACACACAATGAAGCCAAACTCAAGTCCACATACACATTATGAAGGTCAAGGTTCAAACACACTTCCAAATGATAGGATGCGTAAAGTTCCAACACAAAAAACATAGAAAATGAAGGGAAAAGTACATATACTTCATGAACACACTTCATCTTCATACATTCCATACAAAACACACCATAAAAAGTCTACTATGTATTTAACACACATATGAGAAACACACTTATTCTAAAGCACACGCCATAAAAAGTCTACCATGTATTCAACACACATATTACAAACACACTTATTCTAAAGCATAAGAATAGTTTCAATACAAGGCCAAACTCAAGTCCACATACACATTATGAAGGTCAAGGTTCAAACACACTTCCAAATGATAGGATGCGTAAAGTTCCAACACAAAAAACATAGAAAATGAAGGGAAAAGTACATATACTTCATGAACACACTTCATCTTCATACATTCCATACAAAACACACCATAAAAAGTCTACTATGTATTTAACACACATATGAGAAACACACTTATTCTAAAGCACACGCCATAAAAAGTCTACCATGTATTCAACACACATATTACAAACACACTTATTCTAAAGCATAAGAATAGTTTCAATACAAGGCCAAACTCAAAAGCACACACATAATAAAGGTTGAATTCCCAACCACAATAAGAAGTCAAAGTTAGACAATATCCAACTCACAAACAAAAAGTACACATACTTCATCAACGCACTTCGTCTTAATTCAAATCATACAAAATACACACCATAAAAAGTCTACCATGTATTCAACACACATATAAGTCATATAAGGTTAAAAAATAATACCTACACTAATATGAAGTGGATCACACTTAATAGTAAAAACACATAAAAACCTTAGTTCCAAATAAAAGTAGCACAATAGGTAAAAAGAGAAAATGGATGTAAAAAGTTCACATACTTCATAAATAGCCTAAGATATAGCCATCAAAACACATCTAGTTGGATGCTTAAAAATTCACAATTAAAAATGTAAACAGATAAAACCCATAAATAAGAACACATTTAGCACAATGCATATAGTCCAATAAACACATGCAAATGGATGTAAAAAAGTTCACATAGTATGCTCAAGGTTGAAACACAAAAATATATATAAAATGAAGGGCAAAGCTCACTACATATACTTCATCACACACCATATAAAAGTTCACATACTTCATCTATAGCTCAACATGGATTTTAAAATTTTCACACTTACTATTATTGTCACACTTCATCTATAATAAGTGGATGCATAGTTCAAACACATAAAAGTCATGATAATTGAACATATTTCATAATATAAAAATGAAAACATATAAGGATGTAAAAAATTCACTTCATAAAAAGAAAATGTAGATTAAAATTAAAAATTAGTCTTCTATCCATCCTCCTTCACACTACATAAATAGGTAGTAAATTAAAAATGTAAAATTAAATTAATTTTTAAAAGCATAATTTTTTTGTGGATTGAATTAAGCTTATTAAGTTAGCTCAACAAATTAAAATGAAATAAAACTTTCAAAGATATCAAAAGAAAATTTCAAGATTTAAATTTACACACTTTCATAATAATACCATTCAAACTCTAAAAATACTTTATTATTAGTTCACCTCAAAGTGGTACAAAAATTAATTCAAACTATTACAAAGATTCTAATAACATAGTAACATAGTCTACTTTAAAAATAATCTAATGAAACAATCTACTTGGAACCATTAATAATTCATTTTAACAAAATAATCCAATGAAATTTTCTTATAATACTATCTACTTAAAACTATTAGAAAAATGATATAACAAAATAATTCAATAACTTTTTTAATAAAATAATCCGTCCAGCAAAAATATTGATCCACAAATTTTATAGAAAGATTATTGTATAAAAATTATCTACTTAGAACCATTTCAAAAATAATATAATAAACTAATTCACTAACTTTTCTAATAAAATAAAGATTGGTCCACTTTATACAATGTGTTAATAATCCACATCTACAGCAGGAAAATATTCTAATAGAACAGTCCACTTCATACAAAGATTAATAGTCCACTTTAAAAGTGGACTAACAAAACAGTCCACTGACTTTGTAAATACAACAGTTAGTTCAACAATTCAATTAAAATGTCTAAATAAAACCTTTTATTTGATAGAGATTAGACATTTCTTAAAACTACTACTGATAATCTACTGATAATCAATTTCTGACGATCTCATCAAAACTGTTAGGGCACCAAGAACGTTTAACTGCACCAACCCACTCAAAAAGACATTATCTTTAAATAATAAATAATGAAGGTTTAAACCCTACCCTATTTTGAGAAAAGATTTCAGTAAAAATAATTCTAGATATACTTTAAAGGGAAAAAAAAATAGTCTCAAAATTAATAATGTAATTTTATCTAAATGTAATTATACCTGAACAAACTATAAGATTAAAATAATATTCTAAATTTGAAGCGACCCTCTAGCACACAAAATTAGATATATATTAACTTTAAGCAACCCTACACTACACAAAATTAGATACACATACACAAAATTAGATAGATATACTACCTTCCATTCCCCTGTTTGCCGCTTCGAATTCATTATTCCCATATTTCGCTGGCAGCCCACCCTTTCCCGTACAGTGAACAATATGCTAATTAATAGCAATCAGAGGAAAAAAAACTTAGAGCTTTACTTCGTTTCTAAGCAACACAATCTTATGCAAAATAATTTCCTAAACCCTGACATAAAATAGCAGAGCCTTAATCTTAATGTGGGGAAAACAGCATTCAAGACCAAGCAAGGCTTGTATGAGGTACAACATTTCCTACCATTTGGATTGTGCAATGCTCCAGCTACCTTAATAAGTGTGATTGTCTATTTAGATGATATATTGGTTTTTAGTAGAACATAGGAAGAACATATTTCTCATCTCAAGCAAGTACTACAAGTGGTGAAGAAGAACAAGTTGCTTTTAAATGGGAAAAAGACTGAGTTTGCAAGAACATCACTTCTTTATCTTGAACATGTGGTGGAGAATGGTGAAACCAAGATTGAGATTATTGTGGATTAGCCAAAGCCCACATTTTCTCTCTCAACAACAACAACGGAGGAGGAGGAAAAGAGAGAGATCTCTCTCTTTTCCTCCTCCTCCGTTGTTGTTGTTGAGAGAGAGAGAATCACAGATGCTAGGAAATGTTTTCATTGAGTTACAGAACAGCAGTGTGCATTTGAAGAACTCAAGTGCAAAATCAATCATGCACTCGTACTTGTTTTTCCCAATCTTCAGCAACCTTCTGTTGTTGACACTGATGCTAGTGATAATGCTATAGGAGTTGTTTTGTTGCAGGAAGAAGACTGGTTTGCTATCAAAGGCACTGTCCTAAACTATAGTACATATGACAAGTAGTTGTATGGTTTGGTCTCTGCAATGAAGAAGTGGAAACACGATCTCATGGGCAAGGAAACAACAGTGCAAACAAATCATCAACCACTCCAATAAGAAAGCAAAATTACAAGAAGAAGACAGTGCTCAGTAGAGCAACTACAAGACAGCCATAGAACTCCACAAAGTACAACCCAGCAAAGAACAGAACTGAAAAATACAGCTCCTGTAGAAAAAAACATCAGTCCTGTAGCCTAAACAGTCCTGTGCCATACCCCTTGGACAGAATCAGCCCTGAAATATAATTGCAGCACCATAAACAGAAAGAGACCATTGTGGCGTGACAAGATTTAAGACAGTTTCAATTGGTGATCAAATATAAGTGGGGCGTGACTAACATGGTGGCTGATCAGTTGTCAAGACCAAGACTGGCACTTCTTTCAGTGGTTAGTACCCTTACTTTGTTGGAGATATTTGCTAAGGAAGTTTCTATTGATGGCTATTTGCTAAGGAAGTGGCTAATTTTGAGCCAAATCTTGATTATTTCTTCAAGATGGGCTCCTCTACAAAGTGGGAAAGTTGTACATACATAAAGAGAATGTTGTTATTTATGCAGGAGGCTCATACCTTGAGAGTTGCAGGGCATTGTGGAGTATCTAAAACAGTTTCAAACCCTCGGCCTTATGTTTATTTTCCTATGTGCAAGAGGATTTGTCAAACTTCATTAGGCATAAGTAAGCCAAGCAACTGGAAACTTGGAATACCAGCCTGGCAGCCACTACCCCTGGCTACTAGACCATGAGAGAGCGTCTCCAAATATGGGTTACTTTACAAAGGGGGTTAAGTTATAGAACCTAAGGAGAAGGTTGTTATTTATGCATGAGGCTCATACCTCGAGAGTTGCAGGACATTTTGGAGTATTCTAAAATAGTTTCAAACCTTCAGCTTTATGTTTATTGGCCCGTGACAGGCAAGAATATGTGTCAAAATTCATTAGGGGCTGCAAGTTATGTATCATAAGCAAGACAAAGCAACTGGAAACTTGGACTACCCGTGGCTACTAGACTATGCAAGAACATCTCCATGGATTTTATGGGTGGTCTTCCAATGTCCAAGCATGACTACCTATTTGTAGTGGTATACCAATTCAGAAAGATGTGTGTGTTAATTGCATACAAGAACAACTTGAAGGGAAGGGATGCGGCTGAGTTGTTCTTCAACCATGTGCCGGTTCATTTTGGACTTCTAAAGAGCATCATAACAGATAGGGATACTGTCTTTTTGGAAAAGTGTTGATGACTACAAGCTGGCTGATATGTTGTCAAGACAGATTTAACCCTAAACAAACCTTATTAAACTCATAGAAGTCTTTTTTGTGAAATGGCAGATTTAACCCTAAGCCAGAAAAAATAATAGAACCTTAGTCTTCTTTCTGAAATGGCACGATTTAACCCTAACCCAGAAAAATTAATATAACCTTAGTACCTTAGTCTTCTTTCTGAAATGGCAGATTTAACCCTAAGCTAGAAAAATTAATATAACCTTAGTCTTCTTTCTGAAATGGCAGAAACGGAAAAAGATTCAAAACACTGGAAAATGCATATCTCCACATTGGGCGAAACTTCAGCATAGAAAATGGCAGATTTAACCCTAAGCTAGAAAAAATAATATAACCTTAGTCTTCTTTGTGAAATGGCAGAAATGGAAAAAGATTCAAAACACTGAAAGATGCATATCTCCACATTGGGGGAAATTTTATGCAGAAATTTGTAAACTAATAATCTGAAAAATTTGAGAGCATAGAAAATAAAATTCAAACAATAAAATTTAAAATCATACTTACCAGATGCATCCTGTCCCATTTGTCTGGTTTCATTCCAGGGCTTTAATTCAAATTTCTTTACAATCCACTACTCACAAAAAGCATGTAAACAGACAGAGCACGGCCGTACTACATAAAATCCCAGCCCGAAAAAGGAAACACAATACAAAATACAAATGCAGAAACCAGAAACGAAAAGTCTCAAATCAAAAACCAAAACACAAATTGAAGAATTCACGAATTTAAAAACAAAACATGATATGAACTAAAAAAAAAATCAATGGAATAATACTGTAATATTAGGTATTTATAGAGCATGGCCAGGCCTCAACATGCTCTTCAACGGCTCTCCCACACTCCATTGGAGCTCTGTCCTAAAATTAGAATGAACTTGGTAGATGACTATCACATGATGTCAGCCCATAAATTAGAAAAAAAAAAAAAAAAAAAAGTTTATGAGATCTTTCAATTTTGTAAAAAGATTTTTATTAGTTGCCTTGAGAGGTAGATTATTATTGTATCTTAGAAATTAATTTTTAAATTAGTCTATAGTTAGTTTATTTATTATAGTTTTATTATTATGTTTATTATTTCATCTTACCAATTTTTAAATATAATTTTTTTATTATATATTGTTAGAAGGACAATAAGATTCAATTTTGCAATATATTGCTTAATAAGTTCTATTGTTATGTTAGCTATCTAATTTTATTTTTTCTTGTAACTACTTGTTATTTTGTTACTAGGGAGAAAATGGGGAGTATCAGGGCCTAGTAATAGCTGAGTGGATGGGTTGAGGCTCAGCAAAAGTTGACACATAAGTTCTCAATGCTTTGTGGTATTTAAAACATGCGAACACTAAATAAATATAATGGACTCACCACTTATGTCAACAATGACCTCATATGGCACAGTTTAATACTCTTTTTAGAATGTAAGCACACATTCATGACCACATATACAAATACCTTAAGCCAATAAAATAGCCACACCTCGAGCCAAGTGGATTTGATATTTTTGACAATGAACTCGATCTAATAAGATAGGACGAGATTTGATGTCTAGTAGATGTCTCAAACATAAAATCATAAATATTTTGGATATGAGAGCCTAAGTAAATCTAAGTTTATAATAGCCTACATCCACAAGGAGCATTGGAACATTACATAGGTGAAGTTCGAAAGTAGATGACCAAATAAATTAGGAAACCTGAGTCATGCAAGAGTCGAGAGATTGGACCATGTCAAGCACAAGATATAATGGCTAGAGTTTGTTGCACTTTAAGGAATTGGGTTGTTTAGCCTTCAACCATCAATCTTATATTGAATAATTATCATCATAGATACTTGTCTAAACTTAACATACCAAGACTAAAATAACTTGATAACCTACCTATTGTGCCTTGCACACACGCCCCATTGAATGAATGGGGACCCCCTCCCTCTGATTTGGCATAGTCTGGGTCTTTTCCTTGGAGGGATATTTGACTGACGTTGTCAAAATAATCCATTTGAGAGTCAAAATTTCAATTTTCCCTGATGGAGAGTGTTTGGGGTGCCTTGGAGTTCAAATTATTAAGTCATGAGTCTCTTTGCCAACAAGATTCAAGTCCCAAAAATTCCTTTGCATTAAAAACATGCATCACTGACCTTGGCATTGAAAACTTCACCTACTGCCAAAAGGGCTAAAATCAGATATCACTGCCTCAGCACTCAAAATTAGAGTCACCGACTTTGGTGCTAAAATCATGAACCACAGAATTTACGCTAAAAGTGGATGCTACCAACTTGCGCCAAAATTGCATGGCACTGCCTTCTGTTAGTGAGTTCCGAAACTAGTGCAAGGTTGGCACCTTCGAAATTCCCCGCCGGCACATCGTCATATCCTTTGCGCTAGATTTGTCATGCACTGACCTGCATTGAAAAGTGCCTTTACAAACTTTTGTCTAACACCTGCCAAACTCGTGTAAGTCGATGTCACTCAAATTCGACACTAAAGCCTATTGTCATTCACTTTATACATCCTACGTTGAAAACTATCCTCACTGACTTGCACTAAATATCAGTCCTCCTGCCTTAAGGTAGTAGACCCCAAAACACATGCTAGATCGGTACCCTCCCAAATCCTCGCTTCCTCAAGAGAGCCTTCCTTTTTCGCTGTCTTGTGACACCTAATTTTTCCGCATCTCTTTGTCTGTTCGTTGGGTTTGATATGTCTTGAGCTTTAGTTAAGTTTCTGATATGTTTTGACTGGGGAGGCCCCTTATTGATATGAGTTGTTTACCCTAGTTTACCCTTCGTTGGCTGAGATATCATGAGATCACATTAAGATCAAGATTGGGCCATAAATAGTTTCAATTTCTCAAAATAGGTAACCTCTGCCTTTATACAGAATGGAGACTCGGAGTTTTGAGTATAAGTTGGTCTGATATTGAAGGAAATTGTAATGACCTTGTTGTGTATTAATTAAGGGTACAAAGTATATTGTGGCTTTGAAGAGCCCAAGTTGCAGGACATTCGTGGTCAAGTGGATAATGTGGGAATCCCATGTCTGAAAGGATAAGTCCGCCAATGAACATTTTCCCCGCAAATACATTTCTCTTCAATATCTAAGGTCCACCAAATTGCCACAATCCAAACTTGTTGGAAAATATCAAATTGTGTGAATGAAGTGATGTCTTCAGGTGATGTGAAATCTACTATGCCATAAGAGTTTGTAGACAGCCCTTCAAACATGAAGGATGGAAGGATTTCGCCGGTTGTTATGGTTTTAAATATGAGGTATCAAAGTACTAACTGGATATAAAAGCGGGATTTTTATGGATGACTGGAGTTTGCGAGGATTTTGTTCCCATTCGGACTTATCCATCGAGGCCCTGAACCTCCGCAATATCCCTCAATGCTCAAAATCTCCACAAATTATTTAAATTGCAGAACGTGTGAAGACAGTGCGAACATGGAGCAAGAAAGTCACCTTTGAAGAAAAGTGGACATACGTCAAAGCATAAGGGAAAGAGGATCATCGTTAGATGTTTCGGTTGTGACTACATTGTTATGGAAGCATTGACCAGGCATGTGAACCATCAGATAAAGTGTTTTGAAGGAAAGTGTCTCATTGCGGGGAATTCACCCCCAATCGGATGATATTTGGTAGACCATTGTTTCTCCGCAATGTCCAGTTAAAGACAATATTCTCGCAACTCTGGTCAATGGAAAATTCTCCGCAAATCTTTAGTATCATGGAAGCTTAAACAAAGGAAGTAAATACCATATGTGATGATTAGCGTGCTATAGGTGAGGGGTATGTAAGCAACCATCGAACATTCAAGGAACATGCTGGGTATGTGCAGGATCATCGCAGGCCAAACAGTGGCAATAGGAAAAAAATCGCATTTTTACTTAGCTAAATTCGCGACTTGGCAAAGTTTGACTTTGAAACGGATATCTGTTTTTGAATTTTTTTTGGGAAAAAGGCTTTTTACTGGTAGTCATCAATTTTCCACAGTCCATGATGTTGAGTTTGAAATGCTTCTGGATTTGACTGTGTATTATTATTTTCCTCAACATTTCGAATCACACACAGTGATCCATCATCAGGAGAAAGATAGCAAGCAAGAGAAGAGAGAACATGAATGACAGTATGCAGACTTAAGACCACTTAAAAGGAGTGAGAGAGATGTGAGGCGGAAACCAAGATCAATTAAGGGAGAAGGATAGCTGCCTATCAAACCTAGTGAAGTGAGGGACAAAGAGGAGTGGGGGACATCTAGGCACACTAAGACAAAACAAACAAAGAAAGACTAACTAGGATGAGAGGAAGACCCAAGTAAAGAAAATTAAAAAAGCAAACAAAGGAGCAAGGCCACAAATTAGAAGGGAGCAAAAAGAGGAATAACTGTAATACAATCAACCATAAAGAACAAGCCGAGGATGAAAGAGATAAGATAATTAAATAATTTAATAAATAATAAAAAAGGGGGGGGACAACTGAAGAGGTTAAATGTGAGGGATAGATTGGGAAAAGCTACATATAAAGAACAAGAGAGGGCTCCAAGTTAAAAGAGAGAGAGGGGTGAACTACGAAGGCAAAGGAGGGGGGGGGGCTAACAAAAAAGAAAGGTAAGCCAATAACTATCCAAAGGAGGAAAGAAACTAATTGGGAGAAAGCATAAGAGAGAAGAGTAAATCATAAAAGGGAAGACAAGCTACAACGACCAAATAATATATATATATATATATAAATATATATTCACAACAAACTCCAAGCCACAAACGGAGCACCAGGGGGCAACAAGAAACAAAGGATACGGTTAAAAACCTAGAAATTAAAGAGGAGGGAGAAGGGGGCAATGAGATCCAGAGGTTGGAGACGGGAGGTTAAGCTAGGGGACAAGAGTATGAGAAACAAAAAGGTGAGAACGGGCCAAGGAGGGTAAAGAGGAGGGAGGACAAGGAGCAAAGGGAAAGGGGGGAGAGGAGCCTAGGGAGGAGAGGAAAAGGGGATGAGATGAGGGCAAAAGAGAAGGGGCAAAGACTCAATCCCACAAAAGGGGACAAGGAGGGGACAGAGGGGGGGCGGGGGCAAGAACCGATAAAGAGGGGAAAAAAGGACAAAGATAGGAGAAGGGAGAGGGGAGCTAACAAGATCAGGTCAGGAAAGAGAGGGGAGGGGTAAGAGGGGAGGATGGGGAAGAGAAATCAACTAAGAGTGAAGGAAATCATGATGGGGTAAGAGGGGAGGCTTTTTACTCTTTTTGAAAATACACCTCTTAAATCTTGGATCTCCCATCAATATATGAACCTCCTTAAAGATTGTTTCTAGTGAAGGAGGAGGGCAAATTAACATTGGTAGCTTCTTTACATATTGATCCATAAGGATTTGTTAAACACTAAGAATCATCACTAATGAATTACTCAAATAATCAATAATAAAATATTCAATTTTGTTCATCAGGTGAAATAATCACTTTTCTAGACTATGTTCCAATATTTCGGGGATAGGAATGGTGGGGCAGCAGGGGTTGTGTTTTGGATTTCATGCCCTAAATTGCTTTATGCAATCCTTCATACGATTTGATTCATGATACATGGTTTGAGAAGGATACACATGATATACCCTTACCCTCTAGTGATAAAATTATGAATGATACTTTATGTGGTGAAGCTACACCTTTGTTAATCCTTCATGACATTGTTATTCCTTGTGATGATGATGTCCTTCATGTGATATGTTAGGACATAATGCAAAGTTAACATGGCATGAACTCTCTTGGAAGGGTAAGCATGGACTATAAGAACATTGAACTAGTTGGATCTGTTAAGCTCGCCATTTATGAAAGAACCTTTTAAAAGGTTAACCTTAATTAGGTAAGGTTATGTTTTAGTGTGGTTGTTTGTGCAACAATGTGTAAATTGATGTTACTGAAGGATAAATCTAACTATAATATACTAACATTTTAATAACCATGAGAGCTGGGACTAACAATTAGACTAAAAACTTGACAAACAATACAACTTGGACACATGTAGGACTTGGAAAATGGAAAAGAATATAATTAAATGTGGAAAACAATGAAAAAGTGGTATTAGTTGCACCTATATAGAGAAGTGGTTTAGAGGTTGGTTAGGGGAATTATTTAGGGTTTAGAGGTTTAGGGTTGCTCAGGTTTAGGGGTTTAGGGTTTACAGTTTAAAGAGAGATAGAGAGAGGGGACTGATAGAGTTTGGGAGAGATAGAGGAGACAAAGGGGAGAGATAGGAGATAGAGAGTGAGAGACATGTCCAAAGACATAGAGAGAGAGAGAGATTGAGAGATTGAGAGGTAGAGGGATGATAGAGATAAGGAGATAGAGGTTTAGGGTTGCTTGGGTTTAGGGGCATTATTTAGGGTTTAGGGTTTATGGTTTTGGGGTTAGGAGTTAAGGTTTAGAGGTTTAGGGTTTAGGGTTTAGGGTTTAGAGAGAGATAAAGGACCAATAGGGAGATATAGAGGAGTCTGAGGGGAGAGATAGGGATATAAAGAGTGAGGGACATGGCAAGAGACATAGGGAGAGAGATTGAGAGGTAGAGGGATAAAGGTAATAGGAAGATAGGGGAGAGATAGGGAGATAGTGGTTTATGGTTACTTGGGTTTAGGGTTTAGGGGTTTGGGGTTTAGGGTTTCTCAGGTTTAGGGGTTAGGGGTTAGGGTTTAGGGGCATTATAATTTAGGGTTTAGGATTTATTGTTTAGGGGTTAGGGGTTAGGTTTAGAGGTTTAGGGTTTTGGATTTAGGGTTTATAGAGAGAGAGGAATGATAGGGAGATATAGAGGAGTCTGAGGGGAGGGATAGGGAGATAGAGAGTGAGGGACATGGCTAGAGACATAGGGAGAGAGATTGAGAGGTAGAGGGACACAGGTGGTAGGTAGATAGGGGAGAGATAGGGAGATAGTGGTTTAGGGTTACTTGGGTTTAGGGTTTAGGGGTTTGGGGTTTAGGGTTTCTCAGGTTTAGGGGTCAGGGGTTAGGGTTTAGGGGCATTATTTAGGGTTTAGGATTTAAATTGTTTAGGGGTTAGGGGTTAGGTTTAGAGGTTTAGGGTTTTGGATTTAGGGTTTATAGAGAGAGGAATTATAGGGAGATAGAGAGAGGAGATGGAGGAGAGAGATAAGGAGATCGAGAGTGAGGCACATGGCCAGGGACATAGGGAGAGAGATCAAGAGAGGTAGAGGGATGATAGAGATAGGGAGATAGGGGAGAGATAGGGAGATATAGGTTTAGAGTTGATTGGATTTAGGGTGTACCTGGGTTTAGGGTTTCTCAGTTTTGGAGATAGCTAGATAGAAAGAGAGAGGAGACAGATAGGGAGAGATAGAGGTGACAAAGGGGAGAGATAGGGAGATAGAGAGTGAGGGATATGTCTAGAGAAATAGGGAGAATGATTGAGAGGTAGAAGGACGATAGAGATAGGGAGATAAGGGAGAGATAGGAGATAGAGTTTAGGGTTGCTCATGTTTAGGGTTTAGGGGTTAAGGTTTAGAGGTTTAGAGTTTAGTGTTTAGAGAGAGAAGACCAATAGGGAGATATAGAGTGAGGGACATGGCTAAAGCATAGGGAGAGAGATTGAGAGGTAGAGGAATGATAGTGATGGGGAGATAGTGAGATAGGGAGATAGAGCTCGATAAAGGTTTAGGGTTTCTTGGGTTTAGTGTTTAGGATTTAGGGGTTTATGGTTTCTCAAGTTTAGGGTTTAGGGGTTAGGAAATAGGGGTTAGGGGTTAGGGGTTAGGTTTAATCATGCATCCCAGTCATTCCCCTATCATTCCTATATATCCTATCTCTCCCCTCTATCTTTCCCTATCCCTTATCGATGAAGCAAATGGAAACAAGAAAACTAGGACTCCCTTTCTCAGGTTTAGGGTTTAGGGCTTAGGGGAATTATTTAGGGTTTATGGTTTAGGGGTTAAGGTTTAGTATTAGGAAAAATTATTTAGGGTTACTTGGGTTTAGGGTTTAGGGGCATTATTTAGGGTTTACGGTTGCATGTCAAAAGTAGTCTCTCTCTCTCTCTCTCTAAATCCATAAATCCTAAATAATGGCCCTAATCCCTAACCCCTAAACCGCATCTACCTCTCTCCTGTATCTATTCAAAAGTGCCTTTAAAATACTATGAGATACCTTAGTATAAGTAAATCATATAAAAATCAAATATATATATCATCATAATCCTATATAAATTTTGATAGTATTTTATAGCTAAAATGCCTAAATATCATCATAATCCTTTATAAAATTGCTTGTATTTTATAGCTAAAATGCCTAAATATCATCATAATCCTTTATAAATTTGCTTGTATTTTATAGCTAAAATGCTTAAATATCATCATAATCCTTTATAAATTTTCTTGTATTTTATAGATAAAATGCCTAAATACTTAAAATGTATGCAATGCTAAAATAATAAAATAAAAAACAATGAATACAATAGGGAAAAAGAAAACGGATATCCGTTTTGGAGATCATAAAAAGCAAAAAAAAGACTGCGTTTTTGCAAACCCACGGCTTGCAAAAACGCAGTCTCATCTTCAAAAAATGGATATCAGAGCTGAGGAACGGATATCCGATCCAAAGAGGTAAGATTTCATGCATTTTTTTTGTTTGTTTTGTATTTTCAAGCAATTTTTTTGGTTTTTATGCTAAGTGGGTATGTTTTATAATTTAATTAGGTAAAATGGATGCACAAAATGAAAACCCAAACCCTCCACCACCAAACCCTCCCCCTCCAACAATAGAAGAGAATATTCAAATAAATATTGATCATATAAGCAGGATCATAGAAATGTATCACCGCCACCCTCGATTGTCTATAATGACATCGAATTTAGAGGGAATCATTAATCATATTCAAACCTTGTCAACCCAACACGAATCATTTCGGCAATGGCTAGAAGCCAACAAGGCCGAATATGCTGACGGTTTGTCATATGAGGAAGTCAAAGATTTAGAGATTACAAAAACTATGTTAGCCCAACACTTTGTCAATCCTAAAACCGGATTGCATGTTGATGTCCGTAAGCCCAAATTTTCAATCAAATGGTGTATTCATGAGGGCATTAGTCAAAACTTTTGGGATCGTTGGTGGATGGTTTTTGATAAACCACCCAACAACAATTTAGATGTGCTTTTGTATTTCCTTCGTAAACTCTATGCAGAGTTCGTCATGGGTCAACATGTTAATTATTTTGATTTTAGAGAGTTTCAAGGAGTGGGCAGAGGAATGCCTCAAGATAGACCTGGGGCAATTAGACAAGTACAAGGTCCCTATATTCCCCCTCTTGCTATCCCTTCTCCACCCCCAATGCAGCACCCAGACGTTGTTGCAAATGCAACACAACAGGGCCTTAGTGCCGTACACTCTTTGACCGAGCATTTGATTATACAGACATCTCAGTTTGCACAAGCACATGATGAAGGTGATGATATTGGATCACCTGGTACTACTAGACCGTCGTCGTCCAGACATATATGTGTGCCCCATCATTGCATTTCTTGCAATCATTTATGCTTGGGTCCTATTATGGAGAGTAGTGAGCCACCATTGAACACATCAGAGTATGATCTCCATTCATGAGATGAGGCAATGGGGTCCAGAACTCAAGCTGAGGGGTCAGGGACAAGAGTAGAAGCTACCGGATCAGTAAACATTAGAGAAGGAGAAATGCATGAGCAATCTTTTATGCAGGTAAAATTTAAAGTTAAATTTTATGGTCTATTCCATTTGAATATATAAACAACTTTATTAGTACTAATGTATCTAAGTGGGATAACAGTTGATGACAGAGGTGGAGTTGACAGAAGTTCATCATGGAACTTTGTCTGCCATCCAATTTGGCTTGGACTTGCCGGTATAATTTGTTGTACACATTAACTTTTTTTTTTTATGCATTTATTTCTTTGTGAGTAATTATATATTAATTTATATCTTGATATTAATTTTATTTTATAGTCAATCGAAAATGTGAATGATGTGGCATCTTTGCCAATAGTCTTTTCTTGAACTCCTGATCGACCCAAGGGACTATCATTTGCAGAACGGCTTTCTCAAGGCCAACAAAGGGTGGAGGTAATTTGATTGAATTGTACTTTAATTGATAATTTAGAAAACTTAAATATTTGATTATAGTCATTTAGAGTATTACATTCTTGTCCTTCTTAATTGATGCAGGAGGCCTCGATGGTGGTATGTGCTTGTTTTCTAGTAGATAAGTTTTTGTGTAGTGCATTTCCTATTTTAAATGTATGCATTTCCTATTTTGTTTAATAATTATATATTAATTTATTTCAATTTTACTTTGCTTTTATGTAGTCTGTTGAGAATGTGAGTGATGTGCCACCTTTGCCATCATGCTTCACTAGGACACCTGATCCTCTTAAGAGAAAATCATTTCAAGAACAATTGTCTGAACAACAACATAGAGTCGAGGTAATTGAATTAAATTTTTCTAAATAATTGATAGTTTATCTAGCGGTCTTATAGTTGATTGTAGTGATTTAGATGTATGTTAATAAATGAAAGTTCTTAATTGTAGTAGATAAGAATCTATTTACTAACTTTAACTTATTTTTATTTACCATTGAAGAGATTAATCAAATTTGTGTTTTGACTTGTTAATGCAGGAAACTTCACCTCCATCAATTACTAGACATTTTGGTACAAAGAGGACACTTTTTCAGGATCCATCACAGATTGAGGGTCAAGTGGACTTGTAGTATTTGATGTAGCTATTTGGCATGTAGATTGTATATAGATTTTGAGACATGGCATATGCCACATTTTGTAAAAAATATTTTGAGTTGGCATATTTGCCAAATTTTTGTATATGTCTACCATTATGGACTAGATTTTAATGTATATACACCTTGATATACAATATAATTTAAATTCCTTATGTGCAAGTCATGATACTTCCCATGATGCCATACATTATGATGATAATTCTTTAGTCCATTGATGAGATGTTTAGCAGTGAGAATGGTTTTAGATCAAGAGAATGGTTTTAGATCAATAGAATCAATATGAAAAAATTCCTTATATATGCCCTAATCAAATAAGGTCATGATAAACCATTTCATCATGTATTTAGTCTTCATCTTGTCAAATTTTGTAAATATGTCAAAGTTGTCATATGAAAAATGTAAAAAAATGCGAAAGTATGGCAGATGAATAGTCAAGTACTCAAGAGTCAGTTGGAGACTATTGGTTTCCCTCAAATCATGTATAAATATGCATAAACCTTCATGGAAAAGGCATTGGAGATGTATTGAAAACATTTTGAAGATCAATTGAAGACATGTTTGAATGAAATTAATGTCAAGAAACTCTATGTCAAGGACACTGGGGGCACATTATAAACATAAAAAACTTACATCTTGGGGGGAGGTGCCAATAAGGCCAATAAGGATACTATTTCAGTTGGGTGTGTGTGTGTATGCAAATCCCATTTATGGCCGAGAAGCTCTCTATTTACTATTATTTACACATCAGAGTATGACTATCCTAAAACAACATCGTGTATATGCTCATAAAAGCCATCAAACTATGAGAATAAACTCGTCATTAGATAAGGAGTGGAAGGCTAAAGTCACATTCCCAAAAACCTCTTAAAATCACATGTCTCCTCTTATGAAAACTAGGGTCTTTGCTGATACATTGTTCCGTAAGAGCAAAGTCACTTAAGATCCTAAGAGCAAAACCTTGCCAGGTGCCATATTTTTTGTTCTGCTCATCGTGGGGTTGAACGGATTGCGCCAACGCATTGGGGTGGGCGGGTAAATGCTAGTGGAGTTTTCGTTTCATGCGCCAAGCGTCCCAGTCATTCTGGGCAAGAGGCTACTGCCAAAGTCCCTTAAGATCCCTGAGACCAAAAAACTGCCAAACTTTGACGGGGCAGTTCTCAAAATTTGTGATAGTTGGAAATGTTCTGTTTGGACCTACAAGTGCACGTGGCATCCTTCCACAATAACCTCTCTCATTTTTGGTCAACTCCATTCCGTTTGACCGTGCCGAAATCAAACGCATTGTTGCAAAATGCTTCAATTTGATGCACTGGAAAGGTGCTAGGTGCGACATTTTTCATTCCATAGCTCATGGGGTTGAACAAACTATGCCAACTCATCGGGTTGGCAGGTAAATGCTAGTGGAGGTCTCGTTTCGTGCGCCAAGCGTCCCAGTCGTTCCGAGCTGTAAGCTACCGACAAAGTTAAAAGTTGCTAGGATTGAAATTTTGCATTCCACAGGTCCTGGGGCCGAACGGTTTGCTCCAACATGTCAGGGTGGGTGAGTAAATGCTAGGGGAGGTCTTGTTTTGTGTGCAAAACATCCCAGTCCTTCCGAGCTGTAAGCTACCGGCAAAGTCAAAAGTTGCTAGGATTGAAATTTTGCATTCCACAGGTCCTAGGGCCGAATGTCACTTTGCCGGTAGCTTACAGCTCGGAAGGACTGGGATGCTTTGCACACAAAACGAGACCTCCCCTAGCATTTACTCGCCCACCCTGACGTGTTGGCGCAAAATGTTCAGCCCCAAGACCTGTGGAATGCAAAATTTCAATCCTAGCAACTTTTGACTTTGTCGGTAGCTTACAGCTCGGAACGACTGGGACGCTTGGCACACGAAATGAGACCTCCACTAGCATTTACCCACCCACCCTGACGCGTTGGCGTAGTCTGTTCGACCCCACGAGCTATGGAATGAAAAATGTCGCACCTAGCACCTTTCCACTGCATCAAATTGAAGCAGTTTGCAATAATGCGTTTGATTTCGACAGGGTCAAAAGGAATGGAGTTGACCAAAAATGAGAGAGGTTATTGTGGAAGGATGCCACGTGCACCTGTAGGTCCAAACAGAACATTCCCAACTATCACGAATTCTGAGAACTACCCCGTCAAAGTTTGGTAGTTTTTTGGTCTCAGGGATCTTAAGGGACTTTACCTGTAGCCTCTTGCCTGGAATGACTGGGATGTTTGGCGCACAAAACGAGACCTCCGCTAGCATTGCCTCGCCCACCCCGATGCGTTGCGCAGTCCGTTCGAACCCACGAGCTATGGAATGAAAAATGTCGCACCTAGCACCTTTCCTCTGCATCAAATTGAAGCATTTTGCAACAATGCGTTTGATTTCGGCACGGTCAAAACGAATGGAGTTGACCAAAAATGAGAGAGGTTATTGTGGAAGGATGCCACGTGCACCTGTAGGTCCAAATAGAACATTCCCAACTGTCACAAATTCTGAGAACTACCCCGTCAAAGTTTGGCAGTTTTTTGGTCTCAGGGATCTTAAGGGACTTTACCGGTAGCCTCTTCCCCGGAATGACTCGGACACTTGGCACACAAAACAAGACCTCTATTAGCATTTACCCATCCACCCCGATGCGTTGGCGTAGTCCGTTTGAACCCACGAGCTATGGAATGAAAAATGTCGCACGTAGCACCTTTCCACTGCATGAAATTGAAGCATTTTGCAACAATGCGTTTGATTTCGGCACGGTCAAACGGAATGGAGTTGACCAAAAATGAGAGAGGTTATTGTAGAAGGATGCCACATGCACCTATAGGTCCAAACAGAACATTCCCAACTATCATGAATTCTGAGAACTGCCCCGTCAAAGTTTGGCAATTTTTTGGTCTCAGGGATCTTAAGGGACTTTGCCGGTAGCCTCTTGCGCGAAATGACTGGGATGCTTGGCGCATAAAACGAGACCTCCACTAGCATTTACCCGCCCAACCCGACGTGTTAGTACAGTTCGTTCGAACCCACGAGCTATGGAATGAAAAATGTCGCACCTAGCACCTTTCCACTGCATCAAATTGAAGCATTTTGCAACAATGCGTTTGATTTCGGCACGGTCAAACGGAATGGAGTTGACCAAAAATGAGAGAGGTTATTGTGGAAGGATGACACGTGCACCTGTAGGTCCAAACAGAACATTCCCAACTGTCACGAATTCTAAGAACTACCCTGTCAAAGTTTGGCAGTTTTTTGGTCTTAGGGATCTTAAGGGACTTTGCTGGTAGCCTCTTGCCCAAAATGACTGGGACGTTTGGCGCATGAAATAAGACCTCCACTAGCATTTACCCACCCACCCCGATGCGTTGGCACAGTCCGTTCGACCCCACGATGAGCAGAACAAAAAATATTGTTCCAGTTGACACATTCTCAATCATTGACATGGATGATATCTCAGTACCATTCCTTTAGGCACAATATGAGTTTCCAATGGAAGGCGCAATTGTGAGGTTAGAGATGATGAAAAGTGTGCCTCATTCACAGTCATGTTTTACTTGTCTTCAATGATGATTCCTTGATTCAACTTAATCCTTTGATAATACATTTTAACCTCCTTGTGAAAGCGCACTTTCAAGGTTGCTTGAGCAAGAGCTAGTGGCTCAACATTGAGGTGCACTTTTGGTGTTCTAGAAGCATGAACTAGCACCTCAAATAGTAAGGCACTCATTCTAGGTTGTTTATTCAATAATTGTCACTAGTCACATATGGTGTAGAGAGGTAGATGTGCACCCAAGTCATCATTTGATGCCTTCAATAACTATAAACTCCTTTGATGATGCATTTTATCCTTCCTATTCACTATCTAGCCTTAGGCGCACATTTTAGGTTGATCAATCATAATCTAGTGGCCTAAGTACCAAGGTGCACTTTTAGGTTAGTTTGATAAAGGATTAGCGCCTTCATTTCTAGGCAGAAATTTGGAGTTGAAATACATCAAAATAACAAGTTTCTTCATCACTTCAAACATATTTAACACTTTAAAGATCTCCAATGCATGATTGAATATCAAGAAACCAATGTATCATTTCATGAAGGTCTTAAGTGTTGTAAATATGCATCTTCTTATTTAATCATGTGTTGTAAATGAAGGAATGCAATGATTGCAATATGTGCACAAAATGGAATTTTTGATAAGGATTGAAAGGAAATGTTAAGAAAATGCAATTGGCGGGTGTAAATCCAAAGTGTGGAAGCATAGACAAGGCATGTGAATAATTTGGCATGACACCTCAAAGAGATGCTATCTCATGGAATGCAATGATTGGAAGATATGCACAAAATGGATTTTTTGAAAAGGCTTTAGAAACTTTGAAGCAAATACAATTGGAACGTTTAAAACCAAATTCCATAACCTATGCAAGCATTCTCCCTACTTGTGCCAAATTAGGATCTTATATATACATATATGCACACAATGTCATGAAAATAATGTATAGTGTATATATCAAGCCATATAGGCATGTACAAATAAAACCATATGGGTATATACAATGATATACATGGATAACATACAAAAGTATGTTTAAAAAGCCAAATACACATATGTAACAAAATGTCCCAAAATCAAATCTCCTATGGATTGCTATCAAATAATCTATGGCTCTTGCTAGGCCATGACGATGGTGAACCAGTCAATGACTCATCTTCTATCGCTCATCGACTAGACCTCTTCGATAGAGATTTTTGAATTTCCACCTATTAATACAATCAAACAACGTGCACATTAATATAGAATTTAATATTCAAAATATATAACATGACATAAGTAATCAATCACTTACCACCAATTGGTGATCCCTTTTGATCATTTGTTGTCTCTCTTCTTCTATAGAGCTGGATGGGTAGGGGAGGTGATGTCCTGTGAGAAGCATGAACAAGCAGATTTAAAAGTAAACATGAATATCATAAATATGTACATTAAATGCTACGCTTATTATAGGACTGTTCTAGTACTATTTTAGGACTGTTGTAGTTAAAACTATCCTAGTAGACATGTATAGGATTGTTATAGGACTGTCATCTCATGGAATACAATGATGGAAAGATTACTATCAAGATTAGTATGAAGATTAATTATGACTGTTATATGACTTTTATAAGAATGCAAAGTAAGGAAGCATAGGCAAGGCAAATGAACTGTTTGGTGGAATACCTCAAAGAAATGAGAATTTTGTCAGATGTTGTAGTTGCAATTGCCATGTGACACATGTATGTAATATGTGAAAGCATAGACAAGGCACATGGACTATTTGGCAAAAGACATCAAATACATGTCATCTCATGGAATGCCTTATGTAGAAAAAGGTACAAATGTGCAATATTAAGAAATACAAACGAGAACTAAAAATCATACCTCGAGTATAGTCAAAATAACCTACGATGCCATACAAAATAATTTACGATGCCATGCAAAATAATCTACAATGCCATGTAAAATAACTTTATTCGCAGTCCTGTATAGTCAAAAGCATGCATTATAGTTATTAAAGTAACAAGATTTTTAATAAAACAATTCTAAAAAATAGAAAAAACAAGAACAAGTTAAGATAAAAAAATGTCATACCTGTCCATCTGGAAGTTTAAATGCTAGTCAAGCGTACCTGGAGGGTCATCTCTTACCTTCAAAGTATCCAATATTGCTTCATGATCAGCATTACTAATTGTCCATAGTTCTTTTGATTTTGGTTTTCCATGATGCTTCAGTAACTTGACATTTGTTGCTACAACTAGGTGAGAATACATCAATATGGTTTATGCTTCTCAAAGTCTTCAAAGGCCGGGATGCCATTCTTTTTAACCATATATGTTTGTAACCAAGTCCCAGCAATAACAACTGATCTTGTAGGATATGTGAACCCATCATCATCTGTCATAGGTTGTGTTAGCTTTTGTTTTCCCTGTACACATCGTGCCAACCAATAGTCTGACCTCTCTTCATTTCCATGCGGTGCAACAACTGCATAAACATGACCTGGCTGTACAAGGTCTGAAAGATGTTCATAGTCAAATGAGCTCTCCATGTCATTGATGGAAGATGATTGACCTTCATATAAAGGGATTAAATATTGTGGATTCCATGCATCTACCCACTCACTTGACTCACAATTGTTCCAATCACATTTAATACAACTCTGACAAAAACAAGCTAATTCTCGCGTCCAAATAGTCCATGTACTTGCATTTGAGCTTTGAAATGAATGCATCTTTGATGATTCACTGATTCTCTGACATTCTAATTTCTCTATCGCTATCCCATCATCAACCAACCAAAAGAACCTGCGCACCTCAAAATCAAGAGCCACTCCTCATGATAATGCATAGTTACACCACTTAACAATGGAATCTGCATCACTAAATGTAGCACCACCTCTAATCTTTAGTTGTTCTTTAAAAAGAGCTCTCTTCACGCATGCACCTGCTCCATCATGTTCACCTTTTCTGTGCCCGGCTTAAAAAAAATTCTAAATATGAGGTATACCCTTCTCTACATGCATTTTGCTCAACCAATAGAAATTACGAGCATTCTTGAATTGACCAGTGCAATTATCTGACCAAATGAGATGTTGATCTATTCTAATATCTTTTTCTTGCAAGAACCCATAAAATTGTTGAAAACAATATTGCACAAACTCTGCTGAATGAGATCGATCATCACTCATGTAAAAATGGTATTCTCTGACAATCTTCCTGTTCTCTTCTGTACTCTCGGGGGCATGTCTGTATGTGATGTGAACAAAAATAGCAATCTGAATAGAATTGTAGTACTGGGATTGAACTTCATTTTGGGGTTGCAATGTATAGTTTTCTGCAAAATCAACTACAGAGATAATAGTTCCAATCGGGAAAGAGTCTTTACACATCCTGAACTGTTGATCTAACCATCGAGACCTGTGGCTATGTCTGACATACTTGTAGAAAAGATTTTTCTTAAAATCATCAATAAAATCAGTAATACTTACCTCTCTTACAATCAACTCACATCTAGAACCTTCACCTCCACTTTTCAAATTGTATTTCACTATCTCATATCTCTTTTTCTCAACCATTCTCTTTCCAAAATCATGCTCGTTGCCCTCATGAAAACATGATACAAACTTTGATAACCCACCACATTGTAAACACTTCTCATTTAAACAATCATTCTTGTAGAACATGCAACCATCATCTCTAATACATAGAAATAAATCCAATAAGTCCCTAGATGACTTTGGTAGTTGAATTGCACCACACTCCTGTAACATTTCGTTAGTGTGCAAAGTAGAACGAATATTGCATAATAATTCATGGTACATAGAAAATTCTACATGGTATTTGCAACAACATGTATTACAAACTTTAAGAGGAACACAATAAAATGGCTTAAGAGATTCAAATGCTCTTTGTGAGATTGTCATACATGGGTGAGTTTCACAATATTGTTTGTACAATGTTGTTTGGCTACATTCCAAGTAATGTTTAGGATGTGGTGTGTGGTCTTTATCACCAATTCTTAACTTTACAACATCTTTTGCATTTGGTGATACCCTAGAGTTAGTGTGCCAAAATCGTTCAATTTCTTCCTTTGTGCTATCAATTAGCTTCTTGTCAACTCATGGAAGCCTACCACTGAAAGTCCAAGTATCATTGGCAATAGGACTATCTAGCCTTGATCTTAATGCTAGTGCTTTTGACAATGTTTTACGATTCAATCTTAAGTCAACACAAGTTTGCCTCATTAATCGAGCATTTCTTAATTGTTTTCTTACTATTGAGGTTGCTATTACTCTACAGGCAGCTCTTTTATCTTTCTCCTTGCTAGTCTTTCCAATAGAATTGAGTGCATTGAAAAGGCTTCTTACAATAATTTTATTCCGATCGGACACTTTGTTTAACCGAATCTTTAATTTCTTTAGTAAAGGTCTCATTTTGTACATCTTTAATAATTGCACAAAAAGTTGGCATTGTTTGATTAATGTTTTCTTCTCAAAGTATTCATTGAAGAGTTTTGTAGCCCACAACCGAACCGTTCGTGATGACCTCTTGCCTTCAAATTTTTCCATTATGTTCTCATCAATTTCAAGTAACCATTTTGGGGTTTTTGGGTGTTTTCCAATTTCATCACGGTTATTCTCTTCTTGACAAATGTCCTCTCTTCTTATGAAATTTGGAGATACATTGATTGTTCTTGTTTCATCTATGTTATCAACCTCATCAATTTTATCAACAAATGGATTATGGAGTGCAATTTCAACATCATGATGTTCATATCCACTTTCTTCAAGTGCACGTCTTCGTTTTTCTTCTTCTTCTTTGTCCATGGTATTGCTATTATGAATAGGTGTTTCATAACATTTTTCAATATTTTCATTTGCAATATCATGGTGAATTTCATTCTTATCTAACATTTCATTATAATCAAAATTAACATCTTCAATTTGCATGTCATTAGATGGTAAAGAATAAGATTCACCTTGATGAGCATCCGCCAAACCCACCCTTCCAATCCTCTTCCTTTCGCTATCTTTTTGCCTAATTGCTTCAATTTCCTCCAATGTAGCTTTCCTCATCCTTTTTGCTTTACGACGACTGTTGCTCCCCATTAGGAGAACAAAAATATCACCCTTATGATTGTAACAAGAAAATTGTGTCTCCAAAAGTGCATAAAAATATTCCTTTCACTATCATAGCCAGAAATCACGAGTATTTCGAGAGCAGAGGGTCTCTGGTTGCAGAAGTCGGGCCCAACAATATTCCTTTTGTCTTTTTTCTACTTTTACAAAATGGATATCCGTTTTGGAAAAGCCCAATTCTTTGTAACGGACACTTGCAACGTCCATATGGCTACTACAAAACAGATTTCCGTTTTATTATGTACATTTGGATTCTAGACTAGGGATTCATTGTATTATTCAATAAACTTGTGAATTACCATCTAATTTCAATGTTTACACACTAATCCACCTACGTATCAACTTAATAAAGCTCTGGATATAAGCCATTATTTGATTTTAGGCTATCATCAAATGAGGAGCTTCTAAAGGCAAAAATGTTGTCCCAAAAGAAGGCTCAATGTTATTCGTAAAGACATTAGATTGTTAAAATACAAATTCAAGGTTAGATATTCCTTGGGCTATTTTAGTATAGAGAAGCAAAATTGCAATATATGACTATCCTAGGAATTAGAATGGTTGATCATAGGATATTCATGGTATTTTGATATTAATGGATGGATTGATGGATGTTTAGGGAGTTTAAGTTTAAATGTAATGTATGAGAATTCTTATTTATGAAGGATCTAATATGTCTTATGTCTTATTTACAGGCCATTCAAGAAAGAAATGAAAAGATACCAAGGACTATCATAACACCTATTATAATTAGGTGCATCAAAGGATTGTCATCCAGGACCTTACCAATATGGGAAGTTATAAAAACCATGTCATGTTTAAAATTAAAGGCTTTATCACCTCTTTGTCCCTATAGGCCTATTAGAACAATAGGTCACATTTTATTCATATACCGGGGTTGAGAATAAACACTAAGCATTTGTAGTTATGGCAAGTGTAAATGGAAATAGATCACAACTTTATACAATCTATCCTCTCCTAGATTGCACTGACTGAGTGGAAATTAAAAATTCCCTATTAATGTCCTTTATATACTGAAGGTATGGGTGAGAAAGGTAAACTTTGTATATTGTAGACAAGTGATGCAGAGCAACACAACAAAAGCTTACAAACAGGGTGTAAAATACCCATTAACCCACCAATTGCTCAAATAGCTTTTAAAATATCCTTCCCAAGGTCCAAACGAGACCAAAATACACTCTTTCTTTACTATCGGCAAGACATTTCTAATGTCTCATCGAACTATGCTTCACATGTTCTTCCTGATGCAGAGGGATCCACACTATAACCTTAACATACAGCATGGATGTCTGCAGCCCATCATCATCATCATCATCATCATATCTGTCTTAACACTGTCAGCATCATCATATTTCCTGTGCCGACCGATATCCTCCTGATGACAAGCCCTCGCCCTTTCGCATGTCAATAGCATCACCTTACTCGATTATCGACAGCATCATCATGTTTGGCAAGCGCGAACATCCTCCTGACGTCCACTGCTCACTTCAGCGACAACTTCCGTCTTCACTATCTTCAGCATCATGATATTCAACATCATGATAATCAACAGGATAAAGAACATCTGGTTCCTCCCATTTATCCTGATGATGATAAACCTTAACTCCTCGCACCTTCCCTCGATGCTTACGTCACCCGATATCCTGATGACGTATATCCTGATGACGATGACGTCACCTGCAGCTCCTCAATATCCTGCTGCTCCTCAATATCCTGATGATGATGACGTCATATCCTGCTGTTGGCCAAACTTAGCTTTTTCTCGGCCCGCGATCAACCCGATCGTCTTCCTTATGCCGATACGCTCCTCGGCCCTCCTGATGATGATCACCCCGACGCACATTCACTTCATGCACTCAACTGCATCATGCTCGTCTCCACTTATCCGGATGACGATGCCCGAAGCGACTACAGGATATAGGCAGAAATATCCTGATGATGTCGTTTTCACGAATTTTCAACCTTAGCGGATTTTCACTGTTCTAATCCGCCGAACCTCCTGGGATGACTCGATCCACTCTCAGGGTGACCTTCCACACTTTATCAGCTCGACCTAGCACATACCCATGCTAGGGTCTTCAACACCTTTCAACCGCGATCCTGCACACCTGCATGCGAACAAACAAACTAACACCTACCCTACTGTACATAACCATTCCACCGATCAGACGAATCAACCGGTGGAATGGATCAATGAATCCATGAAACCACCCAAACCAACAAATCAATTACACAAAGGAGATCAAACAGAAGATGAAAACAGGATCTTTATTGATTTCAAAGATGCAATACAATATACTGTTTCTCACACAGCACACTCTAACTCCTCTGCTCAATGCAATACTATACTATCGATCGATGATCTACAGTCAACCGATCCTCATGCTTAAATAGATTTTCCTGCGAGTACTACTGACCCGACTCCAAGCGGCTGGGAACTCTCTCCAAGCGGCTGGGAGATCCAACCGGACCTACAGCATATAGCTGTCCTAACAAACTTCCTAAAAATAGCAAAAGCATGGTCAGCATGATCTTAACATGATCAGCATGACCTTATTACATGCATTTGGTCTTATCAGACCTTCTTGGAAACATAAACAAGACTCAAACTAACTAACTGCCTTATGAAGGCCAGCTGTCAGGTAGGTGCTCCTGCACCATGGAACCGGATGTTCTTTATCCTGTTGATTATCATGATGTTGAATATCATGATGCTGAAGATAGTGAAGATGGAAGTTGTCGTTGAAGTGAGCAGTGGACGTCAGGAGGATGTTCGCGCTTGCCGAACATGATGATGCTGTCGATAATCGAGTAAGGTGATGCTGTTGACATGCGAAAGGGCGAGGGGTTGTAATCAGGAGGATATCGGTCGGCACAGGAAATATGATGATGCTGACAGTGTTAAGACAGATATGATGATGATGATGATGATGATGATGATGATGGGCTGCAGACATCCATGTTGTATGTTAAGGTTATAGTGTGGATCCCTCTGCATCATAGTGGTATCAGAGCTCAGCAAAAGGTCTGGGCTGTTGTGTGTTGATTCTGTCACCGAAAGGGCAGAGGTAGAGTTGATTGTGTGTTGTGTGTTGATTGAGAGGTTGACAAAATGCCTCCGAAAGGTAGTGGTACTGCAAGGGAATTGCAGGAGATGAAGGAAAAACATGCCAGAGAGATGAGGAAGATGAAGGAGCTTGCTGAAGCACTTCAAGCCAGGCTTGTAGCCCTGGAAAAGAACAAAAAGAGGGAAGTGGCAGACAGTGAGTCTGAAGAAGATGAAGATACTGTTGAAGAGTATGAAGAGGTAGCTGAAGATCTGGATGCTGAAGACCAGAGACTTGCAAAATTGTTAAAGGCAGTGCAGAATGATAAACCTAAGGTAAAGGTTGATGTTTCCAAGTATACGGGAAGCTTGAATGAAGATGAGTTGCTGGATTGGATTGCTGCACTTGATAATCACTTTGAATGTGAAGATGTTGCTGAGGATCAGAAGGTAAAGATTGCAAAGACCAAGTTAGGAGGTCATGCTTTGGTATGGTGGGATTATGTACAATCTGAGAGAAGGAAACAAGGGAAGTCAAAGATCACTTCATGGGATAAGATGGTAGCAAGGATCAAAGGTAAATTCTTACCTAGGGATTATGAAATTCAGATGTTTAAGAAGCTGCAATTTTTAAAGCAGAAGGAAAGGGATGTGAAGGCATATACTGAGGAGTTTTATAAGTTAAGTATGAGATCTGGTCATCATGAGAATGAGGTAGAAAAGGTGGCTAGGTACTTGGCTGGTTTGAGATTTAACATACAGGATGAGTTAGTTTTAGCTAACCCTAAGAATGTGGAGGATTGTTACCAAATGGCAATCAGGATTGAAGAAAAGATGAATAGAGGACATGATAAGTCCATGAGAGGAAGAGGAAACAATATGAGGGGAAGAGGAGCAGCCCCTACACAAAAGCAAACCAATGAGGGTCAAGAAGACACTGGTAAAGGACAGGGACAGTCTGATTTCAGAGGTGGATGGAAAGGTAATAAAGGAAGATTTGGAGGTGGTAGAGGTTCTACTACATTTTCAGGCAAATGTTACACCTGTGGTGAGTTTGGTCATCCATCTTTCAAATGTCCAGAAAACAAAGGTTCATCATCCAGAAATGATAGAACACCTGACAAGAGAGTACAACTTGTCCAAGAAGAGATAGTAGAGCAAAGTGCGCAGAGTTCAAACACTTATCAAAATGATAAGGAGCCTGATAATTATGCATACCCAGAGAGTGGAGAGTCTCTGATGATGAGAAGAACAGTGACTACCATGAAGGTACCTGACAAAGAATCCCCACAACGAAGAGCTCTTTTCAAGACCATATGCAAGAGTAAAGGTAAAGTATGTAAGGTTGTCATTGATACTGGTTCAACAGACAACATGGTATCTCAGGAAATGGTGGATAAACTGAATTTGGAAAGGATTCCACACCCACAGCCTTACAAGGCATCTTGGGTGAGTGATAGTCAATCACTTTTTGTCTCTGAACAGGCCTATGTGGATTTTCAGATTGGAGCATATCAGGATAGAATTTTGTGTGATATCTTGCCCATGGAATGTTGTCACCTACTGTTGGGTAGACCATGGCAATTTGATAGAAGGGTACTGTATGATGGGTATGCTAATACCTACACCATCAAGAAAGATGGGAAGACTATGAAGTTGATGCCATTGCAGGCAGATGCTGCAGCACAGGGGGCAGCCAAAATCATTTTAATGGGAAAGAAGGAGTATGTGCAGATGCCTATAGGAGCAGGCATAAAGGCAGATGAGGATACTGTAGGGAAAGGAGTTGTTCAGGACAACAGGTTGAAGAAAGTTTTAGTTTTGACTGACAGAGGTCAGCAGCAGGTGCAGAAACAGGTTTGCACACAGCAACCAGTTGAAAAGAATGACAAGGATGTTGTCATAGTTGGGACTATTGTTTGTCCTATAAAGATTGAAAGGAAGACAGGATTGAACATTTCCGAAGTTCAAGAGGCAGTTCAGACAGAGGTTCTGGTCAGACAACCTGACAAACACAGGGTATGTGAGAGAAAGGCCTACATTGACAGGCATGAGGATTTACTTGCCAGCAAGCAAGTTACAGTTCAGACGACTTGGAGCAGCCAAGAGCCAGCAGAGGACAAAGCTGGAATAGTTCAGAATATTGCAAAGGCAAAGTGTAAAGGTGGAGGACTTCCACATATCAAACTCATGGGACATGAGTTCTTTTCTGTTGGGGAGTATGGTGCAGGAGCACCTACCTGACAGCTGGCCTTCATAAGGCAGTTAGTTAGTTTGAGTCTTGTTTATGTTTCCAAGAAGGTCTGATAAGACCAAATGCATGTAATAAGGTCATGCTGATCATGTTAAGATCATGCTGACCATGCTTTTGCTATTTTTAGGAAGTTTGTTAGGACAGCTGTATGCTGTAGGTCCGGTTGGATCTCCCAGCTGCTTGGAGAGAGTTCCCAGCCGCTTGGAGTCGGGTCAGTAGTACTCGCAGGAAAATCTATTTAAGCATGAGGATTGGTTGACTGTAGATCATCGATCGATAGTATAGTATTGCATTGAGCAGAGGAGTTAGAGTGTGTTGTGTGAGAAACAGTATATTGTATTGCATCTTTGAAATCAATAAAGATCCTGTTTTCATCTTCTGTTTGATCTCCTTTGTGTAATCGATTTGCTGGTTTGGGTGGTTTCATGGATTCACTGATCCATTCCACCGGTTGATTCGTCTGATCGGTGGAATGGTTATGTACAGTAGGGTAGGTGTTAGTTTGTTTGTTCGCATGCAGGTGTGCAGGATCGCGGTTGAAAGGTGTTGAAGACCCTAGCATGGGTATGTGCTAGGTCGAGCTGATAAAGTGTGGAAGGTCACCCTGAGAGTGGATTGAGTCATCCCAGGAGGTTCGGCGGATCAGAACAGTGAAAATCCGCTAAGGTTGAAAATTCGTGAAAACGGCATCATCAGGATATTTCTGCCTATATCCTGTAGTCACTTCGGGCATCGTCATCTGGATAAGTGGAGACGAGCATGATGCAGTTGAGTGCACGAAGTGAATGTGCGTCGGGGTGATCATCATCAGGAGGGCCGAGGAGGAGCGTATCGGCATAAGGAAGACGATCGGGTTGATCGCGGGCCGAGAAAAACCTAAGTTTGGCCAACAGCAGGATATGACATCATCATCATCAGGATATACGTCATCAGGATATTTCGAAGCAGCAGGATATTGAGGAGCTGCAGGTGACGTCATCATCATCAGGATATACGTCATCAGGATATCGGGTGACGTAAGCATCGAGGGAAGGTGCGAGGAGTTAAGGTTTGTCATCATCAGGATAAATGGGAGGAACCGGATGTTCTTTATCCTGTTGATTATCATGATGATGAATATCATGATGCTGAAGATAGTGAAGACGGAAGTTATCGCTGAAGTGAGCAGTGGACGTCAGGAGGATGTTCGCGCTTGCCGAACATGATGATGCTGTCGATAATCGAGTAAGGTGATGCTGTTGACATGCGAAAGGGCGAGGGCTTGTCATCAGGAGGATATCGGTCGGCACAGGAAATATGATGATGCTGACAGTGTTAAGACAGATATGATGATGATGATGATGATGATGATGATGGGCTGTAGACATCCATGCTGTATGTTAAGGTTATAGTGTGGATCCCTCTGCATCACTTCCTTTCTCTATTGTCAGCCAGACTTATCATTATCGGTAACCTTCAAATTTGTTAGCCCGATGTGGGACCTCTCGCCGATGTGTAGAATCCATCGCTTAGGCTTATGCTTCGGTGTGACTCCTCCGTTGTTCTCCGATATGTATAAGAGGACAGATCAAAGTAATTAGCATGCTCCCTTCAAAGTAACGACATGAGAGTAGAGCACGTCTGAGATGGTTATTGTAAAGGGACAAATCAAGTAGAGACATGTAGTTTCCTAGAGAATTTGGAACGCTTCCGCTCAGGCGATTGTAGGACAAACAAAGATGTTCTAACTTCCCCAGACCACCAAATTCTGCAAGTATGCTCCCCTTCAAGTTGTTGTGTGAAATTCTTTTCCAGTGAAGTTGTGAGTAATTGGCAAGAGATTTGGGAATAGAACCCTCTAGTCCATTTCTTCTTAAGTCAAGTATCTTCAATGCTTTCAACTGGTCAAACCAAGGTGGAATCCTTCCCTTGAAAGAACTAAAAGAGAGATTTAAAGTGCATAACAAGGAGAGACCTCCTTTGGATGGAAAAAGGGTACCTTTTAATTCCAATTGAGGGAGAATTATGGCCACCACTCTATTGGTATGTTTCTTGTACCAAACACTGGTCCAGAAGCACACATTTTCTGAATTGGTAGAAGTCTAGTTGGAGAAATGTGGTCTCCTCGACTACTATTATTGTAGGATATGCATAAACGGGTTTGTTGAAAAGGCTTTAGAAAATTTCAAGCAAATTCTATTGGCAAGTGTAAAGCTAGATTCTGCAACCTTTGTCAGCATCCTCTCTACCTCTACCAAAATGGGAGCTTTGGAATAGGGTATGGACATTCATCAAAGCATAATGGAAGTGGGATTTTTGTAGATATTCTAGTTGGAAATGCTCTGGTAGACATGTACGGAAAGTGTGGAAGCATATACAAGACACATGAACTGTTTGAAAAAATGCCTCAAAGAAATGTGGTCTCATGGAATAAGATGATTGCAGGATATATACACACTTACTCCGATGTGAGATTCATTACCCTTGTCTATCGGTAAGACCAATACCCTCGGTGAGACTTTTTACTTGCATTCCGACATTATAACTCTCCCCAATGTGTTTACCGTCCATTAGTCATCGGTAAGACTTCTACATCGGTCAGACATTCTCTTCGATTTTTGATATCGTATCTCACACCGAAACAATAAACACCGAACTACACCATCGGCCAGACCGCCTCTATCGGTGACACTTTTCTTCTCGCCTTCGAGAGCCCATCTCTTTCTGATGTTCCTTCTGTTAGTGTGACTGCCTCTCATCGGTGTAGTTCTCAACCGTTCTTCCGATGTGCTGATAAATAACCCATCGGTGACACTTAATGATTGTCACCCCGATATGACTTGATCGGTGAGATCAATGTTGTCGGCTCAACGGAACTTTGTCTCTCCGATAACTATTGTCAGTCCGATGTCTTCAATTTAGCCTATACATAACATGACTTGTTATAACCGGTCGACTAACGTATCTTTTCCCAATTTTCCCGATATGGCCCGTCAACCTTTGTATCCTTTGACATGTACATTCACCATTTACAACCACGATAAATGATAGCAGGATATACACGAAATGTCCACGCATACATAAACGATATACCCATGGATTGTATCTTTGGTGAAACAATACCAATGGTACAAAATATGTTGCTTCTCTTCATCCAAAAACAATGGTACAAAATTTTTCATAGATCAATGAAACGGATATCCGTTTTCAGAACGGATATCCATTTTGGGTTGCTTTTACCGAAGCAAAACTGATATCCATCTTGCTTTGGTACAAAGCAAGACGGATATCTATTTTGATTGTTGACTTTTTATGGATTGTAACGTGTTTTAATGTTTCAGTCTCTCCTTCGAACTTCACCCTTCGTGCTGACGACTTTTTTTTAATGCAAAATTGATAAAACGAAAAGGGTTTATAGAAAAAATTGTTAGCTTTCTAAAAATATAAGATTTATTTGGTTATCATTTTATTAAATAATTATCAATAATTTTCAATGTACCGTGTCTCTGAAATCCTGATGGACACATTGATTGAAAAACATCCATAACTTTCAAACCATTTCACCTTTTTGAGATCCGAAACCTGCGTCACACTCTATGCTTTTCTGGCTATAGGTTAAAAAGAAAAATTTGAATTTTGATTTTTTTTATCGAGTTAGGTTGGCTGGAAAATTACTTTTTATTTTTTAAAAAAAGTCACAGTAAAAAAGTCATAACTAATTATTTTATTAGAAAAAAATTTCAAATAAATATGCATCACATCCGGACATGAGTCCTCTACTTATTTTGAAAGTTTCAAAAAAATATATATATTTTTACTCATAGTTAGGTTGGTTGGACAGACACCCACTTTTTATTTTTTTCTGGAAAATTTAATAGCTGTTCATTGAAATATTCAATTTTCACTAAGTAAATTTAGTTTTTTTTTTAAAAAAAAAATAGTAGCCTATAAACTAGATTCAATTCTCTACAAATTTCATTCTTACATCTTTTTCAAATTGTATAGATAATCCATTCAAAATTTCACATGAACTTGATAAAGTCTGATTTTTTGTATTTTCATTGCCACTTAGAGGTATAGTTTGGCCCATCATGATCCTGCACATACCGTGCCGTTAAGAACAACCAACGAGCTTTGAAAGGTCTTTTTGCGGGTTATCCAAGCTCCTCCGGATATATCCAGTTAGACGCGGAAGTTCTGCAAATATCAAGATATGCGTGTGTTATGGGAAAATGTGGTCGATATCAGTATATCAATATAATCCAAATAACTCAATGAAATTGGAATAAATAAGATCAAACACAAAGAACACAGTACCTTGGAAACCTTTCTATTCCGTGACTTCCATTGGTCGCCTATCTCGAATTGATCTCGTGTATGAATAGGGCCCTCAGAAGGTGTACTTCCTAAGTTTTTTCCAAGATGACAATGGAGAATGGTTGTTGATAGGTCTTGCAATGAAGAGGATCTTCATAATACAATGATAATGGTGATAATGGTGTGACAATTGATCTCAAGCTATGGAGTGATTTGTGCCAAAGGTACGCTGTGATTCCTGCAGAGTGAGTTTATAAAAAGCTTGGATGGATGAAATGGAGGAATAGGGGTTGTATTTATAGACTTGTGAGAAAGAAAATCAATGGTGTAGAATGAATAAGAAGATCAATAGTTGAAGAAATTTGAGAGAATGTGTGTGAATAGGGAGAGGACAAGTGTCCTGCTCCTTCATGCATCAGGGTAGTTAACAGAATAGATTGATGAGTTAAATGAGATGATTGACCAGTTAACAAAATTGATTGGAGAGATAAGTGGGCTGATTGGGGAGTTGACTGAGATGATTGAACACTGAACTCAGATGACTAATTAGTTAACAGATTTGATTTATGAGTTAACTAATCTGACTGGAGGAGAAATAGGACATGTGGGTGAGGGAATATTAGCTAATTAAATATTGGAATATTTAATTACACGTGCACATGGATCAATTGAATTATTTTTGGTATTAATTCAATTTTGGAGGAAATAGACAATTTAAATAAATATTAGGATTTATTTAAATATGGAGAATGAGAAGAATTAATTAAATAATTTGGTATTATTTAATTTAGAATGATTTTAGAAGAATTTGGATGATTTAATTAAATAAATGATTTTATTTAATTTTTGGAGAAATATGAATCAAATAAATAAATTGATTTATTTAATTATTGATAGAGGAATTTAAAATGAAATAAATAAATTTGCAGAAGTGTGTGCAAACCTAACAATATGTATGCAGAAATATCAGACCCTAGATGTCTCAATCAAGGGAAGATCAACAACTTGCTTTGAATCAATAAACACATACAACTTCACCTCAAGGAGATGATAACAAATGAAGACTTACATGAACAAGAAGGTGAATCACCAATTTCCGTGGAGGATCTCCAAGATCGATGTTGGAGGCTTCAACCCTTCTCCTGATCATGCAAAGGGTGTACAAACCCTAGGAAGAGCAAGATAGTCTCAAGATCTTGATTCCTAATCTCCATCCATTGTCTCCATGATAGAAAATATAGAATGCTTTTGAAAGCTTCAACAAGTCACTGATCTTCAATGGAAATTTTGGTAGAGTTTTGGCATCAAGCTTGCATAAGATTTGTGTACGTTAAAATGATTATCAAATGTCTTTTTATATCTAGCTTCAGGGTAATTCAAATTTTGAAATAACGTCTTGATATCGCACGAAAAACAAGAATTTGAAAACGGAAGTCTGGTCAATGGAAAATTCTCTGCAAAGCTTTGGTATCATGGAAGATTAAACAAAGGAAGCAAATAACATATGTGATGACTAGGGTGTCGTGGGTGAGGGGTATGTAAGCACTTGCAACCATCAAACATTCAAGGAATATGCCATTAATAACAACCAATGAGCTTTGAAAGGTCTTTTTGTGGGTTATCCAAGCTCCTCTGGAGTTTGTTGAAAAGGGGCTGAGGGACGTAAGCAAATAAAATAAGTTGGTGTAAAGTCAAAAGGAGGGAAGTGGGAGATTGACAGTCAACTGGATGCAGAGCTTTTCTTTATCACTGGATATATCTGGTGCTCGCTAAATTCCCCGCTTTGTCCTATCACCCTCATTTTTTCCACAAAATCCAACGACTTGTGAAAGCTTTGCACATATCCTGTATCATGTAAAACTCCTACAAACCTGCAAATAAATTGGATGTCCATAAAAATGATGAATGATAAAGGAATTTTGTCAGATGTGTTGCAATTTCTTGTTAGACATACATGCAAAATGTGGAGGCATAGACAAGACACGTGAACTATTGACAAAATGTCTTCAAGAAATGTAATCTCATGGAATGCCTTGATTACAAGACATATGAAACATACATTTAATTTCCTCATCCATCACTTGCTGCCGTAATGATATCCTATGAGGAGTAGATGTATTTCCTTGTGGTGAAGTAGCTATTGAATACAAGAGACGACAAATTCTTATTTTTTTATGATGTTTGGAAGATTGGGCTATGGGCATGTCTATATAATAAGAGTATAGTCTTGTGAGCATTACCATGAGCTGTGGTGGTTAGTAGTAGAGAAATCATGGACTTTGAAGTATAAACGATGTAAGCTTTATATTGAGTTAATTTAAGAAAAGTGGAAGGAAACTATACATAAGGCTGCTAGGATTTATGAGCTTATGACTGTCACACATGACTATATACAGCTATAACAGCCACAAGATAGTCAACTCCATTGCCAGAGTTTTGCAAATGGGACAACCATGAACATCAAGGATTATCAACAACAGTCACAGAGAAATCAATTTTCACTAAATTTCCTTCAAGCTTCCATGCTAGTTATAAGGATAGTCATCATCATGTTATGAACATATTTACTAGTTCAATTTCAAACTTTGCATCCTTGTTTCCAAAAATATTATCCCCTTGCACATGTTCATCAAACCATTATCATTGTTATGAATAAAGGAAAGCACCATTACATTATGAATGAGATCATTGCAACAGTAAAGACGATGATCAACACAATTTAATGAGATCATTCCTTGGACATGATATCTAGTTCTCCATTTACTACAAAGGCTATATTATGATTGAAGAAGTTATGTAGAAAAGAAATGTTGAGGTCTCGAAAAGTAATAGGTTCACCATTGCATGCAAGTATGCTTAAGAAGGGTGTTATGTTGTTGTCCTAAAGAGTTTAAAACAATCTCTAACTGTCCCAAAATCAGTCTCAAACTTATGACAGTCCAACAGACCAATGGAACCTATGATTTTGCCATGTTTTGAAGATAGGAAGGTGGTGTAGGATCCCAAGGACAGTGGATAATTGAAGTTCACCTAAAATAGTCAGAAATCAGTCCCAAATTGTCCTTGAACAGTCATGTACAATTAGGATAGCCATGACTACATTTTGAGTTTTAATTGCATACTTGTGGAATTCAGATGGAGATAAATAATGAGTCTAAGGGAGATGATCATGATTAGATAAGTGAAGAACATGACTTCCCTAATCCTCATGACTACATTTTGAGTTTTAATTGTATACTTGTGGAATTTAGATGGAGATAGAGAATGAGTCTAAGGGAGACGAGCATGATGAGGTAAGTGAAGAACATGACTTCCCTAATCCTTGAGACTACCTCGAAAATTATTCAAACAAGTTCCAAAACTGAATTTGACAATTCAGAAAACCTAGGACAATCACAAACATTTTAGATCCCTATCGATGATAATGAAGGAAGAAGTGGTAAAATTATGACGGGATGGATGAATGACGAATATAATCAAGAAAGAGACTGTCTTAACTTGAAAAATTGCCCTTGGAGCTATCCAAACATGCTTGGAATTGATTTTTGTAAACTCAAAAATTCTGGGACAATCATAATGCATTAATTTTTTGTTTTTTTTCACCTATACAGTGGATGCAAAAGTCATTTTTAACTTGATGGAAGGCTTAAGAAAATAATGAATATGGAAGGTGAAAGTGGATACAGAAAGAAACTGAGAAAATCATGAGAAAACATCCAACTTGTGAAGTTGCCTGTGGCAAAAAATTTGACAACAGGCTGCCCTTGATTAACCTATGGCTTAAATCTAATATATATATATTTTTAAATGCGCCTGGTAAACTTTTTAACATGACTGGCGACGCTGGTGCGACACGCCCTCCGGCTCCACGCGAATGCTTTTGCCCGGAGCAATGAACCGGTGAGGCCACAACATGGGGGACCTCATCCCCTAGCAAGAACACTTCAAACCCGCGAGCTCATTGGCCCAGCGAAGGCGTAAAGCCTTGTGAGCTCGTTGGCCCAGCGGGGGTTTGAACTCTGGTGGCCACCACTACAACCGAGTGACTTAACCACTGAACCATGCCGTCATCGGCAAATCTAATATATTTTGAACACTATATCTGAAATTGATTTATTTATGATGGAATTTATGTTGGTTTTGTTGGTTGTAAGTTCAAGAAACTCAAGACTTGAGGGGATTAGTTAGAATTATCTTAGAAGAATGAAAAACCTAGAGACATCATGTTGTCCTAGTCATGGAAAAGTGTGATTTTCCTGTTCAAATCACTATTGTACATGTAAGAGAAAGTCATTATGATGTCTAAGATGTTGGAAATAAGTTCCAGGAGCTAGAAGACTTAAGAGATTACAACTACATCTTGTTGTTCCTACAGATCCAGTCCAATGTCCAGGACATGTGCATAGTTGTTCCAGCAGTCCATCCATCAAAAGTTGTACCCAACAAGCATCTAGTTGGATATGCCTTCATATAAAATGTGCCACACACTCCTCTTGACCAGTCAACTCATTGGAAAAGTGATTTGTCCCATTAGATAACTCAAAAAGTTGCTATTTCATCTTGTTCTCATGAGCTAAAAAGTTGTTTTTTCGTCTTTTTCCTACAAGACAAAAGCAAATCCAGGATTGTAACTGCACATCATCCAAATTAAATGTTGTGTAATCTGGTCCATTGGTTTTGAGTCAACCTCCACCATTCATTCAAAAACTTGGTATGGAGCCTCCTCTATATAAGGGGCTGCCATTTCTCTCATTGTAATAGATTATTGATGTCAAATTGTTGACACTCTGCCATTTGAAGTTAATACAAAGAAAGTTTCTACAATTTTCCTAAGAATTTGTTTATTTGTGTTATTTATTTGGTTCTCATGGTTCTCTTCATGAGCTAAAATTAGTTAATTGTACTTTTGTAATGTTAATGGTTTGTTGAAGGTATCTGATGAACACTCTAGTCCATACTATTAGTATCTTGCTGATTGTAAGTTGCTGTGTATAGCTAGCCTAGGCCATTAAATTGAGCTTAGTTCAATTGCATTTCATAAGTTAAATCACACCCTAGTTTGGGTATTTGATGAATGAATGTGATTTGAAAATCTTTTATCTCCATTGAAGATAGCACAATTTTTTGCAGCACTGTAGCATTCTGGTAGCTTGGTAAAACATAAAGTGGTTAACTTAGGAATGTTTGTCTACCATCAATAAGCTTTTCATTGTGAATGTCGCTTAGGATCTTCTTTCTAACCCTTCACTGATTTTCATTTTCTTTTACAAAGTTATTAGATTTAGGTTTTCAAGCAACACCCATATTCTAAATCTGCTGAAAGTATCATAGGGGGTAAATCATAAAACACACAACAAAAATTTTACACAGAAAATAGAATGTTCTTTTATTGCTTTGGACAACTCGTTATATTACAAAAGCTCAAATACAATCAAGGGATGAATCCTCCACATGCTGCAACACACTACAACTTCCCTATATCCAAACTCTAGAATCATTTGCCTTTTGTAACCCCAAATCAGCTAGGGTTTTTGTTTTCTTGCCTTTTCTTGATTCTACACTTTCCCCCTTATCTCTACTACTATGGAGGGTTCCAAAAAATAGTTATTAATAGCCTTTTTGGCAGCCTCTAGCTAAATTTCAAAATTTGCTTCTCCCTCCAAAAATAGGTCAACTTCCGGGAGCCATAACTTTTGATCTAAGTGTTCGATTGATGAACTGTTTGAAGCGCCGAAAATCTCGTGGAGTACTCTATCTGCTAATTATCTGCTTTGTTGATTTTGCCCATTTTCAGGCCCGTATAGGGCCATTTAGTGCCTCAAATCTAAATTTGAATAATTTTCAAGCATTTTTCAGGAAACATAAACTTTAATATCTTTCAGCTCACCAATTATCTCTGCGTGATTCATTCTCCAAATGTATTATTTTTCATTTACGAAGCTTCCTACAAATTTTTGCTTCAATCCATGCCCAAATGCAAACTTTCCAAAAATAGCAATTTGGAAAAACTGAAAGTTCTACATCATTATTCAAACGATTATTAAACCAACAACACTAATTTCGAAAAGAAATTAAAAAAACATCAACTATTTTGAAACACCATCTTTTTTTGGGTGATGCAAGATTGCCCTTAGACCACTAGATGCTCCTACATCAAAAGATCTGAAAAAAATTTCACCCCCTAAGTTTTAGGATAAAAACCATAGGAGAACAAAATATTAAAGGGTAAAAAGACAATTAAACAAGAAGAAAAACCAATTGTTTCATTACCTCAAAAAGTAATATTAAGACACTGAAACTCACATTAGCCATGACTTGGGTCAAACCAAAAAAATAAAACAAGTGAAAGATACTCGAATAACTAAACCAAAAATGAAGAAACCTTCAGCAATACATGATTTTCCTTTTGGTTGTGGTCACAATACTCCTACTATAAGTAGGGAAACATTGATAGAGTACTTTCAAGTACATCTCGTTGGTGATACTTCAGATATCAATTTTGATGAAAAAGACCCAAAAGAAATAGAATTTGACTATGATTTTACATGTTATAATGAGACTTTTTGTAAATAACAAAATTGTGTAATCAACTATGTGAATGATTAAATGAATCAAGAAATCATGTTTAATGCTTTTTGAGCAAGTTCTCTAACTAAGCCTAAATTGTGGAAATCTATTTGTAGTGTAACATTTTACTCCCTTACTTGTGACTAGAATTAGTCACATAGTGCATGTAAAGTGAAATTGTAATACTTTCTTTGAGCTATTGATAAATTCTATAAATGTTTGTAAAGACCAACATTGTTTATTTATTTCATTTATGAGTAATCTAGTCATCGAATTTGACATCTATTTATCTTGTGACTTATGGTCATGCTTGATTTATTGTTAAAAAATTGAGCTCATTTTATGGCTTATTGTTGGAATAAAAATTCTTTAACTTTGTTGTTATTTTATAATTATGGTGGCTATGCTACAATATTTCAATTGTTGGTCATGTATCGTGTGTTCTCTATAATTTCCATAATGGACCTTTGATGGGTTGTATAATGGACTGCAAGATAACATAGACCAACTTCATGTCAAAACTCAAATATGCATCAATCAAAATGATTCCTACATGCATCCATGATGAAATTATTTCAATCATGCCGCCTTACCAACCATCTATAATCCCTCTCCCAGATAATTCTCTTTGAAATCTATAAAAGTGTTGATTCTTTCCTATCAATTTTTTAGCGAATCTTGATTAGATCTAGCATTTAAAAATATCAATTAAATCATATCATAATTCAACATTACAAAATGTCTAATCATTACTTGTAATCATTATCATTAGCACGTCAAATAATTATCAGCATAATCATAATTATTTATCCTCATTGTATACATGATAAAAGTATTTATAACTAGACATAGAAAATAAAGATTTGATAGCTTGGGTGAGGAAGATTAGCTAGGCTCGCACATCAAAACACTCACTTAACACTTCAAAGAATGCAAATTACATTAATATTTTGCAAAATCTGTAATGATTACTTGTAATCATTAGCATTAGCACGTCAAATAGTAATCAACATAATCATAATTTTTTTATTTTATGCACTATAAAAGTATTTATAACTAGATATAGGATTTATAAAGGTTTGACATCTTGGGTGAGAGAGATTAACTAGGCTGACACATCAAAATAGTCGCTAACACTTCAAAGAATGCAAATTACACGCCTCACACATTAAAACACTCACTACCACTTAAAAGAATGCAATTTACATGCCTCACACATTAAAACACTCACTAACACTTAAAAGAATGCAATTTACATGCATTACACATAAAAACACATAAAGTGAATGTCAAAACTTAAACACACATCAAAGATTTAGTGCACATACACATAATGAAGGTCAAAGTTCAAACACACTTCATCCAAGCCACAAAAGATTGAAAGTATGCAAAAAAGTTCAAGCACAAAAAAAATTTCAAATAAAATAGTCACTAACCCTTAAAGAACGCAAATTACATCATGCCTCACACACATCAAAACATAGAAAGTATAGGCCAAAGCTTGAGTGCACATACACACAATGAAGATCAAAGTTCAAACACACTTCATCCAAGCCATAATACTAACCCTTAAAAGAACGCAAATTACATCATGCCTCACACACATCAAAACATAGAAAGTATAGGCCAAAGCTTGAGTGCACATAGACACAATGAAGATCAAAGTTCAAACACACTTCATCCAAGCCACAATAATATGAGATTGAAATCATGCCAAAAAGTTGACAAAAAGTTCAAGCACAAAAAATAAATTCAAATAAAATACTCACTAATCCATAGAAGAACGCAAATTACATCATGCCTCACACACATCAAAACATAGAAAGTATAGGCCAAAGCTTGAGTGCACTTACACACAATGAAGATCAAAGTTCAAACACACTTCACCCAAGCCACAATAATAAGAGATTGAAATCATGCCAAAAAGTTGACAAAAAGTTCAAGCACAAAAAAAAAATTCAAATAAAATACTCACTAACCCTTAAAAGAACGCAAATTACATCATGCCTCACACACATCAAAACATAGAAAGTATAGGCCAAAGCTTGAGTGCACATACACACAATGAAGATCAAAGTTGAAACACACTTCATCCAAGCCACAATACTAACCCTTAAAAGAATGCAAATTACATCATGCCTCACACACATCAAAACATAGAAAGTATAGGCCAAAGCTTGAGTGCACATAGACACAATGAAGATCAAAGTTCAAACACACTTCATCCAAGCCACAATAATATGAGATTGAAATCATGCCAAAAAGTTGACAAAAAGTTCAAGCACAAAAAAAAAATTCAAATAAGATACTCACTAACCCTTAAAAGAACGCAAATTACATCATGCCCCACACACATCAAAACATAGAAAGTATAGGCCAAAGCTTGAGTGCACATACACACAATGAAGATCAAAGTTCAAACACACTTCATCCAAGCCACAATAATATTAGATTGAAATCATGCCAAAAAAGTTGACAAAAAGTTCAAGCACAAAAAAAAAAATTCAAATAAAATACTCACTAACCCTTAAAAGAATGCAAATTACATCATGCCTCACACACATCAAAACATAGAAAGTATAGGCCAAAGCTTGAGTGCACATACACACAATGAAGATCAAAGTTCAAACACACTTCATCCAAGCCTCAATAATAAGAGATTGAAATCATGCCAAAAAGTTGACAAAAAGTTCAAGCACAAAAAAAAATTCAAATAAAATACTCACTAACCCTTAAAAGAACGCAAATTACATCATGCCTCACACACATCAAAACATAGAAAGTATAGGCCAAAGCTTGAGTGCACATACACACAATGAAGATCAAAGTTCAAACACACTTCATCCAAGCCACAATAATAAGAGATTGAAATCATGCCAAGAAGTTGACAAAAAGTTCAAGCACAAAAAAAAAAAAATTCAAATAAAATACTCACTAACCCTTAAAAGAACGCAAATTACATCATGCCTCACACACATCAAAACATAGAAAGTATAGGCCAAAGCTTGAGTGCACATACACACAATGAAGATCAAAGTTCAAACACACTTCATCCAAGCCACAATAATAAGAGATTGAAATCATGCCAAAAAGTTGACACTGAACAAAGTCAAAAATACAACACACAAAAGTTCAAGAACAAAAAATTATTCATCCAAACAAACACAAAATGAGTCAATTCTCACACTTCAAAAAACACAAATAAAATGCGAAAGAACATTTAAAAGAACACAAACTACATGTCTCACACAATAAAACCCACAAATTGAATGTCCAAACTCACACACCTCAAAACACACAAAGTGACTCTCAAAACTAATATACACCTCAAAATGCACAAATTAAAGGCCAAAGCTCAAGCACACACTAAATGCCAAAGTTCATATACACCTCAAAATTCACAAACTAAATGCCAAAGCTCAAGCACACACACAATGGAGTTCACACTAAACACGTTCTTCATCCAAACCACAATAAGAAATCTAAACTTTAAACAAACATAAAGTGAGCCAATTCTCACACTTCACATAACACAAATTAAATGCTAAATTCACACAACACTTCAAAGAACACATTTTCATGACTCACACATCAAAACACACAAAGTGTTCATGTTCAAACTCACACGCCTCAAAACACACAAAGTGAATCTCAAAACTCATATACACTTCAAAATGCACAAACTAAAGGTCAAAGTTCAAGCTCATACATTCTTTATCCGAACCACAATAAGAAATCTAATGTTTAAACAAACATAAAGTGAACCAATTCTCACACTTCACAAAACACAAATTAAATGCTAAACTCACACATCAAAACAACACACAAGGTGAATGTCAAGCTAGAATAAGTAAATGCCAAAAATAAAACACACAAACTAAATGCCAAAACTCACACTCCTCAAAATTAAAATATACTTCATCCAAGCCACAGTAAGTAAATGCCAAAAATAAAACACACAAATTAAATGCTAAACTCACACATCCAAACAACACACAAAGTGAATGTCAAGCTAGAATATGTAAATGGCAAAAATAAAACACATAAACTAAATGCCAAAAATAAAACACATAAACTAAATGCCAAAACTCACACTCCTCAAAATTAAAATATACTTCATCCAAGCCACAGTAAGTAAATGCCAAACCTCACATACCTCAAAACACAAAGTGAATGCCAAAACTCATATACACCTCAAAACACACAAACTAAAAGCCAAAGCTCAATCACATATAGAATGGTTCACACTAAACACAAAAACACACTAAGTAAAAGCCAAAGCTAAAACATTCTTCATCCTAACCACAATAAGAAATCTAAAGTTTAAATAAACATAAAGTGAGCCAATTCTCACATTTCACAAAACACGAATTAAATGCTAAACTCACATGACACTTCAAAGACCACAAATTGCATGGCTCACACATCAAAACACATAACACACAAAGTAAATGTCAAAACTTAGAGACATCAAAACACAAAGTAGAGAGCAAAGCTCAATTGCACACACACAATGAAGGTCAAAATTAAACATACTTCATCCAAGCCACAATAATAAGTTGAAAATAACTGCCAAAAAAACATGCACACTTACTGAAAGCCAAAATTCTCACTTCAAAAAAAGAAATTAAATTCCAAAGATCAAAGATTAAATTAAAATCACAAAAACTTAACTCAAAAACACTCAAATCAAATAAAATGAATGTCAAAATTTTAGTTACACTTCATCCAAACCATAAGAAATTCTAAAAAAACTACAAATTTTGCACTAAATAGTTTGTCTAAATCATAAGAAATAGTATTAAACATACTTCATCCAAGCCACAATAATAAGTTGAAAATAACTGCCAAAAAAACATGCACACTTACTGAAAGCCAAAATTCTCACTTCAAAAAAAGAAATTAAATTCCAAAGATCAAAGATTAAATTAAAATCACAAAAACTTAACTCAAAAACACTCAAATCAAATAAAATGAATGTCAAAATTTTAGTTACACTTCATCCAAACCATAAGAAATTCTAAAAAAACTACAAAGTTTGCACTAAATAGTTTGTCTAAAGCATAAGAAATAGTTTACACACACACACAAAGAGCTCAAAGTTTAAAGTTCACAAAGCAAGCCAATAATCCTCACACTCTAAAAAAACACAAATTAAATGTGAAAGTTAACTCACACAACACTTCAAAGAATATAAATTGCACTACTCTACGCCTCTAAACATACAAGCGCAATGAATTTCAAAGTTTGACAAAAACACTTCATCCAAGCCTCAATAAGGATGTAGAAAGTAAATGCCAAACTTAAAACATGTAATGAATGCCAAAATTCTCACTTCAAAAAAACATGCACACTTACTAAAATCCAAAATTCTCACTTCATAAAACACAAATTAAATTCCAAAGATCAAAGATTAAATTAAAATCACAAAAACTTAACTCAAAAACACTCAAATCAAATAAAATTAATGTCAAATTTTTAGTTACACTTCATCCAAACCATAAGAAGTTCTAAACAACTACAAAGTTTGAACTAAATACTTTGTCTAAAGCATGAGAAATAGTTTACACACACACACACACAAAGAGCTCAAAGTTTAAAGTTCACAAAGCAAGCCAATAATCCTCACACTCTAAAAACACATAAATTAAATGTGAAAGTTAACTCACACAACACTTCAAAGAATATAAATTGCACTACTATACGCCTCTAAACACACAAACACAATGAATTTCAAAGTTCAACAAACACACTTCATCCAAGCCTCAATAAAGATGTAGAAAGCCAATGCCAAACTTAAAAACACATAATGAATGCCAAAATTCTCACTTTGAAAAATACAAATAAATTTCAATGATCCCACTATAAAACCACAAAAAGTAAATGCTATAGTTAACTCACACAACACTTCAAAAAATTTGAATTGAGTGTCTCACACACATCAAAACACACAAAGTGAAAACACATATAAAAACACCCAATGTTCAAACATAAGAAATAAAATTCAAATTTTTAAAAAATTCCATGAATCCATAAATAGTTGTTCATCCAAACCACAATTATGAGAAACACAATTCATCTAAAAGCAAAAGAATAGTTTCAAAACACAAAATGAAGACCAAACTCAAAAGGACACACATAATAAAGGTCGGTCCAAACCACAAAGTCCAAACAATTTTGAATTGAATGTCTCACACACGTCAAAACACCTAATGTTCAAACATAAGAAATAAAATTCAAAGTTTTAAAAAAGTTTCATCAACCCATAAAAGGTTGTTCATCCAAACCACAATTATGAGAAACACACTTCATGTAAAGCATATGAATAGTTTCAACACACAAAGTGAAGGCCAAACTCAAAAGCACACACATAATAAAGGTCAAAGTCCAAACCACAATAAGAAGTCAAAGTTAGACAATATCCAACATAGAATAAATCCAAACTCAAGTCCACATACACACTATGAAGGTCAAGGTTCAAACACACTTCCAAATGATAGGATGCTCAAGGTTCAAACACAAAAAACATACAAAATGAAGGGTAAAGTACATATACTTCATCAACACACTTCATCTTCATTCAAACCATACAAAATACACACCATAAAAAGTCTGCCATGTATTCAACACACATATGAGAAACATACTTCATCTAAAGCATAAGAATAGTTTCAACACACAAAGTGAAGGCCAAACTCAAAAGTACACACCTAATAAAGGTCAAAGTCCAAACTACAATAAGAAGTCAAAGTTAGACAATATCCAACACAATCAAGCCAAACTCAAGTCCACATACACACTATGAAGGTCAAGGTTCAAACACACTTCCAAATGATAGGATACTCAAGGTTCAAACACAAAAAACATACAAAATGAAGGGCAAAGAACATATACTTCATCAACACACTTCATCTTTATTCAAACCATACAATATACACACTATAAAAAGTCTAACATGTATTCAACACACATATGAGAAACATACTTCGTCTAAAGCATAAGAATAGTTTCAACACACAAAGTGAAGGCCAAACTCAAAAGCACACACATAATATAGGTCAAAGCCAAAATCACAATAAGAAGTCAAAGTTAGACAATATCCAACACACAATCAAGCCAAACTCAAGTCCACATACACACTATGAAGGTCAAGGTTCAAACACACTATGAAGGTCAAGGTTCAGACACACTTCCAAATGATAGGATACTCAAGGTTCAAACACAAAAAACATACAAAATGAAGGGCAAAGAACATATACGTCATCAACACACTTCATCTTTATTCAAACCATACAAAATACACACTCTAAAAAGTCTACCATGTATTCAACACATATATGAGAAACACACTTTATCTAAAGCATAAGAATAGTTTCAACACACAAAGTGAAGGCCAAAATCAAAAGCACACACATAATAAAAGTCAAACTCCAAACCACAATAAGAAGTCAAAGTTAGACAATATCCAACATACAACAAAGCCAAACTCAAGTCCACATACACACTATAAAGGTCAAGGTTCAAACACACTTCCAAATGACACAATAAAACATACAAAATCAAGGGCAAAGTACATATACTTCATCAACACACTTCATCTTCATTCAAACCATACAAAATACACACCATAAAAAGTCTACCATGTATTCAACACACACATGAGAAACACACTTTATCTAAAGCATAAGAATAGTTTCAACACACAAAGTGAAGGTCAAACTCAAAAACACACACATAATAAAGGTCAAAGTGCAAACTACAATAGGAAGTCAAAGTTAGACAATATCCAACACACAATGAAACCAAACTCAAGTCTAATTACACACTATGAAGGTCAAGGTTCAAACACAATTCAAAATGATAAGATGCTCAAGGTTCAAACACAAAACGTACAAATACTTCATCAACACACTTCACCTTTATTCAATCGATACAAAATACACACCATAAAAAGTCTACCACGTATTCAACACACATATGAGAAACACACTTTATCCAAAGCATCAGAATAGCTTCAACACACAATGTGAAGACCAAACTCAAAAGCACATACATAATAAAGGTCAAAGTCCAAACCACAATAAGAAGTCAGAGTTTGACAGTATCCAACACACAATGAAGCTAAACTTGAGTCCACATACACACTATGGAGGTAAAGGTTTAAACACACTTTCCAAATGATAGGATGCTTAAGGTTAAAACACAAAAAGTACAAATAGTTCATCAACACACTTTATCTTCATTAAAACCATATAAAATACACACCATAAACAATCTATCATGTATTCAACACACATATGAGAAACACAATTCATCTAAAGCATAAGAATAGTTTCAACAAACATAGTGAAGGCCAAACTCAAAAGCACACACATAATAAAGGTCAAAGTCCAAACCAAAATAAGATGTCAAAGTTAGACAATATCCAACACACAATGAAGCTAAACTCGAGTCCACATACACACTATGAAGGTCAAGGTTCAAACACAATTCTAAATGATAGGATGCTCAAGGTTCAAACACAAAAGACATACAAAATGAAGGACATATACTTGATCAATACACTTCATCTTCATTCAAACCATACAAAATGCACACCATAAAAAGTCTACCATGTAATCAACACACATATGAGAAACACACTTCATCTAAAGCATAAGAATAGTTTCAACACACAAAGTGAAGGCCAAACTCAAAAACACACATAATAAAGGTCCAAACCACAATAAGAAGTCAAAGTTAGACAATATCCAACACATAATGAAACTGAACTCAAGTCCACATAGACACTATGAAGGTCAAGGTTCAAACACACTTCCAAATGATGATGCTCAAGGTTCAAACACAAAAAACAAACAAAATGAAGGGCAAAAGTACATATTATTCATCAACATACTTCATATTCATTCAAAACCGTACAAATACACACCATAAAAAGTCTACCATGTATTCAACACACATATGAGAAACACACTTCATGTAAAGCATAAGAATAGTTTCAACACACAAAGAGATGGTCAAACTCAAAAACACACACATAGTAAAGGTCAAAGGCCAAACCACAATAAAAAGTCAAAGTTAGACAATATCCAACACACAATGAAGCCAAACTCAAGTCCACATACACATTATGAAGGTCAAGGTTCAAACACACTTCCAAATGATAGGATGCGTAAAGTTCCAACACAAAAAACATAGAAAATGAAGGGAAAAGTACATATACTTCATGAACACACTTCATCTTCATACATTCCATACAAAACACACCATAAAAAGTCTACTATGTATTTAACACACATATGAGAAACACACTTATTCTAAAGCACACGCCATAAAAAGTCTACCATGTATTCAACACACATATTACAAACACACTTATTCTAAAGCATAAGAATAGTTTCAATACAAGGCCAAACTCAAGTCCACATACACATTATGAAGGTCAAGGTTCAAACACACTTCCAAATGATAGGATGCGTAAAGTTCCAACACAAAAAACATAGAAAATGAAGGGAAAAATACATATAATTCATGAACACACTTCATCTTCATACATTCCATACAAAACACACCATAAAAAGTCTACTATGTATTTAACACACATATGAGAAACACACTTATTCTAAAGCACACGCCATAAAAAGTCTACCATGTATTCAACACACATATTACAAACACACTTATTCTAAAGCATAAGAATAGTTTCAATACAAGGCCAAACTCAAAAGCACACACATAATAAAGGTTGAATTCCCAACCACAATAAGAAGTCAAAGTTAGACAATATCCAACTCACAAACAAAAAGTACACATACTTCATCAACACACTTCGTCTTAATTCAAATCATACAAAATACACACCATAAAAAGTCTACCATGTATTCAACACACATATAAGTCATATAAGGTTAAAAAATAATACCTACACTAATATGAAGTGGATCACACTTAATAGTAAAAACACATAAAAACCTTAGTTCCAAATAAAAGTAGCACAATAGGTAAAAAGAGAAAATGGATGTAAAAAGTTCACATACTTCATAAATAGCCTAAGATATAGCCATCAAAACACATCTAGTTGGATGCTTAAAAATTCACAATTAAAAATGTAAACAGATAAAACCCATAAATAAGAACACATTTAGCACAATGCATATAGTCCAATAAACACATGCAAATGGATGTAAAAAAGTTCACATAGTATGCTCAAGGTTGAAACACAAAAATATATATAAAATGAAGGGCAAAGCTCACTACATATACTTCATCACACACCATATAAAAGTTCACATACTTCATCTATAGCTCAACATGGATTTTAAAATTTTCACACTTACTATTATTGTCACACTTCATCTATAATAAGTGGATGCATAGTTCAAACACATAAAAGTCATGATAATTGAACATATTTCATAATATAAAAATGAAAACATATAAGGATGTAAAAAATTCACTTCATAAAAAGAAAATGTAGATTAAAATTAAAAATTAGTCTTCTATCCATCCTCCTTCACACTACATAAATAGGTAGTAAATTAAAAATGTAAAATTAAATTAATTTTTAAAAGCATAATTTTTTTGTGGATTGAATTAAGCTTATTAAGTTAGCTCAACAAATTAAAATGAAATAAAACTTTCAAAGATATCAAAAGAAAATTTCAAGATTTAAATTTACACACTTTCATAATAATACCATTCAAACTCTAAAAATACTTTATTATTAGTTCACCTCAAAGTGGTACAAAAATTAATTCAAACTATTACAAAGATTCTAATAACATAGTAACATAGTCTACTTTAAAAATAATCTAATGAAACAATCTACTTGGAACCATTAATAATTCATTTTAACAAAATAATCCAATGAAATTTTCTTATAATACTATCTACTTAAAACTATTAGAAAAATGATATAACAAAATAATTCAATAACTTTTTTAATAAAATAATCCGTCCAGCAAAAATATTGATCCACAAATTTTATAGAAAGATTATTGTATAAAAATTATCTACTTAGAACCATTTCAAAAATAATATAATAAACTAATTCACTAACTTTTCTAATAAAATAAAGATTGGTCCACTTTATACAATGTGTTAATAATCCACATCTACAGCAGGAAAATATTCTAATAGAACAGTCCACTTCATACAAAGATTAATAGTCCACTTTAAAAGTGGACTAACAAAACAGTCCACTGACTTTGTAAATACAACAGTTAGTTCAACAATTCAATTAAAATGTCTAAATAAAACCTTTTATTTGATAGAGATTAGACATTTCTTAAAACTACTACTGATAATCTACTGATAATCAATTTCTGACGATCTCATCAAAACTGTTAGGGCACCAAGAACGTTTAACTGCACCAACCCACTCAAAAAGACATTATCTTTAAATAATAAATAATGAAGGTTTAAACCCTACCCTATTTTGAGAAAAGATTTCAGTAAAAATAATTCTAGATATACTTTAAAGGGAAAAAAAAATAGTCTCAAAATTAATAATGTAATTTTATCTAAATGTAATTATACCTGAACAAACTATAAGATTAAAATAATATTCTAAATTTGAAGCGACCCTCTAGCACACAAAATTAGATATATATTAACTTTAAGCAACCCTACACTACACAAAATTAGATACACATACACAAAATTAGATAGATATACTACCTTCCATTCCCCTGTTTGCCGCTTCGAATTCATTATTCCCATATTTCGCTGGCAGCCCACCCTTTCCCGTACAGTGAACAATATGCTAATTAATAGCAATCAGAGGAAAAAAAACTTAGAGCTTTACTTCGTTTCTAAGCAACACAATCTTATGCAAAATAATTTCCTAAACCCTGACATAAAATAGCAGAGCCTTAATCTTAATGTGGGGAAAACAGCATTCAAGACCAAGCAAGGCTTGTATGAGGTACAACATTTCCTACCATTTGGATTGTGCAATGCTCCAGCTACCTTAATAAGTGTGATTGTCTATTTAGATGATATATTGGTTTTTAGTAGAACATAGGAAGAACATATTTCTCATCTCAAGCAAGTACTACAAGTGGTGAAGAAGAACAAGTTGCTTTTAAATGGGAAAAAGACTGAGTTTGCAAGAACATCACTTCTTTATCTTGAACATGTGGTGGAGAATGGTGAAACCAAGATTGAGATTATTGTGGATTAGCCAAAGCCCACATTTATTTCAGAGACTTGGAGTTTTGTTGGGGCCATCCAATACATGTGTAAGTTTGTGAAATCTTTCTCCTATGTTGCTGCTCCTTTACATGTCATCACAGATGCTAGGAAATGTTTTCATTGAGTTACAGAACAGCAGTGTGCATTTGAAGAACTCAAGTGCAAAATCAATCATGCACTCGTACTTGTTTTTCCCAATCTTCAGCAACCTTCTGTTGTTGACACTGATGCTAGTGATAATGCTATAGGAGTTGTTTTGTTGCAGGAAGAAGACTGGTTTGCTATCAAAGGCACTGTCCTAAACTATAGTACATATGACAAGTAGTTGTATGGTTTGGTCTCTGCAATGAAGAAGTGGAAACACGATCTCATGGGCAAGGAAACAACAGTGCAAACAAATCATCAACCACTCCAATAAGAAAGCAAAATTACAAGAAGAAGACAGTGCTCAGTAGAGCAACTACAAGACAGCCATAGAACTCCACAAAGTACAACCCAGCAAAGAACAGAACTGAAAAATACAGCTCCTGTAGAAAAAAACATCAGTCCTGTAGCCTAAACAGTCCTGTGCCATACCCCTTGGACAGAATCAGCCCTGAAATATAATTGCAGCACCATAAACAGAAAGAGACCATTGTGGCGTGACAAGATTTAAGACAGTTTCAATTGGTGATCAAATATAAGTGGGGCGTGACTAACATGGTGGCTGATCAGTTGTCAAGACCAAGACTGGCACTTCTTTCAGTGGTTAGTACCCTTACTTTGTTGGAGATATTTGCTAAGGAAGTTTCTATTGATGGCTATTTGCTAAGGAAGTGGCTAATTTTGAGCCAAATCTTGATTATTTCTTCAAGATGGGCTCCTCTACAAAGTGGGAAAGTTGTACATACATAAAGAGAATGTTGTTATTTATGCAGGAGGCTCATACCTTGAGAGTTGCAGGGCATTGTGGAGTATCTAAAACAGTTTCAAACCCTCGGCCTTATGTTTATTTTCCTATGTGCAAGAGGATTTGTCAAACTTCATTAGGCATAAGTAAGCCAAGCAACTGGAAACTTGGAATACCAGCCTGGCAGCCACTACCCCTGGCTACTAGACCATGAGAGAGCGTCTCCAAATATGGGTTACTTTACAAAGGGGGTTAAGTTATAGAACCTAAGGAGAAGGTTGTTATTTATGCATGAGGCTCATACCTCGAGAGTTGCAGGACATTTTGGAGTATTCTAAAATAGTTTCAAACCTTCAGCTTTATGTTTATTGGCCCGTGACAGGCAAGAATATGTGTCAAAATTCATTAGGGGCTGCAAGTTATGTATCATAAGCAAGACAAAGCAACTGGAAACTTGGACTACCCGTGGCTACTAGACTATGCAAGAACATCTCCATGGATTTTATGGGTGGTCTTCCAATGTCCAAGCATGACTACCTATTTGTAGTGGTATACCAATTCAGAAAGATGTGTGTGTTAATTGCATACAAGAACAACTTGAAGGGAAGGGATGCGGCTGAGTTGTTCTTCAACCATGTGCCGGTTCATTTTGGACTTCTAAAGAGCATCATAACAGATAGGGATACTGTCTTTTTGGAAAAGTGTTGATGACTAACAAGCTGGCTGATATGTTGTCAAGACAGATTTAACCCTAAACAAACCTTATTAAACTCATAGAAGTCTTTTTTCTGCAATCGCAGATTTAACCCTAAGCCAGAAAAAATAATAGAACCTTAGTCTTCTTTCTGAAATGGCACGATTTAACCCTAACCCAGAAAAATTAATATAACCTTAGTACCTTAGTCTTCTTTCTGAAATGGCAGATTTAACCCTAAGCTAGAAAAATTAATATAACCTTAGTCTTCTTTCTGAAATGGCAGAAACGGAAAAAGATTCAAAACACTGGAAAATGCATATCTCCACATTGGGCGAAACTTCAGCATAGAAAATGGCAGATTTAACCCTAAGCTAGAAAAAATAATATAACCTTAGTCTTCTTTGTGAAATGGCAGAAATGGAAAAAGATTCAAAACACTGAAAGATGCATATCTCCACATTGGGGGAAATTTTATGCAGAAATTTGTAAACTAATAATCTGAAAAATTTGAGAGCATAGAAAATAAAATTCAAACAATAAAATTTAAAATCATACTTACCAGATGCATCCTGTCCCATTTGTCTGGTTTCATTCCAGGGCTTTAATTCAAATTTCTTTACAATCCACTACTCACAAAAAGCATGTAAACAGACAGAGCACGGCCGTACTACATAAAATCCCAGCCCGAAAAAGGAAACACAATACAAAATACAAATGCAGAAACCAGAAACGAAAAGTCTCAAATCAAAAACCAAAACACAAATTGAAGAATTCACGAATTTAAAAACAAAACATGATATGAACTAAAAAAAAAATCAATGGAATAATACTGTAATATTAGGTATTTATAGAGCATGGCCAGGCCTCAACATGCTCTTCAACGGCTCTCCCACACTCCATTGGAGCTCTGTCCTAAAATTAGAATGAACTTGGTAGATGACTATCACATGATGTCAGCCCATAAATTAGAAAAAAAAAAAAAAAAAAAAGTTTATGAGATCTTTCAATTTTGTAAAAAGATTTTTATTAGTTGCCTTGAGAGGTAGATTATTATTGTATCTTAGAAATTAATTTTTAAATTAGTCTATAGTTAGTTTATTTATTATAGTTTTATTATTATGTTTATTATTTCATCTTACCAATTTTTAAATATAATTTTTTTATTATATATTGTTAGAAGGACAATAAGATTCAATTTTGCAATATATTGCTTAATAAGTTCTATTGTTATGTTAGCTATCTAATTTTATTTTTTCTTGTAACTACTTGTTATTTTGTTACTAGGGAGAAAATGGGGAGTATCAGGGCCTAGTAATAGCTGAGTGGATGGGTTGAGGCTCAGCAAAAGTTGACACATAAGTTCTCAATGCTTTGTGGTATTTAAAACATGCGAACACTAAATAAATATAATGGACTCACCACTTATGTCAACAATGACCTCATATGGCGCAGTTTAATACTCTTTTTAGAATGTAAGCACACATTCATGACCACATATACAAATACCTTAAGCCAATAAAATAGCCACACCTCGAGCCAAGTGGATTTGATATTTTTGACAATGAACTCGATCTAATAAGATAGGACGAGATTTGATGTCTAGTAGATGTCTCAAACATAAAATCATAAATATTTTGGATATGAGAGCCTAAGTAAATCTAAGTTTATAATAGCCTACATCCACAAGGAGCATTGGAACATTACATAGGTGAAGTTCGAAAGTAGATGACCAAATAAATTAGGAAACCTGAGTCATGCAAGAGTCGAGAGATTGGACCATGTCAAGCACAAGATATAATGGCTAGAGTTTGTTGCACTTTAAGGAATTGGGTTGTTTAGCCTTCAACCATCAATCTTATATTGAATAATTATCATCATAGATACTTGTCTAAACTTAACATACCAAGACTAAAATAACTTGATAACCTACCTATTGTGCCTTGCACACACGCCCCATTGAATGAATGGGGACCCCCTCCCTCTGATTTGGCATAGTCTGGGTCTTTTCCTTGGAGGGATATTTGACTGACGTTGTCAAAATAATCCATTTGAGAGTCAAAATTTCAATTTTCCCTGATGGAGAGTGTTTGGGGTGCCTTAGAGTTCAAATTATTAAGTCATGAGTCTCTTTGCCAACAAGATTCAAGTCCCAAAAATTCCTTTGCATTAAAAACATGCATCACTGACCTTGGCATTGAAAACTTCACCTACTGCCAAAAGGGCTAAAATCAGATATCACTGCCTCAGCACTCAAAATTAGAGTCACCGACTTTGGTGCTAAAATCATGAACCACAGAATTTACGCTAAAAGTGGATGCTACCAACTTGCGCCAAAATTGCATGGCACTGCCTTCTGTTAGTGAGTTCCGAAACTAGTGCAAGGTTGGCACCTTCGAAATTCCCCGCCGGCACATCGTCATATCCTTTGCACTAGATTTGTCATGCACTGACCTGCATTGAAAAGTGCCTTTACAAACTTTTGTCTAACACCTGCCAAACTCGTGTAAGTCGATGTCACTCAAATTTGACACTAAAGCCTATTGTCATTCACTTTATACATCCTACGTTGAAAACTATCCTCACTGACTTGCACTAAATATCAGTCCTCCTGCCTTAAGGTAGTAGACCCCAAAACACATGCTAGATCGGTACCCTCCCAAATCCTCGCTTCCTCAAGAGAGCCTTCCTTTTTCGCTGTCTTGTGACACCTAATTTTTCCGCATCTCTTTGTCTGTTCGTTGGGTTTGATATGTCTTGAGCTTTAGTTAAGTTTCTGATATGTTTTGACTGGGGAGGCCCCTTATTGATATGAGTTGTTTACCCTAGTTTACCCTTCGTTGGCTGAGATATCATGAGATCACATTAAGATCAAGATTGGGCCATAAATAGTTTCAATTTCTCAAAATAGGTAACCTCTGCCTTTATACAGAGTGGAGACTCGGAGTTTTGAGTATAAGTTGGTCCGATATTGAAGGAAATTGTAATGACCTTGTTGTGTATTAATTAAGGGTACAAAGTATATTGTGGCTTTGAAGAGCCCAAGTTGCAGGACATTCGTGGTCAAGTGGATAATGTGGGAATCCCATGTCTGAAAGGATAAGTCCGCCAATGAACATTTTCCCCGCAAATACATTTCTCTTCAATATCTAAGGTCCACCAAATTGCCACAATCCAAACTTGTTGGAAAATATCAAATTGTGTGAATGAAGTGATGTCTTCAGGTGATGTGAAATCTACTATGCCATAACAGTTTGTAGACAGCCCTTCAAACATGAAGGATGGAAGGATTTCGCCGGTTGTTATGGTTTTAAATATGAGGTATCAAAGTACTAACTGGATATAAAAGCGGGATTTTTATGGATGACTGGAGTTTGCGAGGATTTTGTTCCCATTCGGACTTATCCATCGAGGCCCTGAACCTCCGCAATATCCCTCAATGCTCAAAATCTCCACAAATTATTTAAATTGCAGAACGTGTGAAGACAGTGCGAACATGGAGCAAGAAAGTCACCTTTGAAGAAAAGTGGACATACGTCAAAGCATAAGGGAAAGAGGATCATCGTTAGATGTTTCGGTTGTGACTACATTGTTATGGAAGCATTGACCAGGCATGTGAACCATCAGATAAAGTGTTTTGAAGGAAAGTGTCTCATTGCGGGGAATTCACCCCCAATCGGATGATATTTGGTAGACCATTGTTTCTCCGCAATGTCCAGTTAAAGACAATATTCTCGCAACTCTGGTCAATGGAAAATTCTCCGCAAATCTTTAGTATCATGGAAGCTTAAACAAAGGAAGTAAATACCATATGTGATGATTAGCGTGCTATAGGTGAGGGGTATGTAAGCAACCATCGAACATTCAAGGAACATGCTGGGTATGTGCAGGATCATCGCAGGCCAAACAGTGGCAATAGGAAAAAAAATCGCATTTTTACTTAGCTAAATTCGCGACTTGGCAAAGTTTGACTTTGAAACGGATATCTGTTTTTGAATTTTTTTTGGGAAAAAGGCTTTTTACTGGTAGTCATCAATTTTCCACAGTCCATGATGTTGAGTTTGAAATGCTTCTGGATTTGACTGTGTATTATTATTTTCCTCAACATTTCGAATCACACACAGTGATCCATCATCAGGAGAAAGATAGCAAGCAAGAGAAGAGAGAACATGAATGACAGTATGCAGACTTAAGACCACTTAAAAGGAGTGAGAGAGATGTGAGGCGGAAACCAAGATCAATTAAGGGAGAAGGATAGCTGCCTATCAAACCTAGTGAAGTGAGGGACAAAGAGGAGTGGGGGACATCTAGGCACACTAAGACAAAACAAACAAAGAAAGACTAACTAGGATGAGAGGAAGACCCAAGTAAAGAAAATTAAAAAAGCAAACAAAGGAGCAAGGCCACAAATTAGAAGGGAGCAAAAAGAGGAATAACTGTAATACAATCAACCATAAAGAACAAGCCGAGGATGAAAGAGATAAGATAATTAAATAATTTAATAAATAATAAAAAAGGGGGGGGGACAACTGAAGAGGTTAAATGTGAGGGATAGATTGGGAAAAGCTACATATAAAGAACAAGAGAGGGCTCCAAGTTAAAAGAGAGAGAGGGGTGAACTACGAAGGCAAAGGAGGGGGGGGGGGCTAACAAAAAAGAAAGGTAAGCCAATAACTATCCAAAGGAGGAAAGAAACTAATTGGGAGAAAGCATAAGAGAGAAGAGTAAATCATAAAAGGGAAGACAAGCTAAAACGACCAAATAATATATATATATATATATATATATATATATATATATATATAAATATATATTCACAACAAACTCCAAGCCACAAACGGAGCACCAGGGGGCAACAAGAAACAAAGGATACGGTTAAAAACCTAGAAATTAAAGAGGAGGGAGAAGGGGGCAATGAGATCCAGAGGTTGGAGACGGGAGGTTAAGCTAGGGGACAAGAGTATGAGAAACAAAAAGGTGAGAACGGGCCAAGGAGGGTAAAGAGGAGGGAGGACAAGGAGCAAAGGGAAAGGGGGGAGAGGAGCCTAGGGAGGAGAGGAAAAGGGGATGAGATGAGGGCAAAAGAGAAGGGGCAAAGACTCAATCCCACAAAAGGGGACAAGGAGGGGACAGAGGGGGGGCGGGGGCAAGAACCGATAAAGAGGGGAAAAAAGGACAAAGATAGGAGAAGGGAGAGGGGAGCTAACAAGATCAGGTCAGGAAAGAGAGGGGAGGGGTAAGAGGGGAGGATGGGGAAGAGAAATCAACTAAGAGTGAAGGAAATCATGATGGGGTAAGAGGGGAGGCTTTTTACTCTTTTTGAAAATACACCTCTTAAATCTTGGATCTCCCATCAATATATGAACCTCCTTAAAGATTGTTTCTAGTGAAGGAGGAGGGCAAATTAACATTGGTAGCTTCTTTACATATTGATCCATAAGGATTTGTTAAACACTAAGAATCATCACTAATGAATTACTCAAATAATCAATAATAAAATATTCAATTTTGTTCATCAGGTGAAATAATCACTTTTCTAGACTATGTTCCAATATTTCGGGGATAGGAATGGTGGGGCAGCAGGGGTTGTGTTTTGGATTTCATGCCCTAAATTGCTTTATGCAATCCTTCATACGATTTGATTCATGATACATGGTTTGAGAAGGATACACATGATATACCCTTACCCTCTAGTGATAAAATTATGAATGATACTTTATGTGGTGAAGCTACACCTTTGTTAATCCTTCATGACATTGTTATTCCTTGTGATGATGATGTCCTTCATGTGATATGTTAGGACATAATGCAAAGTTAACATGGCATGAACTCTCTTGGAAGGGTAAGCATGGACTATAAGAACATTGAACTAGTTGGATCTGTTAAGCTCGCCATTTATGAAAGAACCTTTTAAAAGGTTAACCTTAATTAGGTAAGGTTATGTTTTAGTGTGGTTGTTTGTGCAACAATGTGTAAATTGATGTTACTGAAGGATAAATCTAACTATAATATACTAACATTTTAATAACCATGAGAGCTGGGACTAACAATTAGACTAAAAACTTGACAAACAATACAACTTGAACACATGTAGGACTTGGAAAATGGAAAAGAATATAATTAAATGTGGAAAACAATGAAAAAGTGGTATTAGTTGCACCTATATAGAGAAGTGGTTTAGAGGTTGGTTAGGGGAATTATTTAGGGTTTAGAGGTTTAGGGTTGCTCAGGTTTAGGGGTTTAGGGTTTACAGTTTAAAGAGAGATAGAGAGAGGGGACTGATAGAGTTTGGGAGAGATAGAGGAGACAAAGGGGAGAGATAGGAGATAGAGAGTGAGAGACATGTCCAAAGACATAGAGAGAGAGAGAGATTGAGAGATTGAGAGGTAGAGGGATGATAGAGATAAGGAGATAGAGGTTTAGGGTTGCTTGGGTTTAGGGGCATTATTTAGGGTTTAGGGTTTATGGTTTTGGGGTTAGGAGTTAAGGTTTAGAGGTTTAGGGTTTAGGGTTTAGGGTTTAGAGAGAGATAAAGGACCAATAGGGAGATATAGAGGAGTCTGAGGGGAGAGATAGGGATATAAAGAGTGAGGGACATGGCAAGAGACATAGGGAGAGAGATTGAGAGGTAGAGGGACAAAGGTAATAGGGAGATAGGGGAGAGATAGGGAGATAGTGGTTTATGGTTACTTGGGTTTAGGGTTTAGGGGTTTGGGGTTTAGGGTTTCTCAGGTTTAGGGGTTAGGGGTTAGGGTTTAGGGGCATTATAATTTAGGGTTTAGGATTTATTGTTTAGGGGTTAGGGGTTAGGTTTAGAGGTTTAGGGTTTTGGATTTAGGGTTTATAGAGAGAGAGGAATGATAGGGAGATATAGAGGAGTCTGAGGGGAGGGATAGGGAGATAGAGAGTGAGGGACATGGCTAGAGACATAGGGAGAGAGATTGAGAGGTAGAGGGACACAGGTGGTAGGTAGATAGGGGAGAGATAGGGAGATAGTGGTTTAGGGTTACTTGGGTTTAGGGTTTAGGGGTTTGGGGTTTAGGGTTTCTCAGGTTTAGGGGTCAGGGGTTAGGGTTTAGGGGCATTATTTAGGGTTTAGGATTTAAATTGTTTAGGGGTTAGGGGTTAGGTTTAGAGGTTTAGGGTTTTGGATTTAGGGTTTATAGAGAGAGGAATTATAGGGAGATAGAGAGAGGAGATGGATGAGAGAGATAAGGAGATCGAGAGTGAGGCACATGGCCAGGGACATAGGGAGAGAGATCAAGAGAGGTAGAGGGATGATAGAGATAGGGAGATAGGGGAGAGATAGGGAGATATAGGTTTAGAGTTGATTGGATTTAGGGTGTACCTGGGTTTAGGGTTTCTCAGTTTTGGAGATAGCTAGATAGAAAGAGAGAGGAGACAGATAGGGAGAGATAGAGGTGACAAAGGGGAGAGATAGGGAGATAGAGAGTGAGGGATATGTCTAGAGAAATAGGGAGAATGATTGAGAGGTAGAAGGACGATAGAGATAGGGAGATAAGGGAGAGATAGGAGATAGAGTTTAGGGTTGCTCATGTTTAGGGTTTAGGGGTTAAGGTTTAGAGGTTTAGGGTTTAGTGTTTAGAGAGAGAAGACCAATAGGGAGATATAGAGTGAGGGACATGGCTAAAGCATAGGGAGAGAGATTGAGAGGTAGAGGAATGATAGTGATGGGGAGATAGTGAGATAGGGAGATAGAGCTCGATAAAGGTTTAGGGTTTCTTGGGTTTAGTGTTTAGGATTTAGGGGTTTATGGTTTCTCAAGTTTAGGGTTTAGGGGTTAGGAAATAGGGGTTAGGGGTTAGGGGTTAGGTTTAATCATGCATCCCAGTCATTCCCCTATCATTCCTATATATCCTATCTCTCCCCTCTATCTTTCCCTATCCCTTATCGATGAAGCAAATGGAAACAAGAAAACTAGGACTCCCTTTCTCAGGTTTAGGGTTTAGGGCTTAGGGGAATTATTTAGGGTTTATGGTTTAGGGGTTAAGGTTTAGTATTTGGAAAAATTATTTAGGGTTACTTGGGTTTAGGGTTTAGGGGCATTATTTAGGGTTTACGGTTGCATGTCAAAAGTAGTCTCTCTCTCTCTCTCTAAATCCATAAATCCTAAATAATGGCCCTAATCCCTAACCCCTAAACCGCATCTACCTCTCTCCTGTATCTATTCAAAAGTGCCTTTAAAATACTATGAGATACCTTAGTATAAGTAAATCATATAAAAATCAAATATATATATCATCATAATCCTATATAAATTTTGATAGTATTTTATAGCTAAAATGCCTAAATATCATCATAATCCTTTATAAAATTGCTTGTATTTTATAGCTAAAATGCCTAAATATCATCATAATCCTTTATAAATTTGCTTGTATTTTATAGCTAAAATGCTTAAATATCATCATAATCCTTTATAAATTTGCTTGTATTTTATAGATAAAATGCCTAAATACTTAAAATGTATGCAATGCTAAAATAATAAAATAAAAAACAATGAATACAATAGGGAAAAAGAAAACGGATATCCGTTTTGGAGATCATAAAAAGCAAAAAAAAGACTGCGTTTTTGCAAACCCACGGCTTGCAAAAACGCAGTCTCATCTTCAAAAAATGGATATCAGAGCTGAGGAACGGATATCCGATCCAAAGAGGTAAGATTTCATGCATTTTTTTTGTTTGTTTTGTATTTTCAAGCAATTTTTTTGGTTTTTATGCTAAGTGGGTATGTTTTATAATTTAATTAGGTAAAATGGATGCACAAAATGAAAACCCAAACCCTCCACCACCAAACCCTCCCCCTCCAACAATAGAAGAGAATATTCAAATAAATATTGATCATATAAGCAGGATCATAGAAATGTATCACCGCCACCCTCGATTGTCTATAATGACATCGAATTTAGAGGGAATCATTAATCATATTCAAACCTTGTCAACCCAACACGAATCATTTCGGCAATGGCTAGAAGCCAACAAGGCCGAATATGCTGACGGTTTGTCATATGAGGAAGTCAAAGATTTAGAGATTACAAAAACTATGTTAGCCCAACACTTTGTCAATCCTAAAACCGGATTGCATGTTGATGTCTGTAAGCCCAAATTTTCAATCAAATGGTGTATTCATGAGGGCATTAGTCAAAACTTTTGGGATCGTTGGTGGATGGTTTTTGATAAACCACCCAACAACAATTTAGATGTGCTTTTGTATTTCCTTCGTAAACTCTATGCAGAGTTCGTCATGGGTCAACATGTTAATTATTTTGATTTTAGAGAGTTTCAAGGAGTGGGCAGAGGAATGCCTCAAGATAGACCTGGGGCAATTAGACAAGTACAAGGTCCCTATATTCCCCCTCTTGCTATCCCTTCTCCACCCCCAATGCAGCACCCAGACGTTGTTGCAAATGCAACACAACAGGGCCTTAGTGCCATACACTCTTTGACCGAGCATTTGATTATACAGACATCTCAGTTTGCACAAGCACATGATGAAGGTGATGATATTGGATCACCTGGTACTACTAGACCGTCGTCGTCCAGACATATATGTGTGCCCCATCATTGCATTTCTTGCAATCATTTATGCTTGGGTCCTATTATGGAGAGTAGTGAGCCACCATTGAACACATCAGAGTATGATCTCCATTCATGAGATGAGGCAATGGGGTCCAGAACTCAAGCTGAGGGGTCAGGGACAAGAGTAGAAGCTACCGGATTAGTAAACATTAGAGAAGGAGAAATGCATGAGCAATCTTTTATGCAGGTAAAATTTAAAGTTAAATTTTATGGTCTATTCCATTTGAATATATAAACAACTTTATTAGTACTAATGTATCTAAGTGGGATAACAGTTGATGACAGAGGTGGAGTTGACAGAAGTTCATCATGGAACTTTGTCTGCCATCCAATTTGGCTTGGACTTGCCGGTATAATTTGTTGTACACATTAACTTTTTTTTTTTATGCATTTATTTCTTTGTGAGTAATTATATATTAATTTATATCTTGATATTAATTTTATTTTATAGTCAATCGAAAATGTGAATGATGTGGCATCTTTGCCAATAGTCTTTTCTTGAACTCCTGATCGACCCAAGGGACTATCATTTGCAGAACGACTTTCTCAACGCCAACAAAGGGTGGAGGTAATTTGATTGAATTGTACTTTAATTGATAATTTAGAAAACTTAAATATTTGATTATAGTCATTTAGAGTATTACATTCTTGTCCTTCTTAATTGATGCAGGAGGCCTCGATGGTGGTATGTGCTTGTTTTCTAGTAGATAAGTTTTTGTGTAGTGCATTTCCTATTTTAAATGTATGCATTTCCTATTTTGTTTAATAATTATATATTAATTTATTTCAATTTTACTTTGCTTTTATGTAGTCTGTTGAGAATGTGAGTGATGTGCCACCTTTGCCATCATGCTTCACTAGGACACCTGATCCTCTTAAGAGAAAATCATTTGCAGAACAATTGTCTGAACAACAACATAGAGTCGAGGTAATTGAATTAAATTTTTCTAAATAATTGATAGTTTATCTAGCGGTCTTATAGTTGATTGTAGTGATTTAGATGTATGTTAATAAATGAAAGTTCTTAATTGTAGTAGATAAGAATCTATTTACTAACTTTAACTTATTTTTATTTACCATTGAAGAGATTAATCAAATTTGTGTTTTGACTTGTTAATGCAGGAAACTTCACCTCCATCAATTACTAGACATTTTGGTACAAAGAGGACACTTTTTCAGGATCCATCACAGATTGAGGGTCAAGTGGACTTGTAGTATTTGATGTAGCTATTTGGCATGTAGATTGTATATAGATTTTGAGACATGGCATATGCCACATTTTGTAAAAAATATTTTGAGTTGGCATATTTGCCAAATTTTTGTATATGTCTACCATTATGGACTAGATTTTAATGTATATACACCTTGATATACAATATAATTTAAATTCCTTATGTGCAAGTCATGATACTTCCCATGATGCCATACATTATGATGATAATTCTTTAGTCCATTGATGAGATGTTTAGCAGTGAGAATGGTTTTAGATCAAGAGAATGGTTTTAGATCAATAGAATCAATATGAAAAAATTCCTTATATATGCCCTAATCAAATAAGGTCATGATAAACCATTTCATCATGTATTTAGTCTTCATCTTGTCAAATTTTGTAAATATGTCAAAGTTGTCATATGAAAAATGTAAAAAAAATGCGAAAGTATGGCAGATGAATAGTCAAGTACTCAAGAGTCAGTTGGAGACTATTGGTTTCCCTCAAATCATGTATAAATATGCATAAACCTTCATGGAAAAGGCATTGGAGATGTATTGAAAACATTTTGAAGATCAATTGAAGACATGTTTGAATGAAATTAATGTCAAGAAACTCTATGTCAAGGACACTGGGGGCACATTATAAACATAAAAAACTTACATCTTGGGGGGAGGTGCCAATAAGGCCAATAAGGATACTATTTCAGTTGGGTATGTGTGTGTATGCAAATCCCATTTATGGCCGAGAAGCTCTCTATTTACTATTATTTACACATCAGAGTATGACTATCCTAAAACAACATCGTGTATATGCTCATAAAAGCCATCAAACTATGAGAATAAACTCGTCATTAGATAAGGAGTGGAAGGCTAAAGTCACATTCCCAAAAACCTCTTAAAATCACATGTCTCCTCTTATGAAAACTAGGGTCTTTGCTGATACATTGTTCCGTAAGAGCAAAGTCACTTAAGATCCTAAGAGCAAAACCTTGCCAGGTGCCATATTTTTTGTTCTGCTCATCGTGGGGTTGAACGGATTGCGCCAACGCATTGGGGTGGGCGGGTAAATGCTAGTGGAGGTTTCGTTTCATGCGCCAAGCGTCCCAGTCATTCTGGGCAAGAGGCTACTGCCAAAGTCCCTTAAGATCCCTGAGACCAAAAAACTGCCAAACTTTGACGGGGCAGTTCTCAAAATTTGTGATAGTTGGAAATGTTCTGTTTGGACCTACAAGTGCACGTGGCATCCTTCCACAATAACCTCTCTCATTTTTGGTCAACTCCATTCCGTTTGACCGTGCCGAAATCAAACGCATTGTTGCAAAATGCTTCAATTTGATGCAGTGGAAAGGTGCTAGGTGCGACATTTTTCATTCCATAGCTCATGGGGTTGAACAAACTATGCCAACTCATCGGGTTGGCAGGTAAATGCTAGTGGAGGTCTCGTTTCGTGCGCCAAGCGTCCCAGTCGTTCCGAGCTGTAAGCTACCGACAAAGTTAAAAGTTGCTAGGATTGAAATTTTGCATTCCACAAGTCCTGGGGCCGAACGGTTTGCTCCAACATGTCAGGGTGGGTGAGTAAATGCTAGGGGAGGTCTTGTTTTGTGTGCAAAACATCCCAGTCCTTCCGAGCTGTAAGCTACCGGCAAAGTCAAAAGTTGCTAGGATTGAAATTTTGCATTCCACAGGTCCTAGGGCCGAATGTCACTTTGCCGGTAGCTTACAGCTCGGAAGGACTGGGATGCTTTACACACAAAATGAGACCTCCCCTAGCATTTACTCGCCCACCCTGACCTGTTGGCGCAAAATGTTCAGCCCCAAGACCTGTGGAATGCAAAATTTCAATCCTAGCAACTTTTGACTTTGTCGGTAGCTTACAGCTCGGAACGATTGGGACGCTTGGCACACGAAATGAGACCTCCACTAGCATTTACCCGCCCACCCTGACGCGTTGGAGTAGTCTGTTCGACCCCACGAGCTATGGAATGAAAAATGTCGCACCTAGCACCTTTCCACTGCATCAAATTGAAGCAGTTTGCAATAATGCGTTTGATTTCGACAGGGTCAAAAGGAATGGAGTTGACCAAAAATGAGAGAGGTTATTGTGGAAGGATGCCACGTGCACCTGTAGGTCCAAATAGAACATTCCCAACTATCACGAATTCTGAGAACTACCCCGTCAAAGTTTGGCAGTTTTTTGGTCTCAGGGATCTTAAGGGACTTTACCTGTAGCCTCTTGCCTGGAATGACTGGGATGTTTGGCGCACAAAACGAGACCTCCGCTAGCATTGCCTCGCCCACCCCGATGCGTTGCGCAGTCCGTTCGAACCCACGAGCTATGGAATGAAAAATGTCGCACCTAGCACCTTTCCTCTGCATCAAATTGAAGCATTTTGCAACAATGCGTTTGATTTCGGCACGGTCAAAATGAATGGAGTTGACCAAAAATGAGAGAGGTTATTGTGGAAGGATGCCACGTGCACCTGTAGGTCCAAATAGAACATTCCCAACTGTCACAAATTCTGAGAACTACCCCGTCAAAGTTTGGCAGTTTTTTGGTCTCAGGGATCTTAAGGGACTTTACCGGTAGCCTCTTCCCCAGAATGACTCGGACACTTGGCACACAAAACGAGACCTCTATTAGCATTTACCCGCCCACCCCGATGCGTTGGCGTAGTCCGTTTGAACCCACGAGCTATGGAATGAAAAATGTCGCACGTAGCACCTTTCCACTGCATGAAATTGAAGCATTTTGCAACAATGCGTTTGATTTCGGCACGGTCAAACGGAATGGAGTTGACCAAAAATGAGAGAGGTTATTGTAGAAGGATGCCACATGCACCTATAGGTCCAAACAGAACATTCCCAACTGTCATGAATTCTGAGAACTGCCCCGTCAAAGTTTGGCAATTTTTTGGTCTCAGGGATCTTAAGGGACTTTGCCGGTAGCCTCTTGCCCGAAATGACTGGGATGCTTGGCGCATAAAACGAGACCTCCACTAGCATTTACCCGCCCACCCCGACGTGTTAGTACAGTTCGTTCGAACCCACGAGCTATGGAATGAAAAATGTCGCACCTAGCACCTTTCCACTGCATCAAATTGAAGCATTTTGCAACAATGCGTTTGATTTCGGCACGGTCAAACGGAATGGAGTTGACCAAAAATGAGAGAGGTTATTGTGGAAGGATGACACGTGCACCTGTAGGTCCAAACAGAACATTCCCAACTGTCACGAATTCTAAGAACTACCCTGTCAAAGTTTGGCAGTTTTTTGGTCTTAGGGATCTTAAGGGACTTTGCTGGTAGCCTCTTGCCCAAAATGACTGGGACGTTTGGCGCATGAAATAAGACCTCCACTAGCATTTACCCACCCACCCCGATGCGTTGGCACAGTCCGTTCGACCCCACGATGAGCAGAACAAAAAATATTGTTCCAGTTGACACATTCTCAATCATTGACATGGATGATATCTCAGTACCATTCCTTTAGGCACAATATGAGTTTCCAATGGAAGGCGCAATTGTGAGGTTAGAGATGATAAAAAGTGTGCCTCATTCACAGTCATGTTTTACTTGTCTTCAATGATGATTCCTTGATTCAACTTAATCCTTTGATAATACATTTTAACCTCCTTGTGAAAGCGCACTTTCAAGGTTGCTTGAGCAAGAGCTAGTGGCTCAACATTGAGGTGCACTTTTGGTGTTCTAGAAGCATGAACTAGCACCTCAAATAGTAAGGCACTCATTCTAGGTTGTTTATTCAATAATTGGCACTAGTCACATATGGTGTAGAGAGGTAGATGTGCACCCAAGTCATCATTTGATGCCTTCAATAACTATAAACTCCTTTGATGATGCATTTTATCCTTCCTATTCACTATCTAGCCTTAGGCGCACATTTTAGGTTGATCAATCATAATCTAGTGGCCTAAGTACCAAGGTGCACTTTTAGGTTAGTTTGATAAAGGATTAGCGCCTTCATTTCTAGGCAGAAGTTTGGAGTTGAAATACATCAAAATAACAAGTTTCTTCATCACTTCAAACATATTTAACACTTTAAAGATCTCCAATGCATGATTGAATATCAAGAAACCAATGTATCATTTCATGAAGGTCTTAAGTGTTGTAAATATGCATCTTCTTATTTAATCATGTGTTGTAAATGAAGGAATGCAATGATTGCAATATGTGCACAAAATGGAATTTTTGATAAGGATTGAAAGGAAATGTTAAGAAAATGCAATTGGCGGGTGTAAATCCAAAGTGTGGAAGCATAGACAAGGCATGTGAATAATTTGGCATGACACCTCAAAGAGATGCTATCTCATGGAATGCAATGATTGGAAGATATGCACAAAATGGATTTTTTGAAAAGGCTTTAGAAACTTTGAAGCAAATACAATTGGAACGTTTAAAACCAAATTCCATAACCTATGCAAGCATTCTCCCTACTTGTGCCAAATTAGGATCTTATATATACATATATGCACACAATGTCATGAAAATAATGTATAGTGTATATATCAAGCCATATAGGCATGTACAAATAAAACCATATGGGTATATACAATGATATACATGGATAACATACAAAAGTATGTTTAAAAAGCCAAATACACATATGTAACAAAATGTCCCAAAATCAAATCTCCTATGGATTGCTATCAAATAATCTATGGCTCTTGCTAGGCCATGACGATGGTGAACCAGTCAATGACTCATCTTCTATCGCTCATCGACTAGACCTCTTCGATAGAGATTTTTGAATTTCCACCTATTAATACAATCAAACAACGTGCACATTAATATAGAATTTAATATTCAAAATATATAACATGACATAAGTAATCAATCACTTACCACCAATTGGTGATCCCTTTTGATCATTTGTTGTCTCTCTTCTTCTATAGAGCTGGATGGGTAGGGGAGGTGATGTCCTGTGAGAAGCATGAACAAGCAGATTTAAAAGTAAACATGAATATCATAAATATGTACATTAAATGCTACGCTTATTATAGGACTGTTCTAGTACTATTTTAGGACTGTTGTAGTTAAAACTATCCTAGTAGACATGTATAGGATTGTTATAGGACTGTCATCTCATGGAATACAATGATGGCAAGATTACTATCAAGATTAGTATGAAGATTAATTATGACTGTTATATGACTTTTATAAGAATGCAAAGTAAGGAAGCATAGGCAAGGCAAATGAACTGTTTGGTGGAATACCTCAAAGAAATGAGAATTTTGTCAGATGTTGTAGTTGCAATTGCCATGTGACACATGTATGTAATATGTGAAAGCATAGACAAGGCACATGGACTATTTGGCAAAAGACATCAAATACATGTCATCTCATGGAATGCCTTATGTAGAAAAAGGTACAAATGTGCAATATTAAGAAATACAAACGAGAACTAAAAATCATACCTCGAGTATAGTCAAAATAACCTACGATGCCATACAAAATAATTTACGATGCCATGCAAAATAATCTACAATGCCATGTAAAATAACTTTATTCGCAGTCCTGTATAGTCAAAAGCATGCATTATAGTTATTAAAGTAACAAGATTTTTAATAAAACAATTCTAAAAAATAGAAAAAACAAGAACAAGTTAAGATAAAAAATGTCATACCTGTCCATCTGGAAGTTTAAATGCTAGTCAAGCGTACCTGGAGGGTCATCTCTTACCTTCAAAGTATCCAATATTGCTTCATGATCAGCATTACTAATTGTCCATAGTTCTTTTGATTTTGGTTTTCCATGATGCTTCAGTAACTTGACATTTGTTGCTACAACTAGGTGAGAATACATCAATATGGTTTATGCTTCTCAAAGTCTTCAAAGGCCGGGATGCCATTCTTTTTAACCATATATGTTTGTAACCAAGTCCCAGCAATAACAACTGATCCTGTAGGATATGTGAACCCATCATCATCTGTCATAGGTTGTGTTAGCTTTTGTTTTCCCTGTACACATCGTGCCAACCAATAGTCTGACCTCTCTTCATTTCCATGCGGTGCAACAACTGCATAAACATGACCTGGCTGTACAAGGTCTGAAAGATGTTCATAGTCAAATGAGCTCTCCATGTCATTGATGGAAGATGATTGACCTTCATATAAAGGGATTAAATATTGTGGATTCCATGCATCTACCCACTCACTTGACTCACAATTGTTCCAATCACATTTAATACAACTCTGACAAAAACAAGCTAATTCTCGCGTCCAAATAGTCCATGTACTTGCATTTGAGCTTTGAAATGAATGCATCTTTGATGATTCACTGATTCTCTGACATTCTAATTTCTCTATCGCTATCCCATCATCAACCAACCAAAAGAACCTGCACACCTCAAAATCAAGAGCCACTCCTCATGATAATGCATAGTTACACCACTTAACAATGGAATCTGCATCACTAAATGTAGCACCACCTCTAATCTTTAGTTGTTCTTTAAAAAGAGCTCTCTTCACGCATGCACCTGCTCCATCATGTTCACCTTTTCTGTGCCCGGCTTAAAAAAAATTCTAAATATGAGGTATACCCTTCTCTACATGCATTTTGCTCAACCAATAGAAATTACGAGCATTCTTGAATTGACCAGTGCAATTATCTGACCAAATGAGATGTTGATCTATTCTAATATCTTTTTCTTGCAAGAACCCATAAAATTGTTGAAAACAATATTGCACAAACTCTGCTGAATGAGATCGATCATCACTCATGTAAAAATGGTATTCTCTGACAATCTTCCTGTTCTCTTCTGTACTCTCGGGGGCATGTCTGTATGTGATGTGAACAAAAATAGCAATCTGAATAGAATTGTAGTACTGGGATTGAACTTCATTTTGGGGTTGCAATGTATAGTTTTCTGCAAAATCAACTACAGAGACAATAGTTCCAATCGGGAAAGAGTCTTTACACATCCTGAACTGTTGATCTAACCATCGAGACCTGTGGCTATGTCTGACATACTTGTAGAAAAGATTTTTCTTAAAATCATCAATAAAATCAGTAATACTTACCTCTCTTACAATCAACTCACATCTAGAACCTTCACCTCCACTTTTCAAATTGTATTTCACTATCTCATATCTCTTTTTCTCAACCATTCTCTTTCCAAAATCATGCTCGTTGCCCTCATGAAAACATGATACAAACTTTGATAACCCACCACATTGTAAACACTTCTCATTTAAACAATCATTCTTGTAGAACATGCAACCATCATCTCTAATACATAGAAATAAATCCAATAAGTCCCTAGATGACTTTGGTAGTTGAATTGCACCACACTCCTGTAACATTTCGTTAGTGTGCAAAGTAGAACGAATATTGCATAATAATTCATGGTACATAGAAAATTCTACATGGTATTTGCAACAACATGTATTACAAACTTTAAGAGGAACACAATAAAATGGCTTAAGAGATTCAAATGCTCTTTGTGAGATTGTCATACCTGGGTGAGTTTCACAATATTGTTTGTACAATGTTGTTTGGCTACATTCCAAGTAATGTTTAGGATGTGGTGTGTGGTCTTTATCACCAATTCTTAACTTTACAACATCTTTTGCATTTGGTGATACCCTAGAGTTAGTGTGCCAAAATTGTTCAATTTCTTCCTTTGTGCTATCAATTAGCTTCTTGTCAACTCATGGAAGCCTACCACTGAAAGTCCAAGTATCATTGGCAATAGGACTATCTAGCCTTGATCTTAATGCTAGTGCTTTTGACAATGTTTTACGATTCAATCTTAAGTCAACACAAGTTTGCCTCATTAATCGAGCATTTCTTAATTGTTTTCTTACTATTGAGGTTGCTATTACTCTACAGGCAGCTCTTTTATCTTTCTCCTTGCTAGTCTTTCCAATAGAATTGAGTGCATTGAAAAGGCTTCTTACAATAATTTTATTCCGATTGGACACTTTGTTTAACCGAATCTTTAATTTCTTTAGTAAAGGTCTCATTTTGTACATCTTTAATAATTGCACAAAAAGTTGCCATTGTTTGATTAATGTTTTCTTCTCAAAGTATTCATTGAAGAGTTTTGTAGCCCACAACCGAACCGTTCGTGATGACCTCTTGCCTTCAAATTTTTCCATTATGTTCTCATCAATTTCAAGTAACCATTTTGGGGTTTTTGGGTGTTTTCCAATTTCATCACGGTTATTCTCTTCTTGACAAATGTCCTCTCTTCTTATGAAATTTGGAGATACATTGATTGTTCTTGTTTCATCTATGTTATCAACCTCATCAATTTTATCAACAAATGGATTATGGAGTGCAATTTCAACATCATGATGTTCATATCCACTTTCTTCAAGTGCACGTCTTCGTTTTTCTTCTTCTTCTTTGTCCATGGTATTGCTATTATGAATAGGTGTTTCATAACATTTTTTAATATTTTCATTTGCAATATCATGGTGAATTTCATTCTTATCTAACATTTCATTATAATCAAAATTAACATCTTCAATTTGCATGTCATTAGATGGTAAAGAATAAGATTCACCTTGATGAGCATCCGCCAAACCCACCCTTCCAATCCTCTTCCTTTCGCTATCTTTTTGCCTAATTGCTTCAATTTCCTCCAATGTAGCTTTCCTCATCCTTTTTGCTTTACGACGACTGTTGCTCCCCATTAGGAGAACAAAAATATCACCCTTATGATTGTAACAAGAAAATTGTGTCTCCAAAAGTGCATAAAAATATTCCTTTCACTATCATAGCCAGAAATCACGAGTATTTCGAGAGCAGAGGGTCTCTGGTTGCAGAAGTCGGGCCCAACAATATTCCTTTTGTCTTTTTTCTACTTTTACAAAATGGATATCCGTTTTGGAAAAGCCCAATTCTTTGTAACGGACACTTGCAACGTCCATATGGCTACTACAAAACATATTTCCGTTTTATTATGTACATTTGGATTCTAGACTAGGGATTCATTGTATTATTCAATAAACTTGTGAATTACCATCTAATTTCAATGTTTACACACTAATCCACCTACGTATCAACTTAATAAAGCTCTGGATATAAGCCATTATTTGATTTTAGGCTATCATCAAATGAGGAGCTTCTAAAGGCAAAAATGTTGTCCCAAAAGAAGGCTCAATGTTATTCGTAAAGACATTAGATTGTTAAAATACAAATTCAAGGTTAGATATTCCTTGGGCTATTTTAGTATAGAGAAGCAAAATTGCAATATATGACTATCCTAGGAATTAGAATGGTTGATCATAGGATATTCATGGTATTTTGATATTAATGGATGGATTGATGGATGTTTAGGGAGTTTAAGTTTAAATGTAATGTATGAGAATTCTTATTTATGAAGGATCTAATATGTCTTATGTCTTATTTACAGGCCATTCAAGAAAGAAATGAAAAGATACCAAGGACTATCATAACACCTATTATAATTAGGTGCATCAAAGGATTGTCATCCAGGACCTTACCAATATGGGAAGTTATAAAAACCATGTCATGTTTAAAATTAAAGGCTTTATCACCTCTTTGTCCCTATAGGCCTATTAGAACAATAGGTCACATTTTATTCATATACCGGGGTTGAGAATAAACACTAAGCATTTGTAGTTATGGCAAGTGTAAATGGAAATAGATCACAACTTTATACAATCTATCCTCTCCTAGATTGCACTGACTGAGTGGAAATTAAAAATTCCCTATTAATGTCCTTTATATACTGAAGGTATGGGTGAGAAAGGTAAACTTTGTATATTGTAGACAAGTGATGCAGAGCAACACAACAAAAGCTTACAAACAGGGTGTAAAATACCCATTAACCCACCAATTGCTCAAATAGCTTTTAAAATATCCTTCCCAAGGTCCAAACGAGACCAAAATACACTCTTTCTTTACTATCGGCAAGACATTTCTAATGTCTCATCGAACTATGCTTCACATGTTCTTCCTGATGCAGAGGGATCCACACTATAACCTTAACATACAGCATGGATGTCTGCAGCCCATCATCATCATCATCATCATCATATCTGTCTTAACACTGTCAGCATCATCATATTTCCTGTGCCGACCGATATCCTCCTGATGACAAGCCCTCGCCCTTTCGCATGTCAACAGCATCACCTTACTCGATTATCGACAGCATCATCATGTTCGGCAAGCGCGAACATCCTCCTGACGTCCACTGCTCACTTCAGCGACAACTTCCGTCTTCACTATCTTCAGCATCATGATATTCAACATCATGATAATCAACAGGATAAAGAACATTCGGTTCCTCCCATTTATCCTGATGATGACAAACCTTAACTCCTCGCACCTTCCCTCGATGCTTACGTCACCCGATATCCTGATGACGTATATCCTGATGACGATGACGTCACCTGCAGCTCCTCAATATCCTGCTGCTCCGAAATATCCTGATGATGTATATCCTGATGATGATGACGTCATATCCTGCTGTTGGCCAAACTTAGCTTTTTCTCGGCCCGCGATCAACCCGATCGTCTTCCTTATGCCGATACGCTCCTCGGCCCTCCTGATGATGATCACCCCGACGCACATTCACTTCATGCACTCAACTGCATCATGCTCGTCTCCACTTATCCGGATGACGATGCCCGAAGCGACTACAGGATATAGGCAGAAATATCCTGATGATGTCGTTTTCACGAATTTTAAACCTTAGCGGATTTTCACTGTTCTGATCCGCCGAACCTCCTGGGATGACTCGATCCACTCTCAGGGTGACCTTCCACACTTTATCAGCTCGACCTAGCACATACCCATGCTAGGGTCTTCAACACCTTTCAACCGCGATCTTGCACACCTGCATGCGAACAAACAAACTAACACCTACCCTACTGTACATAACCATTCCACCGATCAGACGAATCAACCGGTGGAATGGATCAATGAATCCATGAAACCACCCAAACCAGCAAATCAATTACACAAAGGAGATCAAACAGAAGATGAAAACAGGATCTTTATTGATTTCAAAGATGCAATACAATATACTGTTTCTCACACAGCACACTCTAACTCCTCTGCTCAATGCAATACTATACTATCGATCGATGATCTACAGTCAACCGATCCTCATGCTTAAATAGATTTTCCTGCGAGTACTACTGACCCGACTCCAAGCGGCTGGGAACTCTCTCCAAGCGGCTGGGAGATCCAACCGGACCTACAGCATACAGCTGTCCTAACAAACTTCCTAAAAATAGCAAAAGCATGGTCAGCATGATCTTAACATGATCAGCATGACCTTATTACATGCATTTGGTCTTATCAGACCTTCTTGGAAACATAAACAAGACTCAAACTAACTAACTGCCTTATGAAGGCCAGCTGTCAGGTAGGTGCTCCTGCACCATGGAACCGGATGTTCTTTATCCTGTTGATTATCATGATGTTGAATATCATGATGCTGAAGATAGTGAAGATGGAAGTTGTCGTTGAAGTGAGCAGTGGACGTCAGGAGGATGTTCGCGCTTGCCGAACATGATGATGCTGTCGATAATCGAGTAAGGTGATGCTGTTGACATGCGAAAGGGCGAGGGCTTGTCATCAGGAGGATATCGGTCGGCACAGGAAATATGATGATGCTGACAGTGTTAAGACAGATATGATGATGATGATGATGATGATGATGATGATGATGATGGGCTGCAGACATCCATGCTGTATGTTAAGGTTATAGTGTGGATCCCTCTGCATCATAGTGGTATCAGAGCTCAGCAAAAGGTCTGGGCTGTTGTGTGTTGATTCTGTCACCGAAAGGGCAGAGGTAGAGTTGATTGTGTGTTGTGTGTTGATTGAGAGGTTGACAAAATGCCTCCGAAAGGTAGTGGTACTGCAAGGGAATTGCAGGAGATGAAGGAAAAACATGCCAGAGAGATGAGGAAGATGAAGGAGCTTGCTGAAGCACTTCAAGCCAGGCTTGTAGCCCTGGAAAAGAACAAAAAGAGGGAAGTGGCAGACAGTGAGTCTGAAGAAGATGAAGATACTGTTGAAGAGTATGAAGAGGTAGCTGAAGATCTGGATGCTGAAGACCAGAGACTTGCAAAATTGTTAAAGGCAGTGCAGAATGATAAACCTAAGGTAAAGGTTGATGTTTCCAAGTATACGGGAAGCTTGAATGAAGATGAGTTGCTGGATTGGATTGCTGCACTTGATAATCACTTTGAATGTGAAGATGTTGCTGAGGATCAGAAGGTAAAGATTGCAAAGACCAAGTTAGGAGGTCATGCTTTGGTATGGTGGGATTATGTACAATCTGAGAGAAGGAAACAAGGGAAGTCAAAGATCACTTCATGGGATAAGATGGTAGCAAGGATCAAAGGTAATTTCTTACCTAGGGATTATGAAATTCAGATGTTTAAGAAGCTGCAATTTTTAAAGCAGAAGGAAAGGGATGTGAAGGCATATACTGAGGAGTTTTATAAGTTAAGTATGAGATCTGGTCATCATGAGAATGAGGTAGAAAAGGTGGCTAGGTACTTGGCTGGTTTGAGATTTAACATACAGGATGAGTTAGTTTTAGCTAACCCTAAGAATGTGGAGGATTGTTACCAAATGGCAATCAGGATTGAAGAAAAGATGAATAGAGGACATGATAAGTCCATGAGAGGAAGAGGAAACAATATGAGGGGAAGAGGAGCAGCCCCTACACAAAAGCAAACCAATGAGGGTCAAGAAGACACTGGTAAAGGACAGGGACAGTCTGATTTCAGAGGTGGATGGAAAGGTAATAAAGGAAGATTTGGAGGTGGTAGAGGTTCTACTACATTTTCAGGCAAATGTTACACCTGTGGTGAGTTTGGTCATCCATCTTTCAAATGTCTAGAAAACAAAGGTTCATCATCCAGAAATGATAGAACACCTGACAAGAGAGTACAACTTGTCCAAGAAGAGATAGTAGAGCAAAGTGCGCAGAGTTCAAACACTTATCAAAATGATAAGGAGCCTGATAATTATGCATACCCAGAGAGTGGAGAGTCTCTGATGATGAGAAGAACAGTGACTACCATGAAGGTACCTGACAAAGAATCCCCACAACGAAGAGCTCTTTTCAAGACCATATGCAAGAGTAAAGGTAAAGTATGTAAGGTTGTCATTGATACTGGTTCAACAGACAACATGGTATCTCAGGAAATGGTGGATAAACTGAATTTGGAAAGGATTCCACACCCACACCCTTACAAGGCATCTTGGGTGAGTGATAGTCAATCACTTTTTGTCTCTGAACAGGCCTATGTGGATTTTCAGATTGGAGCATATCAGGATAGAATTTTGTGTGATATCTTGCCCATGGAATGTTGTCACCTACTGTTGGGTAGACCATGGCAATTTGATAGAAGGGTACTGTATGATGGGTATGCTAATACCTACACCATCAAGAAAGATGGGAAGACTATGAAGTTGATGCCATTGCAGGCAGATGCTGCAGCACAGGAGGCAGCCAAAATCATTTTAATGGGAAAGAAGGAGTATGTGCAGATGCCTATAGGAGCAGGCATAAAGGCAGATGAGGATACTGTAGGGAAAGGAGTTGTTCAGGACAACAGGTTGAAGAAAGTTTTAGTTTTGACTGACAGAGGTCAGCAGCAGGTGCAGAAACAGGTTTGCACACAGCAACCAGTTGAAAAGAATGACAAGGATGTTGTCATAGTTGGGACTATTGTTTGTCCTATAAAGATTGAAAGGAAGACAGGATTGAACATTTCCGAAGTTCAAGAGGCAGTTCAGACAGAGGTTCTGGTCAGACAACCTGACAAACACAGGGTATGTGAGAGAAAGGCCTACATTGACAGGCATGAGGATTTACTTGCCAGCAAGCAAGTTACAGTTCAGACGATTTGGAGCAGCCAAGAGCCAGCAGAGGACAAAGCTGGAATAGTTCAGAATATTGCAAAGGCAAAGTGTAAAGGTGGAGGACTTCCACATATCAAACTCATGGGACATGAGTTCTTTTCTGTTGGGGAGTATGGTGCAGGAGCACCTACCTGACAGCTGGCCTTCATAAGGTAGTTAGTTAGTTTGAGTCTTGTTTATGTTTCCAAGAAGGTCTGATAAGACCAAATGCATGTAATAAGGTCATGCTGATCATGTTAAGATCATGCTGACCATGCTTTTGCTATTTTTAGGAAGTTTGTTAGGACAGCTGTATGCTGTAGGTCCGGTTGGATCTCCCAGCTGCTTGGAGAGAGTTCCCAGCCGCTTGGAGTCGGGTCAGTAGTACTCGCAGGAAAATCTATTTAAGCATGAGGATCGGTTGACTGTAGATCATCGATCGATAGTATAGTATTGCATTGAGCAGAGGAGTTAGAGTGTGCTGTGTGAGAAACAGTATATTGTATTGCATCTTTGAAATCAATAAAGATCCTGTTTTCATCTTCTGTTTGATCTCCTTTGTGTAATCGATTTGCTGGTTTGGGTGGTTTCATGGATTCACTGATCCATTCCACCAGTTGATTCGTCTGATCGGTGGAATGGTTATGTACAGTAGGGTAGGTGTTAGTTTGTTTGTTCGCATGCAGGTGTGCAGGATCGTGGTTGAAAGGTGTTGAAGACCCTAGCATGGGTATGTGCTAGGTCGAGCTGATAAAGTATGGAAGGTCACCCTGAGAGTGGATCGAGTCATCCCAGGAGGTTCGGCGGATCAGAACAGTGAAAATCCGCTAAGGTTGAAAATTCGTGAAAACGACATCATCAGGATATTTCTGCCTATATCCTGTAGTCACTTCGGGCATCGTCATCTGGATAAGTGGAGACGAGCATGATGCAGTTGAGTGCACGAAGTGAATGTGCGTCGGGGTGATCATCATCTGGAGGGCCGAGGAGGAGCGTATCGGCATAAGGAAGACGATCGGGTTGATCGCGGGCCGAGAAAAACCTAAGTTTGGCCAACAGCAGGATATGACATCATCATCATCAGGATATACGTCATCAGGATATTTCGAAGCAGCAGGATATTGAGGAGCTGCAGGTGACGTCATCATCATCAGGATATACGTCATCAGGATATCGGGTGACGTAAGCATCGAGGGAAGGTGCGAGGAGTTAAGGTTTGTCATCATCAGGATAAATGGGAGGAACCGGATGTTCTTTATCCTGTTGATTATCATGATGTTGAATATCATGATGCTGAAGATAGTGAAGACGGAAGTTGTCGCTGAAGTGAGCAGTGGACGTCAGGAGGATGTTCGCGCTTGCCGAACATGATGATGCTGTCGATAATCGAGTAAGGTGATGCTGTTGACATGCGAAAGGGCGAGGGCTTGTCATCAGGAGGATATCGGTCGGCACAGGAAATATGATGATGCTGACAGTGTTAAGACAGATATGATGATGATGATGATGATGATGATGGGCTGCAGACATCCATGCTGTATGTTAAGGTTATAGTGTGGATCCCTCTGCATCACTTCCTTTCTCTATTGTCAGCCAGACTTATCATTATCGGTAACCTTCAAATTTGTTAGCCCGATGTGGGACCTCTCGCTGATGTGTAGAATCCATCGCTTAGGCTTATGCTTCGGTGTGACTCCTCCGTTGTTCTCCGATATGTATAAGAGGACAGATCAAAGTAATTAGCATGCTCCCTTCAAAGTAACGACATGAGAGTAGAGCACGTCTGAGATGGTTATTGTAAAGGGACAAATCAAGTAGAGACATGTAGTTTCCTAGAGAATTTGGAACGCTTCCGCTCAGGCGATTGTAGGACAAACAAAGATGTTCTAACTTCCCCAGACCACCAAATTCTGCAAGTATGCTCCCCTTCAAGTTGTTGTGTGAAATTCTTTTCCAGTGAAGTTGTGAGTAATTGGCAAGAGATTTGGGAATAGAACCCTCTAGTCCATTTCTTCTTAAGTCAAGTATCTTCAATGCTTTCAACTGGTCAAACCAAGGTGGAATCCTTCCCTTGAAAGAACTAAAAGAGAGATTTAAAGTGCATAACAAGGAGAGACCTCCTTCGGATGGAAAAAGGGTACCTTTTAATTCCAATTGAGGGAGAATTATGGCCACCACTCTATTGGTATGTTTCTTGTACCAAACACTGGTCCAGAAGCACACATTTTCTGAATTGGTAGAAGTCTAGTTGGAGAAATGTGGTCTCCTCGACTACTATTATTGTAGGATATGCATAAACGGGTTTGTTGAAAAGGCTTTAGAAAATTTCAAGCAAATTCTATTGGCAAGTGTAAAGCTAGATTCTGCAACCTTTGTCAGCATCCTCTCTACCTCTACCAAAATGGGAGCTTTGGAATAGGGTATGGACATTCATCAAAGCATAATGGAAGTGGGATTTTTGTAGATATTCTAGTTGGAAATGCTCTGGTAGACATGTACGGAAAGTGTGGAAGCATATACAAGACACATGAACTGTTTGAAAAAATGCCTCAAAGAAATGTGGTCTCATGGAATAAGATGATTGCAGGATATATACACACTTACTCCGATGTGAGATTCATTACCCTTGTCTATCGGTAAGACCAATACCCTCGGTGAGACTTTTTACTTGCATTCCGACATTATAACTCTCCCCAATGTGTTTACCGTCCATTAGTCATCGGTAAGACTTCTACATCGGTCAGACATTCTCTTCGATTTTTGATATCGTATCTCACACCGAAACAATAAACACCGAACTACACCATCGGCCAGACCGCCTCTATCGGTGACACTTTTCTTCTCGCCTTCGAGAGCCCATCTCTTTCTGATGTTCCTTCTGTTAGTGTGACTGCCTCTCATCGGTGTAGTTCTCAACCGTTCTTCCGATGTGTTGATAAATAACCCATCGGTGACACTTAATGATTGTCACCCCGATATGACTTGATCGGTGAGATCAATGTTGTCGGCTCAACGGAACTTTGTCTCTCCGATAACTATTGTCAGTCCGATGTCTTCAATTTAGCCTATACATAACATGACTTGTTATAACCGGTCGACTAACGTATCTTTTCCCAATTTTCCCGATATGGCCCGTCAACCTTTGTATCCTTTGACATGTACATTCACCATTTACAACCACGATAAATGATAGCAGGATATACACGAAATGTCCACGCATACATAAACGATATACCCATGGATTGTATCTTTGGTGAAACAATACCAATGGTACAAAATATGTTGCTTCTCTTCATCCAAAAACAATGGTACAAAATTTTTCATAGATCAATGAAACGGATATCCGTTTTCAGAACGGATATCCGTTTTCAGAATGGATATCCATTTTGGGTTGCTTTTACCGAAGCAAAACTGATATCCATCTTGCTTTGGTACAAAGCAAGACGGATATCTATTTTGATTGTTGACTTTTTATGGATTGTAACGTGTTTTAATGTTTCAGTCTCTCCTTCGAACTTCACCCTTCGTGCTGACGACTTTTTTTTAATGCAAAATTGATAAAACGAAAAGGGTTTATAGAAAAAATTGTTAGCTTTCTAAAAATATAAGATTTATTTGGTTATCATTTTATTAAATAATTATCAATAATTTTCAATGTACCGTGTCTCTGAAATCCTGATGGACACATTGATTGAAAAACATCCATAACTTTCAAACCATTTCACCTTTTTGAGATCCGAAACCTGCGTCACACTCTATGCTTTTCTGGCTATAGGTTAAAAAGAAAAATTTGAATTTTGATTTTTTTTATCGAGTTAGGTTGGCTGGAAAATTACTTTTTATTTTTTAAAAAAAGTCACAGTAAAAAAATCATAACTAATTATTTTATTAGAAAAAAATTTCAAATAAATATGCATCACATCCGGACATGAGTCCTCTACTTATTTTGAAAGTTTCAAAAAAATATATATATTTTTACTCATAGTTAGGTTGGTTGGACAGACACCCACTTTTTATTTTTTTCTGGAAAATTTAATAGCTGTTCATTGAAATATTCAATTTTCACTAAGTAAATTTAGTTTTTTTTTTTTTTAAAAAATAGTAGCCTATAAACTAGATTTAATTCTCTACAAATTTCATTCTTACATCTTTTTCAAATTGTATAGATAATCCATTCAAAATTTCACATGAACTTGATAAAGTCTGATTTTTTGTATTTTCATTGCCACTTAGAGGTATAGTTTGGCCCATCATGATCCTGCACATACCGTGCCGTTAAGAACAACCAACGAGCTTTGAAAGGTCTTTTTGCGGGTTATCCAAGCTCCTCCGGATATATCCAGTTAGACGCGGAAGTTCTGCAAATATCAAGATATGCGTGTGTTATGGGAAAATGTGGTCGATATCAGTATATCAATATAATCCAAATAACTCAATGAAATTGGAATAAATAAGATCAAACACAAAGAACACAGTACCTTGGAAACCTTTCTATTCCGTGACTTCCATTGGTCGCCTATCTCGAATTGATCTCGTGTATGAATAGGGCCCTCAGAAGGTGTACTTCCTAAGTTTTTTCCAAGATGACAATGGAGAATGGTTGTTGATAGGTCTTGCAATGAAGAGGATCTTCATAATACAATGATAATGGTGATAATGGTGTGACAATTGATCTCAAGCTATGGAGTGATTTGTGCCAAAGGTACGCTGTGATTCCTGCAGAGTGAGTTTATAAAAAGCTTGGATGGATGAAATGGAGGAATAGGGGTTGTATTTATAGACTTGTGAGAAAGAAAATCAATGGTGTAGAATGAATAAGAAGATCAATAGTTGAAGAAATTTGAGAGAATGTGTGTGAATAGGGAGAGGACAAGTGTCCTGCTCCTTCATGCATCAGGGTAGTTAACAGAATAGATTGATGAGTTAAATGAGATGATTGACCAGTTAACAAAATTGATTGGAGAGATAAGTGGGCTGATTGGGGAGTTGACTGAGATGATTGAACACTGAACTCAGATGACTAATTAGTTAACAGATTTGATTTATGAGTTAACTAATCTGACTGGAGGAGAAATAGGACATGTGGGTGAGGGAATATTAGCTAATTAAATATTGGAATATTTAATTACACGTGCACATGGATCAATTGAATTATTTTTGGTATTAATTCAATTTTGGAGGAAATAGACAATTTAAATAAATATTAGGATTTATTTAAATATGGAGAATGAGAAGAATTAATTAAATAATTTGGTATTATTTAATTTAGAATGATTTTAGAAGAATTTGGATGATTTAATTAAATAAATGATTTTATTTAATTTTTGGAGAAATATGAATCAAATAAATAAATTGATTTATTTAATTATTGATAGAGGAATTTAAAATGAAATAAATAAATTTGCAGAAGTGTGTGCAAACCTAACAATATGTATGCAGAAATATCAGACCCTAGATGTCTCAATCAAGGGAAGATCAACAACTTGCTTTGAATCAATAAACACATACAACTTCACCTCAAGGAGATGATAACAAATGAAGACTTACATGAACAAGAAGGTGAATCACCAATTTCCGTGGAGGATCTCCAAGATCGATGTTGGAGGCTTCAACCCTTCTCCTGATCATGCAAAGGGTGTACAAACCCTAGGAAGAGCAAGATAGTCTCAAGATCTTGATTCCTAATCTCCATCCATTGTCTCCATGATAGAAAATATAGAATGCTTTTGAAAGCTTCAACAAGTCACTGATCTTCAATGGAAATTTTGGTAGAGTTTTGGCATCAAGCTTGCATAAGATTTGTGTACGTTAAAATGATTATCAAATGTCTTTTTATATCTAGCTTCAGGGTAATTCAAATTTTGAAATAACGTCTTGATATCGCACGAAAAACAAGAATTTGAAAACGGAAGTCTGGTCAATGGAAAATTCTCTGCAAAGCTTTGGTATCATGGAAGATTAAACAAAGGAAGCAAATAACATATGTGATGACTAGTGTGTCGTGGGTGAGGGGTATGTAAGCACTTGCAACCATCAAACATTCAAGGAATATGCCATTAATAACAACCAATGAGCTTTGAAAGGTCTTTTTGTGGGTTATCCAAGCTCCTCTGGAGTTTGTTGAAAAGGGGCTGAGGGACGTAAGCAAATAAAATAAGTTGGTGTAAAGTCAAAAGGAGGGAAGTGGGAGATTGACAGTCAACTGGATGCAGAGCTTTTCTTTATCACTGGATATATCTGGTGCTCGCTAAATTCCCCGCTTTGTCCTATCACCCTCATTTTTTCCACAAAATCCAACGACTTGTGAAAGCTTTGCACATATCCTGTATCATGTAAAACTCCTACAAACCTGCAAATAAATTGGATGTCCATAAAAATGATGAATGATAAAGGAATTTTGTCAGATGTGTTGCAATTTCTTGTTAGACATACATGCAAAATGTGGAGGCATAGACAAGACACGTGAACTATTGACAAAATGTCTTCAAGAAATGTAATCTCATGGAATGCCTTGATTACAAGACATATGAAACATACATTTAATTTCCTCATCCATCACTTGCTGCCGTAATGATATCCTATGAGGAGTAGATGTATTTCCTTGTGGTGAAGTAGCTATTGAATACAAGAGACGACAAATTCTTATTTTTTTATGATGTTTGGAAGATTGGGCTATGGGCATGTCTATATAATAAGAGTATAGTCTTGTGAGCATTACCATGAGCTGTGGTGGTTAGTAGTAGAGAAATCATGGACTTTGAAGTATAAACGATGTAAGCTTTATATTGAGTTAATTTAAGAAAAGTGGAAGGAAACTATACATAAGGCTGCTAGGATTTATGAGCTTATGACTGTCACACATGACTATATACAGCTATAACAGCCACAAGATAGTCAACTCCATTGCCAGAGTTTTGCAAATGGGACAACCATGAACATCAAGGATTATCAACAACAGTCACAGAGAAATCAATTTTCACTAAATTTCCTTCAAGCTTCCATGCTAGTTATAAGGATAGTCATCATCATGTTATGAACATATTTACTAGTTCAATTTCAAACTTTGCATCCTTGTTTCCAAAAATATTATCCCCTTGCACATGTTCATCAAACTATTATCATTGTTATGAATAAAGGAAAGCACCATTACATTATGAATGAGATCATTGCAACAGTAAAGACGATGATCAACACAATTTAATGAGATCATTCCTTGGACATGATATCTAGTTCTCCATTTACTACAAAGGCTATATTATGATTGAAGAAGTTATGTAGAAAAGAAATGTTGAGGTCTCGAAAAGTAATAGGTTCACCATTGCATGCAAGTATGCTTAAGAAGGGTGTTATGTTGTTGTCCTAAAGAGTTTAAAACAATCTCTAACTGTCCCAAAATCAGTCTCAAACTTATGACAGTCCAACAGACCAATGGAACCTATGATTTTGCCATGTTTTGAAGATAGGAAGGTGGTGTAGGATCCCAAGGACAGTGGATAATTGAAGTTCACCTAAAATAGTCAGAAATCAGTCCCAAATTGTCCTTGAACAGTCATGTACAATTAGGATAGCCATGACTACATTTTGAGTTTTAATTGCATACTTGTGGAATTCAGATGGAGATAAATAATGAGTCTAAGGGAGATGATCATGATTAGATAAGTGAAGAACATGACTTCCCTAATCCTCATGACTACATTTTGAGTTTTAATTGTATACTTGTGGAATTTAGATGGAGATAGAGAATGAGTCTAAGGGAGACGAGCATGATGAGGTAAGTGAAGAACATGACTTCCCTAATCCTTGAGACTACCTCGAAAATTATTCAAACAAGTTCCAAAACTGAATTTGACAATTCAGAAAACCTAGGACAATCACAAACATTTTAGATCCCTATCGATGATAATGAAGGAAGAAGTGGTAAAATTATGACGGGATGGATGAATGACGAATATAATCAAGAAAGAGACTGTCTTAACTTGAAAAATTGCCCTTGGAGCTATCCAAACATGCTTGGAATTGATTTTTGTAAACTCAAAAATTCTGGGACAATCATAATGCATTAATTTTTTGTTTTTTTTCACCTATACAGTGGATGCAAAAGTCATTTTTAACTTGATGGAAGGCTTAAGAAAATAATGAATATGGAAGGTGAAAGTGGATACAGAAAGAAACTGAGAAAATCATGAGAAAACATCCAACTTGTGAAGTTGCCTGTGGCAAAAAATTTGACAACAGGCTGCCCTTGATTAACCTATGGCTTAAATCTAATATATATATATTTTTAAATGCGCCTGGTAAACTTTTTAACATGACTGGCGACGCTGGTGCGACACGCCCTCCGGCTCCACGCGAATGCTTTTGCCCGGAGCAATGAACCGGTGAGGCCACAACATGGGGGACCTCATCCCCTAGCAAGAACACTTCAAACCCGCGAGCTCATTGGCCCAGCGAAGGCGTAAAGCCTTGTGAGCTCGTTGGCCCAGCGGGGGTTTGAACTCTGGTGGCCACCACTACAACCGAGTGACTTAACCACTGAACCATGCCGTCATCGGCAAATCTAATATATTTTGAACACTATATCTGAAATTGATTTATTTATGATGGAATTTATGTTGGTTTTGTTGGTTGTAAGTTCAAGAAACTCAAGACTTGAGGGGATTAGTTAGAATTATCTTAGAAGAATGAAAAACCTAGAGACATCATGTTGTCCTAGTCATGGAAAAGTGTGATTTTCCTGTTCAAATCACTATTGTACATGTAAGAGAAAGTCATTATGATGTCTAAGATGTTGGAAATAAGTTCCAGGAGCTAGAAGACTTAAGAGATTACAACTACATCTTGTTGTTCCTACAGATCCAGTCCAATGTCCAGGACATGTGCATAGTTGTTCCAGCAGTCCATCCATCAAAAGTTGTACCCAACAAGCATCTAGTTGGATATGCCTTCATATAAAATGTGCCACACACTCCTCTTGACCAGTCAACTCATTGGAAAAGTGATTTGTCCCATTAGATAACTCAAAAAGTTGCTATTTCATCTTGTTCTCATGAGCTAAAAAGTTGTTTTTTCGTCTTTTTCCTACAAGACAAAAGCAAATCCAGGATTGTAACTGCACATCATCCAAATTAAATGTTGTGTAATCTGGTCCATTGGTTTTGAGTCAACCTCCACCATTCATTCAAAAACTTGGTATGGAGCCTCCTCTATATAAGGGGCTGCCATTTCTCTCATTGTAATAGATTATTGATGTCAAATTGTTGACACTCTGCCATTTGAAGTTAATACAAAGAAAGTTTCTACAATTTTCCTAAGAATTTGTTTATTTGTGTTATTTATTTGGTTCTCATGGTTCTCTTCATGAGCTAAAATTAGTTAATTGTACTTTTGTAATGTTAATGGTTTGTTGAAGGTATCTGATGAACACTCTAGTCCATACTATTAGTATCTTGCTGATTGTAAGTTGCTGTGTATAGCTAGCCTAGGCCATTAAATTGAGCTTAGTTCAATTGCATTTCATAAGTTAAATCACACCCTAGTTTGGGTATTTGATGAATGAATGTGATTTGAAAATCTTTTATCTCCATTGAAGATAGCACAATTTTTTGCAGCACTGTAGCATTCTGGTAGCTTGGTAAAACATAAAGTGGTTAACTTAGGAATGTTTGTCTACCATCAATAAGCTTTTCATTGTGAATGTCGCTTAGGATCTTCTTTCTAACCCTTCACTGATTTTCATTTTCTTTTACAAAGTTATTAGATTTAGGTTTTCAAGCAACACCCATATTCTAAATCTGCTGAAAGTATCATAGGGGGTAAATCATAAAACACACAACAAAAATTTTACACAGAAAATAGAATGTTCTTTTATTGCTTTGGACAACTCGTTATATTACAAAAGCTCAAATACAATCAAGGGATGAATCCTCCACATGCTGCAACACACTACAACTTCCCTATATCCAAACTCTAGAATCATTTGCCTTTTGTAACCCCAAATCAGCTAGGGTTTTTGTTTTCTTGCCTTTTCTTGATTCTACACTTTCCCCCTTATCTCTACTACTATGGAGGGTTCCAAAAAATAGTTATTAATAGCCTTTTTGGCAGCCTCTAGCTAAATTTCAAAATTTGCTTCTCCCTCCAAAAATAGGTCAACTTCCGGGAGCCATAACTTTTGATCTAAGTGTTCGATTGATGAACTGTTTGAAGCGCCGAAAATCTCGTGGAGTACTCTATCTGCTAATTATCTGCTTTGTTGATTTTGCCCATTTTCAGGCCCGTATAGGGCCATTTAGTGCCTCAAATCTAAATTTGAATAATTTTCAAGCATTTTTCAGGAAACATAAACTTTAATATCTTTCAGCTCACCAATTATCTCTGCGTGATTCATTCTCCAAATGTATTATTTTTCATTTACGAAGCTTCCTACAAATTTTTGCTTCAATCCATGCCCAAATGCAAACTTTCCAAAAATAGCAATTTGGAAAAACTGAAAGTTCTACATCATTATTCAAACGATTATTAAACCAACAACACTAATTTCGAAAAGAAATTAAAAAAACATCAACTATTTTGAAACATCATCTTTTTTTGGGTGATGCAAGATTGCCCTTAGACCACTAGATGCTCCTACATCAAAAGATCTGAAAAAAATTTCACCCCCTAAGTTTTAGGATAAAAACCATAGGAGAACAAAATATTAAAGGGTAAAAAGACAATTAAACAAGAAGAAAAACCAATTGTTTCATTACCTCAAAAAGTAATATTAAGACACTGAAACTCACATTAGCCATGACTTGGGTCAAACCAAAAAAATAAAACAAGTGAAAGATACTCGAATAACTAAACCAAAAATGAAGAAACCTTCAGCAATACATGATTTTCCTTTTGGTTGTGGTCACAATACTCCTACTATAAGTAGGGAAACATTGATAGAGTACTTTCAAGTACATCTCGTTGGTGATACTTCAGATATCAATTTTGATGAAAAAGACCCAAAAGAAATAGAATTTGACTATGATTTTACATGTTATAATGAGACTTTTTGTAAATAACAAAATTGTGTAATCAACTATGTGAATGATTAAATGAATCAAGAAATCATGTTTAATGCTTTTTGAGCAAGTTCTCTAACTAAGCCTAAATTGTGGAAATCTATTTGTAGTGTAACATTTTACTCCCTTACTTGTGACTAGAATTAGTCACATAGTGCATGTAAAGTGAAATTGTAATACTTTCTTTGAGCTATTGATAAATTCTATAAATGTTTGTAAAGACCAACATTGTTTATTTATTTCATTTATGAGTAATCTAGTCATCGAATTTGACATCTATTTATCTTGTGACTTATGGTCATGCTTGATTTATTGTTAAAAAATTGAGCTCATTTTATGGCTTATTGTTGGAATAAAAATTCTTTAACTTTGTTGTTATTTTATAATTATGGTGGCTATGCTACAATATTTCAATTGTTGGTCATGTATCGTGTGTTCTCTATAATTTCCATAATGGACCTTTGATGGGTTGTATAATGGACTGCAAGATAACATAGACCAACTTCATGTCAAAACTCAAATATGCATCAATCAAAATGATTCCTACATGCATCCATGATGAAATTATTTCAATCATGCCGCCTTACCAACCATCTATAATCCCTCTCCCAGATAATTCTCTTTGAAATCTATAAAAGTGTTGATTCTTTCCTATCAATTTTTTAGCGAATCTTGATTAGATCTAGCATTTAAAAATATCAATTAAATCATATCATAATTCAACATTACAAAATGTCTAATCATTACTTGTAATCATTATCATTAGCACGTCAAATAATTATCAGCATAATCATAATTATTTATCCTCATTGTATACATGATAAAAGTATTTATAACTAGACATAGAAAATAAAGATTTGATAGCTTGGGTGAGGAAGATTAGCTAGGCTCGCACATCAAAACACTCACTTAACACTTCAAAGAATGCAAATTACATTAATATTTTGCAAAATCTGTAATGATTACTTGTAATCATTAGCATTAGCACGTCAAATAGTAATCAACATAATCATAATTTTTTTATTTTATGCACTATAAAAGTATTTATAACTAGATATAGGATTTATAAAGGTTTGACATCTTGGGTGAGAGAGATTAACTAGGCTGACACATCAAAATAGTCGCTAACACTTCAAAGAATGCAAATTACACGCCTCACACATTAAAACACTCACTACCACTTAAAAGAATGCAATTTACATGCCTCACACATTAAAACACTCACTAACACTTAAAAGAATGCAATTTACATGCATTACACATAAAAACACATAAAGTGAATGTCAAAACTTAAACACACATCAAAGATTTAGTGCACATACACATAATGAAGGTCAAAGTTCAAACACACTTCATCCAAGCCACAAAAGATTGAAAGTATGCAAAAAAGTTCAAGCACAAAAAAAATTTCAAATAAAATAGTCACTAACCCTTAAAGAACGCAAATTACATCATGCCTCACACACATCAAAACATAGAAAGTATAGGCCAAAGCTTGAGTGCACATACACACAATGAAGATCAAAGTTCAAACACACTTCATCCAAGCCATAATACTAACCCTTAAAAGAACGCAAATTACATCATGCCTCACACACATCAAAACATAGAAAGTATAGGCCAAAGCTTGAGTGCACATAGACACAATGAAGATCAAAGTTCAAACACACTTCATCCAAGCCACAATAATATGAGATTGAAATCATGCCAAAAAGTTGACAAAAAGTTCAAGCACAAAAAATAAATTCAAATAAAATACTCACTAATCCATAGAAGAACGCAAATTACATCATGCCTCACACACATCAAAACATAGAAAGTATAGGCCAAAGCTTGAGTGCACTTACACACAATGAAGATCAAAGTTCAAACACACTTCACCCAAGCCACAATAATAAGAGATTGAAATCATGCCAAAAAGTTGACAAAAAGTTCAAGCACAAAAAAAAAATTCAAATAAAATACTCACTAACCCTTAAAAGAACGCAAATTACATCATGCCTCACACACATCAAAACATAGAAAGTATAGGCCAAAGCTTGAGTGCACATACACACAATGAAGATCAAAGTTGAAACACACTTCATCCAAGCCACAATACTAACCCTTAAAAGAATGCAAATTACATCATGCCTCACACACATCAAAACATAGAAAGTATAGGCCAAAGCTTGAGTGCACATAGACACAATGAAGATCAAAGTTCAAACACACTTCATCCAAGCCACAATAATATGAGATTGAAATCATGCCAAAAAGTTGACAAAAAGTTCAAGCACAAAAAAAAAATTCAAATAAGATACTCACTAACCCTTAAAAGAACGCAAATTACATCATGCCCCACACACATCAAAACATAGAAAGTATAGGCCAAAGCTTGAGTGCACATACACACAATGAAGATCAAAGTTCAAACACACTTCATCCAAGCCACAATAATATTAGATTGAAATCATGCCAAAAAAGTTGACAAAAAGTTCAAGCACAAAAAAAAAAATTCAAATAAAATACTCACTAACCCTTAAAAGAATGCAAATTACATCATGCCTCACACACATCAAAACATAGAAAGTATAGGCCAAAGCTTGAGTGCACATACACACAATGAAGATCAAAGTTCAAACACACTTCATCCAAGCCTCAATAATAAGAGATTGAAATCATGCCAAAAAGTTGACAAAAAGTTCAAGCACAAAAAAAAATTCAAATAAAATACTCACTAACCCTTAAAAGAACGCAAATTACATCATGCCTCACACACATCAAAACATAGAAAGTATAGGCCAAAGCTTGAGTGCACATACACACAATGAAGATCAAAGTTCAAACACACTTCATCCAAGCCACAATAATAAGAGATTGAAATCATGCCAAGAAGTTGACAAAAAGTTCAAGCACAAAAAAAAAAAAATTCAAATAAAATACTCACTAACCCTTAAAAGAACGCAAATTACATCATGCCTCACACACATCAAAACATAGAAAGTATAGGCCAAAGCTTGAGTGCACATACACACAATGAAGATCAAAGTTCAAACACACTTCATCCAAGCCACAATAATAAGAGATTGAAATCATGCCAAAAAGTTGACACTGAACAAAGTCAAAAATACAACACACAAAAGTTCAAGAACAAAAAATTATTCATCCAAACAAACACAAAATGAGTCAATTCTCACACTTCAAAAAACACAAATAAAATGCGAAAGAACATTTAAAAGAACACAAACTACATGTCTCACACAATAAAACCCACAAATTGAATGTCCAAACTCACACACCTCAAAACACACAAAGTGACTCTCAAAACTAATATACACCTCAAAATGCACAAATTAAAGGCCAAAGCTCAAGCACACACTAAATGCCAAAGTTCATATACACCTCAAAATTCACAAACTAAATGCCAAAGCTCAAGCACACACACAATGGAGTTCACACTAAACACGTTCTTCATCCAAACCACAATAAGAAATCTAAACTTTAAACAAACATAAAGTGAGCCAATTCTCACACTTCACATAACACAAATTAAATGCTAAATTCACACAACACTTCAAAGAACACATTTTCATGACTCACACATCAAAACACACAAAGTGTTCATGTTCAAACTCACACGCCTCAAAACACACAAAGTGAATCTCAAAACTCATATACACTTCAAAATGCACAAACTAAAGGTCAAAGTTCAAGCTCATACATTCTTTATCCGAACCACAATAAGAAATCTAATGTTTAAACAAACATAAAGTGAACCAATTCTCACACTTCACAAAACACAAATTAAATGCTAAACTCACACATCAAAACAACACACAAGGTGAATGTCAAGCTAGAATAAGTAAATGCCAAAAATAAAACACACAAACTAAATGCCAAAACTCACACTCCTCAAAATTAAAATATACTTCATCCAAGCCACAGTAAGTAAATGCCAAAAATAAAACACACAAATTAAATGCTAAACTCACACATCCAAACAACACACAAAGTGAATGTCAAGCTAGAATATGTAAATGGCAAAAATAAAACACATAAACTAAATGCCAAAAATAAAACACATAAACTAAATGCCAAAACTCACACTCCTCAAAATTAAAATATACTTCATCCAAGCCACAGTAAGTAAATGCCAAACCTCACATACCTCAAAACACAAAGTGAATGCCAAAACTCATATACACCTCAAAACACACAAACTAAAAGCCAAAGCTCAATCACATATAGAATGGTTCACACTAAACACAAAAACACACTAAGTAAAAGCCAAAGCTAAAACATTCTTCATCCTAACCACAATAAGAAATCTAAAGTTTAAATAAACATAAAGTGAGCCAATTCTCACATTTCACAAAACACGAATTAAATGCTAAACTCACATGACACTTCAAAGACCACAAATTGCATGGCTCACACATCAAAACACATAACACACAAAGTAAATGTCAAAACTTAGAGACATCAAAACACAAAGTAGAGAGCAAAGCTCAATTGCACACACACAATGAAGGTCAAAATTAAACATACTTCATCCAAGCCACAATAATAAGTTGAAAATAACTGCCAAAAAAACATGCACACTTACTGAAAGCCAAAATTCTCACTTCAAAAAAAGAAATTAAATTCCAAAGATCAAAGATTAAATTAAAATCACAAAAACTTAACTCAAAAACACTCAAATCAAATAAAATGAATGTCAAAATTTTAGTTACACTTCATCCAAACCATAAGAAATTCTAAAAAAACTACAAATTTTGCACTAAATAGTTTGTCTAAATCATAAGAAATAGTATTAAACATACTTCATCCAAGCCACAATAATAAGTTGAAAATAACTGCCAAAAAAACATGCACACTTACTGAAAGCCAAAATTCTCACTTCAAAAAAAGAAATTAAATTCCAAAGATCAAAGATTAAATTAAAATCACAAAAACTTAACTCAAAAACACTCAAATCAAATAAAATGAATGTCAAAATTTTAGTTACACTTCATCCAAACCATAAGAAATTCTAAAAAAACTACAAAGTTTGCACTAAATAGTTTGTCTAAAGCATAAGAAATAGTTTACACACACACACAAAGAGCTCAAAGTTTAAAGTTCACAAAGCAAGCCAATAATCCTCACACTCTAAAAAAACACAAATTAAATGTGAAAGTTAACTCACACAACACTTCAAAGAATATAAATTGCACTACTCTACGCCTCTAAACATACAAGCGCAATGAATTTCAAAGTTTGACAAAAACACTTCATCCAAGCCTCAATAAGGATGTAGAAAGTAAATGCCAAACTTAAAACATGTAATGAATGCCAAAATTCTCACTTCAAAAAAACATGCACACTTACTAAAATCCAAAATTCTCACTTCATAAAACACAAATTAAATTCCAAAGATCAAAGATTAAATTAAAATCACAAAAACTTAACTCAAAAACACTCAAATCAAATAAAATTAATGTCAAATTTTTAGTTACACTTCATCCAAACCATAAGAAGTTCTAAACAACTACAAAGTTTGAACTAAATACTTTGTCTAAAGCATGAGAAATAGTTTACACACACACACACACACAAAGAGCTCAAAGTTTAAAGTTCACAAAGCAAGCCAATAATCCTCACACTCTAAAAACACATAAATTAAATGTGAAAGTTAACTCACACAACACTTCAAAGAATATAAATTGCACTACTATACGCCTCTAAACACACAAACACAATGAATTTCAAAGTTCAACAAACACACTTCATCCAAGCCTCAATAAAGATGTAGAAAGCCAATGCCAAACTTAAAAACACATAATGAATGCCAAAATTCTCACTTTGAAAAATACAAATAAATTTCAATGATCCCACTATAAAACCACAAAAAGTAAATGCTATAGTTAACTCACACAACACTTCAAAAAATTTGAATTGAGTGTCTCACACACATCAAAACACACAAAGTGAAAACACATATAAAAACACCCAATGTTCAAACATAAGAAATAAAATTCAAATTTTTAAAAAATTCCATGAATCCATAAATAGTTGTTCATCCAAACCACAATTATGAGAAACACAATTCATCTAAAAGCAAAAGAATAGTTTCAAAACACAAAATGAAGACCAAACTCAAAAGGACACACATAATAAAGGTCGGTCCAAACCACAAAGTCCAAACAATTTTGAATTGAATGTCTCACACACGTCAAAACACCTAATGTTCAAACATAAGAAATAAAATTCAAAGTTTTAGAAAAGTTTCATCAACCCATAAAAGGTTGTTCATCCAAACCACAATTATGAGAAACACACTTCATGTAAAGCATATGAATAGTTTCAACACACAAAGTGAAGGCCAAACTCAAAAGCACACACATAATAAAGGTCAAAGTCCAAACCACAATAAGAAGTCAAAGTTAGACAATATCCAACATAGAATAAATCCAAACTCAAGTCCACATACACACTATGAAGGTCAAGGTTCAAACACACTTCCAAATGATAGGATGCTCAAGGTTCAAACACAAAAAACATACAAAATGAAGGGTAAAGTACATATACTTCATCAACACACTTCATCTTCATTCAAACCATACAAAATACACACCATAAAAAGTCTGCCATGTATTCAACACACATATGAGAAACATACTTCATCTAAAGCATAAGAATAGTTTCAACACACAAAGTGAAGGCCAAACTCAAAAGTACACACCTAATAAAGGTCAAAGTCCAAACTACAATAAGAAGTCAAAGTTAGACAATATCCAACACAATCAAGCCAAACTCAAGTCCACATACACACTATGAAGGTCAAGGTTCAAACACACTTCCAAATGATAGGATACTCAAGGTTCAAACACAAAAAACATACAAAATGAAGGGCAAAGAACATATACTTCATCAACACACTTCATCTTTATTCAAACCATACAATATACACACTATAAAAAGTCTAACATGTATTCAACACACATATGAGAAACATACTTCGTCTAAAGCATAAGAATAGTTTCAACACATAAAGTGAAGGCCAAACTCAAAAGCACACACATAATATAGGTCAAAGCCAAAATCACAATAAGAAGTCAAAGTTAGACAATATCCAACACACAATCAAGCCAAACTCAAGTCCACATACACACTATGAAGGTCAAGGTTCAAACACACTATGAAGGTCAAGGTTCAGACACACTTCCAAATGATAGGATACTCAAGGTTCAAACACAAAAAACATACAAAATGAAGGGCAAAGAACATATACGTCATCAACACACTTCATCTTTATTCAAACCATACAAAATACACACCCTAAAAAGTCTACCATGTATTCAACACATATATGAGAAACACACTTTATCTAAAGCATAAGAATAGTTTCAACACACAAAGTGAAGGCCAAAATCAAAAGCACACACATAATAAAAGTCAAACTCCAAACCACAATAAGAAGTCAAAGTTAGACAATATCCAACATACAATAAAGCCAAACTCAAGTCCACATACACACTATAAAGGTCAAGGTTCAAACACACTTCCAAATGACACAATAAAACATACAAAATCAAGGGCAAAGTACATATACTTCATCAACACACTTCATCTTCATTCAAACCATACAAAATACACACTATAAAAAGTCTACCATGTATTCAACACACACATGAGAAACACACTTTATCTAAAGCATAAGAATAGTTTCAACACACAAAGTGAAGGTCAAACTCAAAAACACACACATAATAAAGGTCAAAGTGCAAACTACAATAGGAAGTCAAAGTTAGACAATATCCAACACACAATGAAGCCAAACTCAAGTCTAATTACACACTATGAAGGTCAAGGTTCAAACACAATTCAAAATGATAAGATGCTCAAGGTTCAAACACAAAACGTACAAATACTTCATCAACACACTTCACCTTTATTCAATCGATACAAAATACACACCATAAAAAGTCTACCACGTATTCAACACACATATGAGAAACACACTTTATCCAAAGCATCAGAATAGCTTCAACACACAATGTGAAGACCAAACTCAAAAGCACATACATAATAAAGGTCAAAGTCCAAACCACAATAAGAAGTCAGAGTTTGACAGTATCCAACACACAATGAAGCTAAACTTGAGTCCACATACACACTATGGAGGTAAAGGTTTAAACACACTTTCCAAATGATAGGATGCTTAAGGTTAAAACACAAAAAGTACAAATAGTTCATCAACACACTTTATCTTCATTAAAACCATATAAAATACACACCATAAACAATCTATCATGTATTCAACACACATATGAGAAACACAATTCATCTAAAGCATAAGAATAGTTTCAACAAACATAGTGAAGGCCAAACTCAAAAGCACACACATAATAAAGGTCAAAGTCCAAACCAAAATAAGATGTCAAAGTTAGACAATATCCAACACACAATGAAGCTAAACTCGAGTCCACATACACACTATGAAGGTCAAGGTTCAAACACAATTCTAAATGATAGGATGCTCAAGGTTCAAACACAAAAGACATACAAAATGAAGGACATATACTTGATCAATACACTTCATCTTCATTCAAACCATACAAATTGCACACCATAAAAAGTCTACCATGTAATCAACACACATATGAGAAACACACTTCATCTAAAGCATAAGAATAGTTTCAACACACAAAGTGAAGGCCAAACTCAAAAACACACATAATAAAGGTCCAAACCACAATAAGAAGTCAAAGTTAGACAATATCCAACACATAATGAAACTGAACTCAAGTCCACATAGACACTATGAAGGTCAAGGTTCAAACACACTTCCAAATGATGATGCTCAAGGTTCAAACACAAAAAACAAACAAAATGAAGGGCAAAAGTACATATTCTTCATCAACATACTTCATATTCATTCAAAACCGTACAAATACACACCATAAAAAGTCTACCATGTATTCAACACACATATGAGAAACACACTTCATGTAAAGCATAAGAATAGTTTCAACACACAAAGAGATGGTCAAACTCAAAAACACACACATAGTAAAGGTCAAAGGCCAAACCACAATAAAAAGTCAAAGTTAGACAATATCCAACACACAATGAAGCCAAACTCAAGTCCACATACACATTATGAAGGTCAAGGTTCAAACACACTTCCAAATGATAGGATGCGTAAAGTTCCAACACAAAAAACATAGAAAATGAAGGGAAAAGTACATATACTTCATGAACACACTTCATCTTCATACATTCCATACAAAACACACCATAAAAAGTCTACTATGTATTTAACACACATATGAGAAACACACTTATTCTAAAGCACACGCCATAAAAAGTCTACCATGTATTCAACACACATATTACAAACACACTTATTCTAAAGCATAAGAATAGTTTCAATACAAGGCCAAACTCAAAAGCACACACATAATAAAGGTTGAATTCCCAACCACAATAAGAAGTCAAAGTTAGACAATATCCAACTCACAAACAAAAAGTACACATACTTCATCAACACACTTCGTCTTAATTCAAATCATACAAAATACACACCATAAAAAGTCTACCATGTATTCAACACACATATAAGTCATATAAGGTTAAAAAATAATACCTACACTAATATGAAGTGGATCACACTTAATAGTAAAAACACATAAAAACCTTAGTTCCAAATAAAAGTAGCACAATAGGTAAAAAGAGAAAATGGATGTAAAAAGTTCACATACTTCATAAATAGCCTAAGATATAGCCATCAAAACACATCTAGTTGGATGCTTAAAAATTCACAATTAAAAATGTAAACAGATAAAACCCATAAATAAGAACACATTTAGCACAATGCATATAGTCCAATAAACACATGCAAATGGATGTAAAAAAGTTCACATAGTATGCTCAAGGTTGAAACACAAAAATATATATAAAATGAAGGGCAAAGCTCACTACATATACTTCATCACACACCATATAAAAGTTCACATACTTCATCTATAGCTCAACATGGATTTTAAAATTTTCACACTTACTATTATTGTCACACTTCATCTATAATAAGTGGATGCATAGTTCAAACACATAAAAGTCATGATAATTGAACATATTTCATAATATAAAAATGAAAACATATAAGGATGTAAAAAATTCACTTCATAAAAAGAAAATGTAGATTAAAATTAAAAATTAGTCTTCTATCCATCCTCCTTCACACTACATAAATAGGTAGTAAATTAAAAATGTAAAATTAAATTAATTTTTAAAAGCATAATTTTTTTGTGGATTGAATTAAGCTTATTAAGTTAGCTCAACAAATTAAAATGAAATAAAACTTTCAAAGATATCAAAAGAAAATTTCAAGATTTAAATTTACACACTTTCATAATAATACCATTCAAACTCTAAAAATACTTTATTATTAGTTCACCTCAAAGTGGTACAAAAATTAATTCAAACTATTACAAAGATTCTAATAACATAGTAACATAGTCTACTTTAAAAATAATCTAATGAAACAATCTACTTGGAACCATTAATAATTCATTTTAACAAAATAATCCAATGAAATTTTCTTATAATACTATCTACTTAAAACTATTAGAAAAATGATATAACAAAATAATTCAATAACTTTTTTAATAAAATAATCCGTCCAGCAAAAATATTGATCCACAAATTTTATAGAAAGATTATTGTATAAAAATTATCTACTTAGAACCATTTCAAAAATAATATAATAAACTAATTCACTAACTTTTCTAATAAAATAAAGATTGGTCCACTTTATACAATGTGTTAATAATCCACATCTACAGCAGGAAAATATTCTAATAGAACAGTCCACTTCATACAAAGATTAATAGTCCACTTTAAAAGTGGACTAACAAAACAGTCCACTGACTTTGTAAATACAACAGTTAGTTCAACAATTCAATTAAAATGTCTAAATAAAACCTTTTATTTGATAGAGATTAGACATTTCTTAAAACTACTACTGATAATCTACTGATAATCAATTTCTGACGATCTCATCAAAACTGTTAGGGCACCAAGAACGTTTAACTGCACCAACCCACTCAAAAAGACATTATCTTTAAATAATAAATAATGAAGGTTTAAACCCTACCCTATTTTGAGAAAAGATTTCAGTAAAAATAATTCTAGATATACTTTAAAGGGAAAAAAAAATAGTCTCAAAATTAATAATGTAATTTTATCTAAATGTAATTATACCTGAACAAACTATAAGATTAAAATAATATTCTAAATTTGAAGCGACCCTCTAGCACACAAAATTAGATATATATTAACTTTAAGCAACCCTACACTACACAAAATTAGATACACATACACAAAATTAGATAGATATACTACCTTCCATTCCCCTGTTTGCCGCTTCGAATTCATTATTCCCATATTTCGCTGGCAGCCCACCCTTTCCCGTACAGTGAACAATATGCTAATTAATAGCAATCAGAGGAAAAAAAACTTAGAGCTTTACTTCGTTTCTAAGCAACACAATCTTATGCAAAATAATTTCCTAAACCCTGACATAAAATAGCAGAGCCTTAATCTTAATGTGGGGAAAACAGCATTCAAGACCAAGCAAGGCTTGTATGAGGTACAACATTTCCTACCATTTGGATTGTGCAATGCTCCAGCTACCTTAATAAGTGTGATTGTCTATTTAGATGATATATTGGTTTTTAGTAGAACATAGGAAGAACATATTTCTCATCTCAAGCAAGTACTACAAGTGGTGAAGAAGAACAAGTTGCTTTTAAATGGGAAAAAGACTGAGTTTGCAAGAACATCACTTCTTTATCTTGAACATGTGGTGGAGAATGGTGAAACCAAGATTGAGATTATTGTGGATTAGCCAAAGCCCACATTTATTTCAGAGACTTGGAGTTTTGTTGGGGCCATCCAATACATGTGTAAGTTTGTGAAATCTTTCTCCTATGTTGCTGCTCCTTTACATGTCATCACAGATGCTAGGAAATGTTTTCATTGAGTTACAGAACAGCAGTGTGCATTTGAAGAACTCAAGTGCAAAATCAATCATGCACTCGTACTTGTTTTTCCCAATCTTCAGCAACCTTTTGTTGTTGACACTGATGCTAGTGATAATGCTATAGGAGTTGTTTTGTTGCAGGAAGAAGACTGGTTTGCTATCAAAGGCACTGTCCTAAACTATAGTACATATGACAAGTAGTTGTATGGTTTGGTCTCTGCAATGAAGAAGTGGAAACACGATCTCATGGGCAAGGAAACAACAGTGCAAACAAATCATCAACCACTCCAATAAGAAAGCAAAATTACAAGAAGAAGACAGTGCTCAGTAGAGCAACTACAAGACAGCCATAGAACTCCACAAAGTACAACCCAGCAAAGAACAGAACTGAAAAATACAGCTCCTGTAGAAAAAAACATCAGTCCTGTAGCCTAAACAGTCCTGTGCCATACCCCTTGGACAGAATCAGCCCTGAAATATAATTGCAGCACCATAAACAGAAAGAGACCATTGTGGCGTGACAAGATTTAAGACAGTTTCAATTGGTGATCAAATATAAGTGGGGCGTGACTAACATGGTGGCTGATCAGTTGTCAAGACCAAGACTGGCACTTCTTTCAGTGGTTAGTACCCTTACTTTGTTGGAGATATTTGCTAAGGAAGTTTCTATTGATGGCTATTTGCTAAGGAAGTGGCTAATTTTGAGCCAAATCTTGATTATTTCTTCAAGATGGGCTCCTCTACAAAGTGGGAAAGTTGTACATACATAAAGAGAATGTTGTTATTTATGCAGGAGGCTCATACCTTGAGAGTTGCAGGGCATTGTGGAGTATCTAAAACAGTTTCAAACCCTCGGCCTTATGTTTATTTTCCTATGTGCAAGAAGATTTGTCAAACTTCATTAGGCATAAGTAAGCCAAGCAACTGGAAACTTGGAATACCAGCCTGGCAGCCACTACCCCTGGCTACTAGACCATGAGAGAGCGTCTCCAAATATGGGTTACTTTACAAAGGGGGTTAAGTTATAGAACCTAAGGAGAAGGTTGTTATTTATGCATGAGGCTCATACCTCGAGAGTTGCAGGACATTTTGGAGTATTCTAAAATAGTTTCAAACCTTCAGCTTTATGTTTATTGGCCCGTGACAGGCAAGAATATGTGTCAAAATTCATTAGGGGCTGCAAGTTATGTATCATAAGCAAGACAAAGCAACTGGAAACTTGGACTACCCGTGGCTACTAGACTATGCAAGAACATCTCCATGGATTTTATGGGTGGTCTTCCAATGTCCAAGCATGACTACCTATTTGTAGTGGTATACCAATTCAGAAAGATGTGTGTGTTAATTGCATACAAGAACAACTTGAAGGGAAGGGATGCGGCTGAGTTGTTCTTCAACCATGTGCCGGTTCATTTTGGACTTCTAAAGAGCATCATAACAGATAGGGATACTGTCTTTTTGGAAAAGTGTTGATGACTAACAAGCTGGCTGATATGTTGTCAAGACAGATTTAACCCTAAACAAACCTTATTAAACTCATAGAAGTCTTTTTTCTGAAATCGCAGATTTAACCCTAAGCCAGAAAAAATAATAGAACCTTAGTCTTCTTTCTGAAATGGCACGATTTAACCCTAACCCAGAAAAATTAATATAACCTTAGTACCTTAGTCTTCTTTCTGAAATGGCAGATTTAACCCTAAGCTAGAAAAATTAATATAACCTTAGTCTTCTTTCTGAAATGGCAGAAACGGAAAAAGATTCAAAACACTGGAAAATGCATATCTCCACATTGGGCGAAACTTCAGCATAGAAAATGGCAGATTTAACCCTAAGCTAGAAAAAATAATATAACCTTAGTCTTCTTTGTGAAATGGCAGAAATGGAAAAAGATTCAAAACACTGAAAGATGCATATCTCCACATTGGGGGAAATTTTATGCAGAAATTTGTAAACTAATAATCTGAAAAATTTGAGAGCATAGAAAATAAAATTCAAACAATAAAATTTAAAATCATACTTACCAGATGCATCCTGTCCCATTTGTCTGGTTTCATTCCAGGGCTTTAATTCAAATTTCTTTACAATCCACTACTCACAAAAAGCATGTAAACAGACAGAGCACGGCCGTACTACATAAAATCCCAGCCCGAAAAAGGAAACACAATACAAAATACAAATGCAGAAACCAGAAACGAAAAGTCTCAAATCAAAAACCAAAACACAAATTGAAGAATTCACGAATTTAAAAACAAAACATGATATGAACTAAAAAAAAAATCAATGGAATAATACTGTAATATTAGGTATTTATAGAGCATGGCCAGGCCTCAACATGCTCTTCAACGGCTCTCCCACACTCCATTGGAGCTCTGTCCTAAAATTAGAATGAACTTGGTAGATGACTATCACATGATGTCAGCCCATAAATTAGAAAAAAAAAAAAAAAAAAAAGTTTATGAGATCTTTCAATTTTGTAAAAAGATTTTTATTAGTTGCCTTGAGAGGTAGATTATTATTGTATCTTAGAAATTAATTTTTAAATTAGTCTATAGTTAGTTTATTTATTATAGTTTTATTATTATGTTTATTATTTCATCTTACCAATTTTTAAATATAATTTTTTTATTATATATTGTTAGAAGGACAATAAGATTCAATTTTGCAATATATTGCTTAATAAGTTCTATTGTTATGTTAGCTATCTAATTTTATTTTTTCTTGTAACTACTTGTTATTTTGTTACTAGGGAGAAAATGGGGAGTATCAGGGCCTAGTAATAGCTGAGTGGATGGGTTGAGGCTCAGCAAAAGTTGACACATAAGTTCTCAATGCTTTGTGGTATTTAAAACATGCGAACACTAAATAAATATAATGGACTCACCACTTATGTCAACAATGACCTCATATGGCACAGTTTAATACTCTTTTTAGAATGTAAGCACACATTCATGACCACATATACAAATACCTTAAGCCAATAAAATAGCCACACCTCGAGCCAAGTGGATTTGATATTTTTGACAATGAACTCGATCTAATAAGATAGGACGAGATTTGATGTCTAGTAGATGTCTCAAACATAAAATCATAAATATTTTGGATATGAGAGCCTAAGTAAATCTAAGTTTATAATAGCCTACATCCACAAGGAGCATTGGAACATTACATAGGTGAAGTTCGAAAGTAGATGACCAAATAAATTAGGAAACCTGAGTCATGCAAGAGTCGAGAGATTGGACCATGTCAAGCACAAGATATAATGGCTAGAGTTTGTTGCACTTTAAGGAATTGGGCTGTTTAGCCTTCAACCATCAATCTTATATTGAATAATTATCATCATAGATACTTGTCTAAACTTAACATACCAAGACTAAAATAACTTGATAACCTACCTATTGTGCCTTGCACACACGCCCCATTGAATGAATGGGGACCCCCTCCCTCTGATTTGGCATAGTCTGGGTCTTTTCCTTGGAGGGATATTTGACTGACGTTGTCAAAATAATCCATTTGAGAGTCAAAATTTCAATTTTCCCTGATGGAGAGTGTTTGGGGTGCCTTAGAGTTCAAATTATTAAGTCATGAGTCTCTTTGCCAACAAGATTCAAGTCCCAAAAATTCCTTTGCATTAAAAACATGCATCACTGACCTTGGCATTGAAAACTTCACCTACTGCCAAAAGGGCTAAAATCAGATATCACTGCCTCAGCACTCAAAATTAGAGTCACCGACTTTGGTGCTAAAATCATGAACCACAGAATTTACGCTAAAAGTGGATGCTACCAACTTGCGCCAAAATTGCATGGCACTGCCTTCTGTTAGTGAGTTCCGAAACTAGTGCAAGGTTGGCACCTTCGAAATTCCCCGCCGGCACATCGTCATATCCTTTGCGCTAGATTTGTCATGCACTGACCTGCATTGAAAAGTGCCTTTACAAACTTTTGTCTAACACCTGCCAAACTCGTGTAAGTCGATGTCACTCAAATTCGACACTAAAGCCTATTGTCATTCACTTTATACATCCTACGTTGAAAACTATCCTCACTGACTTGCACTAAATATCAGTCCTCCTGCCTTAAGGTAGTAGACCCCAAAACACATGCTAGATCGGTACCCTCCCAAATCCTCGCTTCCTCAAGAGAGCCTTCCTTTTTCGCTGTCTTGTGACACCTAATTTTTCCGCATCTCTTTGTCTGTTCGTTGGGTTTGATATGTCTTGAGCTTTAGTTAAGTTTCTGATATGTTTTGACTGGGGAGGCCCCTTATTGATATGAGTTGTTTACCCTAGTTTACCCTTCGTTGGCTGAGATATCATGAGATCACATTAAGATCAAGATTGGGCCATAAATAGTTTCAATTTCTCAAAATAGGTAACCTCTGCCTTTATACAGAGTGGAGACTCGGAGTTTTGAGTATAAGTTGGTCCGATATTGAAGGAAATTGTAATGACCTTGTTGTGTATTAATTAAGGGTACAAAGTATATTGTGGCTTTGAAGAGCCCAAGTTGCAGGACATTCGTGGTCAAGTGGATAATGTGGGAATCCCATGTCTGAAAGGATAAGTCCGCCAATGAACATTTTCCCCGCAAATACATTTCTCTTCAATATCTAAGGTCCACCAAATTGCCACAATCCAAACTTGTTGGAAAATATCAAATTGTGTGAATGAAGTGATGTCTTCAGGTGATGTGAAATCTACTATGCCATAACAGTTTGTAGACAGCCCTTCAAACATGAAGGATGGAAGGATTTCGCCGGTTGTTATGGTTTTAAATATGAGGTATCAAAGTACTAACTGGATATAAAAGCGGGATTTTTATGGATGACTGGAGTTTGCGAGGATTTTGTTCCCATTCGGACTTATCCATCGAGGCCCTGAACCTCCGCAATATCCCTCAATGCTCAAAATCTCCACAAATTATTTAAATTGCAGAACGTGTGAAGACAGTGCGAACATGGAGCAAGAAAGTCACTTTTGAAGAAAAGTGGACATACGTCAAAGCATAAGGGAAAGAGGATCATCGTTAGATGTTTCGGTTGTGACTACATTGTTATGGAAGCATTGACCAGGCATGTGAACCATCAGATAAAGTGTTTTGAAGGAAAGTGTCTCATTGCGGGGAATTCACCCCCAATCGGATGATATTTGGTAGACCATTGTTTCTCCGCAATGTCCAGTTAAAGACAATATTCTCGCAACTCTGGTCAATGGAAAATTCTCCGCAAATCTTTAGTATCATGGAAGCTTAAACAAAGGAAGTAAATACCATATGTGATGATTAGCGTGCTATAGGTGAGGGGTATGTAAGCAACCATCGAACATTCAAGGAACATGCTGGGTATGTGCAGGATCATCGCAGGCCAAACAGTGGCAATAGGAAAAAAAATCGCATTTTTACTTAGCTAAATTCGCGACTTGGCAAAGTTTGACTTTGAAACGGATATCTGTTTTTGAATTTTTTTTGGGAAAAAGGCTTTTTACTGGTAGTCATCAATTTTCCACAGTCCATGATGTTGAGTTTGAAATGCTTCTGGATTTGACTGTGTATTATTATTTTCCTCAACATTTCGAATCACACACAGTGATCCATCATCAGGAGAAAGATAGCAAGCAAGAGAAGAGAGAACATGAATGACAGTATGCAGACTTAAGACCACTTAAAAGGAGTGAGAGAGATGTGAGGCGGAAACCAAGATCAATTAAGGGAGAAGGATAGCTGCCTATCAAACCTAGTGAAGTGAGGGACAAAGAGGAGTGGGGGACATCTAGGCACACTAAGACAAAACAAACAAAGAAAGACTAACTAGGATGAGAGGAAGACCCAAGTAAAGAAAATTAAAAAAGCAAACAAAGGAGCAAGGCCACAAATTAGAAGGGAGCAAAAAGAGGAATAACTGTAATACAATCAACCATAAAGAACAAGCCGAGGATGAAAGAGATAAGATAATTAAATAATTTAATAAATAATAAAAAAGGGGGGGGGACAACTGAAGAGGTTAAATGTGAGGGATAGATTGGGAAAAGCTACATATAAAGAACAAGAGAGGGCTCCAAGTTAAAAGAGAGAGAGGGGTGAACTACGAAGGCAAAGGAGGGGGGGGGGCTAACAAAAAAGAAAGGTAAGCCAATAACTATCCAAAGGAGGAAAGAAACTAATTGGGAGAAAGCATAAGAGAGAAGAGTAAATCATAAAAGGGAAGACAAGCTAAAACGACCAAATAATATATATATATATATATATATATATATATATATATATATATATATAAATATATATTCACAACAAACTCCAAGCCACAAACGGAGCACCAGGGGGCAACAAGAAACAAAGGATACGGTTAAAAACCTAGAAATTAAAGAGGAGGGAGAAGGGGGCAATGAGATCCAGAGGTTGGAGACGGGAGGTTAAGCTAGGGGACAAGAGTATGAGAAACAAAAAGGTGAGAACGGGCCAAGGAGGGTAAAGAGGAGGGAGGACAAGGAGCAAAGGGAAAGGGGGGAGAGGAGCCTAGGGAGGAGAGGAAAAGGGGATGAGATGAGGGCAAAAGAGAAGGGGCAAAGACTCAATCCCACAAAAGGGGACAAGGAGGGGACAGAGGGGGGGCGGGGGCAAGAACCGATAAAGAGGGGAAAAAAGGACAAAGATAGGAGAAGGGAGAGGGGAGCTAACAAGATCAGGTCAGGAAAGAGAGGGGAGGGGTAAGAGGGGAGGATGGGGAAGAGAAATCAACTAAGAGTGAAGGAAATCATGATGGGGTAAGAGGGGAGGCTTTTTACTCTTTTTGAAAATACACCTCTTAAATCTTGGATCTCCCATCAATATATGAACCTCCTTAAAGATTGTTTCTAGTGAAGGAGGAGGGCAAATTAACATTGGTAGCTTCTTTACATATTGATCCATAAGGATTTGTTAAACACTAAGAATCATCACTAATGAATTACTCAAATAATCAATAATAAAATATTCAATTTTGTTCATCAGGTGAAATAATCACTTTTCTAGACTATGTTCCAATATTTCGGGGATAGGAATGGTGGGGCAGCAGGGGTTGTGTTTTGGATTTCATGCCCTAAATTGCTTTATGCAATCCTTCATACGATTTGATTCATGATACATGGTTTGAGAAGGATACACATGATATACCCTTACCCTCTAGTGATAAAATTATGAATGATACTTTATGTGGTGAAGCTACACCTTTGTTAATCCTTCATGACATTGTTATTCCTTGTGATGATGATGTCCTTCATGTGATATGTTAGGACATAATGCAAAGTTAACATGGCATGAACTCTCTTGGAAGGGTAAGCATGGACTATAAGAACATTGAACTAGTTGGATCTGTTAAGCTCGCCATTTATGAAAGAACCTTTTAAAAGGTTAACCTTAATTAGGTAAGGTTATGTTTTAGTGTGGTTGTTTGTGCAACAATGTGTAAATTGATGTTACTGAAGGATAAATCTAACTATAATATACTAACATTTTAATAACCATGAGAGCTGGGACTAACAATTAGACTAAAAACTTGACAAACAATACAACTTGAACACATGTAGGACTTGGAAAATGGAAAAGAATATAATTAAATGTGGAAAACAATGAAAAAGTGGTATTAGTTGCACCTATATAGAGAAGTGGTTTAGAGGTTGGTTAGGGGAATTATTTAGGGTTTAGAGGTTTAGGGTTGCTCAGGTTTAGGGGTTTAGGGTTTACAGTTTAAAGAGAGATAGAGAGAGGGGACTGATAGAGTTTGGGAGAGATAGAGGAGACAAAGGGGAGAGATAGGAGATAGAGAGTGAGAGACATGTCCAAAGACATAGAGAGAGAGAGAGATTGAGAGATTGAGAGGTAGAGGGATGATAGAGATAAGGAGATAGAGGTTTAGGGTTGCTTGGGTTTAGGGGCATTATTTAGGGTTTAGGGTTTATGGTTTTGGGGTTAGGAGTTAAGGTTTAGAGGTTTAGGGTTTAGGGTTTAGGGTTTAGAGAGAGATAAAGGACCAATAGGGAGATATAGAGGAGTCTGAGGGGAGAGATAGGGATATAAAGAGTGAGGGACATGGCAAGAGACATAGGGAGAGAGATTGAGAGGTAGAGGGACAAAGGTAATAGGGAGATAGGGGAGAGATAGGGAGATAGTGGTTTATGGTTACTTGGGTTTAGGGTTTAGGGGTTTGGGGTTTAGGGTTTCTCAGGTTTAGGGGTTAGGGGTTAGGGTTTAGGGGCATTATAATTTAGGGTTTAGGATTTATTGTTTAGGGGTTAGGGGTTAGGTTTAGAGGTTTAGGGTTTTGGATTTAGGGTTTATAGAGAGAGAGGAATGATAGGGAGATATAGAGGAGTCTGAGGGGAGGGATAGGGAGATAGAGAGTGAGGGACATGGCTAGAGACATAGGGAGAGAGATTGAGAGGTAGAGGGACACAGGTGGTAGGTAGATAGGGGAGAGATAGGGAGATAGTGGTTTAGGGTTACTTGGGTTTAGGGTTTAGGGGTTTGGGGTTTAGGGTTTCTCAGGTTTAGGGGTCAGGGGTTAGGGTTTAGGGGCATTATTTAGGGTTTAGGATTTAAATTGTTTAGGGGTTAGGGGTTAGGTTTAGAGGTTTAGGGTTTTGGATTTAGGGTTTATAGAGAGAGGAATTATAGGGAGATAGAGAGAGGAGATGGATGAGAGAGATAAGGAGATCGAGAGTGAGGCACATGGCCAGGGACATAGGGAGAGAGATCAAGAGAGGTAGAGGGATGATAGAGATAGGGAGATAGGGGAGAGATAGGGAGATATAGGTTTAGAGTTGATTGGATTTAGGGTGTACCTGGGTTTAGGGTTTCTCAGTTTTGGAGATAGCTAGATAGAAAGAGAGAGGAGACAGATAGGGAGAGATAGAGGTGACAAAGGGGAGAGATAGGGAGATAGAGAGTGAGGGATATGTCTAGAGAAATAGGGAGAATGATTGAGAGGTAGAAGGACGATAGAGATAGGGAGATAAGGGAGAGATAGGAGATAGAGTTTAGGGTTGCTCATGTTTAGGGTTTAGGGGTTAAGGTTTAGAGGTTTAGGGTTTAGTGTTTAGAGAGAGAAGACCAATAGGGAGATATAGAGTGAGGGACATGGCTAAAGCATAGGGAGAGAGATTGAGAGGTAGAGGAATGATAGTGATGGGGAGATAGTGAGATAGGGAGATAGAGCTCGATAAAGGTTTAGGGTTTCTTGGGTTTAGTGTTTAGGATTTAGGGGTTTATGGTTTCTCAAGTTTAGGGTTTAGGGGTTAGGAAATAGGGGTTAGGGGTTAGGGGTTAGGTTTAATCATGCATCCCAGTCATTCCCCTATCATTCCTATATATCCTATCTCTCCCCTCTATCTTTCCCTATCCCTTATCGATGAAGCAAATGGAAACAAGAAAACTAGGACTCCCTTTCTCAGGTTTAGGGTTTAGGGCTTAGGGGAATTATTTAGGGTTTATGGTTTAGGGGTTAAGGTTTAGTATTTGGAAAAATTATTTAGGGTTACTTGGGTTTAGGGTTTAGGGGCATTATTTAGGGTTTACGGTTGCATGTCAAAAGTAGTCTCTCTCTCTCTCTCTAAATCCATAAATCCTAAATAATGGCCCTAATCCCTAACCCCTAAACCGCATCTACCTCTCTCCTGTATCTATTCAAAAGTGCCTTTAAAATACTATGAGATACCTTAGTATAAGTAAATCATATAAAAATCAAATATATATATCATCATAATCCTATATAAATTTTGATAGTATTTTATAGCTAAAATGCCTAAATATCATCATAATCCTTTATAAAATTGCTTGTATTTTATAGCTAAAATGCCTAAATATCATCATAATCCTTTATAAATTTGCTTGTATTTTATAGCTAAAATGCTTAAATATCATCATAATCCTTTATAAATTTGCTTGTATTTTATAGATAAAATGCCTAAATACTTAAAATGTATGCAATGCTAAAATAATAAAATAAAAAACAATGAATACAATAGGGAAAAAGAAAACGGATATCCGTTTTGGAGATCATAAAAAGCAAAAAAAAGACTGCGTTTTTGCAAACCCACGGCTTGCAAAAACGCAGTCTCATCTTCAAAAAATGGATATCAGAGCTGAGGAACGGATATCCGATCCAAAGAGGTAAGATTTCATGCATTTTTTTTGTTTGTTTTGTATTTTCAAGCAATTTTTTTGGTTTTTATGCTAAGTGGGTATGTTTTATAATTTAATTAGGTAAAATGGATGCACAAAATGAAAACCCAAACCCTCCACCACCAAACCCTCCCCCTCCAACAATAGAAGAGAATATTCAAATAAATATTGATCATATAAGCAGGATCATAGAAATGTATCACCGCCACCCTCGATTGTCTATAATGACATCGAATTTAGAGGGAATCATTAATCATATTCAAACCTTGTCAACCCAACACGAATCATTTCGGCAATGGCTAGAAGCCAACAAGGCCGAATATGCTGACGGTTTGTCATATGAGGAAGTCAAAGATTTAGAGATTACAAAAACTATGTTAGCCCAACACTTTGTCAATCCTAAAACCGGATTGCATGTTGATGTCTGTAAGCCCAAATTTTCAATCAAATGGTGTATTCATGAGGGCATTAGTCAAAACTTTTGGGATCGTTGGTGGATGGTTTTTGATAAACCACCCAACAACAATTTAGATGTGCTTTTGTATTTCCTTCGTAAACTCTATGCAGAGTTCGTCATGGGTCAACATGTTAATTATTTTGATTTTAGAGAGTTTCAAGGAGTGGGCAGAGGAATGCCTCAAGATAGACCTGGGGCAATTAGACAAGTACAAGGTCCCTATATTCCCCCTCTTGCTATCCCTTCTCCACCCCCAATGCAGCACCCAGACGTTGTTGCAAATGCAACACAACAGGGCCTTAGTGCCATACACTCTTTGACCGAGCATTTGATTATACAGACATCTCAGTTTGCACAAGCACATGATGAAGGTGATGATATTGGATCACCTGGTACTACTAGACCGTCGTCGTCCAGACATATATGTGTGCCCCATCATTGCATTTCTTGCAATCATTTATGCTTGGGTCCTATTATGGAGAGTAGTGAGCCACCATTGAACACATCAGAGTATGATCTCCATTCATGAGATGAGGCAATGGGGTCCAGAACTCAAGCTGAGGGGTCAGGGACAAGAGTAGAAGCTACCGGATTAGTAAACATTAGAGAAGGAGAAATGCATGAGCAATCTTTTATGCAGGTAAAATTTAAAGTTAAATTTTATGGTCTATTCCATTTGAATATATAAACAACTTTATTAGTACTAATGTATCTAAGTGGGATAACAGTTGATGACAGAGGTGGAGTTGACAGAAGTTCATCATGGAACTTTGTCTGCCATCCAATTTGGCTTGGACTTGCCGGTATAATTTGTTGTACACATTAACTTTTTTTTTTTATGCATTTATTTCTTTGTGAGTAATTATATATTAATTTATATCTTGATATTAATTTTATTTTATAGTCAATCGAAAATGTGAATGATGTGGCATCTTTGCCAATAGTCTTTTCTTGAACTCCTGATCGACCCAAGGGACTATCATTTGCAGAACGACTTTCTCAACGCCAACAAAGGGTGGAGGTAATTTGATTGAATTGTACTTTAATTGATAATTTAGAAAACTTAAATATTTGATTATAGTCATTTAGAGTATTACATTCTTGTCCTTCTTAATTGATGCAGGAGGCCTCGATGGTGGTATGTGCTTGTTTTCTAGTAGATAAGTTTTTGTGTAGTGCATTTCCTATTTTAAATGTATGCATTTCCTATTTTGTTTAATAATTATATATTAATTTATTTCAATTTTACTTTGCTTTTATGTAGTCTGTTGAGAATGTGAGTGATGTGCCACCTTTGCCATCATGCTTCACTAGGACACCTGATCCTCTTAAGAGAAAATCATTTGCAGAACAATTGTCTGAACAACAACATAGAGTCGAGGTAATTGAATTAAATTTTTCTAAATAATTGATAGTTTATCTAGCGGTCTTATAGTTGATTGTAGTGATTTAGATGTATGTTAATAAATGAAAGTTCTTAATTGTAGTAGATAAGAATCTATTTACTAACTTTAACTTATTTTTATTTACCATTGAAGAGATTAATCAAATTTGTGTTTTGACTTGTTAATGCAGGAAACTTCACCTCCATCAATTACTAGACATTTTGGTACAAAGAGGACACTTTTTCAGGATCCATCACAGATTGAGGGTCAAGTGGACTTGTAGTATTTGATGTAGCTATTTGGCATGTAGATTGTATATAGATTTTGAGACATGGCATATGCCACATTTTGTAAAAAATATTTTGAGTTGGCATATTTGCCAAATTTTTGTATATGTCTACCATTATGGACTAGATTTTAATGTATATACACCTTGATATACAATATAATTTAAATTCCTTATGTGCAAGTCATGATACTTCCCATGATGCCATACATTATGATGATAATTCTTTAGTCCATTGATGAGATGTTTAGCAGTGAGAATGGTTTTAGATCAAGAGAATGGTTTTAGATCAATAGAATCAATATGAAAAAATTCCTTATATATGCCCTAATCAAATAAGGTCATGATAAACCATTTCATCATGTATTTAGTCTTCATCTTGTCAAATTTTGTAAATATGTCAAAGTTGTCATATGAAAAATGTAAAAAAAATGCGAAAGTATGGCAGATGAATAGTCAAGTACTCAAGAGTCAGTTGGAGACTATTGTATGCAAATCCCATTTATGGCCGAGAAGCTCTCTATTTACTATTATTTACACATCAGAGTATGACTATCCTAAAACAACATCGTGTATATGCTCATAAAAGCCATCAAACTATGAGAATAAACTCGTCATTAGATAAGGAGTGGAAGGCTAAAGTCACATTCCCAAAAACCTCTTAAAATCACATGTCTCCTCTTATGAAAACTAGGGTCTTTGCTGATACATTGTTCCGTAAGAGCAAAGTCACTTAAGATCCTAAGAGCAAAACCTTGCCAGGTGCCATATTTTTTGTTCTGCTCATCGTGGGGTTGAACGGATTGCGCCAACGCATTGGGGTGGGCGGGTAAATGCTAGTGGAGGTTTCGTTTCATGCGCCAAGCGTCCCAGTCATTCTGGGCAAGAGGCTACTGCCAAAGTCCCTTAAGATCCCTGAGACCAAAAAACTGCCAAACTTTGACGGGGCAGTTCTCAAAATTTGTGATAGTTGGAAATGTTCTGTTTGGACCTACAAGTGCACGTGGCATCCTTCCACAATAACCTCTCTCATTTTTGGTCAACTCCATTCCGTTTGACCGTGCCGAAATCAAACGCATTGTTGCAAAATGCTTCAATTTGATGCAGTGGAAAGGTGCTAGGTGCGACATTTTTCATTCCATAGCTCATGGGGTTGAACAAACTATGCCAACTCATCGGGTTGGCAGGTAAATGCTAGTGGAGGTCTCGTTTCGTGCGCCAAGCGTCCCAGTCGTTCCGAGCTGTAAGCTACCGACAAAGTTAAAAGTTGCTAGGATTGAAATTTTGCATTCCACAAGTCCTGGGGCCGAACGGTTTGCTCCAACATGTCAGGGTGGGTGAGTAAATGCTAGGGGAGGTCTTGTTTTGTGTGCAAAACATCCCAGTCCTTCCGAGCTGTAAGCTACCGGCAAAGTCAAAAGTTGCTAGGATTGAAATTTTGCATTCCACAGGTCCTAGGGCCGAATGTCACTTTGCCGGTAGCTTACAGCTCGGAAGGACTGGGATGCTTTGCACACAAAACGAGACCTCCCCTAGCATTTACTCGCCCACCCTGACCTGTTGGCGCAAAATGTTCAGCCCCAAGACCTGTGGAATGCAAAATTTCAATCCTAGCAACTTTTGACTTTGTCGGTAGCTTACAGCTCGGAACGATTGGGACGCTTGGCACACGAAATGAGACCTCCACTAGCATTTACCCGCCCACCCTGACGCGTTGGAGTAGTCTGTTCGACCCCACGAGCTATGGAATGAAAAATGTCGCACCTAGCACCTTTCCACTGCATCAAATTGAAGCAGTTTGCAATAATGCGTTTGATTTCGACAGGGTCAAAAGGAATGGAGTTGACCAAAAATGAGAGAGGTTATTGTGGAAGGATGCCACGTGCACCTGTAGGTCCAAACAGAACATTCCCAACTATCACGAATTCTGAGAACTACCCCGTCAAAGTTTGGCAGTTTTTTGGTCTCAGGGATCTTAAGGGACTTTACCTGTAGCCTCTTGCCTGGAATGACTGGGATGTTTGGCGCACAAAACGAGACCTCCGCTAGCATTGCCTCGCCCACCCCGATGCGTTGCGCAGTCCGTTCGAACCCACGAGCTATGGAATGAAAAATGTCGCACCTAGCACCTTTCCTCTGCATCAAATTGAAGCATTTTGCAACAATGCGTTTGATTTCGGCACGGTCAAAAGGAATGGAGTTGACCAAAAATGAGAGAGGTTATTGTGGAAGGATGCCACGTGCACCTGTAGGTCCAAATAGAACATTCCCAACTGTCACAAATTCTGAGAACTACCCCGTCAAAGTTTGGCAGTTTTTTGGTCTCAGGGATCTTAAGGGACTTTACCGGTAGCCTCTTCCCCAGAATGACTCGGACACTTGGCACACAAAACGAGACCTCTATTAGCATTTACCCGCCCACCCCGATGCGTTGGCGTAGTCCGTTTGAACCCACGAGCTATGGAATGAAAAATGTCGCACGTAGCACCTTTCCACTGCATGAAATTGAAGCATTTTGCAACAATGCGTTTGATTTCGGCACGGTCAAACGGAATGGAGTTGACCAAAAATGAGAGAGGTTATTGTAGAAGGATGCCACATGCACCTATAGGTCCAAACAGAACATTCCCAACTGTCATGAATTCTGAGAACTGCCCCGTCAAAGTTTGGCAATTTTTTGGTCTCAGGGATCTTAAGGGACTTTGCCGGTAGCCTCTTGCCCGAAATGACTGGGATGCTTGGCGCATAAAACGAGACCTCCACTAGCATTTACCCGCCCACCCCGACGTGTTAGTACAGTTCGTTCGAACCCACGAGCTATGGAATGAAAAATGTCGCACCTAGCACCTTTCCACTGCATCAAATTGAAGCATTTTGCAACAATGCGTTTGATTTCGGCACGGTCAAACGGAATGGAGTTGACCAAAAATGAGAAAGGTTATTGTGGAAGGATGACACGTGCACCTGTAGGTCCAAACAGAACATTCCCAACTGTCACGAATTCTAAGAACTACCCTGTCAAAGTTTGGCAGTTTTTTGGTCTTAGGGATCTTAAGGGACTTTGCTGGTAGCCTCTTGCCCAAAATGACTGGGACGTTTGGCGCATGAAATAAGACCTCCACTAGCATTTACCCACCCACCCCGATGCGTTGGCACAGTCCGTTCGACCCCACGATGAGCAGAACAAAAAATATTGTTCCAGTTGACACATTCTCAATCATTGACATGGATGATATCTCAGTACCATTCCTTTAGGCACAATATGAGTTTCCAATGGAAGGCGCAATTGTGAGGTTAGAGATGATAAAAAGTGTGCCTCATTCACAGTCATGTTTTACTTGTCTTCAATGATGATTCCTTGATTCAACTTAATCCTTTGATAATACATTTTAACCTCCTTGTGAAAGCGCACTTTCAAGGTTGCTTGAGCAAGAGCTAGTGGCTCAACATTGAGGTGCACTTTTGGTGTTCTAGAAGCATGAACTAGCACCTCAAATAGTAAGGCACTCATTCTAGGTTGTTTATTCAATAATTGGCACTAGTCACATATGGTGTAGAGAGGTAGATGTGCACCCAAGTCATCATTTGATGCCTTCAATAACTATAAACTCCTTTGATGATGCATTTTATCCTTCCTATTCACTATCTAGCCTTAGGCGCACATTTTAGGTTGATCAATCATAATCTAGTGGCCTAAGTACCAAGGTGCACTTTTAGGTTAGTTTGATAAAGGATTAGCGCCTTCATTTCTAGGCAGAAGTTTGGAGTTGAAATACATCAAAATAACAAGTTTCTTCATCACTTCAAACATATTTAACACTTTAAAGATCTCCAATGCATGATTGAATATCAAGAAACCAATGTATCATTTCATGAAGGTCTTAAGTGTTGTAAATATGCATCTTCTTATTTAATCATGTGTTGTAAATGAAGGAATGCAATGATTGCAATATGTGCACAAAATGGAATTTTTGATAAGGATTGAAAGGAAATGTTAAGAAAATGCAATTGGCGGGTGTAAATCCAAAGTGTGGAAGCATAGACAAGGCATGTGAATAATTTGGCATGACACCTCAAAGAGATGCTATCTCATGGAATGCAATGATTGGAAGATATGCACAAAATGGATTTTTTGAAAAGGCTTTAGAAACTTTGAAGCAAATACAATTGGAACGTTTAAAACCAAATTCCATAACCTATGCAAGCATTCTCCCTACTTGTGCCAAATTAGGATCTTATATATACATATATGCACACAATGTCATGAAAATAATGTATAGTGTATATATCAAGCCATATAGGCATGTACAAATAAAACCATATGGGTATATACAATGATATACATGGATAACATACAAAAGTATGTTTAAAAAGCCAAATACACATATGTAACAAAATGTCCCAAAATCAAATCTCCTATGGATTGCTATCAAATAATCTATGGCTCTTGCTAGGCCATGACGATGGTGAACCAGTCAATGACTCATCTTCTATCGCTCATCGACTAGACCTCTTCGATAGAGATTTTTGAATTTCCACCTATTAATACAATCAAACAACGTGCACATTAATATAGAATTTAATATTCAAAATATATAACATGACATAAGTAATCAATCACTTACCACCAATTGGTGATCCCTTTTGATCATTTGTTGTCTCTCTTCTTCTATAGAGCTGGATGGGTAGGGGAGGTGATGTCCTGTGAGAAGCATGAACAAGCAGATTTAAAAGTAAACATGAATATCATAAATATGTACATTAAATGCTACGCTTATTATAGGACTGTTCTAGTACTATTTTAGGACTGTTGTAGTTAAAACTATCCTAGTAGACATGTATAGGATTGTTATAGGACTGTCATCTCATGGAATACAATGATGGCAAGATTACTATCAAGATTAGTATGAAGATTAATTATGACTGTTATATGACTTTTATAAGAATGCAAAGTAAGGAAGCATAGGCAAGGCAAATGAACTGTTTGGTGGAATACCTCAAAGAAATGAGAATTTTGTCAGATGTTGTAGTTGCAATTGCCATGTGACACATGTATGTAATATGTGAAAGCATAGACAAGGCACATGGACTATTTGGCAAAAGACATCAAATACATGTCATCTCATGGAATGCCTTATGTAGAAAAAGGTACAAATGTGCAATATTAAGAAATACAAACGAGAACTAAAAATCATACCTCGAGTATAGTCAAAATAACCTACGATGCCATACAAAATAATTTACGATGCCATGCAAAATAATCTACAATGCCATGTAAAATAACTTTATTCGCAGTCCTGTATAGTCAAAAGCATGCATTATAGTTATTAAAGTAACAAGATTTTTAATAAAACAATTCTAAAAAATAGAAAAAACAAGAACAAGTTAAGATAAAAAATGTCATACCTGTCCATCTGGAAGTTTAAATGCTAGTCAAGCGTACCTGGAGGGTCATCTCTTACCTTCAAAGTATCCAATATTGCTTCATGATCAGCATTACTAATTGTCCATAGTTCTTTTGATTTTGGTTTTCCATGATGCTTCAGTAACTTGACATTTGTTGCTACAACTAGGTGAGAATACATCAATATGGTTTATGCTTCTCAAAGTCTTCAAAGGCCGGGATGCCATTCTTTTTAACCATATATGTTTGTAACCAAGTCCCAGCAATAACAACTGATCCTGTAGGATATGTGAACCCATCATCATCTGTCATAGGTTGTGTTAGCTTTTGTTTTCCCTGTACACATCGTGCCAACCAATAGTCTGACCTCTCTTCATTTCCATGCGGTGCAACAACTGCATAAACATGACCTGGCTGTACAAGGTCTGAAAGATGTTCATAGTCAAATGAGCTCTCCATGTCATTGATGGAAGATGATTGACCTTCATATAAAGGGATTAAATATTGTGGATTCCATGCATCTACCCACTCACTTGACTCACAATTGTTCCAATCACATTTAATACAACTCTGACAAAAACAAGCTAATTCTCGCGTCCAAATAGTCCATGTACTTGCATTTGAGCTTTGAAATGAATGCATCTTTGATGATTCACTGATTCTCTGACATTCTAATTTCTCTATCGCTATCCCATCATCAACCAACCAAAAGAACCTGCACACCTCAAAATCAAGAGCCACTCCTCATGATAATGCATAGTTACACCACTTAACAATGGAATCTGCATCACTAAATGTAGCACCACCTCTAATCTTTAGTTGTTCTTTAAAAAGAGCTCTCTTCACGCATGCACCTGCTCCATCATGTTCACCTTTTCTGTGCCCGGCTTAAAAAAAATTCTAAATATGAGGTATACCCTTCTCTACATGCATTTTGCTCAACCAATAGAAATTACGAGCATTCTTGAATTGACCAGTGCAATTATCTGACCAAATGAGATGTTGATCTATTCTAATATCTTTTTCTTGCAAGAACCCATAAAATTGTTGAAAACAATATTGCACAAACTCTGCTGAATGAGATCGATCATCACTCATGTAAAAATGGTATTCTCTGACAATCTTCCTGTTCTCTTCTGTACTCTCGGGGGCATGTCTGTATGTGATGTGAACAAAAATAGCAATCTGAATAGAATTGTAGTACTGGGATTGAACTTCATTTTGGGGTTGCAATGTATAGTTTTCTGCAAAATCAACTACAGAGACAATAGTTCCAATCGGGAAAGAGTCTTTACACATCCTGAACTGTTGATCTAACCATCGAGACCTGTGGCTATGTCTGACATACTTGTAGAAAAGATTTTTCTTAAAATCATCAATAAAATCAGTAATACTTACCTCTCTTACAATCAACTCACATCTAGAACCTTCACCTCCACTTTTCAAATTGTATTTCACTATCTCATATCTCTTTTTCTCAACCATTCTCTTTCCAAAATCATGCTCGTTGCCCTCATGAAAACATGATACAAACTTTGATAACCCACCACATTGTAAACACTTCTCATTTAAACAATCATTCTTGTAGAACATGCAACCATCATCTCTAATACATAGAAATAAATCCAATAAGTCCCTAGATGACTTTGGTAGTTGAATTGCACCACACTCCTGTAACATTTCGTTAGTGTGCAAAGTAGAACGAATATTGCATAATAATTCATGGTACATAGAAAATTCTACATGGTATTTGCAACAACATGTATTACAAACTTTAAGAGGAACACAATAAAATGGCTTAAGAGATTCAAATGCTCTTTGTGAGATTGTCATACCTGGGTGAGTTTCACAATATTGTTTGTACAATGTTGTTTGGCTACATTCCAAGTAATGTTTAGGATGTGGTGTGTGGTCTTTATCACCAATTCTTAACTTTACAACATCTTTTGCATTTGGTGATACCCTAGAGTTAGTGTGCCAAAATTGTTCAATTTCTTCCTTTGTGCTATCAATTAGCTTCTTGTCAACTCATGGAAGCCTACCACTGAAAGTCCAAGTATCATTGGCAATAGGACTATCTAGCCTTGATCTTAATGCTAGTGCTTTTGACAATGTTTTACGATTCAATCTTAAGTCAACACAAGTTTGCCTCATTAATCGAGCATTTCTTAATTGTTTTCTTACTATTGAGGTTGCTATTACTCTACAGGCAGCTCTTTTATCTTTCTCCTTGCTAGTCTTTCCAATAGAATTGAGTGCATTGAAAAGGCTTCTTACAATAATTTTATTCCGATTGGACACTTTGTTTAACCGAATCTTTAATTTCTTTAGTAAAGGTCTCATTTTGTACATCTTTAATAATTGCACAAAAAGTTGCCATTGTTTGATTAATGTTTTCTTCTCAAAGTATTCATTGAAGAGTTTTGTAGCCCACAACCGAACCGTTCGTGATGACCTCTTGCCTTCAAATTTTTCCATTATGTTCTCATCAATTTCAAGTAACCATTTTGGGGTTTTTGGGTGTTTTCCAATTTCATCACGGTTATTCTCTTCTTGACAAATGTCCTCTCTTCTTATGAAATTTGGAGATACATTGATTGTTCTTGTTTCATCTATGTTATCAACCTCATCAATTTTATCAACAAATGGATTATGGAGTGCAATTTCAACATCATGATGTTCATATCCACTTTCTTCAAGTGCACGTCTTCGTTTTTCTTCTTCTTCTTTGTCCATGGTATTGCTATTATGAATAGGTGTTTCATAACATTTTTTAATATTTTCATTTGCAATATCATGGTGAATTTCATTCTTATCTAACATTTCATTATAATCAAAATTAACATCTTCAATTTGCATGTCATTAGATGGTAAAGAATAAGATTCACCTTGATGAGCATCCGCCAAACCCACCCTTCCAATCCTCTTCCTTTCGCTATCTTTTTGCCTAATTGCTTCAATTTCCTCCAATGTAGCTTTCCTCATCCTTTTTGCTTTACGACGACTGTTGCTCCCCATTAGGAGAACAAAAATATCACCCTTATGATTGTAACAAGAAAATTGTGTCTCCAAAAGTGCATAAAAATATTCCTTTCACTATCATAGCCAGAAATCACGAGTATTTCGAGAGCAGAGGGTCTCTGGTTGCAGAAGTCGGGCCCAACAATATTCCTTTTGTCTTTTTTCTACTTTTACAAAATGGATATCCGTTTTGGAAAAGCCCAATTCTTTGTAACGGACACTTGCAACGTCCATATGGCTACTACAAAACATATTTCCGTTTTATTATGTACATTTGGATTCTAGACTAGGGATTCATTGTATTATTCAATAAACTTGTGAATTACCATCTAATTTCAATGTTTACACACTAATCCACCTACGTATCAACTTAATAAAGCTCTGGATATAAGCCATTATTTGATTTTAGGCTATCATCAAATGAGGAGCTTCTAAAGGCAAAAATGTTGTCCCAAAAGAAGGCTCAATGTTATTCGTAAAGACATTAGATTGTTAAAATACAAATTCAAGGTTAGATATTCCTTGGGCTATTTTAGTATAGAGAAGCAAAATTGCAATATATGACTATCCTAGGAATTAGAATGGTTGATCATAGGATATTCATGGTATTTTGATATTAATGGATGGATTGATGGATGTTTAGGGAGTTTAAGTTTAAATGTAATGTATGAGAATTCTTATTTATGAAGGATCTAATATGTCTTATGTCTTATTTACAGGCCATTCAAGAAAGAAATGAAAAGATACCAAGGACTATCATAACACCTATTATAATTAGGTGCATCAAAGGATTGTCATCCAGGACCTTACCAATATGGGAAGTTATAAAAACCATGTCATGTTTAAAATTAAAGGCTTTATCACCTCTTTGTCCCTATAGGCCTATTAGAACAATAGGTCACATTTTATTCATATACCGGGGTTGAGAATAAACACTAAGCATTTGTAGTTATGGCAAGTGTAAATGGAAATAGATCACAACTTTATACAATCTATCCTCTCCTAGATTGCACTGACTGAGTGGAAATTAAAAATTCCCTATTAATGTCCTTTATATACTGAAGGTATGGGTGAGAAAGGTAAACTTTGTATATTGTAGACAAGTGATGCAGAGCAACACAACAAAAGCTTACAAACAGGGTGTAAAATACCCATTAACCCACCAATTGCTCAAATAGCTTTTAAAATATCCTTCCCAAGGTCCAAACGAGACCAAAATACACTCTTTCTTTACTATCGGCAAGACATTTCTAATGTCTCATCGAACTATGCTTCACATGTTCTTCCTGATGCAGAGGGATCCACACTATAACCTTAACATACAGCATGGATGTCTGCAGCCCATCATCATCATCATCATCATCATATCTGTCTTAACACTGTCAGCATCATCATATTTCCTGTGCCGACCGATATCCTCCTGATGACAAGCCCTCGCCCTTTCGCATGTCAACAGCATCACCTTACTCGATTATCGACAGCATCATCATGTTCGGCAAGCGCGAACATCCTCCTGACGTCCACTGCTCACTTCAGCGACAACTTCCGTCTTCACTATCTTCAGCATCATGATATTCAACATCATGATAATCAACAGGATAAAGAACATTCGGTTCCTCCCATTTATCCTGATGATGACAAACCTTAACTCCTCGCACCTTCCCTCGATGCTTACGTCACCCGATATCCTGATGACGTATATCCTGATGACGATGACGTCACCTGCAGCTCCTCAATATCCTGCTGCTCCGAAATATCCTGATGATGTATATCCTGATGATGATGACGTCATATCCTGCTGTTGGCCAAACTTAGCTTTTTCTCGGCCCGCGATCAACCCGATCGTCTTCCTTATGCCGATACGCTCCTCGGCCCTCCTGATGATGATCACCCCGACGCACATTCACTTCATGCACTCAACTGCATCATGCTCGTCTCCACTTATCCGGATGACGATGCCCGAAGCGACTACAGGATATAGGCAGAAATATCCTGATGATGTCGTTTTCACGAATTTTAAACCTTAGCGGATTTTCACTGTTCTGATCCGCCGAACCTCCTGGGATGACTCGATCCACTCTCAGGGTGACCTTCCACACTTTATCAGCTCGACCTAGCACATACCCATGCTAGGGTCTTCAACACCTTTCAACCGCGATCTTGCACACCTGCATGCGAACAAACAAACTAACACCTACCCTACTGTACATAACCATTCCACCGATCAGACGAATCAACCGGTGGAATGGATCAATGAATCCATGAAACCACCCAAACCAGCAAATCAATTACACAAAGGAGATCAAACAGAAGATGAAAACAGGATCTTTATTGATTTCAAAGATGCAATACAATATACTGTTTCTCACACAGCACACTCTAACTCCTCTGCTCAATGCAATACTATACTATCGATCGATGATCTACAGTCAACCGATCCTCATGCTTAAATAGATTTTCCTGCGAGTACTACTGACCCGACTCCAAGCGGCTGGGAACTCTCTCCAAGCGGCTGGGAGATCCAACCGGACCTACAGCATACAGCTGTCCTAACAAACTTCCTAAAAATAGCAAAAGCATGGTCAGCATGATCTTAACATGATCAGCATGACCTTATTACATGCATTTGGTCTTATCAGACCTTCTTGGAAACATAAACAAGACTCAAACTAACTAACTGCCTTATGAAGGCCAGCTGTCAGGTAGGTGCTCCTGCACCATGGAACCGGATGTTCTTTATCCTGTTGATTATCATGATGTTGAATATCATGATGCTGAAGATAGTGAAGATGGAAGTTGTCGTTGAAGTGAGCAGTGGACGTCAGGAGGATGTTCGCGCTTGCCGAACATGATGATGCTGTCGATAATCGAGTAAGGTGATGCTGTTGACATGCGAAAGGGCGAGGGCTTGTCATCAGGAGGATATCGGTCGGCACAGGAAATATGATGATGCTGACAGTGTTAAGACAGATATGATGATGATGATGATGATGATGATGATGATGATGATGGGCTGCAGACATCCATGCTGTATGTTAAGGTTATAGTGTGGATCCCTCTGCATCATAGTGGTATCAGAGCTCAGCAAAAGGTCTGGGCTGTTGTGTGTTGATTCTGTCACCGAAAGGGCAGAGGTAGAGTTGATTGTGTGTTGTGTGTTGATTGAGAGGTTGACAAAATGCCTCCGAAAGGTAGTGGTACTGCAAGGGAATTGCAGGAGATGAAGGAAAAACATGCCAGAGAGATGAGGAAGATGAAGGAGCTTGCTGAAGCACTTCAAGCCAGGCTTGTAGCCCTGGAAAAGAACAAAAAGAGGGAAGTGGCAGACAGTGAGTCTGAAGAAGATGAAGATACTGTTGAAGAGTATGAAGAGGTAGCTGAAGATCTGGATGCTGAAGACCAGAGACTTGCAAAATTGTTAAAGGCAGTGCAGAATGATAAACCTAAGGTAAAGGTTGATGTTTCCAAGTATACGGGAAGCTTGAATGAAGATGAGTTGCTGGATTGGATTGCTGCACTTGATAATCACTTTGAATGTGAAGATGTTGCTGAGGATCAGAAGGTAAAGATTGCAAAGACCAAGTTAGGAGGTCATGCTTTGGTATGGTGGGATTATGTACAATCTGAGAGAAGGAAACAAGGGAAGTCAAAGATCACTTCATGGGATAAGATGGTAGCAAGGATCAAAGGTAATTTCTTACCTAGGGATTATGAAATTCAGATGTTTAAGAAGCTGCAATTTTTAAAGCAGAAGGAAAGGGATGTGAAGGCATATACTGAGGAGTTTTATAAGTTAAGTATGAGATCTGGTCATCATGAGAATGAGGTAGAAAAGGTGGCTAGGTACTTGGCTGGTTTGAGATTTAACATACAGGATGAGTTAGTTTTAGCTAACCCTAAGAATGTGGAGGATTGTTACCAAATGGCAATCAGGATTGAAGAAAAGATGAATAGAGGACATGATAAGTCCATGAGAGGAAGAGGAAACAATATGAGGGGAAGAGGAGCAGCCCCTACACAAAAGCAAACCAATGAGGGTCAAGAAGACACTGGTAAAGGACAGGGACAGTCTGATTTCAGAGGTGGATGGAAAGGTAATAAAGGAAGATTTGGAGGTGGTAGAGGTTCTACTACATTTTCAGGCAAATGTTACACCTGTGGTGAGTTTGGTCATCCATCTTTCAAATGTCTAGAAAACAAAGGTTCATCATCCAGAAATGATAGAACACCTGACAAGAGAGTACAACTTGTCCAAGAAGAGATAGTAGAGCAAAGTGCGCAGAGTTCAAACACTTATCAAAATGATAAGGAGCCTGATAATTATGCATACCCAGAGAGTGGAGAGTCTCTGATGATGAGAAGAACAGTGACTACCATGAAGGTACCTGACAAAGAATCCCCACAACGAAGAGCTCTTTTCAAGACCATATGCAAGAGTAAAGGTAAAGTATGTAAGGTTGTCATTGATACTGGTTCAACAGACAACATGGTATCTCAGGAAATGGTGGATAAACTGAATTTGGAAAGGATTCCACACCCACACCCTTACAAGGCATCTTGGGTGAGTGATAGTCAATCACTTTTTGTCTCTGAACAGGCCTATGTGGATTTTCAGATTGGAGCATATCAGGATAGAATTTTGTGTGATATCTTGCCCATGGAATGTTGTCACCTACTGTTGGGTAGACCATGGCAATTTGATAGAAGGGTACTGTATGATGGGTATGCTAATACCTACACCATCAAGAAAGATGGGAAGACTATGAAGTTGATGCCATTGCAGGCAGATGCTGCAGCACAGGAGGCAGCCAAAATCATTTTAATGGGAAAGAAGGAGTATGTGCAGATGCCTATAGGAGCAGGCATAAAGGCAGATGAGGATACTGTAGGGAAAGGAGTTGTTCAGGACAACAGGTTGAAGAAAGTTTTAGTTTTGACTGACAGAGGTCAGCAGCAGGTGCAGAAACAGGTTTGCACACAGCAACCAGTTGAAAAGAATGACAAGGATGTTGTCATAGTTGGGACTATTGTTTGTCCTATAAAGATTGAAAGGAAGACAGGATTGAACATTTCCGAAGTTCAAGAGGCAGTTCAGACAGAGGTTCTGGTCAGACAACCTGACAAACACAGGGTATGTGAGAGAAAGGCCTACATTGACAGGCATGAGGATTTACTTGCCAGCAAGCAAGTTACAGTTCAGACGATTTGGAGCAGCCAAGAGCCAGCAGAGGACAAAGCTGGAATAGTTCAGAATATTGCAAAGGCAAAGTGTAAAGGTGGAGGACTTCCACATATCAAACTCATGGGACATGAGTTCTTTTCTGTTGGGGAGTATGGTGCAGGAGCACCTACCTGACAGCTGGCCTTCATAAGGTAGTTAGTTAGTTTGAGTCTTGTTTATGTTTCCAAGAAGGTCTGATAAGACCAAATGCATGTAATAAGGTCATGCTGATCATGTTAAGATCATGCTGACCATGCTTTTGCTATTTTTAGGAAGTTTGTTAGGACAGCTGTATGCTGTAGGTCCGGTTGGATCTCCCAGCTGCTTGGAGAGAGTTCCCAGCCGCTTGGAGTCGGGTCAGTAGTACTCGCAGGAAAATCTATTTAAGCATGAGGATCGGTTGACTGTAGATCATCGATCGATAGTATAGTATTGCATTGAGCAGAGGAGTTAGAGTGTGCTGTGTGAGAAACAGTATATTGTATTGCATCTTTGAAATCAATAAAGATCCTGTTTTCATCTTCTGTTTGATCTCCTTTGTGTAATCGATTTGCTGGTTTGGGTGGTTTCATGGATTCACTGATCCATTCCACCAGTTGATTCGTCTGATCGGTGGAATGGTTATGTACAGTAGGGTAGGTGTTAGTTTGTTTGTTCGCATGCAGGTGTGCAGGATCGTGGTTGAAAGGTGTTGAAGACCCTAGCATGGGTATGTGCTAGGTCGAGCTGATAAAGTATGGAAGGTCACCCTGAGAGTGGATCGAGTCATCCCAGGAGGTTCGGCGGATCAGAACAGTGAAAATCCGCTAAGGTTGAAAATTCGTGAAAACGACATCATCAGGATATTTCTGCCTATATCCTGTAGTCACTTCGGGCATCGTCATCTGGATAAGTGGAGACGAGCATGATGCAGTTGAGTGCACGAAGTGAATGTGCGTCGGGGTGATCATCATCTGGAGGGCCGAGGAGGAGCGTATCGGCATAAGGAAGACGATCGGGTTGATCGCGGGCCGAGAAAAACCTAAGTTTGGCCAACAGCAGGATATGACATCATCATCATCAGGATATACGTCATCAGGATATTTCGAAGCAGCAGGATATTGAGGAGCTGCAGGTGACGTCATCATCATCAGGATATACGTCATCAGGATATCGGGTGACGTAAGCATCGAGGGAAGGTGCGAGGAGTTAAGGTTTGTCATCATCAGGATAAATGGGAGGAACCGGATGTTCTTTATCCTGTTGATTATCATGATGTTGAATATCATGATGCTGAAGATAGTGAAGACGGAAGTTGTCGCTGAAGTGAGCAGTGGACGTCAGGAGGATGTTCGCGCTTGCCGAACATGATGATGCTGTCGATAATCGAGTAAGGTGATGCTGTTGACATGCGAAAGGGCGAGGGCTTGTCATCAGGAGGATATCGGTCGGCACAGGAAATATGATGATGCTGACAGTGTTAAGACAGATATGATGATGATGATGATGATGATGATGGGCTGCAGACATCCATGCTGTATGTTAAGGTTATAGTGTGGATCCCTCTGCATCACTTCCTTTCTCTATTGTCAGCCAGACTTATCATTATCGGTAACCTTCAAATTTGTTAGCCCGATGTGGGACCTCTCGCTGATGTGTAGAATCCATCGCTTAGGCTTATGCTTCGGTGTGACTCCTCCGTTGTTCTCCGATATGTATAAGAGGACAGATCAAAGTAATTAGCATGCTCCCTTCAAAGTAACGACATGAGAGTAGAGCACGTCTGAGATGGTTATTGTAAAGGGACAAATCAAGTAGAGACATGTAGTTTCCTAGAGAATTTGGAACGCTTCCGCTCAGGCGATTGTAGGACAAACAAAGATGTTCTAACTTCCCCAGACCACCAAATTCTGCAAGTATGCTCCCCTTCAAGTTGTTGTGTGAAATTCTTTTCCAGTGAAGTTGTGAGTAATTGGCAAGAGATTTGGGAATAGAACCCTCTAGTCCATTTCTTCTTAAGTCAAGTATCTTCAATGCTTTCAACTGGTCAAACCAAGGTGGAATCCTTCCCTTGAAAGAACTAAAAGAGAGATTTAAAGTGCATAACAAGGAGAGACCTCCTTCGGATGGAAAAAGGGTACCTTTTAATTCCAATTGAGGGAGAATTATGGCCACCACTCTATTGGTATGTTTCTTGTACCAAACACTGGTCCAGAAGCACACATTTTCTGAATTGGTAGAAGTCTAGTTGGAGAAATGTGGTCTCCTCGACTACTATTATTGTAGGATATGCATAAACGGGTTTGTTGAAAAGGCTTTAGAAAATTTCAAGCAAATTCTATTGGCAAGTGTAAAGCTAGATTCTGCAACCTTTGTCAGCATCCTCTCTACCTCTACCAAAATGGGAGCTTTGGAATAGGGTATGGACATTCATCAAAGCATAATGGAAGTGGGATTTTTGTAGATATTCTAGTTGGAAATGCTCTGGTAGACATGTACGGAAAGTGTGGAAGCATATACAAGACACATGAACTGTTTGAAAAAATGCCTCAAAGAAATGTGGTCTCATGGAATAAGATGATTGCAGGATATATACACACTTACTCCGATGTGAGATTCATTACCCTTGTCTATCGGTAAGACCAATACCCTCGGTGAGACTTTTTACTTGCATTCCGACATTATAACTCTCCCCAATGTGTTTACCGTCCATTAGTCATCGGTAAGACTTCTACATCGGTCAGACATTCTCTTCGATTTTTGATATCGTATCTCACACCGAAACAATAAACACCGAACTACACCATCGGCCAGACCGCCTCTATCGGTGACACTTTTCTTCTCGCCTTCGAGAGCCCATCTCTTTCTGATGTTCCTTCTGTTAGTGTGACTGCCTCTCATCGGTGTAGTTCTCAACCGTTCTTCCGATGTGTTGATAAATAACCCATCGGTGACACTTAATGATTGTCACCCCGATATGACTTGATCGGTGAGATCAATGTTGTCGGCTCAACGGAACTTTGTCTCTCCGATAACTATTGTCAGTCCGATGTCTTCAATTTAGCCTATACATAACATGACTTGTTATAACCGGTCGACTAACGTATCTTTTCCCAATTTTCCCGATATGGCCCGTCAACCTTTGTATCCTTTGACATGTACATTCACCATTTACAACCACGATAAATGATAGCAGGATATACACGAAATGTCCACGCATACATAAACGATATACCCATGGATTGTATCTTTGGTGAAACAATACCAATGGTACAAAATATGTTGCTTCTCTTCATCCAAAAACAATGGTACAAAATTTTTCATAGATCAATGAAACGGATATCCGTTTTCAGAACGGATATCCGTTTTCAGAATGGATATCCATTTTGGGTTGCTTTTACCGAAGCAAAACTGATATCCATCTTGCTTTGGTACAAAGCAAGACGGATATCTATTTTGATTGTTGACTTTTTATGGATTGTAACGTGTTTTAATGTTTCAGTCTCTCCTTCGAACTTCACCCTTCGTGCTGACGACTTTTTTTTAATGCAAAATTGATAAAACGAAAAGGGTTTATAGAAAAAATTGTTAGCTTTCTAAAAATATAAGATTTATTTGGTTATCATTTTATTAAATAATTATCAATAATTTTCAATGTACCGTGTCTCTGAAATCCTGATGGACACATTGATTGAAAAACATCCATAACTTTCAAACCATTTCACCTTTTTGAGATCCGAAACCTGCGTCACACTCTATGCTTTTCTGGCTATAGGTTAAAAAGAAAAATTTGAATTTTGATTTTTTTTATCGAGTTAGGTTGGCTGGAAAATTACTTTTTATTTTTTAAAAAAAGTCACAGTAAAAAAATCATAACTAATTATTTTATTAGAAAAAAATTTCAAATAAATATGCATCACATCCGGACATGAGTCCTCTACTTATTTTGAAAGTTTCAAAAAAATATATATATTTTTACTCATAGTTAGGTTGGTTGGACAGACACCCACTTTTTATTTTTTTCTGGAAAATTTAATAGCTGTTCATTGAAATATTCAATTTTCACTAAGTAAATTTAGTTTTTTTTTTTTTTAAAAAATAGTAGCCTATAAACTAGATTTAATTCTCTACAAATTTCATTCTTACATCTTTTTCAAATTGTATAGATAATCCATTCAAAATTTCACATGAACTTGATAAAGTCTGATTTTTTGTATTTTCATTGCCACTTAGAGGTATAGTTTGGCCCATCATGATCCTGCACATACCGTGCCGTTAAGAACAACCAACGAGCTTTGAAAGGTCTTTTTGCGGGTTATCCAAGCTCCTCCGGATATATCCAGTTAGACGCGGAAGTTCTGCAAATATCAAGATATGCGTGTGTTATGGGAAAATGTGGTCGATATCAGTATATCAATATAATCCAAATAACTCAATGAAATTGGAATAAATAAGATCAAACACAAAGAACACAGTACCTTGGAAACCTTTCTATTCCGTGACTTCCATTGGTCGCCTATCTCGAATTGATCTCGTGTATGAATAGGGCCCTCAGAAGGTGTACTTCCTAAGTTTTTTCCAAGATGACAATGGAGAATGGTTGTTGATAGGTCTTGCAATGAAGAGGATCTTCATAATACAATGATAATGGTGATAATGGTGTGACAATTGATCTCAAGCTATGGAGTGATTTGTGCCAAAGGTACGCTGTGATTCCTGCAGAGTGAGTTTATAAAAAGCTTGGATGGATGAAATGGAGGAATAGGGGTTGTATTTATAGACTTGTGAGAAAGAAAATCAATGGTGTAGAATGAATAAGAAGATCAATAGTTGAAGAAATTTGAGAGAATGTGTGTGAATAGGGAGAGGACAAGTGTCCTGCTCCTTCATGCATCAGGGTAGTTAACAGAATAGATTGATGAGTTAAATGAGATGATTGACCAGTTAACAAAATTGATTGGAGAGATAAGTGGGCTGATTGGGGAGTTGACTGAGATGATTGAACACTGAACTCAGATGACTAATTAGTTAACAGATTTGATTTATGAGTTAACTAATCTGACTGGAGGAGAAATAGGACATGTGGGTGAGGGAATATTAGCTAATTAAATATTGGAATATTTAATTACACGTGCACATGGATCAATTGAATTATTTTTGGTATTAATTCAATTTTGGAGGAAATAGACAATTTAAATAAATATTAGGATTTATTTAAATATGGAGAATGAGAAGAATTAATTAAATAATTTGGTATTATTTAATTTAGAATGATTTTAGAAGAATTTGGATGATTTAATTAAATAAATGATTTTATTTAATTTTTGGAGAAATATGAATCAAATAAATAAATTGATTTATTTAATTATTGATAGAGGAATTTAAAATGAAATAAATAAATTTGCAGAAGTGTGTGCAAACCTAACAATATGTATGCAGAAATATCAGACCCTAGATGTCTCAATCAAGGGAAGATCAACAACTTGCTTTGAATCAATAAACACATACAACTTCACCTCAAGGAGATGATAACAAATGAAGACTTACATGAACAAGAAGGTGAATCACCAATTTCCGTGGAGGATCTCCAAGATCGATGTTGGAGGCTTCAACCCTTCTCCTGATCATGCAAAGGGTGTACAAACCCTAGGAAGAGCAAGATAGTCTCAAGATCTTGATTCCTAATCTCCATCCATTGTCTCCATGATAGAAAATATAGAATGCTTTTGAAAGCTTCAACAAGTCACTGATCTTCAATGGAAATTTTGGTAGAGTTTTGGCATCAAGCTTGCATAAGATTTGTGTACGTTAAAATGATTATCAAATGTCTTTTTATATCTAGCTTCAGGGTAATTCAAATTTTGAAATAACGTCTTGATATCGCACGAAAAACAAGAATTTGAAAACGGAAGTCTGGTCAATGGAAAATTCTCTGCAAAGCTTTGGTATCATGGAAGATTAAACAAAGGAAGCAAATAACATATGTGATGACTAGTGTGTCGTGGGTGAGGGGTATGTAAGCACTTGCAACCATCAAACATTCAAGGAATATGCCATTAATAACAACCAATGAGCTTTGAAAGGTCTTTTTGTGGGTTATCCAAGCTCCTCTGGAGTTTGTTGAAAAGGGGCTGAGGGACGTAAGCAAATAAAATAAGTTGGTGTAAAGTCAAAAGGAGGGAAGTGGGAGATTGACAGTCAACTGGATGCAGAGCTTTTCTTTATCACTGGATATATCTGGTGCTCGCTAAATTCCCCGCTTTGTCCTATCACCCTCATTTTTTCCACAAAATCCAACGACTTGTGAAAGCTTTGCACATATCCTGTATCATGTAAAACTCCTACAAACCTGCAAATAAATTGGATGTCCATAAAAATGATGAATGATAAAGGAATTTTGTCAGATGTGTTGCAATTTCTTGTTAGACATACATGCAAAATGTGGAGGCATAGACAAGACACGTGAACTATTGACAAAATGTCTTCAAGAAATGTAATCTCATGGAATGCCTTGATTACAAGACATATGAAACATACATTTAATTTCCTCATCCATCACTTGCTGCCGTAATGATATCCTATGAGGAGTAGATGTATTTCCTTGTGGTGAAGTAGCTATTGAATACAAGAGACGACAAATTCTTATTTTTTTATGATGTTTGGAAGATTGGGCTATGGGCATGTCTATATAATAAGAGTATAGTCTTGTGAGCATTACCATGAGCTGTGGTGGTTAGTAGTAGAGAAATCATGGACTTTGAAGTATAAACGATGTAAGCTTTATATTGAGTTAATTTAAGAAAAGTGGAAGGAAACTATACATAAGGCTGCTAGGATTTATGAGCTTATGACTGTCACACATGACTATATACAGCTATAACAGCCACAAGATAGTCAACTCCATTGCCAGAGTTTTGCAAATGGGACAACCATGAACATCAAGGATTATCAACAACAGTCACAGAGAAATCAATTTTCACTAAATTTCCTTCAAGCTTCCATGCTAGTTATAAGGATAGTCATCATCATGTTATGAACATATTTACTAGTTCAATTTCAAACTTTGCATCCTTGTTTCCAAAAATATTATCCCCTTGCACATGTTCATCAAACTATTATCATTGTTATGAATAAAGGAAAGCACCATTACATTATGAATGAGATCATTGCAACAGTAAAGACGATGATCAACACAATTTAATGAGATCATTCCTTGGACATGATATCTAGTTCTCCATTTACTACAAAGGCTATATTATGATTGAAGAAGTTATGTAGAAAAGAAATGTTGAGGTCTCGAAAAGTAATAGGTTCACCATTGCATGCAAGTATGCTTAAGAAGGGTGTTATGTTGTTGTCCTAAAGAGTTTAAAACAATCTCTAACTGTCCCAAAATCAGTCTCAAACTTATGACAGTCCAACAGACCAATGGAACCTATGATTTTGCCATGTTTTGAAGATAGGAAGGTGGTGTAGGATCCCAAGGACAGTGGATAATTGAAGTTCACCTAAAATAGTCAGAAATCAGTCCCAAATTGTCCTTGAACAGTCATGTACAATTAGGATAGCCATGACTACATTTTGAGTTTTAATTGCATACTTGTGGAATTCAGATGGAGATAAATAATGAGTCTAAGGGAGATGATCATGATTAGATAAGTGAAGAACATGACTTCCCTAATCCTCATGACTACATTTTGAGTTTTAATTGTATACTTGTGGAATTTAGATGGAGATAGAGAATGAGTCTAAGGGAGACGAGCATGATGAGGTAAGTGAAGAACATGACTTCCCTAATCCTTGAGACTACCTCGAAAATTATTCAAACAAGTTCCAAAACTGAATTTGACAATTCAGAAAACCTAGGACAATCACAAACATTTTAGATCCCTATCGATGATAATGAAGGAAGAAGTGGTAAAATTATGACGGGATGGATGAATGACGAATATAATCAAGAAAGAGACTGTCTTAACTTGAAAAATTGCCCTTGGAGCTATCCAAACATGCTTGGAATTGATTTTTGTAAACTCAAAAATTCTGGGACAATCATAATGCATTAATTTTTTGTTTTTTTTCACCTATACAGTGGATGCAAAAGTCATTTTTAACTTGATGGAAGGCTTAAGAAAATAATGAATATGGAAGGTGAAAGTGGATACAGAAAGAAACTGAGAAAATCATGAGAAAACATCCAACTTGTGAAGTTGCCTGTGGCAAAAAATTTGACAACAGGCTGCCCTTGATTAACCTATGGCTTAAATCTAATATATATATATTTTTAAATGCGCCTGGTAAACTTTTTAACATGACTGGCGACGCTGGTGCGACACGCCCTCCGGCTCCACGCGAATGCTTTTGCCCGGAGCAATGAACCGGTGAGGCCACAACATGGGGGACCTCATCCCCTAGCAAGAACACTTCAAACCCGCGAGCTCATTGGCCCAGCGAAGGCGTAAAGCCTTGTGAGCTCGTTGGCCCAGCGGGGGTTTGAACTCTGGTGGCCACCACTACAACCGAGTGACTTAACCACTGAACCATGCCGTCATCGGCAAATCTAATATATTTTGAACACTATATCTGAAATTGATTTATTTATGATGGAATTTATGTTGGTTTTGTTGGTTGTAAGTTCAAGAAACTCAAGACTTGAGGGGATTAGTTAGAATTATCTTAGAAGAATGAAAAACCTAGAGACATCATGTTGTCCTAGTCATGGAAAAGTGTGATTTTCCTGTTCAAATCACTATTGTACATGTAAGAGAAAGTCATTATGATGTCTAAGATGTTGGAAATAAGTTCCAGGAGCTAGAAGACTTAAGAGATTACAACTACATCTTGTTGTTCCTACAGATCCAGTCCAATGTCCAGGACATGTGCATAGTTGTTCCAGCAGTCCATCCATCAAAAGTTGTACCCAACAAGCATCTAGTTGGATATGCCTTCATATAAAATGTGCCACACACTCCTCTTGACCAGTCAACTCATTGGAAAAGTGATTTGTCCCATTAGATAACTCAAAAAGTTGCTATTTCATCTTGTTCTCATGAGCTAAAAAGTTGTTTTTTCGTCTTTTTCCTACAAGACAAAAGCAAATCCAGGATTGTAACTGCACATCATCCAAATTAAATGTTGTGTAATCTGGTCCATTGGTTTTGAGTCAACCTCCACCATTCATTCAAAAACTTGGTATGGAGCCTCCTCTATATAAGGGGCTGCCATTTCTCTCATTGTAATAGATTATTGATGTCAAATTGTTGACACTCTGCCATTTGAAGTTAATACAAAGAAAGTTTCTACAATTTTCCTAAGAATTTGTTTATTTGTGTTATTTATTTGGTTCTCATGGTTCTCTTCATGAGCTAAAATTAGTTAATTGTACTTTTGTAATGTTAATGGTTTGTTGAAGGTATCTGATGAACACTCTAGTCCATACTATTAGTATCTTGCTGATTGTAAGTTGCTGTGTATAGCTAGCCTAGGCCATTAAATTGAGCTTAGTTCAATTGCATTTCATAAGTTAAATCACACCCTAGTTTGGGTATTTGATGAATGAATGTGATTTGAAAATCTTTTATCTCCATTGAAGATAGCACAATTTTTTGCAGCACTGTAGCATTCTGGTAGCTTGGTAAAACATAAAGTGGTTAACTTAGGAATGTTTGTCTACCATCAATAAGCTTTTCATTGTGAATGTCGCTTAGGATCTTCTTTCTAACCCTTCACTGATTTTCATTTTCTTTTACAAAGTTATTAGATTTAGGTTTTCAAGCAACACCCATATTCTAAATCTGCTGAAAGTATCATAGGGGGTAAATCATAAAACACACAACAAAAATTTTACACAGAAAATAGAATGTTCTTTTATTGCTTTGGACAACTCGTTATATTACAAAAGCTCAAATACAATCAAGGGATGAATCCTCCACATGCTGCAACACACTACAACTTCCCTATATCCAAACTCTAGAATCATTTGCCTTTTGTAACCCCAAATCAGCTAGGGTTTTTGTTTTCTTGCCTTTTCTTGATTCTACACTTTCCCCCTTATCTCTACTACTATGGAGGGTTCCAAAAAATAGTTATTAATAGCCTTTTTGGCAGCCTCTAGCTAAATTTCAAAATTTGCTTCTCCCTCCAAAAATAGGTCAACTTCCGGGAGCCATAACTTTTGATCTAAGTGTTCGATTGATGAACTGTTTGAAGCGCCGAAAATCTCGTGGAGTACTCTATCTGCTAATTATCTGCTTTGTTGATTTTGCCCATTTTCAGGCCCGTATAGGGCCATTTAGTGCCTCAAATCTAAATTTGAATAATTTTCAAGCATTTTTCAGGAAACATAAACTTTAATATCTTTCAGCTCACCAATTATCTCTGCGTGATTCATTCTCCAAATGTATTATTTTTCATTTACGAAGCTTCCTACAAATTTTTGCTTCAATCCATGCCCAAATGCAAACTTTCCAAAAATAGCAATTTGGAAAAACTGAAAGTTCTACATCATTATTCAAACGATTATTAAACCAACAACACTAATTTCGAAAAGAAATTAAAAAAACATCAACTATTTTGAAACATCATCTTTTTTTGGGTGATGCAAGATTGCCCTTAGACCACTAGATGCTCCTACATCAAAAGATCTGAAAAAAATTTCACCCCCTAAGTTTTAGGATAAAAACCATAGGAGAACAAAATATTAAAGGGTAAAAAGACAATTAAACAAGAAGAAAAACCAATTGTTTCATTACCTCAAAAAGTAATATTAAGACACTGAAACTCACATTAGCCATGACTTGGGTCAAACCAAAAAAATAAAACAAGTGAAAGATACTCGAATAACTAAACCAAAAATGAAGAAACCTTCAGCAATACATGATTTTCCTTTTGGTTGTGGTCACAATACTCCTACTATAAGTAGGGAAACATTGATAGAGTACTTTCAAGTACATCTCGTTGGTGATACTTCAGATATCAATTTTGATGAAAAAGACCCAAAAGAAATAGAATTTGACTATGATTTTACATGTTATAATGAGACTTTTTGTAAATAACAAAATTGTGTAATCAACTATGTGAATGATTAAATGAATCAAGAAATCATGTTTAATGCTTTTTGAGCAAGTTCTCTAACTAAGCCTAAATTGTGGAAATCTATTTGTAGTGTAACATTTTACTCCCTTACTTGTGACTAGAATTAGTCACATAGTGCATGTAAAGTGAAATTGTAATACTTTCTTTGAGCTATTGATAAATTCTATAAATGTTTGTAAAGACCAACATTGTTTATTTATTTCATTTATGAGTAATCTAGTCATCGAATTTGACATCTATTTATCTTGTGACTTATGGTCATGCTTGATTTATTGTTAAAAAATTGAGCTCATTTTATGGCTTATTGTTGGAATAAAAATTCTTTAACTTTGTTGTTATTTTATAATTATGGTGGCTATGCTACAATATTTCAATTGTTGGTCATGTATCGTGTGTTCTCTATAATTTCCATAATGGACCTTTGATGGGTTGTATAATGGACTGCAAGATAACATAGACCAACTTCATGTCAAAACTCAAATATGCATCAATCAAAATGATTCCTACATGCATCCATGATGAAATTATTTCAATCATGCCGCCTTACCAACCATCTATAATCCCTCTCCCAGATAATTCTCTTTGAAATCTATAAAAGTGTTGATTCTTTCCTATCAATTTTTTAGCGAATCTTGATTAGATCTAGCATTTAAAAATATCAATTAAATCATATCATAATTCAACATTACAAAATGTCTAATCATTACTTGTAATCATTATCATTAGCACGTCAAATAATTATCAGCATAATCATAATTATTTATCCTCATTGTATACATGATAAAAGTATTTATAACTAGACATAGAAAATAAAGATTTGATAGCTTGGGTGAGGAAGATTAGCTAGGCTCGCACATCAAAACACTCACTTAACACTTCAAAGAATGCAAATTACATTAATATTTTGCAAAATCTGTAATGATTACTTGTAATCATTAGCATTAGCACGTCAAATAGTAATCAACATAATCATAATTTTTTTATTTTATGCACTATAAAAGTATTTATAACTAGATATAGGATTTATAAAGGTTTGACATCTTGGGTGAGAGAGATTAACTAGGCTGACACATCAAAATAGTCGCTAACACTTCAAAGAATGCAAATTACACGCCTCACACATTAAAACACTCACTACCACTTAAAAGAATGCAATTTACATGCCTCACACATTAAAACACTCACTAACACTTAAAAGAATGCAATTTACATGCATTACACATAAAAACACATAAAGTGAATGTCAAAACTTAAACACACATCAAAGATTTAGTGCACATACACATAATGAAGGTCAAAGTTCAAACACACTTCATCCAAGCCACAAAAGATTGAAAGTATGCAAAAAAGTTCAAGCACAAAAAAAATTTCAAATAAAATAGTCACTAACCCTTAAAGAACGCAAATTACATCATGCCTCACACACATCAAAACATAGAAAGTATAGGCCAAAGCTTGAGTGCACATACACACAATGAAGATCAAAGTTCAAACACACTTCATCCAAGCCATAATACTAACCCTTAAAAGAACGCAAATTACATCATGCCTCACACACATCAAAACATAGAAAGTATAGGCCAAAGCTTGAGTGCACATAGACACAATGAAGATCAAAGTTCAAACACACTTCATCCAAGCCACAATAATATGAGATTGAAATCATGCCAAAAAGTTGACAAAAAGTTCAAGCACAAAAAATAAATTCAAATAAAATACTCACTAATCCATAGAAGAACGCAAATTACATCATGCCTCACACACATCAAAACATAGAAAGTATAGGCCAAAGCTTGAGTGCACTTACACACAATGAAGATCAAAGTTCAAACACACTTCACCCAAGCCACAATAATAAGAGATTGAAATCATGCCAAAAAGTTGACAAAAAGTTCAAGCACAAAAAAAAAATTCAAATAAAATACTCACTAACCCTTAAAAGAACGCAAATTACATCATGCCTCACACACATCAAAACATAGAAAGTATAGGCCAAAGCTTGAGTGCACATACACACAATGAAGATCAAAGTTGAAACACACTTCATCCAAGCCACAATACTAACCCTTAAAAGAATGCAAATTACATCATGCCTCACACACATCAAAACATAGAAAGTATAGGCCAAAGCTTGAGTGCACATAGACACAATGAAGATCAAAGTTCAAACACACTTCATCCAAGCCACAATAATATGAGATTGAAATCATGCCAAAAAGTTGACAAAAAGTTCAAGCACAAAAAAAAAATTCAAATAAGATACTCACTAACCCTTAAAAGAACGCAAATTACATCATGCCCCACACACATCAAAACATAGAAAGTATAGGCCAAAGCTTGAGTGCACATACACACAATGAAGATCAAAGTTCAAACACACTTCATCCAAGCCACAATAATATTAGATTGAAATCATGCCAAAAAAGTTGACAAAAAGTTCAAGCACAAAAAAAAAAATTCAAATAAAATACTCACTAACCCTTAAAAGAATGCAAATTACATCATGCCTCACACACATCAAAACATAGAAAGTATAGGCCAAAGCTTGAGTGCACATACACACAATGAAGATCAAAGTTCAAACACACTTCATCCAAGCCTCAATAATAAGAGATTGAAATCATGCCAAAAAGTTGACAAAAAGTTCAAGCACAAAAAAAAATTCAAATAAAATACTCACTAACCCTTAAAAGAACGCAAATTACATCATGCCTCACACACATCAAAACATAGAAAGTATAGGCCAAAGCTTGAGTGCACATACACACAATGAAGATCAAAGTTCAAACACACTTCATCCAAGCCACAATAATAAGAGATTGAAATCATGCCAAGAAGTTGACAAAAAGTTCAAGCACAAAAAAAAAAAAATTCAAATAAAATACTCACTAACCCTTAAAAGAACGCAAATTACATCATGCCTCACACACATCAAAACATAGAAAGTATAGGCCAAAGCTTGAGTGCACATACACACAATGAAGATCAAAGTTCAAACACACTTCATCCAAGCCACAATAATAAGAGATTGAAATCATGCCAAAAAGTTGACACTGAACAAAGTCAAAAATACAACACACAAAAGTTCAAGAACAAAAAATTATTCATCCAAACAAACACAAAATGAGTCAATTCTCACACTTCAAAAAACACAAATAAAATGCGAAAGAACATTTAAAAGAACACAAACTACATGTCTCACACAATAAAACCCACAAATTGAATGTCCAAACTCACACACCTCAAAACACACAAAGTGACTCTCAAAACTAATATACACCTCAAAATGCACAAATTAAAGGCCAAAGCTCAAGCACACACTAAATGCCAAAGTTCATATACACCTCAAAATTCACAAACTAAATGCCAAAGCTCAAGCACACACACAATGGAGTTCACACTAAACACGTTCTTCATCCAAACCACAATAAGAAATCTAAACTTTAAACAAACATAAAGTGAGCCAATTCTCACACTTCACATAACACAAATTAAATGCTAAATTCACACAACACTTCAAAGAACACATTTTCATGACTCACACATCAAAACACACAAAGTGTTCATGTTCAAACTCACACGCCTCAAAACACACAAAGTGAATCTCAAAACTCATATACACTTCAAAATGCACAAACTAAAGGTCAAAGTTCAAGCTCATACATTCTTTATCCGAACCACAATAAGAAATCTAATGTTTAAACAAACATAAAGTGAACCAATTCTCACACTTCACAAAACACAAATTAAATGCTAAACTCACACATCAAAACAACACACAAGGTGAATGTCAAGCTAGAATAAGTAAATGCCAAAAATAAAACACACAAACTAAATGCCAAAACTCACACTCCTCAAAATTAAAATATACTTCATCCAAGCCACAGTAAGTAAATGCCAAAAATAAAACACACAAATTAAATGCTAAACTCACACATCCAAACAACACACAAAGTGAATGTCAAGCTAGAATATGTAAATGGCAAAAATAAAACACATAAACTAAATGCCAAAAATAAAACACATAAACTAAATGCCAAAACTCACACTCCTCAAAATTAAAATATACTTCATCCAAGCCACAGTAAGTAAATGCCAAACCTCACATACCTCAAAACACAAAGTGAATGCCAAAACTCATATACACCTCAAAACACACAAACTAAAAGCCAAAGCTCAATCACATATAGAATGGTTCACACTAAACACAAAAACACACTAAGTAAAAGCCAAAGCTAAAACATTCTTCATCCTAACCACAATAAGAAATCTAAAGTTTAAATAAACATAAAGTGAGCCAATTCTCACATTTCACAAAACACGAATTAAATGCTAAACTCACATGACACTTCAAAGACCACAAATTGCATGGCTCACACATCAAAACACATAACACACAAAGTAAATGTCAAAACTTAGAGACATCAAAACACAAAGTAGAGAGCAAAGCTCAATTGCACACACACAATGAAGGTCAAAATTAAACATACTTCATCCAAGCCACAATAATAAGTTGAAAATAACTGCCAAAAAAACATGCACACTTACTGAAAGCCAAAATTCTCACTTCAAAAAAAGAAATTAAATTCCAAAGATCAAAGATTAAATTAAAATCACAAAAACTTAACTCAAAAACACTCAAATCAAATAAAATGAATGTCAAAATTTTAGTTACACTTCATCCAAACCATAAGAAATTCTAAAAAAACTACAAATTTTGCACTAAATAGTTTGTCTAAATCATAAGAAATAGTATTAAACATACTTCATCCAAGCCACAATAATAAGTTGAAAATAACTGCCAAAAAAACATGCACACTTACTGAAAGCCAAAATTCTCACTTCAAAAAAAGAAATTAAATTCCAAAGATCAAAGATTAAATTAAAATCACAAAAACTTAACTCAAAAACACTCAAATCAAATAAAATGAATGTCAAAATTTTAGTTACACTTCATCCAAACCATAAGAAATTCTAAAAAAACTACAAAGTTTGCACTAAATAGTTTGTCTAAAGCATAAGAAATAGTTTACACACACACACAAAGAGCTCAAAGTTTAAAGTTCACAAAGCAAGCCAATAATCCTCACACTCTAAAAAAACACAAATTAAATGTGAAAGTTAACTCACACAACACTTCAAAGAATATAAATTGCACTACTCTACGCCTCTAAACATACAAGCGCAATGAATTTCAAAGTTTGACAAAAACACTTCATCCAAGCCTCAATAAGGATGTAGAAAGTAAATGCCAAACTTAAAACATGTAATGAATGCCAAAATTCTCACTTCAAAAAAACATGCACACTTACTAAAATCCAAAATTCTCACTTCATAAAACACAAATTAAATTCCAAAGATCAAAGATTAAATTAAAATCACAAAAACTTAACTCAAAAACACTCAAATCAAATAAAATTAATGTCAAATTTTTAGTTACACTTCATCCAAACCATAAGAAGTTCTAAACAACTACAAAGTTTGAACTAAATACTTTGTCTAAAGCATGAGAAATAGTTTACACACACACACACACACAAAGAGCTCAAAGTTTAAAGTTCACAAAGCAAGCCAATAATCCTCACACTCTAAAAACACATAAATTAAATGTGAAAGTTAACTCACACAACACTTCAAAGAATATAAATTGCACTACTATACGCCTCTAAACACACAAACACAATGAATTTCAAAGTTCAACAAACACACTTCATCCAAGCCTCAATAAAGATGTAGAAAGCCAATGCCAAACTTAAAAACACATAATGAATGCCAAAATTCTCACTTTGAAAAATACAAATAAATTTCAATGATCCCACTATAAAACCACAAAAAGTAAATGCTATAGTTAACTCACACAACACTTCAAAAAATTTGAATTGAGTGTCTCACACACATCAAAACACACAAAGTGAAAACACATATAAAAACACCCAATGTTCAAACATAAGAAATAAAATTCAAATTTTTAAAAAATTCCATGAATCCATAAATAGTTGTTCATCCAAACCACAATTATGAGAAACACAATTCATCTAAAAGCAAAAGAATAGTTTCAAAACACAAAATGAAGACCAAACTCAAAAGGACACACATAATAAAGGTCGGTCCAAACCACAAAGTCCAAACAATTTTGAATTGAATGTCTCACACACGTCAAAACACCTAATGTTCAAACATAAGAAATAAAATTCAAAGTTTTAGAAAAGTTTCATCAACCCATAAAAGGTTGTTCATCCAAACCACAATTATGAGAAACACACTTCATGTAAAGCATATGAATAGTTTCAACACACAAAGTGAAGGCCAAACTCAAAAGCACACACATAATAAAGGTCAAAGTCCAAACCACAATAAGAAGTCAAAGTTAGACAATATCCAACATAGAATAAATCCAAACTCAAGTCCACATACACACTATGAAGGTCAAGGTTCAAACACACTTCCAAATGATAGGATGCTCAAGGTTCAAACACAAAAAACATACAAAATGAAGGGTAAAGTACATATACTTCATCAACACACTTCATCTTCATTCAAACCATACAAAATACACACCATAAAAAGTCTGCCATGTATTCAACACACATATGAGAAACATACTTCATCTAAAGCATAAGAATAGTTTCAACACACAAAGTGAAGGCCAAACTCAAAAGTACACACCTAATAAAGGTCAAAGTCCAAACTACAATAAGAAGTCAAAGTTAGACAATATCCAACACAATCAAGCCAAACTCAAGTCCACATACACACTATGAAGGTCAAGGTTCAAACACACTTCCAAATGATAGGATACTCAAGGTTCAAACACAAAAAACATACAAAATGAAGGGCAAAGAACATATACTTCATCAACACACTTCATCTTTATTCAAACCATACAATATACACACTATAAAAAGTCTAACATGTATTCAACACACATATGAGAAACATACTTCGTCTAAAGCATAAGAATAGTTTCAACACATAAAGTGAAGGCCAAACTCAAAAGCACACACATAATATAGGTCAAAGCCAAAATCACAATAAGAAGTCAAAGTTAGACAATATCCAACACACAATCAAGCCAAACTCAAGTCCACATACACACTATGAAGGTCAAGGTTCAAACACACTATGAAGGTCAAGGTTCAGACACACTTCCAAATGATAGGATACTCAAGGTTCAAACACAAAAAACATACAAAATGAAGGGCAAAGAACATATACGTCATCAACACACTTCATCTTTATTCAAACCATACAAAATACACACCCTAAAAAGTCTACCATGTATTCAACACATATATGAGAAACACACTTTATCTAAAGCATAAGAATAGTTTCAACACACAAAGTGAAGGCCAAAATCAAAAGCACACACATAATAAAAGTCAAACTCCAAACCACAATAAGAAGTCAAAGTTAGACAATATCCAACATACAATAAAGCCAAACTCAAGTCCACATACACACTATAAAGGTCAAGGTTCAAACACACTTCCAAATGACACAATAAAACATACAAAATCAAGGGCAAAGTACATATACTTCATCAACACACTTCATCTTCATTCAAACCATACAAAATACACACTATAAAAAGTCTACCATGTATTCAACACACACATGAGAAACACACTTTATCTAAAGCATAAGAATAGTTTCAACACACAAAGTGAAGGTCAAACTCAAAAACACACACATAATAAAGGTCAAAGTGCAAACTACAATAGGAAGTCAAAGTTAGACAATATCCAACACACAATGAAGCCAAACTCAAGTCTAATTACACACTATGAAGGTCAAGGTTCAAACACAATTCAAAATGATAAGATGCTCAAGGTTCAAACACAAAACGTACAAATACTTCATCAACACACTTCACCTTTATTCAATCGATACAAAATACACACCATAAAAAGTCTACCACGTATTCAACACACATATGAGAAACACACTTTATCCAAAGCATCAGAATAGCTTCAACACACAATGTGAAGACCAAACTCAAAAGCACATACATAATAAAGGTCAAAGTCCAAACCACAATAAGAAGTCAGAGTTTGACAGTATCCAACACACAATGAAGCTAAACTTGAGTCCACATACACACTATGGAGGTAAAGGTTTAAACACACTTTCCAAATGATAGGATGCTTAAGGTTAAAACACAAAAAGTACAAATAGTTCATCAACACACTTTATCTTCATTAAAACCATATAAAATACACACCATAAACAATCTATCATGTATTCAACACACATATGAGAAACACAATTCATCTAAAGCATAAGAATAGTTTCAACAAACATAGTGAAGGCCAAACTCAAAAGCACACACATAATAAAGGTCAAAGTCCAAACCAAAATAAGATGTCAAAGTTAGACAATATCCAACACACAATGAAGCTAAACTCGAGTCCACATACACACTATGAAGGTCAAGGTTCAAACACAATTCTAAATGATAGGATGCTCAAGGTTCAAACACAAAAGACATACAAAATGAAGGACATATACTTGATCAATACACTTCATCTTCATTCAAACCATACAAATTGCACACCATAAAAAGTCTACCATGTAATCAACACACATATGAGAAACACACTTCATCTAAAGCATAAGAATAGTTTCAACACACAAAGTGAAGGCCAAACTCAAAAACACACATAATAAAGGTCCAAACCACAATAAGAAGTCAAAGTTAGACAATATCCAACACATAATGAAACTGAACTCAAGTCCACATAGACACTATGAAGGTCAAGGTTCAAACACACTTCCAAATGATGATGCTCAAGGTTCAAACACAAAAAACAAACAAAATGAAGGGCAAAAGTACATATTCTTCATCAACATACTTCATATTCATTCAAAACCGTACAAATACACACCATAAAAAGTCTACCATGTATTCAACACACATATGAGAAACACACTTCATGTAAAGCATAAGAATAGTTTCAACACACAAAGAGATGGTCAAACTCAAAAACACACACATAGTAAAGGTCAAAGGCCAAACCACAATAAAAAGTCAAAGTTAGACAATATCCAACACACAATGAAGCCAAACTCAAGTCCACATACACATTATGAAGGTCAAGGTTCAAACACACTTCCAAATGATAGGATGCGTAAAGTTCCAACACAAAAAACATAGAAAATGAAGGGAAAAGTACATATACTTCATGAACACACTTCATCTTCATACATTCCATACAAAACACACCATAAAAAGTCTACTATGTATTTAACACACATATGAGAAACACACTTATTCTAAAGCACACGCCATAAAAAGTCTACCATGTATTCAACACACATATTACAAACACACTTATTCTAAAGCATAAGAATAGTTTCAATACAAGGCCAAACTCAAAAGCACACACATAATAAAGGTTGAATTCCCAACCACAATAAGAAGTCAAAGTTAGACAATATCCAACTCACAAACAAAAAGTACACATACTTCATCAACACACTTCGTCTTAATTCAAATCATACAAAATACACACCATAAAAAGTCTACCATGTATTCAACACACATATAAGTCATATAAGGTTAAAAAATAATACCTACACTAATATGAAGTGGATCACACTTAATAGTAAAAACACATAAAAACCTTAGTTCCAAATAAAAGTAGCACAATAGGTAAAAAGAGAAAATGGATGTAAAAAGTTCACATACTTCATAAATAGCCTAAGATATAGCCATCAAAACACATCTAGTTGGATGCTTAAAAATTCACAATTAAAAATGTAAACAGATAAAACCCATAAATAAGAACACATTTAGCACAATGCATATAGTCCAATAAACACATGCAAATGGATGTAAAAAAGTTCACATAGTATGCTCAAGGTTGAAACACAAAAATATATATAAAATGAAGGGCAAAGCTCACTACATATACTTCATCACACACCATATAAAAGTTCACATACTTCATCTATAGCTCAACATGGATTTTAAAATTTTCACACTTACTATTATTGTCACACTTCATCTATAATAAGTGGATGCATAGTTCAAACACATAAAAGTCATGATAATTGAACATATTTCATAATATAAAAATGAAAACATATAAGGATGTAAAAAATTCACTTCATAAAAAGAAAATGTAGATTAAAATTAAAAATTAGTCTTCTATCCATCCTCCTTCACACTACATAAATAGGTAGTAAATTAAAAATGTAAAATTAAATTAATTTTTAAAAGCATAATTTTTTTGTGGATTGAATTAAGCTTATTAAGTTAGCTCAACAAATTAAAATGAAATAAAACTTTCAAAGATATCAAAAGAAAATTTCAAGATTTAAATTTACACACTTTCATAATAATACCATTCAAACTCTAAAAATACTTTATTATTAGTTCACCTCAAAGTGGTACAAAAATTAATTCAAACTATTACAAAGATTCTAATAACATAGTAACATAGTCTACTTTAAAAATAATCTAATGAAACAATCTACTTGGAACCATTAATAATTCATTTTAACAAAATAATCCAATGAAATTTTCTTATAATACTATCTACTTAAAACTATTAGAAAAATGATATAACAAAATAATTCAATAACTTTTTTAATAAAATAATCCGTCCAGCAAAAATATTGATCCACAAATTTTATAGAAAGATTATTGTATAAAAATTATCTACTTAGAACCATTTCAAAAATAATATAATAAACTAATTCACTAACTTTTCTAATAAAATAAAGATTGGTCCACTTTATACAATGTGTTAATAATCCACATCTACAGCAGGAAAATATTCTAATAGAACAGTCCACTTCATACAAAGATTAATAGTCCACTTTAAAAGTGGACTAACAAAACAGTCCACTGACTTTGTAAATACAACAGTTAGTTCAACAATTCAATTAAAATGTCTAAATAAAACCTTTTATTTGATAGAGATTAGACATTTCTTAAAACTACTACTGATAATCTACTGATAATCAATTTCTGACGATCTCATCAAAACTGTTAGGGCACCAAGAACGTTTAACTGCACCAACCCACTCAAAAAGACATTATCTTTAAATAATAAATAATGAAGGTTTAAACCCTACCCTATTTTGAGAAAAGATTTCAGTAAAAATAATTCTAGATATACTTTAAAGGGAAAAAAAAATAGTCTCAAAATTAATAATGTAATTTTATCTAAATGTAATTATACCTGAACAAACTATAAGATTAAAATAATATTCTAAATTTGAAGCGACCCTCTAGCACACAAAATTAGATATATATTAACTTTAAGCAACCCTACACTACACAAAATTAGATACACATACACAAAATTAGATAGATATACTACCTTCCATTCCCCTGTTTGCCGCTTCGAATTCATTATTCCCATATTTCGCTGGCAGCCCACCCTTTCCCGTACAGTGAACAATATGCTAATTAATAGCAATCAGAGGAAAAAAAACTTAGAGCTTTACTTCGTTTCTAAGCAACACAATCTTATGCAAAATAATTTCCTAAACCCTGACATAAAATAGCAGAGCCTTAATCTTAATGTGGGGAAAACAGCATTCAAGACCAAGCAAGGCTTGTATGAGGTACAACATTTCCTACCATTTGGATTGTGCAATGCTCCAGCTACCTTAATAAGTGTGATTGTCTATTTAGATGATATATTGGTTTTTAGTAGAACATAGGAAGAACATATTTCTCATCTCAAGCAAGTACTACAAGTGGTGAAGAAGAACAAGTTGCTTTTAAATGGGAAAAAGACTGAGTTTGCAAGAACATCACTTCTTTATCTTGAACATGTGGTGGAGAATGGTGAAACCAAGATTGAGATTATTGTGGATTAGCCAAAGCCCACATTTATTTCAGAGACTTGGAGTTTTGTTGGGGCCATCCAATACATGTGTAAGTTTGTGAAATCTTTCTCCTATGTTGCTGCTCCTTTACATGTCATCACAGATGCTAGGAAATGTTTTCATTGAGTTACAGAACAGCAGTGTGCATTTGAAGAACTCAAGTGCAAAATCAATCATGCACTCGTACTTGTTTTTCCCAATCTTCAGCAACCTTTTGTTGTTGACACTGATGCTAGTGATAATGCTATAGGAGTTGTTTTGTTGCAGGAAGAAGACTGGTTTGCTATCAAAGGCACTGTCCTAAACTATAGTACATATGACAAGTAGTTGTATGGTTTGGTCTCTGCAATGAAGAAGTGGAAACACGATCTCATGGGCAAGGAAACAACAGTGCAAACAAATCATCAACCACTCCAATAAGAAAGCAAAATTACAAGAAGAAGACAGTGCTCAGTAGAGCAACTACAAGACAGCCATAGAACTCCACAAAGTACAACCCAGCAAAGAACAGAACTGAAAAATACAGCTCCTGTAGAAAAAAACATCAGTCCTGTAGCCTAAACAGTCCTGTGCCATACCCCTTGGACAGAATCAGCCCTGAAATATAATTGCAGCACCATAAACAGAAAGAGACCATTGTGGCGTGACAAGATTTAAGACAGTTTCAATTGGTGATCAAATATAAGTGGGGCGTGACTAACATGGTGGCTGATCAGTTGTCAAGACCAAGACTGGCACTTCTTTCAGTGGTTAGTACCCTTACTTTGTTGGAGATATTTGCTAAGGAAGTTTCTATTGATGGCTATTTGCTAAGGAAGTGGCTAATTTTGAGCCAAATCTTGATTATTTCTTCAAGATGGGCTCCTCTACAAAGTGGGAAAGTTGTACATACATAAAGAGAATGTTGTTATTTATGCAGGAGGCTCATACCTTGAGAGTTGCAGGGCATTGTGGAGTATCTAAAACAGTTTCAAACCCTCGGCCTTATGTTTATTTTCCTATGTGCAAGAAGATTTGTCAAACTTCATTAGGCATAAGTAAGCCAAGCAACTGGAAACTTGGAATACCAGCCTGGCAGCCACTACCCCTGGCTACTAGACCATGAGAGAGCGTCTCCAAATATGGGTTACTTTACAAAGGGGGTTAAGTTATAGAACCTAAGGAGAAGGTTGTTATTTATGCATGAGGCTCATACCTCGAGAGTTGCAGGACATTTTGGAGTATTCTAAAATAGTTTCAAACCTTCAGCTTTATGTTTATTGGCCCGTGACAGGCAAGAATATGTGTCAAAATTCATTAGGGGCTGCAAGTTATGTATCATAAGCAAGACAAAGCAACTGGAAACTTGGACTACCCGTGGCTACTAGACTATGCAAGAACATCTCCATGGATTTTATGGGTGGTCTTCCAATGTCCAAGCATGACTACCTATTTGTAGTGGTATACCAATTCAGAAAGATGTGTGTGTTAATTGCATACAAGAACAACTTGAAGGGAAGGGATGCGGCTGAGTTGTTCTTCAACCATGTGCCGGTTCATTTTGGACTTCTAAAGAGCATCATAACAGATAGGGATACTGTCTTTTTGGAAAAGTGTTGATGACTAACAAGCTGGCTGATATGTTGTCAAGACAGATTTAACCCTAAACAAACCTTATTAAACTCATAGAAGTCTTTTTTCTGAAATCGCAGATTTAACCCTAAGCCAGAAAAAATAATAGAACCTTAGTCTTCTTTCTGAAATGGCACGATTTAACCCTAACCCAGAAAAATTAATATAACCTTAGTACCTTAGTCTTCTTTCTGAAATGGCAGATTTAACCCTAAGCTAGAAAAATTAATATAACCTTAGTCTTCTTTCTGAAATGGCAGAAACGGAAAAAGATTCAAAACACTGGAAAATGCATATCTCCACATTGGGCGAAACTTCAGCATAGAAAATGGCAGATTTAACCCTAAGCTAGAAAAAATAATATAACCTTAGTCTTCTTTGTGAAATGGCAGAAATGGAAAAAGATTCAAAACACTGAAAGATGCATATCTCCACATTGGGGGAAATTTTATGCAGAAATTTGTAAACTAATAATCTGAAAAATTTGAGAGCATAGAAAATAAAATTCAAACAATAAAATTTAAAATCATACTTACCAGATGCATCCTGTCCCATTTGTCTGGTTTCATTCCAGGGCTTTAATTCAAATTTCTTTACAATCCACTACTCACAAAAAGCATGTAAACAGACAGAGCACGGCCGTACTACATAAAATCCCAGCCCGAAAAAGGAAACACAATACAAAATACAAATGCAGAAACCAGAAACGAAAAGTCTCAAATCAAAAACCAAAACACAAATTGAAGAATTCACGAATTTAAAAACAAAACATGATATGAACTAAAAAAAAAATCAATGGAATAATACTGTAATATTAGGTATTTATAGAGCATGGCCAGGCCTCAACATGCTCTTCAACGGCTCTCCCACACTCCATTGGAGCTCTGTCCTAAAATTAGAATGAACTTGGTAGATGACTATCACATGATGTCAGCCCATAAATTAGAAAAAAAAAAAAAAAAAAAAGTTTATGAGATCTTTCAATTTTGTAAAAAGATTTTTATTAGTTGCCTTGAGAGGTAGATTATTATTGTATCTTAGAAATTAATTTTTAAATTAGTCTATAGTTAGTTTATTTATTATAGTTTTATTATTATGTTTATTATTTCATCTTACCAATTTTTAAATATAATTTTTTTATTATATATTGTTAGAAGGACAATAAGATTCAATTTTGCAATATATTGCTTAATAAGTTCTATTGTTATGTTAGCTATCTAATTTTATTTTTTCTTGTAACTACTTGTTATTTTGTTACTAGGGAGAAAATGGGGAGTATCAGGGCCTAGTAATAGCTGAGTGGATGGGTTGAGGCTCAGCAAAAGTTGACACATAAGTTCTCAATGCTTTGTGGTATTTAAAACATGCGAACACTAAATAAATATAATGGACTCACCACTTATGTCAACAATGACCTCATATGGCACAGTTTAATACTCTTTTTAGAATGTAAGCACACATTCATGACCACATATACAAATACCTTAAGCCAATAAAATAGCCACACCTCGAGCCAAGTGGATTTGATATTTTTGACAATGAACTCGATCTAATAAGATAGGACGAGATTTGATGTCTAGTAGATGTCTCAAACATAAAATCATAAATATTTTGGATATGAGAGCCTAAGTAAATCTAAGTTTATAATAGCCTACATCCACAAGGAGCATTGGAACATTACATAGGTGAAGTTCGAAAGTAGATGACCAAATAAATTAGGAAACCTGAGTCATGCAAGAGTCGAGAGATTGGACCATGTCAAGCACAAGATATAATGGCTAGAGTTTGTTGCACTTTAAGGAATTGGGCTGTTTAGCCTTCAACCATCAATCTTATATTGAATAATTATCATCATAGATACTTGTCTAAACTTAACATACCAAGACTAAAATAACTTGATAACCTACCTATTGTGCCTTGCACACACGCCCCATTGAATGAATGGGGACCCCCTCCCTCTGATTTGGCATAGTCTGGGTCTTTTCCTTGGAGGGATATTTGACTGACGTTGTCAAAATAATCCATTTGAGAGTCAAAATTTCAATTTTCCCTGATGGAGAGTGTTTGGGGTGCCTTAGAGTTCAAATTATTAAGTCATGAGTCTCTTTGCCAACAAGATTCAAGTCCCAAAAATTCCTTTGCATTAAAAACATGCATCACTGACCTTGGCATTGAAAACTTCACCTACTGCCAAAAGGGCTAAAATCAGATATCACTGCCTCAGCACTCAAAATTAGAGTCACCGACTTTGGTGCTAAAATCATGAACCACAGAATTTACGCTAAAAGTGGATGCTACCAACTTGCGCCAAAATTGCATGGCACTGCCTTCTGTTAGTGAGTTCCGAAACTAGTGCAAGGTTGGCACCTTCGAAATTCCCCGCCGGCACATCGTCATATCCTTTGCGCTAGATTTGTCATGCACTGACCTGCATTGAAAAGTGCCTTTACAAACTTTTGTCTAACACCTGCCAAACTCGTGTAAGTCGATGTCACTCAAATTCGACACTAAAGCCTATTGTCATTCACTTTATACATCCTACGTTGAAAACTATCCTCACTGACTTGCACTAAATATCAGTCCTCCTGCCTTAAGGTAGTAGACCCCAAAACACATGCTAGATCGGTACCCTCCCAAATCCTCGCTTCCTCAAGAGAGCCTTCCTTTTTCGCTGTCTTGTGACACCTAATTTTTCCGCATCTCTTTGTCTGTTCGTTGGGTTTGATATGTCTTGAGCTTTAGTTAAGTTTCTGATATGTTTTGACTGGGGAGGCCCCTTATTGATATGAGTTGTTTACCCTAGTTTACCCTTCGTTGGCTGAGATATCATGAGATCACATTAAGATCAAGATTGGGCCATAAATAGTTTCAATTTCTCAAAATAGGTAACCTCTGCCTTTATACAGAGTGGAGACTCGGAGTTTTGAGTATAAGTTGGTCCGATATTGAAGGAAATTGTAATGACCTTGTTGTGTATTAATTAAGGGTACAAAGTATATTGTGGCTTTGAAGAGCCCAAGTTGCAGGACATTCGTGGTCAAGTGGATAATGTGGGAATCCCATGTCTGAAAGGATAAGTCCGCCAATGAACATTTTCCCCGCAAATACATTTCTCTTCAATATCTAAGGTCCACCAAATTGCCACAATCCAAACTTGTTGGAAAATATCAAATTGTGTGAATGAAGTGATGTCTTCAGGTGATGTGAAATCTACTATGCCATAACAGTTTGTAGACAGCCCTTCAAACATGAAGGATGGAAGGATTTCGCCGGTTGTTATGGTTTTAAATATGAGGTATCAAAGTACTAACTGGATATAAAAGCGGGATTTTTATGGATGACTGGAGTTTGCGAGGATTTTGTTCCCATTCGGACTTATCCATCGAGGCCCTGAACCTCCGCAATATCCCTCAATGCTCAAAATCTCCACAAATTATTTAAATTGCAGAACGTGTGAAGACAGTGCGAACATGGAGCAAGAAAGTCACTTTTGAAGAAAAGTGGACATACGTCAAAGCATAAGGGAAAGAGGATCATCGTTAGATGTTTCGGTTGTGACTACATTGTTATGGAAGCATTGACCAGGCATGTGAACCATCAGATAAAGTGTTTTGAAGGAAAGTGTCTCATTGCGGGGAATTCACCCCCAATCGGATGATATTTGGTAGACCATTGTTTCTCCGCAATGTCCAGTTAAAGACAATATTCTCGCAACTCTGGTCAATGGAAAATTCTCCGCAAATCTTTAGTATCATGGAAGCTTAAACAAAGGAAGTAAATACCATATGTGATGATTAGCGTGCTATAGGTGAGGGGTATGTAAGCAACCATCGAACATTCAAGGAACATGCTGGGTATGTGCAGGATCATCGCAGGCCAAACAGTGGCAATAGGAAAAAAAATCGCATTTTTACTTAGCTAAATTCGCGACTTGGCAAAGTTTGACTTTGAAACGGATATCTGTTTTTGAATTTTTTTTGGGAAAAAGGCTTTTTACTGGTAGTCATCAATTTTCCACAGTCCATGATGTTGAGTTTGAAATGCTTCTGGATTTGACTGTGTATTATTATTTTCCTCAACATTTCGAATCACACACAGTGATCCATCATCAGGAGAAAGATAGCAAGCAAGAGAAGAGAGAACATGAATGACAGTATGCAGACTTAAGACCACTTAAAAGGAGTGAGAGAGATGTGAGGCGGAAACCAAGATCAATTAAGGGAGAAGGATAGCTGCCTATCAAACCTAGTGAAGTGAGGGACAAAGAGGAGTGGGGGACATCTAGGCACACTAAGACAAAACAAACAAAGAAAGACTAACTAGGATGAGAGGAAGACCCAAGTAAAGAAAATTAAAAAAGCAAACAAAGGAGCAAGGCCACAAATTAGAAGGGAGCAAAAAGAGGAATAACTGTAATACAATCAACCATAAAGAACAAGCCGAGGATGAAAGAGATAAGATAATTAAATAATTTAATAAATAATAAAAAAGGGGGGGGGACAACTGAAGAGGTTAAATGTGAGGGATAGATTGGGAAAAGCTACATATAAAGAACAAGAGAGGGCTCCAAGTTAAAAGAGAGAGAGGGGTGAACTACGAAGGCAAAGGAGGGGGGGGGGCTAACAAAAAAGAAAGGTAAGCCAATAACTATCCAAAGGAGGAAAGAAACTAATTGGGAGAAAGCATAAGAGAGAAGAGTAAATCATAAAAGGGAAGACAAGCTAAAACGACCAAATAATATATATATATATATATATATATATATATATATATATATATATATAAATATATATTCACAACAAACTCCAAGCCACAAACGGAGCACCAGGGGGCAACAAGAAACAAAGGATACGGTTAAAAACCTAGAAATTAAAGAGGAGGGAGAAGGGGGCAATGAGATCCAGAGGTTGGAGACGGGAGGTTAAGCTAGGGGACAAGAGTATGAGAAACAAAAAGGTGAGAACGGGCCAAGGAGGGTAAAGAGGAGGGAGGACAAGGAGCAAAGGGAAAGGGGGGAGAGGAGCCTAGGGAGGAGAGGAAAAGGGGATGAGATGAGGGCAAAAGAGAAGGGGCAAAGACTCAATCCCACAAAAGGGGACAAGGAGGGGACAGAGGGGGGGCGGGGGCAAGAACCGATAAAGAGGGGAAAAAAGGACAAAGATAGGAGAAGGGAGAGGGGAGCTAACAAGATCAGGTCAGGAAAGAGAGGGGAGGGGTAAGAGGGGAGGATGGGGAAGAGAAATCAACTAAGAGTGAAGGAAATCATGATGGGGTAAGAGGGGAGGCTTTTTACTCTTTTTGAAAATACACCTCTTAAATCTTGGATCTCCCATCAATATATGAACCTCCTTAAAGATTGTTTCTAGTGAAGGAGGAGGGCAAATTAACATTGGTAGCTTCTTTACATATTGATCCATAAGGATTTGTTAAACACTAAGAATCATCACTAATGAATTACTCAAATAATCAATAATAAAATATTCAATTTTGTTCATCAGGTGAAATAATCACTTTTCTAGACTATGTTCCAATATTTCGGGGATAGGAATGGTGGGGCAGCAGGGGTTGTGTTTTGGATTTCATGCCCTAAATTGCTTTATGCAATCCTTCATACGATTTGATTCATGATACATGGTTTGAGAAGGATACACATGATATACCCTTACCCTCTAGTGATAAAATTATGAATGATACTTTATGTGGTGAAGCTACACCTTTGTTAATCCTTCATGACATTGTTATTCCTTGTGATGATGATGTCCTTCATGTGATATGTTAGGACATAATGCAAAGTTAACATGGCATGAACTCTCTTGGAAGGGTAAGCATGGACTATAAGAACATTGAACTAGTTGGATCTGTTAAGCTCGCCATTTATGAAAGAACCTTTTAAAAGGTTAACCTTAATTAGGTAAGGTTATGTTTTAGTGTGGTTGTTTGTGCAACAATGTGTAAATTGATGTTACTGAAGGATAAATCTAACTATAATATACTAACATTTTAATAACCATGAGAGCTGGGACTAACAATTAGACTAAAAACTTGACAAACAATACAACTTGAACACATGTAGGACTTGGAAAATGGAAAAGAATATAATTAAATGTGGAAAACAATGAAAAAGTGGTATTAGTTGCACCTATATAGAGAAGTGGTTTAGAGGTTGGTTAGGGGAATTATTTAGGGTTTAGAGGTTTAGGGTTGCTCAGGTTTAGGGGTTTAGGGTTTACAGTTTAAAGAGAGATAGAGAGAGGGGACTGATAGAGTTTGGGAGAGATAGAGGAGACAAAGGGGAGAGATAGGAGATAGAGAGTGAGAGACATGTCCAAAGACATAGAGAGAGAGAGAGATTGAGAGATTGAGAGGTAGAGGGATGATAGAGATAAGGAGATAGAGGTTTAGGGTTGCTTGGGTTTAGGGGCATTATTTAGGGTTTAGGGTTTATGGTTTTGGGGTTAGGAGTTAAGGTTTAGAGGTTTAGGGTTTAGGGTTTAGGGTTTAGAGAGAGATAAAGGACCAATAGGGAGATATAGAGGAGTCTGAGGGGAGAGATAGGGATATAAAGAGTGAGGGACATGGCAAGAGACATAGGGAGAGAGATTGAGAGGTAGAGGGACAAAGGTAATAGGGAGATAGGGGAGAGATAGGGAGATAGTGGTTTATGGTTACTTGGGTTTAGGGTTTAGGGGTTTGGGGTTTAGGGTTTCTCAGGTTTAGGGGTTAGGGGTTAGGGTTTAGGGGCATTATAATTTAGGGTTTAGGATTTATTGTTTAGGGGTTAGGGGTTAGGTTTAGAGGTTTAGGGTTTTGGATTTAGGGTTTATAGAGAGAGAGGAATGATAGGGAGATATAGAGGAGTCTGAGGGGAGGGATAGGGAGATAGAGAGTGAGGGACATGGCTAGAGACATAGGGAGAGAGATTGAGAGGTAGAGGGACACAGGTGGTAGGTAGATAGGGGAGAGATAGGGAGATAGTGGTTTAGGGTTACTTGGGTTTAGGGTTTAGGGGTTTGGGGTTTAGGGTTTCTCAGGTTTAGGGGTCAGGGGTTAGGGTTTAGGGGCATTATTTAGGGTTTAGGATTTAAATTGTTTAGGGGTTAGGGGTTAGGTTTAGAGGTTTAGGGTTTTGGATTTAGGGTTTATAGAGAGAGGAATTATAGGGAGATAGAGAGAGGAGATGGATGAGAGAGATAAGGAGATCGAGAGTGAGGCACATGGCCAGGGACATAGGGAGAGAGATCAAGAGAGGTAGAGGGATGATAGAGATAGGGAGATAGGGGAGAGATAGGGAGATATAGGTTTAGAGTTGATTGGATTTAGGGTGTACCTGGGTTTAGGGTTTCTCAGTTTTGGAGATAGCTAGATAGAAAGAGAGAGGAGACAGATAGGGAGAGATAGAGGTGACAAAGGGGAGAGATAGGGAGATAGAGAGTGAGGGATATGTCTAGAGAAATAGGGAGAATGATTGAGAGGTAGAAGGACGATAGAGATAGGGAGATAAGGGAGAGATAGGAGATAGAGTTTAGGGTTGCTCATGTTTAGGGTTTAGGGGTTAAGGTTTAGAGGTTTAGGGTTTAGTGTTTAGAGAGAGAAGACCAATAGGGAGATATAGAGTGAGGGACATGGCTAAAGCATAGGGAGAGAGATTGAGAGGTAGAGGAATGATAGTGATGGGGAGATAGTGAGATAGGGAGATAGAGCTCGATAAAGGTTTAGGGTTTCTTGGGTTTAGTGTTTAGGATTTAGGGGTTTATGGTTTCTCAAGTTTAGGGTTTAGGGGTTAGGAAATAGGGGTTAGGGGTTAGGGGTTAGGTTTAATCATGCATCCCAGTCATTCCCCTATCATTCCTATATATCCTATCTCTCCCCTCTATCTTTCCCTATCCCTTATCGATGAAGCAAATGGAAACAAGAAAACTAGGACTCCCTTTCTCAGGTTTAGGGTTTAGGGCTTAGGGGAATTATTTAGGGTTTATGGTTTAGGGGTTAAGGTTTAGTATTTGGAAAAATTATTTAGGGTTACTTGGGTTTAGGGTTTAGGGGCATTATTTAGGGTTTACGGTTGCATGTCAAAAGTAGTCTCTCTCTCTCTCTCTAAATCCATAAATCCTAAATAATGGCCCTAATCCCTAACCCCTAAACCGCATCTACCTCTCTCCTGTATCTATTCAAAAGTGCCTTTAAAATACTATGAGATACCTTAGTATAAGTAAATCATATAAAAATCAAATATATATATCATCATAATCCTATATAAATTTTGATAGTATTTTATAGCTAAAATGCCTAAATATCATCATAATCCTTTATAAAATTGCTTGTATTTTATAGCTAAAATGCCTAAATATCATCATAATCCTTTATAAATTTGCTTGTATTTTATAGCTAAAATGCTTAAATATCATCATAATCCTTTATAAATTTGCTTGTATTTTATAGATAAAATGCCTAAATACTTAAAATGTATGCAATGCTAAAATAATAAAATAAAAAACAATGAATACAATAGGGAAAAAGAAAACGGATATCCGTTTTGGAGATCATAAAAAGCAAAAAAAAGACTGCGTTTTTGCAAACCCACGGCTTGCAAAAACGCAGTCTCATCTTCAAAAAATGGATATCAGAGCTGAGGAACGGATATCCGATCCAAAGAGGTAAGATTTCATGCATTTTTTTTGTTTGTTTTGTATTTTCAAGCAATTTTTTTGGTTTTTATGCTAAGTGGGTATGTTTTATAATTTAATTAGGTAAAATGGATGCACAAAATGAAAACCCAAACCCTCCACCACCAAACCCTCCCCCTCCAACAATAGAAGAGAATATTCAAATAAATATTGATCATATAAGCAGGATCATAGAAATGTATCACCGCCACCCTCGATTGTCTATAATGACATCGAATTTAGAGGGAATCATTAATCATATTCAAACCTTGTCAACCCAACACGAATCATTTCGGCAATGGCTAGAAGCCAACAAGGCCGAATATGCTGACGGTTTGTCATATGAGGAAGTCAAAGATTTAGAGATTACAAAAACTATGTTAGCCCAACACTTTGTCAATCCTAAAACCGGATTGCATGTTGATGTCTGTAAGCCCAAATTTTCAATCAAATGGTGTATTCATGAGGGCATTAGTCAAAACTTTTGGGATCGTTGGTGGATGGTTTTTGATAAACCACCCAACAACAATTTAGATGTGCTTTTGTATTTCCTTCGTAAACTCTATGCAGAGTTCGTCATGGGTCAACATGTTAATTATTTTGATTTTAGAGAGTTTCAAGGAGTGGGCAGAGGAATGCCTCAAGATAGACCTGGGGCAATTAGACAAGTACAAGGTCCCTATATTCCCCCTCTTGCTATCCCTTCTCCACCCCCAATGCAGCACCCAGACGTTGTTGCAAATGCAACACAACAGGGCCTTAGTGCCATACACTCTTTGACCGAGCATTTGATTATACAGACATCTCAGTTTGCACAAGCACATGATGAAGGTGATGATATTGGATCACCTGGTACTACTAGACCGTCGTCGTCCAGACATATATGTGTGCCCCATCATTGCATTTCTTGCAATCATTTATGCTTGGGTCCTATTATGGAGAGTAGTGAGCCACCATTGAACACATCAGAGTATGATCTCCATTCATGAGATGAGGCAATGGGGTCCAGAACTCAAGCTGAGGGGTCAGGGACAAGAGTAGAAGCTACCGGATTAGTAAACATTAGAGAAGGAGAAATGCATGAGCAATCTTTTATGCAGGTAAAATTTAAAGTTAAATTTTATGGTCTATTCCATTTGAATATATAAACAACTTTATTAGTACTAATGTATCTAAGTGGGATAACAGTTGATGACAGAGGTGGAGTTGACAGAAGTTCATCATGGAACTTTGTCTGCCATCCAATTTGGCTTGGACTTGCCGGTATAATTTGTTGTACACATTAACTTTTTTTTTTTATGCATTTATTTCTTTGTGAGTAATTATATATTAATTTATATCTTGATATTAATTTTATTTTATAGTCAATCGAAAATGTGAATGATGTGGCATCTTTGCCAATAGTCTTTTCTTGAACTCCTGATCGACCCAAGGGACTATCATTTGCAGAACGACTTTCTCAACGCCAACAAAGGGTGGAGGTAATTTGATTGAATTGTACTTTAATTGATAATTTAGAAAACTTAAATATTTGATTATAGTCATTTAGAGTATTACATTCTTGTCCTTCTTAATTGATGCAGGAGGCCTCGATGGTGGTATGTGCTTGTTTTCTAGTAGATAAGTTTTTGTGTAGTGCATTTCCTATTTTAAATGTATGCATTTCCTATTTTGTTTAATAATTATATATTAATTTATTTCAATTTTACTTTGCTTTTATGTAGTCTGTTGAGAATGTGAGTGATGTGCCACCTTTGCCATCATGCTTCACTAGGACACCTGATCCTCTTAAGAGAAAATCATTTGCAGAACAATTGTCTGAACAACAACATAGAGTCGAGGTAATTGAATTAAATTTTTCTAAATAATTGATAGTTTATCTAGCGGTCTTATAGTTGATTGTAGTGATTTAGATGTATGTTAATAAATGAAAGTTCTTAATTGTAGTAGATAAGAATCTATTTACTAACTTTAACTTATTTTTATTTACCATTGAAGAGATTAATCAAATTTGTGTTTTGACTTGTTAATGCAGGAAACTTCACCTCCATCAATTACTAGACATTTTGGTACAAAGAGGACACTTTTTCAGGATCCATCACAGATTGAGGGTCAAGTGGACTTGTAGTATTTGATGTAGCTATTTGGCATGTAGATTGTATATAGATTTTGAGACATGGCATATGCCACATTTTGTAAAAAATATTTTGAGTTGGCATATTTGCCAAATTTTTGTATATGTCTACCATTATGGACTAGATTTTAATGTATATACACCTTGATATACAATATAATTTAAATTCCTTATGTGCAAGTCATGATACTTCCCATGATGCCATACATTATGATGATAATTCTTTAGTCCATTGATGAGATGTTTAGCAGTGAGAATGGTTTTAGATCAAGAGAATGGTTTTAGATCAATAGAATCAATATGAAAAAATTCCTTATATATGCCCTAATCAAATAAGGTCATGATAAACCATTTCATCATGTATTTAGTCTTCATCTTGTCAAATTTTGTAAATATGTCAAAGTTGTCATATGAAAAATGTAAAAAAAATGCGAAAGTATGGCAGATGAATAGTCAAGTACTCAAGAGTCAGTTGGAGACTATTGTATGCAAATCCCATTTATGGCCGAGAAGCTCTCTATTTACTATTATTTACACATCAGAGTATGACTATCCTAAAACAACATCGTGTATATGCTCATAAAAGCCATCAAACTATGAGAATAAACTCGTCATTAGATAAGGAGTGGAAGGCTAAAGTCACATTCCCAAAAACCTCTTAAAATCACATGTCTCCTCTTATGAAAACTAGGGTCTTTGCTGATACATTGTTCCGTAAGAGCAAAGTCACTTAAGATCCTAAGAGCAAAACCTTGCCAGGTGCCATATTTTTTGTTCTGCTCATCGTGGGGTTGAACGGATTGCGCCAACGCATTGGGGTGGGCGGGTAAATGCTAGTGGAGGTTTCGTTTCATGCGCCAAGCGTCCCAGTCATTCTGGGCAAGAGGCTACTGCCAAAGTCCCTTAAGATCCCTGAGACCAAAAAACTGCCAAACTTTGACGGGGCAGTTCTCAAAATTTGTGATAGTTGGAAATGTTCTGTTTGGACCTACAAGTGCACGTGGCATCCTTCCACAATAACCTCTCTCATTTTTGGTCAACTCCATTCCGTTTGACCGTGCCGAAATCAAACGCATTGTTGCAAAATGCTTCAATTTGATGCAGTGGAAAGGTGCTAGGTGCGACATTTTTCATTCCATAGCTCATGGGGTTGAACAAACTATGCCAACTCATCGGGTTGGCAGGTAAATGCTAGTGGAGGTCTCGTTTCGTGCGCCAAGCGTCCCAGTCGTTCCGAGCTGTAAGCTACCGACAAAGTTAAAAGTTGCTAGGATTGAAATTTTGCATTCCACAAGTCCTGGGGCCGAACGGTTTGCTCCAACATGTCAGGGTGGGTGAGTAAATGCTAGGGGAGGTCTTGTTTTGTGTGCAAAACATCCCAGTCCTTCCGAGCTGTAAGCTACCGGCAAAGTCAAAAGTTGCTAGGATTGAAATTTTGCATTCCACAGGTCCTAGGGCCGAATGTCACTTTGCCGGTAGCTTACAGCTCGGAAGGACTGGGATGCTTTGCACACAAAACGAGACCTCCCCTAGCATTTACTCGCCCACCCTGACCTGTTGGCGCAAAATGTTCAGCCCCAAGACCTGTGGAATGCAAAATTTCAATCCTAGCAACTTTTGACTTTGTCGGTAGCTTACAGCTCGGAACGATTGGGACGCTTGGCACACGAAATGAGACCTCCACTAGCATTTACCCGCCCACCCTGACGCGTTGGAGTAGTCTGTTCGACCCCACGAGCTATGGAATGAAAAATGTCGCACCTAGCACCTTTCCACTGCATCAAATTGAAGCAGTTTGCAATAATGCGTTTGATTTCGACAGGGTCAAAAGGAATGGAGTTGACCAAAAATGAGAGAGGTTATTGTGGAAGGATGCCACGTGCACCTGTAGGTCCAAACAGAACATTCCCAACTATCACGAATTCTGAGAACTACCCCGTCAAAGTTTGGCAGTTTTTTGGTCTCAGGGATCTTAAGGGACTTTACCTGTAGCCTCTTGCCTGGAATGACTGGGATGTTTGGCGCACAAAACGAGACCTCCGCTAGCATTGCCTCGCCCACCCCGATGCGTTGCGCAGTCCGTTCGAACCCACGAGCTATGGAATGAAAAATGTCGCACCTAGCACCTTTCCTCTGCATCAAATTGAAGCATTTTGCAACAATGCGTTTGATTTCGGCACGGTCAAAAGGAATGGAGTTGACCAAAAATGAGAGAGGTTATTGTGGAAGGATGCCACGTGCACCTGTAGGTCCAAATAGAACATTCCCAACTGTCACAAATTCTGAGAACTACCCCGTCAAAGTTTGGCAGTTTTTTGGTCTCAGGGATCTTAAGGGACTTTACCGGTAGCCTCTTCCCCAGAATGACTCGGACACTTGGCACACAAAACGAGACCTCTATTAGCATTTACCCGCCCACCCCGATGCGTTGGCGTAGTCCGTTTGAACCCACGAGCTATGGAATGAAAAATGTCGCACGTAGCACCTTTCCACTGCATGAAATTGAAGCATTTTGCAACAATGCGTTTGATTTCGGCACGGTCAAACGGAATGGAGTTGACCAAAAATGAGAGAGGTTATTGTAGAAGGATGCCACATGCACCTATAGGTCCAAACAGAACATTCCCAACTGTCATGAATTCTGAGAACTGCCCCGTCAAAGTTTGGCAATTTTTTGGTCTCAGGGATCTTAAGGGACTTTGCCGGTAGCCTCTTGCCCGAAATGACTGGGATGCTTGGCGCATAAAACGAGACCTCCACTAGCATTTACCCGCCCACCCCGACGTGTTAGTACAGTTCGTTCGAACCCACGAGCTATGGAATGAAAAATGTCGCACCTAGCACCTTTCCACTGCATCAAATTGAAGCATTTTGCAACAATGCGTTTGATTTCGGCACGGTCAAACGGAATGGAGTTGACCAAAAATGAGAAAGGTTATTGTGGAAGGATGACACGTGCACCTGTAGGTCCAAACAGAACATTCCCAACTGTCACGAATTCTAAGAACTACCCTGTCAAAGTTTGGCAGTTTTTTGGTCTTAGGGATCTTAAGGGACTTTGCTGGTAGCCTCTTGCCCAAAATGACTGGGACGTTTGGCGCATGAAATAAGACCTCCACTAGCATTTACCCACCCACCCCGATGCGTTGGCACAGTCCGTTCGACCCCACGATGAGCAGAACAAAAAATATTGTTCCAGTTGACACATTCTCAATCATTGACATGGATGATATCTCAGTACCATTCCTTTAGGCACAATATGAGTTTCCAATGGAAGGCGCAATTGTGAGGTTAGAGATGATAAAAAGTGTGCCTCATTCACAGTCATGTTTTACTTGTCTTCAATGATGATTCCTTGATTCAACTTAATCCTTTGATAATACATTTTAACCTCCTTGTGAAAGCGCACTTTCAAGGTTGCTTGAGCAAGAGCTAGTGGCTCAACATTGAGGTGCACTTTTGGTGTTCTAGAAGCATGAACTAGCACCTCAAATAGTAAGGCACTCATTCTAGGTTGTTTATTCAATAATTGGCACTAGTCACATATGGTGTAGAGAGGTAGATGTGCACCCAAGTCATCATTTGATGCCTTCAATAACTATAAACTCCTTTGATGATGCATTTTATCCTTCCTATTCACTATCTAGCCTTAGGCGCACATTTTAGGTTGATCAATCATAATCTAGTGGCCTAAGTACCAAGGTGCACTTTTAGGTTAGTTTGATAAAGGATTAGCGCCTTCATTTCTAGGCAGAAGTTTGGAGTTGAAATACATCAAAATAACAAGTTTCTTCATCACTTCAAACATATTTAACACTTTAAAGATCTCCAATGCATGATTGAATATCAAGAAACCAATGTATCATTTCATGAAGGTCTTAAGTGTTGTAAATATGCATCTTCTTATTTAATCATGTGTTGTAAATGAAGGAATGCAATGATTGCAATATGTGCACAAAATGGAATTTTTGATAAGGATTGAAAGGAAATGTTAAGAAAATGCAATTGGCGGGTGTAAATCCAAAGTGTGGAAGCATAGACAAGGCATGTGAATAATTTGGCATGACACCTCAAAGAGATGCTATCTCATGGAATGCAATGATTGGAAGATATGCACAAAATGGATTTTTTGAAAAGGCTTTAGAAACTTTGAAGCAAATACAATTGGAACGTTTAAAACCAAATTCCATAACCTATGCAAGCATTCTCCCTACTTGTGCCAAATTAGGATCTTATATATACATATATGCACACAATGTCATGAAAATAATGTATAGTGTATATATCAAGCCATATAGGCATGTACAAATAAAACCATATGGGTATATACAATGATATACATGGATAACATACAAAAGTATGTTTAAAAAGCCAAATACACATATGTAACAAAATGTCCCAAAATCAAATCTCCTATGGATTGCTATCAAATAATCTATGGCTCTTGCTAGGCCATGACGATGGTGAACCAGTCAATGACTCATCTTCTATCGCTCATCGACTAGACCTCTTCGATAGAGATTTTTGAATTTCCACCTATTAATACAATCAAACAACGTGCACATTAATATAGAATTTAATATTCAAAATATATAACATGACATAAGTAATCAATCACTTACCACCAATTGGTGATCCCTTTTGATCATTTGTTGTCTCTCTTCTTCTATAGAGCTGGATGGGTAGGGGAGGTGATGTCCTGTGAGAAGCATGAACAAGCAGATTTAAAAGTAAACATGAATATCATAAATATGTACATTAAATGCTACGCTTATTATAGGACTGTTCTAGTACTATTTTAGGACTGTTGTAGTTAAAACTATCCTAGTAGACATGTATAGGATTGTTATAGGACTGTCATCTCATGGAATACAATGATGGCAAGATTACTATCAAGATTAGTATGAAGATTAATTATGACTGTTATATGACTTTTATAAGAATGCAAAGTAAGGAAGCATAGGCAAGGCAAATGAACTGTTTGGTGGAATACCTCAAAGAAATGAGAATTTTGTCAGATGTTGTAGTTGCAATTGCCATGTGACACATGTATGTAATATGTGAAAGCATAGACAAGGCACATGGACTATTTGGCAAAAGACATCAAATACATGTCATCTCATGGAATGCCTTATGTAGAAAAAGGTACAAATGTGCAATATTAAGAAATACAAACGAGAACTAAAAATCATACCTCGAGTATAGTCAAAATAACCTACGATGCCATACAAAATAATTTACGATGCCATGCAAAATAATCTACAATGCCATGTAAAATAACTTTATTCGCAGTCCTGTATAGTCAAAAGCATGCATTATAGTTATTAAAGTAACAAGATTTTTAATAAAACAATTCTAAAAAATAGAAAAAACAAGAACAAGTTAAGATAAAAAATGTCATACCTGTCCATCTGGAAGTTTAAATGCTAGTCAAGCGTACCTGGAGGGTCATCTCTTACCTTCAAAGTATCCAATATTGCTTCATGATCAGCATTACTAATTGTCCATAGTTCTTTTGATTTTGGTTTTCCATGATGCTTCAGTAACTTGACATTTGTTGCTACAACTAGGTGAGAATACATCAATATGGTTTATGCTTCTCAAAGTCTTCAAAGGCCGGGATGCCATTCTTTTTAACCATATATGTTTGTAACCAAGTCCCAGCAATAACAACTGATCCTGTAGGATATGTGAACCCATCATCATCTGTCATAGGTTGTGTTAGCTTTTGTTTTCCCTGTACACATCGTGCCAACCAATAGTCTGACCTCTCTTCATTTCCATGCGGTGCAACAACTGCATAAACATGACCTGGCTGTACAAGGTCTGAAAGATGTTCATAGTCAAATGAGCTCTCCATGTCATTGATGGAAGATGATTGACCTTCATATAAAGGGATTAAATATTGTGGATTCCATGCATCTACCCACTCACTTGACTCACAATTGTTCCAATCACATTTAATACAACTCTGACAAAAACAAGCTAATTCTCGCGTCCAAATAGTCCATGTACTTGCATTTGAGCTTTGAAATGAATGCATCTTTGATGATTCACTGATTCTCTGACATTCTAATTTCTCTATCGCTATCCCATCATCAACCAACCAAAAGAACCTGCACACCTCAAAATCAAGAGCCACTCCTCATGATAATGCATAGTTACACCACTTAACAATGGAATCTGCATCACTAAATGTAGCACCACCTCTAATCTTTAGTTGTTCTTTAAAAAGAGCTCTCTTCACGCATGCACCTGCTCCATCATGTTCACCTTTTCTGTGCCCGGCTTAAAAAAAATTCTAAATATGAGGTATACCCTTCTCTACATGCATTTTGCTCAACCAATAGAAATTACGAGCATTCTTGAATTGACCAGTGCAATTATCTGACCAAATGAGATGTTGATCTATTCTAATATCTTTTTCTTGCAAGAACCCATAAAATTGTTGAAAACAATATTGCACAAACTCTGCTGAATGAGATCGATCATCACTCATGTAAAAATGGTATTCTCTGACAATCTTCCTGTTCTCTTCTGTACTCTCGGGGGCATGTCTGTATGTGATGTGAACAAAAATAGCAATCTGAATAGAATTGTAGTACTGGGATTGAACTTCATTTTGGGGTTGCAATGTATAGTTTTCTGCAAAATCAACTACAGAGACAATAGTTCCAATCGGGAAAGAGTCTTTACACATCCTGAACTGTTGATCTAACCATCGAGACCTGTGGCTATGTCTGACATACTTGTAGAAAAGATTTTTCTTAAAATCATCAATAAAATCAGTAATACTTACCTCTCTTACAATCAACTCACATCTAGAACCTTCACCTCCACTTTTCAAATTGTATTTCACTATCTCATATCTCTTTTTCTCAACCATTCTCTTTCCAAAATCATGCTCGTTGCCCTCATGAAAACATGATACAAACTTTGATAACCCACCACATTGTAAACACTTCTCATTTAAACAATCATTCTTGTAGAACATGCAACCATCATCTCTAATACATAGAAATAAATCCAATAAGTCCCTAGATGACTTTGGTAGTTGAATTGCACCACACTCCTGTAACATTTCGTTAGTGTGCAAAGTAGAACGAATATTGCATAATAATTCATGGTACATAGAAAATTCTACATGGTATTTGCAACAACATGTATTACAAACTTTAAGAGGAACACAATAAAATGGCTTAAGAGATTCAAATGCTCTTTGTGAGATTGTCATACCTGGGTGAGTTTCACAATATTGTTTGTACAATGTTGTTTGGCTACATTCCAAGTAATGTTTAGGATGTGGTGTGTGGTCTTTATCACCAATTCTTAACTTTACAACATCTTTTGCATTTGGTGATACCCTAGAGTTAGTGTGCCAAAATTGTTCAATTTCTTCCTTTGTGCTATCAATTAGCTTCTTGTCAACTCATGGAAGCCTACCACTGAAAGTCCAAGTATCATTGGCAATAGGACTATCTAGCCTTGATCTTAATGCTAGTGCTTTTGACAATGTTTTACGATTCAATCTTAAGTCAACACAAGTTTGCCTCATTAATCGAGCATTTCTTAATTGTTTTCTTACTATTGAGGTTGCTATTACTCTACAGGCAGCTCTTTTATCTTTCTCCTTGCTAGTCTTTCCAATAGAATTGAGTGCATTGAAAAGGCTTCTTACAATAATTTTATTCCGATTGGACACTTTGTTTAACCGAATCTTTAATTTCTTTAGTAAAGGTCTCATTTTGTACATCTTTAATAATTGCACAAAAAGTTGCCATTGTTTGATTAATGTTTTCTTCTCAAAGTATTCATTGAAGAGTTTTGTAGCCCACAACCGAACCGTTCGTGATGACCTCTTGCCTTCAAATTTTTCCATTATGTTCTCATCAATTTCAAGTAACCATTTTGGGGTTTTTGGGTGTTTTCCAATTTCATCACGGTTATTCTCTTCTTGACAAATGTCCTCTCTTCTTATGAAATTTGGAGATACATTGATTGTTCTTGTTTCATCTATGTTATCAACCTCATCAATTTTATCAACAAATGGATTATGGAGTGCAATTTCAACATCATGATGTTCATATCCACTTTCTTCAAGTGCACGTCTTCGTTTTTCTTCTTCTTCTTTGTCCATGGTATTGCTATTATGAATAGGTGTTTCATAACATTTTTTAATATTTTCATTTGCAATATCATGGTGAATTTCATTCTTATCTAACATTTCATTATAATCAAAATTAACATCTTCAATTTGCATGTCATTAGATGGTAAAGAATAAGATTCACCTTGATGAGCATCCGCCAAACCCACCCTTCCAATCCTCTTCCTTTCGCTATCTTTTTGCCTAATTGCTTCAATTTCCTCCAATGTAGCTTTCCTCATCCTTTTTGCTTTACGACGACTGTTGCTCCCCATTAGGAGAACAAAAATATCACCCTTATGATTGTAACAAGAAAATTGTGTCTCCAAAAGTGCATAAAAATATTCCTTTCACTATCATAGCCAGAAATCACGAGTATTTCGAGAGCAGAGGGTCTCTGGTTGCAGAAGTCGGGCCCAACAATATTCCTTTTGTCTTTTTTCTACTTTTACAAAATGGATATCCGTTTTGGAAAAGCCCAATTCTTTGTAACGGACACTTGCAACGTCCATATGGCTACTACAAAACATATTTCCGTTTTATTATGTACATTTGGATTCTAGACTAGGGATTCATTGTATTATTCAATAAACTTGTGAATTACCATCTAATTTCAATGTTTACACACTAATCCACCTACGTATCAACTTAATAAAGCTCTGGATATAAGCCATTATTTGATTTTAGGCTATCATCAAATGAGGAGCTTCTAAAGGCAAAAATGTTGTCCCAAAAGAAGGCTCAATGTTATTCGTAAAGACATTAGATTGTTAAAATACAAATTCAAGGTTAGATATTCCTTGGGCTATTTTAGTATAGAGAAGCAAAATTGCAATATATGACTATCCTAGGAATTAGAATGGTTGATCATAGGATATTCATGGTATTTTGATATTAATGGATGGATTGATGGATGTTTAGGGAGTTTAAGTTTAAATGTAATGTATGAGAATTCTTATTTATGAAGGATCTAATATGTCTTATGTCTTATTTACAGGCCATTCAAGAAAGAAATGAAAAGATACCAAGGACTATCATAACACCTATTATAATTAGGTGCATCAAAGGATTGTCATCCAGGACCTTACCAATATGGGAAGTTATAAAAACCATGTCATGTTTAAAATTAAAGGCTTTATCACCTCTTTGTCCCTATAGGCCTATTAGAACAATAGGTCACATTTTATTCATATACCGGGGTTGAGAATAAACACTAAGCATTTGTAGTTATGGCAAGTGTAAATGGAAATAGATCACAACTTTATACAATCTATCCTCTCCTAGATTGCACTGACTGAGTGGAAATTAAAAATTCCCTATTAATGTCCTTTATATACTGAAGGTATGGGTGAGAAAGGTAAACTTTGTATATTGTAGACAAGTGATGCAGAGCAACACAACAAAAGCTTACAAACAGGGTGTAAAATACCCATTAACCCACCAATTGCTCAAATAGCTTTTAAAATATCCTTCCCAAGGTCCAAACGAGACCAAAATACACTCTTTCTTTACTATCGGCAAGACATTTCTAATGTCTCATCGAACTATGCTTCACATGTTCTTCCTGATGCAGAGGGATCCACACTATAACCTTAACATACAGCATGGATGTCTGCAGCCCATCATCATCATCATCATCATCATATCTGTCTTAACACTGTCAGCATCATCATATTTCCTGTGCCGACCGATATCCTCCTGATGACAAGCCCTCGCCCTTTCGCATGTCAACAGCATCACCTTACTCGATTATCGACAGCATCATCATGTTCGGCAAGCGCGAACATCCTCCTGACGTCCACTGCTCACTTCAGCGACAACTTCCGTCTTCACTATCTTCAGCATCATGATATTCAACATCATGATAATCAACAGGATAAAGAACATTCGGTTCCTCCCATTTATCCTGATGATGACAAACCTTAACTCCTCGCACCTTCCCTCGATGCTTACGTCACCCGATATCCTGATGACGTATATCCTGATGACGATGACGTCACCTGCAGCTCCTCAATATCCTGCTGCTCTGAAATATCCTGATGATGTATATCCTGATGATGATGACGTCATATCCTGCTGTTGGCCAAACTTAGCTTTTTCTCGGCCCGCGATCAACCCGATCGTCTTCCTTATGCCGATACGCTCCTCGGCCCTCCTGATGATGATCACCCCGACGCACATTCACTTCATGCACTCAACTGCATCATGCTCGTCTCCACTTATCCGGATGACGATGCCCGAAGCGACTACAGGATATAGGCAGAAATATCCTGATGATGTCGTTTTCACGAATTTTAAACCTTAGCGGATTTTCACTGTTCTGATCCGCCGAACCTCCTGGGATGACTCGATCCACTCTCAGGGTGACCTTCCACACTTTATCAGCTCGACCTAGCACATACCCATGCTAGGGTCTTCAACACCTTTCAACCGCGATCTTGCACACCTGCATGCGAACAAACAAACTAACACCTACCCTACTGTACATAACCATTCCACCGATCAGACGAATCAACCGGTGGAATGGATCAATGAATCCATGAAACCACCCAAACCAGCAAATCAATTACACAAAGGAGATCAAACAGAAGATGAAAACAGGATCTTTATTGATTTCAAAGATGCAATACAATATACTGTTTCTCACACAGCACACTCTAACTCCTCTGCTCAATGCAATACTATACTATCGATCGATGATCTACAGTCAACCGATCCTCATGCTTAAATAGATTTTCCTGCGAGTACTACTGACCCGACTCCAAGCGGCTGGGAACTCTCTCCAAGCGGCTGGGAGATCCAACCGGACCTACAGCATACAGCTGTCCTAACAAACTTCCTAAAAATAGCAAAAGCATGGTCAGCATGATCTTAACATGATCAGCATGACCTTATTACATGCATTTGGTCTTATCAGACCTTCTTGGAAACATAAACAAGACTCAAACTAACTAACTGCCTTATGAAGGCCAGCTGTCAGGTAGGTGCTCCTGCACCATGGAACCGGATGTTCTTTATCCTGTTGATTATCATGATGTTGAATATCATGATGCTGAAGATAGTGAAGATGGAAGTTGTCGTTGAAGTGAGCAGTGGACGTCAGGAGGATGTTCGCGCTTGCCGAACATGATGATGCTGTCGATAATCGAGTAAGGTGATGCTGTTGACATGCGAAAGGGCGAGGGCTTGTCATCAGGAGGATATCGGTCGGCACAGGAAATATGATGATGCTGACAGTGTTAAGACAGATATGATGATGATGATGATGATGATGATGATGATGATGGGCTGCAGACATCCATGCTGTATGTTAAGGTTATAGTGTGGATCCCTCTGCATCATAGTGGTATCAGAGCTCAGCAAAAGGTCTGGGCTGTTGTGTGTTGATTCTGTCACCGAAAGGGCAGAGGTAGAGTTGATTGTGTGTTGTGTGTTGATTGAGAGGTTGACAAAATGCCTCCGAAAGGTAGTGGTACTGCAAGGGAATTGCAGGAGATGAAGGAAAAACATGCCAGAGAGATGAGGAAGATGAAGGAGCTTGCTGAAGCACTTCAAGCCAGGCTTGTAGCCCTGGAAAAGAACAAAAAGAGGGAAGTGGCAGACAGTGAGTCTGAAGAAGATGAAGATACTGTTGAAGAGTATGAAGAGGTAGCTGAAGATCTGGATGCTGAAGACCAGAGACTTGCAAAATTGTTAAAGGCAGTGCAGAATGATAAACCTAAGGTAAAGGTTGATGTTTCCAAGTATACGGGAAGCTTGAATGAAGATGAGTTGTTGGATTGGATTGCTGCACTTGATAATCACTTTGAATGTGAAGATGTTGCTGAGGATCAGAAGGTAAAGATTGCAAAGACCAAGTTAGGAGGTCATGCTTTGGTATGGTGGGATTATGTACAATCTGAGAGAAGGAAACAAGGGAAGTCAAAGATCACTTCATGGGATAAGATGGTAGCAAGGATCAAAGGTAAATTCTTACCTAGGGATTATGAAATTCAGATGTTTAAGAAGCTGCAATTTTTAAAGCAGAAGGAAAGGGATGTGAAGGCATATACTGAGGAGTTTTATAAGTTAAGTATGAGATCTGGTCATCATGAGAATGAGGTAGAAAAGGTGGCTAGGTACTTGGCTGGTTTGAGATTTAACATACAGGATGAGTTAGTTTTAGCTAACCCTAAGAATGTGGAGGATTGTTACCAAATGGCAATCAGGATTGAAGAAAAGATGAATAGAGGACATGATAAGTCCATGAGAGGAAGAGGAAACAATATGAGGGGAAGAGGAGCAGCCCCTACACAAAAGCAAACCAATGAGGGTCAAGAAGACACTGGTAAAGGACAGGGACAGTCTGATTTCAGAGGTGGATGGAAAGGTAATAAAGGAAGATTTGGAGGTGGTAGAGGTTCTACTACATTTTCAGGCAAATGTTACACCTGTGGTGAGTTTGGTCATCCATCTTTCAAATGTCTAGAAAACAAAGGTTCATCATCCAGAAATGATAGAACACCTGACAAGAGAGTACAACTTGTCCAAGAAGAGATAGTAGAGCAAAGTGCGCAGAGTTCAAACACTTATCAAAATGATAAGGAGCCTGATAATTATGCATACCCAGAGAGTGGAGAGTCTCTGATGATGAGAAGAACAGTGACTACCATGAAGGTACCTGACAAAGAATCCCCACAACGAAGAGCTCTTTTCAAGACCATATGCAAGAGTAAAGGTAAAGTATGTAAGGTTGTCATTGATACTGGTTCAACAGACAACATGGTATCTCAGGAAATGGTGGATAAACTGAATTTGGAAAGGATTCCACACCCACACCCTTACAAGGCATCTTGGGTGAGTGATAGTCAATCACTTTTTGTCTCTGAACAGGCCTATGTGGATTTTCAGATTGGAGCATATCAGGATAGAATTTTGTGTGATATCTTGCCCATGGAATGTTGTCACCTACTGTTGGGTAGACCATGGCAATTTGATAGAAGGGTACTGTATGATGGGTATGCTAATACCTACACCATCAAGAAAGATGGGAAGACTATGAAGTTGATGCCATTGCAGGCAGATGCTGCAGCACAGGAGGCAGCCAAAATCATTTTAATGGGAAAGAAGGAGTATGTGCAGATGCCTATAGGAGCAGGCATAAAGGCAGATGAGGATACTGTAGGGAAAGGAGTTGTTCAGGACAACAGGTTGAAGAAAGTTTTAGTTTTGACTGACAGAGGTCAGCAGCAGGTGCAGAAACAGGTTTGCACACAGCAACCAGTTGAAAAGAATGACAAGGATGTTGTCATAGTTGGGACTATTGTTTGTCCTATAAAGATTGAAAGGAAGACAGGATTGAACATTTCCGAAGTTCAAGAGGCAGTTCAGACAGAGGTTCTGGTCAGACAACCTGACAAACACAGGGTATGTGAGAGAAAGGCCTACATTGACAGGCATGAGGATTTACTTGCCAGCAAGCAAGTTACAGTTCAGACGACTTGGAGCAGCCAAGAGCCAGCAGAGGACAAAGCTGGAATAGTTCAGAATATTGCAAAGGCAAAGTGTAAAGGTGGAGGACTTCCACATATCAAACTCATGGGACATGAGTTCTTTTCTGTTGGGGAGTATGGTGCAGGAGCACCTACCTGACAGCTGGCCTTCATAAGGTAGTTAGTTAGTTTGAGTCTTGTTTATGTTTCCAAGAAGGTCTGATAAGACCAAATGCATGTAATAAGGTCATGCTGATCATGTTAAGATCATGCTGACCATGCTTTTGCTATTTTTAGGAAGTTTGTTAGGACAGCTGTATGCTGTAGGTCCGGTTGGATCTCCCAGCTGCTTGGAGAGAGTTCCCAGCCGCTTGGAGTCGGGTCAGTAGTACTCGCAGGAAAATCTATTTAAGCATGAGGATCGGTTGACTGTAGATCATCGATCGATAGTATAGTATTGCATTGAGCAGAGGAGTTAGAGTGTGCTGTGTGAGAAACAGTATATTGTATTGCATCTTTGAAATCAATAAAGATCCTGTTTTCATCTTCTGTTTGATCTCCTTTGTGTAATCGATTTGCTGGTTTGGGTGGTTTCATGGATTCACTGATCCATTCCACCAGTTGATTCGTCTGATCGGTGGAATGGTTATGTACAGTAGGGTAGGTGTTAGTTTGTTTGTTCGCATGCAGGTGTGCAGGATCGTGGTTGAAAGGTGTTGAAGACCCTAGCATGGGTATGTGCTAGGTCGAGCTGATAAAGTATGGAAGGTCACCCTGAGAGTGGATCGAGTCATCCCAGGAGGTTCGGCGGATCAGAACAGTGAAAATCCGCTAAGGTTGAAAATTCGTGAAAACGACATCATCAGGATATTTCTGCCTATATCCTGTAGTCACTTCGGGCATCGTCATCTGGATAAGTGGAGACGAGCATGATGCAGTTGAGTGCACGAAGTGAATGTGCGTCGGGGTGATCATCATCTGGAGGGCCGAGGAGGAGCGTATCGGCATAAGGAAGACGATCGGGTTGATCGCGGGCCGAGAAAAACCTAAGTTTGGCCAACAGCAGGATATGACATCATCATCATCAGGATATACGTCATCAGGATATTTCGAAGCAGCAGGATATTGAGGAGCTGCAGGTGACGTCATCATCATCAGGATATACGTCATCAGGATATCGGGTGACGTAAGCATCGAGGGAAGGTGCGAGGAGTTAAGGTTTGTCATCATCAGGATAAATGGGAGGAACCGGATGTTCTTTATCCTGTTGATTATCATGATGTTGAATATCATGATGCTGAAGATAGTGAAGACGGAAGTTGTCGCTGAAGTGAGCAGTGGACGTCAGGAGGATGTTCGCGCTTGCCGAACATGATGATGCTGTCGATAATCGAGTAAGGTGATGCTGTTGACATGCGAAAGGGCGAGGGCTTGTCATCAGGAGGATATCGGTCGGCACAGGAAATATGATGATGCTGACAGTGTTAAGACAGATATGATGATGATGATGATGATGATGATGGGCTGCAGACATCCATGCTGTATGTTAAGGTTATAGTGTGGATCCCTCTGCATCACTTCCTTTCTCTATTGTCAGCCAGACTTATCATTATCGGTAACCTTCAAATTTGTTAGCCCGATGTGGGACCTCTCGCCGATGTGTAGAATCCATCGCTTAGGCTTATGCTTCGGTGTGACTCCTCCGTTGTTCTCCGATATGTATAAGAGGACAGATCAAAGTAATTAGCATGCTCCCTTCAAAGTAACGACATGAGAGTAGAGCACGTCTGAGATGGTTATTGTAAAGGGACAAATCAAGTAGAGACATGTAGTTTCCTAGAGAATTTGGAACGCTTCCGCTCAGGCGATTGTAGGACAAACAAAGATGTTCTAACTTCCCCAGACCACCAAATTCTGCAAGTATGCTCCCCTTCAAGTTGTTGTGTGAAATTCTTTTCCAGTGAAGTTGTGAGTAATTGGCAAGAGATTTGGGAATAGAACCCTCTAGTCCATTTCTTCTTAAGTCAAGTATCTTCAATGCTTTCAACTGGTCAAACCAAGGTGGAATCCTTCCCTTGAAAGAACTAAAAGAGAGATTTAAAGTGCATAACAAGGAGAGACCTCCTTCGGATGGAAAAAGGGTACCTTTTAATTCCAATTGAGGGAGAATTATGGCCACCACTCTATTGGTATGTTTCTTGTACCAAACACTGGTCCAGAAGCACACATTTTCTGAATTGGTAGAAGTCTAGTTGGAGAAATGTGGTCTCCTCGACTACTATTATTGTAGGATATGCATAAACGGGTTTGTTGAAAAGGCTTTAGAAAATTTCAAGCAAATTCTATTGGCAAGTGTAAAGCTAGATTCTGCAACCTTTGTCAGCATCCTCTCTACCTCTACCAAAATGGGAGCTTTGGAATAGGGTATGGACATTCATCAAAGCATAATGGAAGTGGGATTTTTGTAGATATTCTAGTTGGAAATGCTCTGGTAGACATGTACGGAAAGTGTGGAAGCATATACAAGACACATGAACTGTTTGAAAAAATGCCTCAAAGAAATGTGGTCTCATGGAATAAGATGATTGCAGGATATATACACACTTACTCCGATGTGAGATTCATTACCCTTGTCTATCGGTAAGACCAATACCCTCGGTGAGACTTTTTACTTGCATTCCGACATTATAACTCTCCCCAATGTGTTTACCGTCCATTAGTCATCGGTAAGACTTCTACATCGGTCAGACATTCTCTTCGATTTTTGATATCGTATCTCACACCGAAACAATAAACACCGAACTACACCATCGGCCAGACCGCCTCTATCGGTGACACTTTTCTTCTCGCCTTCGAGAGCCCATCTCTTTCTGATGTTCCTTCTGTTAGTGTGACTGCCTCTCATCGGTGTAGTTCTCAACCGTTCTTCCGATGTGTTGATAAATAACCCATCGGTGACACTTAATGATTGTCACCCCGATATGACTTGATCGGTGAGATCAATGTTGTCGGCTCAACGGAACTTTGTCTCTCCGATAACTATTGTCAGTCCGATGTCTTCAATTTAGCCTATACATAACATGACTTGTTATAACCGGTCGACTAACGTATCTTTTCCCAATTTTCCCGATATGGCCCGTCAACCTTTGTATCCTTTGACATGTACATTCACCATTTACAACCACGATAAATGATAGCAGGATATACACGAAATGTCCACGCATACATAAACGATATACCCATGGATTGTATCTTTGGTGAAACAATACCAATGGTACAAAATATGTTGCTTCTCTTCATCCAAAAACAATGGTACAAAATTTTTCATAGATCAATGAAACGGATATCCGTTTTCAGAACGGATATCCGTTTTCAGAATGGATATCCATTTTGGGTTGCTTTTACCGAAGCAAAACTGATATCCATCTTGCTTTGGTACAAAGCAAGACGGATATCTATTTTGATTGTTGACTTTTTATGGATTGTAACGTGTTTTAATGTTTCAGTCTCTCCTTCGAACTTCACCCTTCGTGCTGACGACTTTTTTTTAATGCAAAATTGATAAAACGAAAAGGGTTTATAGAAAAAATTGTTAGCTTTCTAAAAATATAAGATTTATTTGGTTATCATTTTATTAAATAATTATCAATAATTTTCAATGTACCGTGTCTCTGAAATCCTGATGGACACATTGATTGAAAAACATCCATAACTTTCAAACCATTTCACCTTTTTGAGATCCGAAACCTGCGTCACACTCTATGCTTTTCTGGCTATAGGTTAAAAAGAAAAATTTGAATTTTGATTTTTTTTATCGAGTTAGGTTGGCTGGAAAATTACTTTTTATTTTTTAAAAAAAGTCACAGTAAAAAAATCATAACTAATTATTTTATTAGAAAAAAATTTCAAATAAATATGCATCACATCCGGACATGAGTCCTCTACTTATTTTGAAAGTTTCAAAAAAATATATATATTTTTACTCATAGTTAGGTTGGTTGGACAGACACCCACTTTTTATTTTTTTCTGGAAAATTTAATAGCTGTTCATTGAAATATTCAATTTTCACTAAGTAAATTTAGTTTTTTTTTTTTTTAAAAAATAGTAGCCTATAAACTAGATTTAATTCTCTACAAATTTCATTCTTACATCTTTTTCAAATTGTATAGATAATCCATTCAAAATTTCACATGAACTTGATAAAGTCTGATTTTTTGTATTTTCATTGCCACTTAGAGGTATAGTTTGGCCCATCATGATCCTGCACATACCGTGCCGTTAAGAACAACCAACGAGCTTTGAAAGGTCTTTTTGCGGGTTATCCAAGCTCCTCCGGATATATCCAGTTAGACGCGGAAGTTCTGCAAATATCAAGATATGCGTGTGTTATGGGAAAATGTGGTCGATATCAGTATATCAATATAATCCAAATAACTCAATGAAATTGGAATAAATAAGATCAAACACAAAGAACACAGTACCTTGGAAACCTTTCTATTCCGTGACTTCCATTGGTCGCCTATCTCGAATTGATCTCGTGTATGAATAGGGCCCTCAGAAGGTGTACTTCCTAAGTTTTTTCCAAGATGACAATGGAGAATGGTTGTTGATAGGTCTTGCAATGAAGAGGATCTTCATAATACAATGATAATGGTGATAATGGTGTGACAATTGATCTCAAGCTATGGAGTGATTTGTGCCAAAGGTACGCTGTGATTCCTGCAGAGTGAGTTTATAAAAAGCTTGGATGGATGAAATGGAGGAATAGGGGTTGTATTTATAGACTTGTGAGAAAGAAAATCAATGGTGTAGAATGAATAAGAAGATCAATAGTTGAAGAAATTTGAGAGAATGTGTGTGAATAGGGAGAGGACAAGTGTCCTGCTCCTTCATGCATCAGGGTAGTTAACAGAATAGATTGATGAGTTAAATGAGATGATTGACCAGTTAACAAAATTGATTGGAGAGATAAGTGGGCTGATTGGGGAGTTGACTGAGATGATTGAACACTGAACTCAGATGACTAATTAGTTAACAGATTTGATTTATGAGTTAACTAATCTGACTGGAGGAGAAATAGGACATGTGGGTGAGGGAATATTAGCTAATTAAATATTGGAATATTTAATTACACGTGCACATGGATCAATTGAATTATTTTTGGTATTAATTCAATTTTGGAGGAAATAGACAATTTAAATAAATATTAGGATTTATTTAAATATGGAGAATGAGAAGAATTAATTAAATAATTTGGTATTATTTAATTTAGAATGATTTTAGAAGAATTTGGATGATTTAATTAAATAAATGATTTTATTTAATTTTTGGAGAAATATGAATCAAATAAATAAATTGATTTATTTAATTATTGATAGAGGAATTTAAAATGAAATAAATAAATTTGCAGAAGTGTGTGCAAACCTAACAATATGTATGCAGAAATATCAGACCCTAGATGTCTCAATCAAGGGAAGATCAACAACTTGCTTTGAATCAATAAACACATACAACTTCACCTCAAGGAGATGATAACAAATGAAGACTTACATGAACAAGAAGGTGAATCACCAATTTCCGTGGAGGATCTCCAAGATCGATGTTGGAGGCTTCAACCCTTCTCCTGATCATGCAAAGGGTGTACAAACCCTAGGAAGAGCAAGATAGTCTCAAGATCTTGATTCCTAATCTCCATCCATTGTCTCCATGATAGAAAATATAGAATGCTTTTGAAAGCTTCAACAAGTCACTGATCTTCAATGGAAATTTTGGTAGAGTTTTGGCATCAAGCTTGCATAAGATTTGTGTACGTTAAAATGATTATCAAATGTCTTTTTATATCTAGCTTCAGGGTAATTCAAATTTTGAAATAACGTCTTGATATCGCACGAAAAACAAGAATTTGAAAACGGAAGTCTGGTCAATGGAAAATTCTCTGCAAAGCTTTGGTATCATGGAAGATTAAACAAAGGAAGCAAATAACATATGTGATGACTAGTGTGTCGTGGGTGAGGGGTATGTAAGCACTTGCAACCATCAAACATTCAAGGAATATGCCATTAATAACAACCAATGAGCTTTGAAAGGTCTTTTTGTGGGTTATCCAAGCTCCTCTGGAGTTTGTTGAAAAGGGGCTGAGGGACGTAAGCAAATAAAATAAGTTGGTGTAAAGTCAAAAGGAGGGAAGTGGGAGATTGACAGTCAACTGGATGCAGAGCTTTTCTTTATCACTGGATATATCTGGTGCTCGCTAAATTCCCCGCTTTGTCCTATCACCCTCATTTTTTCCACAAAATCCAACGACTTGTGAAAGCTTTGCACATATCCTGTATCATGTAAAACTCCTACAAACCTGCAAATAAATTGGATGTCCATAAAAATGATGAATGATAAAGGAATTTTGTCAGATGTGTTGCAATTTCTTGTTAGACATACATGCAAAATGTGGAGGCATAGACAAGACACGTGAACTATTGACAAAATATCTTCAAGAAATGTAATCTCATGGAATGCCTTGATTACAAGACATATGAAACATACATTTAATTTCCTCATCCATCACTTGCTGCCGTAATGATATCCTATGAGGAGTAGATGTATTTCCTTGTGGTGAAGTAGCTATTGAATACAAGAGACGACAAATTCTTATTTTTTTATGATGTTTGGAAGATTGGGCTATGGGCATGTCTATATAATAAGAGTATAGTCTTGTGAGCATTACCATGAGCTGTGGTGGTTAGTAGTAGAGAAATCATGGACTTTGAAGTATAAACGATGTAAGCTTTATATTGAGTTAATTTAAGAAAAGTGGAAGGAAACTATACATAAGGCTGCTAGGATTTATGAGCTTATGACTGTCACACATGACTATATACAGCTATAACAGCCACAAGATAGTCAACTCCATTGCCAGAGTTTTGCAAATGGGACAACCATGAACATCAAGGATTATCAACAACAGTCACAGAGAAATCAATTTTCACTAAATTTCCTTCAAGCTTCCATGCTAGTTATAAGGATAGTCATCATCATGTTATGAACATATTTACTAGTTCAATTTCAAACTTTGCATCCTTGTTTCCAAAAATATTATCCCCTTGCACATGTTCATCAAACTATTATCATTGTTATGAATAAAGGAAAGCACCATTACATTATGAATGAGATCATTGCAACAGTAAAGACGATGATCAACACAATTTAATGAGATCATTCCTTGGACATGATATCTAGTTCTCCATTTACTACAAAGGCTATATTATGATTGAAGAAGTTATGTAGAAAAGAAATGTTGAGGTCTCGAAAAGTAATAGGTTCACCATTGCATGCAAGTATGCTTAAGAAGGGTGTTATGTTGTTGTCCTAAAGAGTTTAAAACAATCTCTAACTGTCCCAAAATCAGTCTCAAACTTATGACAGTCCAACAGACCAATGGAACCTATGATTTTGCCATGTTTTGAAGATAGGAAGGTGGTGTAGGATCCCAAGGACAGTGGATAATTGAAGTTCACCTAAAATAGTCAGAAATCAGTCCCAAATTGTCCTTGAACAGTCATGTACAATTAGGATAGCCATGACTACATTTTGAGTTTTAATTGCATACTTGTGGAATTCAGATGGAGATAAATAATGAGTCTAAGGGAGATGATCATGATTAGATAAGTGAAGAACATGACTTCCCTAATCCTCATGACTACATTTTGAGTTTTAATTGTATACTTGTGGAATTTAGATGGAGATAGAGAATGAGTCTAAGGGAGACGAGCATGATGAGGTAAGTGAAGAACATGACTTCCCTAATCCTTGAGACTACCTCGAAAATTATTCAAACAAGTTCCAAAACTGAATTTGACAATTCAGAAAACCTAGGACAATCACAAACATTTTAGATCCCTATCGATGATAATGAAGGAAGAAGTGGTAAAATTATGACGGGATGGATGAATGACGAATATAATCAAGAAAGAGACTGTCTTAACTTGAAAAATTGCCCTTGGAGCTATCCAAACATGCTTGGAATTGATTTTTGTAAACTCAAAAATTCTGGGACAATCATAATGCATTAATTTTTTGTTTTTTTTCACCTATACAGTGGATGCAAAAGTCATTTTTAACTTGATGGAAGGCTTAAGAAAATAATGAATATGGAAGGTGAAAGTGGATACAGAAAGAAACTGAGAAAATCATGAGAAAACATCCAACTTGTGAAGTTGCCTGTGGCAAAAAATTTGACAACAGGCTGCCCTTGATTAACCTATGGCTTAAATCTAATATATATATATTTTTAAATGCGCCTGGTAAACTTTTTAACATGACTGGCGACGCTGGTGCGACACGCCCTCCGGCTCCACGCGAATGCTTTTGCCCGGAGCAATGAACCGGTGAGGCCACAACATGGGGGACCTCATCCCCTAGCAAGAACACTTCAAACCCGCGAGCTCATTGGCCCAGCGAAGGCGTAAAGCCTTGTGAGCTCGTTGGCCCAGCGGGGGTTTGAACTCTGGTGGCCACCACTACAACCGAGTGACTTAACCACTGAACCATGCCGTCATCGGCAAATCTAATATATTTTGAACACTATATCTGAAATTGATTTATTTATGATGGAATTTATGTTGGTTTTGTTGGTTGTAAGTTCAAGAAACTCAAGACTTGAGGGGATTAGTTAGAATTATCTTAGAAGAATGAAAAACCTAGAGACATCATGTTGTCCTAGTCATGGAAAAGTGTGATTTTCCTGTTCAAATCACTATTGTACATGTAAGAGAAAGTCATTATGATGTCTAAGATGTTGGAAATAAGTTCCAGGAGCTAGAAGACTTAAGAGATTACAACTACATCTTGTTGTTCCTACAGATCCAGTCCAATGTCCAGGACATGTGCATAGTTGTTCCAGCAGTCCATCCATCAAAAGTTGTACCCAACAAGCATCTAGTTGGATATGCCTTCATATAAAATGTGCCACACACTCCTCTTGACCAGTCAACTCATTGGAAAAGTGATTTGTCCCATTAGATAACTCAAAAAGTTGCTATTTCATCTTGTTCTCATGAGCTAAAAAGTTGTTTTTTCGTCTTTTTCCTACAAGACAAAAGCAAATCCAGGATTGTAACTGCACATCATCCAAATTAAATGTTGTGTAATCTGGTCCATTGGTTTTGAGTCAACCTCCACCATTCATTCAAAAACTTGGTATGGAGCCTCCTCTATATAAGGGGCTGCCATTTCTCTCATTGTAATAGATTATTGATGTCAAATTGTTGACACTCTGCCATTTGAAGTTAATACAAAGAAAGTTTCTACAATTTTCCTAAGAATTTGTTTATTTGTGTTATTTATTTGGTTCTCATGGTTCTCTTCATGAGCTAAAATTAGTTAATTGTACTTTTGTAATGTTAATGGTTTGTTGAAGGTATCTGATGAACACTCTAGTCCATACTATTAGTATCTTGCTGATTGTAAGTTGCTGTGTATAGCTAGCCTAGGCCATTAAATTGAGCTTAGTTCAATTGCATTTCATAAGTTAAATCACACCCTAGTTTGGGTATTTGATGAATGAATGTGATTTGAAAATCTTTTATCTCCATTGAAGATAGCACAATTTTTTGCAGCACTGTAGCATTCTGGTAGCTTGGTAAAACATAAAGTGGTTAACTTAGGAATGTTTGTCTACCATCAATAAGCTTTTCATTGTGAATGTCGCTTAGGATCTTCTTTCTAACCCTTCACTGATTTTCATTTTCTTTTACAAAGTTATTAGATTTAGGTTTTCAAGCAACACCCATATTCTAAATCTGCTGAAAGTATCATAGGGGGTAAATCATAAAACACACAACAAAAATTTTACACAGAAAATAGAATGTTCTTTTATTGCTTTGGACAACTCGTTATATTACAAAAGCTCAAATACAATCAAGGGATGAATCCTCCACATGCTGCAACACACTACAACTTCCCTATATCCAAACTCTAGAATCATTTGCCTTTTGTAACCCCAAATCAGCTAGGGTTTTTGTTTTCTTGCCTTTTCTTGATTCTACACTTTCCCCCTTATCTCTACTACTATGGAGGGTTCCAAAAAATAGTTATTAATAGCCTTTTTGGCAGCCTCTAGCTAAATTTCAAAATTTGCTTCTCCCTCCAAAAATAGGTCAACTTCCGGGAGCCATAACTTTTGATCTAAGTGTTCGATTGATGAACTGTTTGAAGCGCCGAAAATCTCGTGGAGTACTCTATCTGCTAATTATCTGCTTTGTTGATTTTGCCCATTTTCAGGCCCGTATAGGGCCATTTAGTGCCTCAAATCTAAATTTGAATAATTTTCAAGCATTTTTCAGGAAACATAAACTTTAATATCTTTCAGCTCACCAATTATCTCTGCGTGATTCATTCTCCAAATGTATTATTTTTCATTTACGAAGCTTCCTACAAATTTTTGCTTCAATCCATGCCCAAATGCAAACTTTCCAAAAATAGCAATTTGGAAAAACTGAAAGTTCTACATCATTATTCAAACGATTATTAAACCAACAACACTAATTTCGAAAAGAAATTAAAAAAACATCAACTATTTTGAAACATCATCTTTTTTTGGGTGATGCAAGATTGCCCTTAGACCACTAGATGCTCCTACATCAAAAGATCTGAAAAAAATTTCACCCCCTAAGTTTTAGGATAAAAACCATAGGAGAACAAAATATTAAAGGGTAAAAAGACAATTAAACAAGAAGAAAAACCAATTGTTTCATTACCTCAAAAAGTAATATTAAGACACTGAAACTCACATTAGCCATGACTTGGGTCAAACCAAAAAAATAAAACAAGTGAAAGATACTCGAATAACTAAACCAAAAATGAAGAAACCTTCAGCAATACATGATTTTCCTTTTGGTTGTGGTCACAATACTCCTACTATAAGTAGGGAAACATTGATAGAGTACTTTCAAGTACATCTCGTTGGTGATACTTCAGATATCAATTTTGATGAAAAAGACCCAAAAGAAATAGAATTTGACTATGATTTTACATGTTATAATGAGACTTTTTGTAAATAACAAAATTGTGTAATCAACTATGTGAATGATTAAATGAATCAAGAAATCATGTTTAATGCTTTTTGAGCAAGTTCTCTAACTAAGCCTAAATTGTGGAAATCTATTTGTAGTGTAACATTTTACTCCCTTACTTGTGACTAGAATTAGTCACATAGTGCATGTAAAGTGAAATTGTAATACTTTCTTTGAGCTATTGATAAATTCTATAAATGTTTGTAAAGACCAACATTGTTTATTTATTTCATTTATGAGTAATCTAGTCATCGAATTTGACATCTATTTATCTTGTGACTTATGGTCATGCTTGATTTATTGTTAAAAAATTGAGCTCATTTTATGGCTTATTGTTGGAATAAAAATTCTTTAACTTTGTTGTTATTTTATAATTATGGTGGCTATGCTACAATATTTCAATTGTTGGTCATGTATCGTGTGTTCTCTATAATTTCCATAATGGACCTTTGATGGGTTGTATAATGGACTGCAAGATAACATAGACCAACTTCATGTCAAAACTCAAATATGCATCAATCAAAATGATTCCTACATGCATCCATGATGAAATTATTTCAATCATGCCGCCTTACCAACCATCTATAATCCCTCTCCCAGATAATTCTCTTTGAAATCTATAAAAGTGTTGATTCTTTCCTATCAATTTTTTAGCGAATCTTGATTAGATCTAGCATTTAAAAATATCAATTAAATCATATCATAATTCAACATTACAAAATGTCTAATCATTACTTGTAATCATTATCATTAGCACTTCAAATAATTATCAGCATAATCATAATTATTTATCCTCATTGTATACATGATAAAAGTATTTATAACTAGACATAGAAAATAAAGATTTGATAGCTTGGGTGAGGAAGATTAGCTAGGCTCGCACATCAAAACACTCACTTAACACTTCAAAGAATGCAAATTACATTAATATTTTGCAAAATCTGTAATGATTACTTGTAATCATTAGCATTAGCACGTCAAATAGTAATCAACATAATCATAATTTTTTTATTTTATGCACTATAAAAGTATTTATAACTAGATATAGGATTTATAAAGGTTTGACATCTTGGGTGAGAGAGATTAACTAGGCTGACACATCAAAATAGTCGCTAACACTTCAAAGAATGCAAATTACACGCCTCACACATTAAAACACTCACTACCACTTAAAAGAATGCAATTTACATGCCTCACACATTAAAACACTCACTAACACTTAAAAGAATGCAATTTACATGCATTACACATAAAAACACATAAAGTGAATGTCAAAACTTAAACACACATCAAAGATTTAGTGCACATACACATAATGAAGGTCAAAGTTCAAACACACTTCATCCAAGCCACAAAAGATTGAAAGTATGCAAAAAAGTTCAAGCACAAAAAAAATTTCAAATAAAATAGTCACTAACCCTTAAAGAACGCAAATTACATCATGCCTCACACACATCAAAACATAGAAAGTATAGGCCAAAGCTTGAGTGCACATACACACAATGAAGATCAAAGTTCAAACACACTTCATCCAAGCCATAATACTAACCCTTAAAAGAACGCAAATTACATCATGCCTCACACACATCAAAACATAGAAAGTATAGGCCAAAGCTTGAGTGCACATAGACACAATGAAGATCAAAGTTCAAACACACTTCATCCAAGCCACAATAATATGAGATTGAAATCATGCCAAAAAGTTGACAAAAAGTTCAAGCACAAAAAATAAATTCAAATAAAATACTCACTAATCCATAGAAGAACGCAAATTACATCATGCCTCACACACATCAAAACATAGAAAGTATAGGCCAAAGCTTGAGTGCACTTACACACAATGAAGATCAAAGTTCAAACACACTTCACCCAAGCCACAATAATAAGAGATTGAAATCATGCCAAAAAGTTGACAAAAAGTTCAAGCACAAAAAAAAAATTCAAATAAAATACTCACTAACCCTTAAAAGAACGCAAATTACATCATGCCTCACACACATCAAAACATAGAAAGTATAGGCCAAAGCTTGAGTGCACATACACACAATGAAGATCAAAGTTGAAACACACTTCATCCAAGCCACAATACTAACCCTTAAAAGAATGCAAATTACATCATGCCTCACACACATCAAAACATAGAAAGTATAGGCCAAAGCTTGAGTGCACATAGACACAATGAAGATCAAAGTTCAAACACACTTCATCCAAGCCACAATAATATGAGATTGAAATCATGCCAAAAAGTTGACAAAAAGTTCAAGCACAAAAAAAAAATTCAAATAAGATACTCACTAACCCTTAAAAGAACGCAAATTACATCATGCCCCACACACATCAAAACATAGAAAGTATAGGCCAAAGCTTGAGTGCACATACACACAATGAAGATCAAAGTTCAAACACACTTCATCCAAGCCACAATAATATTAGATTGAAATCATGCCAAAAAAGTTGACAAAAAGTTCAAGCACAAAAAAAAAAATTCAAATAAAATACTCACTAACCCTTAAAAGAATGCAAATTACATCATGCCTCACACACATCAAAACATAGAAAGTATAGGCCAAAGCTTGAGTGCACATACACACAATGAAGATCAAAGTTCAAACACACTTCATCCAAGCCTCAATAATAAGAGATTGAAATCATGCCAAAAAGTTGACAAAAAGTTCAAGCACAAAAAAAAATTCAAATAAAATACTCACTAACCCTTAAAAGAACGCAAATTACATCATGCCTCACACACATCAAAACATAGAAAGTATAGGCCAAAGCTTGAGTGCACATACACACAATGAAGATCAAAGTTCAAACACACTTCATCCAAGCCACAATAATAAGAGATTGAAATCATGCCAAGAAGTTGACAAAAAGTTCAAGCACAAAAAAAAAAAAATTCAAATAAAATACTCACTAACCCTTAAAAGAACGCAAATTACATCATGCCTCACACACATCAAAACATAGAAAGTATAGGCCAAAGCTTGAGTGCACATACACACAATGAAGATCAAAGTTCAAACACACTTCATCCAAGCCACAATAATAAGAGATTGAAATCATGCCAAAAAGTTGACACTGAACAAAGTCAAAAATACAACACACAAAAGTTCAAGAACAAAAAATTATTCATCCAAACAAACACAAAATGAGTCAATTCTCACACTTCAAAAAACACAAATAAAATGCGAAAGAACATTTAAAAGAACACAAACTACATGTCTCACACAATAAAACCCACAAATTGAATGTCCAAACTCACACACCTCAAAACACACAAAGTGACTCTCAAAACTAATATACACCTCAAAATGCACAAATTAAAGGCCAAAGCTCAAGCACACACTAAATGCCAAAGTTCATATACACCTCAAAATTCACAAACTAAATGCCAAAGCTCAAGCACACACACAATGGAGTTCACACTAAACACGTTCTTCATCCAAACCACAATAAGAAATCTAAACTTTAAACAAACATAAAGTGAGCCAATTCTCACACTTCACATAACACAAATTAAATGCTAAATTCACACAACACTTCAAAGAACACATTTTCATGACTCACACATCAAAACACACAAAGTGTTCATGTTCAAACTCACACGCCTCAAAACACACAAAGTGAATCTCAAAACTCATATACACTTCAAAATGCACAAACTAAAGGTCAAAGTTCAAGCTCATACATTCTTTATCCGAACCACAATAAGAAATCTAATGTTTAAACAAACATAAAGTGAACCAATTCTCACACTTCACAAAACACAAATTAAATGCTAAACTCACACATCAAAACAACACACAAGGTGAATGTCAAGCTAGAATAAGTAAATGCCAAAAATAAAACACACAAACTAAATGCCAAAACTCACACTCCTCAAAATTAAAATATACTTCATCCAAGCCACAGTAAGTAAATGCCAAAAATAAAACACACAAATTAAATGCTAAACTCACACATCCAAACAACACACAAAGTGAATGTCAAGCTAGAATATGTAAATGGCAAAAATAAAACACATAAACTAAATGCCAAAAATAAAACACATAAACTAAATGCCAAAACTCACACTCCTCAAAATTAAAATATACTTCATCCAAGCCACAGTAAGTAAATGCCAAACCTCACATACCTCAAAACACAAAGTGAATGCCAAAACTCATATACACCTCAAAACACACAAACTAAAAGCCAAAGCTCAATCACATATAGAATGGTTCACACTAAACACAAAAACACACTAAGTAAAAGCCAAAGCTAAAACATTCTTCATCCTAACCACAATAAGAAATCTAAAGTTTAAATAAACATAAAGTGAGCCAATTCTCACATTTCACAAAACACGAATTAAATGCTAAACTCACATGACACTTCAAAGACCACAAATTGCATGGCTCACACATCAAAACACATAACACACAAAGTAAATGTCAAAACTTAGAGACATCAAAACACAAAGTAGAGAGCAAAGCTCAATTGCACACACACAATGAAGGTCAAAATTAAACATACTTCATCCAAGCCACAATAATAAGTTGAAAATAACTGCCAAAAAAACATGCACACTTACTGAAAGCCAAAATTCTCACTTCAAAAAAAGAAATTAAATTCCAAAGATCAAAGATTAAATTAAAATCACAAAAACTTAACTCAAAAACACTCAAATCAAATAAAATGAATGTCAAAATTTTAGTTACACTTCATCCAAACCATAAGAAATTCTAAAAAAACTACAAATTTTGCACTAAATAGTTTGTCTAAATCATAAGAAATAGTATTAAACATACTTCATCCAAGCCACAATAATAAGTTGAAAATAACTGCCAAAAAAACATGCACACTTACTGAAAGCCAAAATTCTCACTTCAAAAAAAGAAATTAAATTCCAAAGATCAAAGATTAAATTAAAATCACAAAAACTTAACTCAAAAACACTCAAATCAAATAAAATGAATGTCAAAATTTTAGTTACACTTCATCCAAACCATAAGAAATTCTAAAAAAACTACAAAGTTTGCACTAAATAGTTTGTCTAAAGCATAAGAAATAGTTTACACACACACACAAAGAGCTCAAAGTTTAAAGTTCACAAAGCAAGCCAATAATCCTCACACTCTAAAAAAACACAAATTAAATGTGAAAGTTAACTCACACAACACTTCAAAGAATATAAATTGCACTACTCTACGCCTCTAAACATACAAGCGCAATGAATTTCAAAGTTTGACAAAAACACTTCATCCAAGCCTCAATAAGGATGTAGAAAGTAAATGCCAAACTTAAAACATGTAATGAATGCCAAAATTCTCACTTCAAAAAAACATGCACACTTACTAAAATCCAAAATTCTCACTTCATAAAACACAAATTAAATTCCAAAGATCAAAGATTAAATTAAAATCACAAAAACTTAACTCAAAAACACTCAAATCAAATAAAATTAATGTCAAATTTTTAGTTACACTTCATCCAAACCATAAGAAGTTCTAAACAACTACAAAGTTTGAACTAAATACTTTGTCTAAAGCATGAGAAATAGTTTACACACACACACACACACAAAGAGCTCAAAGTTTAAAGTTCACAAAGCAAGCCAATAATCCTCACACTCTAAAAACACATAAATTAAATGTGAAAGTTAACTCACACAACACTTCAAAGAATATAAATTGCACTACTATACGCCTCTAAACACACAAACACAATGAATTTCAAAGTTCAACAAACACACTTCATCCAAGCCTCAATAAAGATGTAGAAAGCCAATGCCAAACTTAAAAACACATAATGAATGCCAAAATTCTCACTTTGAAAAATACAAATAAATTTCAATGATCCCACTATAAAACCACAAAAAGTAAATGCTATAGTTAACTCACACAACACTTCAAAAAATTTGAATTGAGTGTCTCACACACATCAAAACACACAAAGTGAAAACACATATAAAAACACCCAATGTTCAAACATAAGAAATAAAATTCAAATTTTTAAAAAATTCCATGAATCCATAAATAGTTGTTCATCCAAACCACAATTATGAGAAACACAATTCATCTAAAAGCAAAAGAATAGTTTCAAAACACAAAATGAAGACCAAACTCAAAAGGACACACATAATAAAGGTCGGTCCAAACCACAAAGTCCAAACAATTTTGAATTGAATGTCTCACACACGTCAAAACACCTAATGTTCAAACATAAGAAATAAAATTCAAAGTTTTAGAAAAGTTTCATCAACCCATAAAAGGTTGTTCATCCAAACCACAATTATGAGAAACACACTTCATGTAAAGCATATGAATAGTTTCAACACACAAAGTGAAGGCCAAACTCAAAAGCACACACATAATAAAGGTCAAAGTCCAAACCACAATAAGAAGTCAAAGTTAGACAATATCCAACATAGAATAAATCCAAACTCAAGTCCACATACACACTATGAAGGTCAAGGTTCAAACACACTTCCAAATGATAGGATGCTCAAGGTTCAAACACAAAAAACATACAAAATGAAGGGTAAAGTACATATACTTCATCAACACACTTCATCTTCATTCAAACCATACAAAATACACACCATAAAAAGTCTGCCATGTATTCAACACACATATGAGAAACATACTTCATCTAAAGCATAAGAATAGTTTCAACACACAAAGTGAAGGCCAAACTCAAAAGTACACACCTAATAAAGGTCAAAGTCCAAACTACAATAAGAAGTCAAAGTTAGACAATATCCAACACAATCAAGCCAAACTCAAGTCCACATACACACTATGAAGGTCAAGGTTCAAACACACTTCCAAATGATAGGATACTCAAGGTTCAAACACAAAAAACATACAAAATGAAGGGCAAAGAACATATACTTCATCAACACACTTCATCTTTATTCAAACCATACAATATACACACTATAAAAAGTCTAACATGTATTCAACACACATATGAGAAACATACTTCGTCTAAAGCATAAGAATAGTTTCAACACATAAAGTGAAGGCCAAACTCAAAAGCACACACATAATATAGGTCAAAGCCAAAATCACAATAAGAAGTCAAAGTTAGACAATATCCAACACACAATCAAGCCAAACTCAAGTCCACATACACACTATGAAGGTCAAGGTTCAAACACACTATGAAGGTCAAGGTTCAGACACACTTCCAAATGATAGGATACTCAAGGTTCAAACACAAAAAACATACAAAATGAAGGGCAAAGAACATATACGTCATCAACACACTTCATCTTTATTCAAACCATACAAAATACACACCCTAAAAAGTCTACCATGTATTCAACACATATATGAGAAACACACTTTATCTAAAGCATAAGAATAGTTTCAACACACAAAGTGAAGGCCAAAATCAAAAGCACACACATAATAAAAGTCAAACTCCAAACCACAATAAGAAGTCAAAGTTAGACAATATCCAACATACAATAAAGCCAAACTCAAGTCCACATACACACTATAAAGGTCAAGGTTCAAACACACTTCCAAATGACACAATAAAACATACAAAATCAAGGGCAAAGTACATATACTTCATCAACACACTTCATCTTCATTCAAACCATACAAAATACACACTATAAAAAGTCTACCATGTATTCAACACACACATGAGAAACACACTTTATCTAAAGCATAAGAATAGTTTCAACACACAAAGTGAAGGTCAAACTCAAAAACACACACATAATAAAGGTCAAAGTGCAAACTACAATAGGAAGTCAAAGTTAGACAATATCCAACACACAATGAAGCCAAACTCAAGTCTAATTACACACTATGAAGGTCAAGGTTCAAACACAATTCAAAATGATAAGATGCTCAAGGTTCAAACACAAAACGTACAAATACTTCATCAACACACTTCACCTTTATTCAATCGATACAAAATACACACCATAAAAAGTCTACCACGTATTCAACACACATATGAGAAACACACTTTATCCAAAGCATCAGAATAGCTTCAACACACAATGTGAAGACCAAACTCAAAAGCACATACATAATAAAGGTCAAAGTCCAAACCACAATAAGAAGTCAGAGTTTGACAGTATCCAACACACAATGAAGCTAAACTTGAGTCCACATACACACTATGGAGGTAAAGGTTTAAACACACTTTCCAAATGATAGGATGCTTAAGGTTAAAACACAAAAAGTACAAATAGTTCATCAACACACTTTATCTTCATTAAAACCATATAAAATACACACCATAAACAATCTATCATGTATTCAACACACATATGAGAAACACAATTCATCTAAAGCATAAGAATAGTTTCAACAAACATAGTGAAGGCCAAACTCAAAAGCACACACATAATAAAGGTCAAAGTCCAAACCAAAATAAGATGTCAAAGTTAGACAATATCCAACACACAATGAAGCTAAACTCGAGTCCACATACACACTATGAAGGTCAAGGTTCAAACACAATTCTAAATGATAGGATGCTCAAGGTTCAAACACAAAAGACATACAAAATGAAGGACATATACTTGATCAATACACTTCATCTTCATTCAAACCATACAAATTGCACACCATAAAAAGTCTACCATGTAATCAACACACATATGAGAAACACACTTCATCTAAAGCATAAGAATAGTTTCAACACACAAAGTGAAGGCCAAACTCAAAAACACACATAATAAAGGTCCAAACCACAATAAGAAGTCAAAGTTAGACAATATCCAACACATAATGAAACTGAACTCAAGTCCACATAGACACTATGAAGGTCAAGGTTCAAACACACTTCCAAATGATGATGCTCAAGGTTCAAACACAAAAAACAAACAAAATGAAGGGCAAAAGTACATATTCTTCATCAACATACTTCATATTCATTCAAAACCGTACAAATACACACCATAAAAAGTCTACCATGTATTCAACACACATATGAGAAACACACTTCATGTAAAGCATAAGAATAGTTTCAACACACAAAGAGATGGTCAAACTCAAAAACACACACATAGTAAAGGTCAAAGGCCAAACCACAATAAAAAGTCAAAGTTAGACAATATCCAACACACAATGAAGCCAAACTCAAGTCCACATACACATTATGAAGGTCAAGGTTCAAACACACTTCCAAATGATAGGATGCGTAAAGTTCCAACACAAAAAACATAGAAAATGAAGGGAAAAGTACATATACTTCATGAACACACTTCATCTTCATACATTCCATACAAAACACACCATAAAAAGTCTACTATGTATTTAACACACATATGAGAAACACACTTATTCTAAAGCACACGCCATAAAAAGTCTACCATGTATTCAACACACATATTACAAACACACTTATTCTAAAGCATAAGAATAGTTTCAATACAAGGCCAAACTCAAAAGCACACACATAATAAAGGTTGAATTCCCAACCACAATAAGAAGTCAAAGTTAGACAATATCCAACTCACAAACAAAAAGTACACATACTTCATCAACACACTTCGTCTTAATTCAAATCATACAAAATACACACCATAAAAAGTCTACCATGTATTCAACACACATATAAGTCATATAAGGTTAAAAAATAATACCTACACTAATATGAAGTGGATCACACTTAATAGTAAAAACACATAAAAACCTTAGTTCCAAATAAAAGTAGCACAATAGGTAAAAAGAGAAAATGGATGTAAAAAGTTCACATACTTCATAAATAGCCTAAGATATAGCCATCAAAACACATCTAGTTGGATGCTTAAAAATTCACAATTAAAAATGTAAACAGATAAAACCCATAAATAAGAACACATTTAGCACAATGCATATAGTCCAATAAACACATGCAAATGGATGTAAAAAAGTTCACATAGTATGCTCAAGGTTGAAACACAAAAATATATATAAAATGAAGGGCAAAGCTCACTACATATACTTCATCACACACCATATAAAAGTTCACATACTTCATCTATAGCTCAACATGGATTTTAAAATTTTCACACTTACTATTATTGTCACACTTCATCTATAATAAGTGGATGCATAGTTCAAACACATAAAAGTCATGATAATTGAACATATTTCATAATATAAAAATGAAAACATATAAGGATGTAAAAAATTCACTTCATAAAAAGAAAATGTAGATTAAAATTAAAAATTAGTCTTCTATCCATCCTCCTTCACACTACATAAATAGGTAGTAAATTAAAAATGTAAAATTAAATTAATTTTTAAAAGCATAATTTTTTTGTGGATTGAATTAAGCTTATTAAGTTAGCTCAACAAATTAAAATGAAATAAAACTTTCAAAGATATCAAAAGAAAATTTCAAGATTTAAATTTACACACTTTCATAATAATACCATTCAAACTCTAAAAATACTTTATTATTAGTTCACCTCAAAGTGGTACAAAAATTAATTCAAACTATTACAAAGATTCTAATAACATAGTAACATAGTCTACTTTAAAAATAATCTAATGAAACAATCTACTTGGAACCATTAATAATTCATTTTAACAAAATAATCCAATGAAATTTTCTTATAATACTATCTACTTAAAACTATTAGAAAAATGATATAACAAAATAATTCAATAACTTTTTTAATAAAATAATCCGTCCAGCAAAAATATTGATCCACAAATTTTATAGAAAGATTATTGTATAAAAATTATCTACTTAGAACCATTTCAAAAATAATATAATAAACTAATTCACTAACTTTTCTAATAAAATAAAGATTGGTCCACTTTATACAATGTGTTAATAATCCACATCTACAGCAGGAAAATATTCTAATAGAACAGTCCACTTCATACAAAGATTAATAGTCCACTTTAAAAGTGGACTAACAAAACAGTCCACTGACTTTGTAAATACAACAGTTAGTTCAACAATTCAATTAAAATGTCTAAATAAAACCTTTTATTTGATAGAGATTAGACATTTCTTAAAACTACTACTGATAATCTACTGATAATCAATTTCTGACGATCTCATCAAAACTGTTAGGGCACCAAGAACGTTTAACTGCACCAACCCACTCAAAAAGACATTATCTTTAAATAATAAATAATGAAGGTTTAAACCCTACCCTATTTTGAGAAAAGATTTCAGTAAAAATAATTCTAGATATACTTTAAAGGGAAAAAAAAATAGTCTCAAAATTAATAATGTAATTTTATCTAAATGTAATTATACCTGAACAAACTATAAGATTAAAATAATATTCTAAATTTGAAGCGACCCTCTAGCACACAAAATTAGATATATATTAACTTTAAGCAACCCTACACTACACAAAATTAGATACACATACACAAAATTAGATAGATATACTACCTTCCATTCCCCTGTTTGCCGCTTCGAATTCATTATTCCCATATTTCGCTGGCAGCCCACCCTTTCCCGTACAGTGAACAATATGCTAATTAATAGCAATCAGAGGAAAAAAAACTTAGAGCTTTACTTCGTTTCTAAGCAACACAATCTTATGCAAAATAATTTCCTAAACCCTGACATAAAATAGCAGAGCCTTAATCTTAATGTGGGGAAAACAGCATTCAAGACCAAGCAAGGCTTGTATGAGGTACAACATTTCCTACCATTTGGATTGTGCAATGCTCCAGCTACCTTAATAAGTGTGATTGTCTATTTAGATGATATATTGGTTTTTAGTAGAACATAGGAAGAACATATTTCTCATCTCAAGCAAGTACTACAAGTGGTGAAGAAGAACAAGTTGCTTTTAAATGGGAAAAAGACTGAGTTTGCAAGAACATCACTTCTTTATCTTGAACATGTGGTGGAGAATGGTGAAACCAAGATTGAGATTATTGTGGATTAGCCAAAGCCCACATTTATTTCAGAGACTTGGAGTTTTGTTGGGGCCATCCAATACATGTGTAAGTTTGTGAAATCTTTCTCCTATGTTGCTGCTCCTTTACATGTCATCACAGATGCTAGGAAATGTTTTCATTGAGTTACAGAACAGCAGTGTGCATTTGAAGAACTCAAGTGCAAAATCAATCATGCACTCGTACTTGTTTTTCCCAATCTTCAGCAACCTTTTGTTGTTGACACTGATGCTAGTGATAATGCTATAGGAGTTGTTTTGTTGCAGGAAGAAGACTGGTTTGCTATCAAAGGCACTGTCCTAAACTATAGTACATATGACAAGTAGTTGTATGGTTTGGTCTCTGCAATGAAGAAGTGGAAACACGATCTCATGGGCAAGGAAACAACAGTGCAAACAAATCATCAACCACTCCAATAAGAAAGCAAAATTACAAGAAGAAGACAGTGCTCAGTAGAGCAACTACAAGACAGCCATAGAACTCCACAAAGTACAACCCAGCAAAGAACAGAACTGAAAAATACAGCTCCTGTAGAAAAAAACATCAGTCCTGTAGCCTAAACAGTCCTGTGCCATACCCCTTGGACAGAATCAGCCCTGAAATATAATTGCAGCACCATAAACAGAAAGAGACCATTGTGGCGTGACAAGATTTAAGACAGTTTCAATTGGTGATCAAATATAAGTGGGGCGTGACTAACATGGTGGCTGATCAGTTGTCAAGACCAAGACTGGCACTTCTTTCAGTGGTTAGTACCCTTACTTTGTTGGAGATATTTGCTAAGGAAGTTTCTATTGATGGCTATTTGCTAAGGAAGTGGCCAATTTTGAGCCAAATCTTGATTATTTCTTCAAGATGGGCTCCTCTACAAAGTGGGAAAGTTGTACATACATAAAGAGAATGTTGTTATTTATGCAGGAGGCTCATACCTTGAGAGTTGCAGGGCATTGTGGAGTATCTAAAACAGTTTCAAACCCTCGGCCTTATGTTTATTTTCCTATGTGCAAGAAGATTTGTCAAACTTCATTAGGCATAAGTAAGCCAAGCAACTGGAAACTTGGAATACCAGCCTGGCAGCCACTACCCCTGGCTACTAGACCATGAGAGAGCGTCTCCAAATATGGGTTACTTTACAAAGGGGGTTAAGTTATAGAACCTAAGGAGAAGGTTGTTATTTATGCATGAGGCTCATACCTCGAGAGTTGCAGGACATTTTGGAGTATTCTAAAATAGTTTCAAACCTTCAGCTTTATGTTTATTGGCCCGTGACAGGCAAGAATATGTGTCAAAATTCATTAGGGGCTGCAAGTTATGTATCATAAGCAAGACAAAGCAACTGGAAACTTGGACTACCCGTGGCTACTAGACTATGCAAGAACATCTCCATGGATTTTATGGGTGGTCTTCCAATGTCCAAGCATGACTACCTATTTGTAGTGGTATACCAATTCAGAAAGATGTGTGTGTTAATTGCATACAAGAACAACTTGAAGGGAAGGGATGCGGCTGAGTTGTTCTTCAACCATGTGCCGGTTCATTTTGGACTTCTAAAGAGCATCATAACAGATAGGGATACTGTCTTTTTGGAAAAGTGTTGATGACTAACAAGCTGGCTGATATGTTGTCAAGACAGATTTAACCCTAAACAAACCTTATTAAACTCATAGAAGTCTTTTTTCTGAAATCGCAGATTTAACCCTAAGCCAGAAAAAATAATAGAACCTTAGTCTTCTTTCTGAAATGGCACGATTTAACCCTAACCCAGAAAAATTAATATAACCTTAGTACCTTAGTCTTCTTTCTGAAATGGCAGATTTAACCCTAAGCTAGAAAAATTAATATAACCTTAGTCTTCTTTCTGAAATGGCAGAAACGGAAAAAGATTCAAAACACTGGAAAATGCATATCTCCACATTGGGCGAAACTTCAGCATAGAAAATGGCAGATTTAACCCTAAGCTAGAAAAAATAATATAACCTTAGTCTTCTTTGTGAAATGGCAGAAATGGAAAAAGATTCAAAACACTGAAAGATGCATATCTCCACATTGGGGGAAATTTTATGCAGAAATTTGTAAACTAATAATCTGAAAAATTTGAGAGCATAGAAAATAAAATTCAAACAATAAAATTTAAAATCATACTTACCAGATGCATCCTGTCCCATTTGTCTGGTTTCATTCCAGGGCTTTAATTCAAATTTCTTTACAATCCACTACTCACAAAAAGCATGTAAACAGACAGAGCACGGCCGTACTACATAAAATCCCAGCCCGAAAAAGGAAACACAATACAAAATACAAATGCAGAAACCAGAAACGAAAAGTCTCAAATCAAAAACCAAAACACAAATTGAAGAATTCACGAATTTAAAAACAAAACATGATATGAACTAAAAAAAAAATCAATGGAATAATACTGTAATATTAGGTATTTATAGAGCATGGCCAGGCCTCAACATGCTCTTCAACGGCTCTCCCACACTCCATTGGAGCTCTGTCCTAAAATTAGAATGAACTTGGTAGATGACTATCACATGATGTCAGCCCATAAATTATAAAAAAAAAAAAAAAAAAAAGTTTATGAGATCTTTCAATTTTGTAAAAAGATTTTTATTAGTTGCCTTGAGAGGTAGATTATTATTGTATCTTAGAAATTAATTTTTAAATTAGTCTATAGTTAGTTTATTTATTATAGTTTTATTATTATGTTTATTATTTCATCTTACCAATTTTTAAATATAATTTTTTTATTATATATTGTTAGAAGGACAATAAGATTCAATTTTGCAATATATTGCTTAATAAGTTCTATTGTTATGTTAGCTATCTAATTTTATTTTTTCTTGTAACTACTTGTTATTTTGTTACTAGGGAGAAAATGGGGAGTATCAGGGCCTAGTAATAGCTGAGTGGATGGGTTGAGGCTCAGCAAAAGTTGACACATAAGTTCTCAATGCTTTGTGGTATTTAAAACATGCGAACACTAAATAAATATAATGGACTCACCACTTATGTCAACAATGACCTCATATGGCACAGTTTAATACTCTTTTTAGAATGTAAGCACACATTCATGACCACATATACAAATACCTTAAGCCAATAAAATAGCCACACCTCGAGCCAAGTGGATTTGATATTTTTGACAATGAACTCGATCTAATAAGATAGGACGAGATTTGATGTCTAGTAGATGTCTCAAACATAAAATCATAAATATTTTGGATATGAGAGCCTAAGTAAATCTAAGTTTATAATAGCCTACATCCACAAGGAGCATTGGAACATTACATAGGTGAAGTTCGAAAGTAGATGACCAAATAAATTAGGAAACCTGAGTCATGCAAGAGTCGAGAGATTGGACCATGTCAAGCACAAGATATAATGGCTAGAGTTTGTTGCACTTTAAGGAATTGGGCTGTTTAGCCTTCAACCATCAATCTTATATTGAATAATTATCATCATAGATACTTGTCTAAACTTAACATACCAAGACTAAAATAACTTGATAACCTACCTATTGTGCCTTGCACACACGCCCCATTGAATGAATGGGGACCCCCTCCCTCTGATTTGGCATAGTCTGGGTCTTTTCCTTGGAGGGATATTTGACTGACGTTGTCAAAATAATCCATTTGAGAGTCAAAATTTCAATTTTCCCTGATGGAGAGTGTTTGGGGTGCCTTAGAGTTCAAATTATTAAGTCATGAGTCTCTTTGCCAACAAGATTCAAGTCCCAAAAATTCCTTTGCATTAAAAACATGCATCACTGACCTTGGCATTGAAAACTTCACCTACTGCCAAAAGGGCTAAAATCAGATATCACTGCCTCAGCACTCAAAATTAGAGTCACCGACTTTGGTGCTAAAATCATGAACCACAGAATTTACGCTAAAAGTGGATGCTACCAACTTGCGCCAAAATTGCATGGCACTGCCTTCTGTTAGTGAGTTCCGAAACTAGTGCAAGGTTGGCACCTTCGAAATTCCCCGCCGGCACATCGTCATATCCTTTGCGCTAGATTTGTCATGCACTGACCTGCATTGAAAAGTGCCTTTACAAACTTTTGTCTAACACCTGCCAAACTCGTGTAAGTCGATGTCACTCAAATTCGACACTAAAGCCTATTGTCATTCACTTTATACATCCTACGTTGAAAACTATCCTCACTGACTTGCACTAAATATCAGTCCTCCTGCCTTAAGGTAGTAGACCCCAAAACACATGCTAGATCGGTACCCTCCCAAATCCTCGCTTCCTCAAGAGAGCCTTCCTTTTTCGCTGTCTTGTGACACCTAATTTTTCCGCATCTCTTTGTCTGTTCGTTGGGTTTGATATGTCTTGAGCTTTAGTTAAGTTTCTGATATGTTTTGACTGGGGAGGCCCCTTATTGATATGAGTTGTTTACCCTAGTTTACCCTTCGTTGGCTGAGATATCATGAGATCACATTAAGATCAAGATTGGGCCATAAATAGTTTCAATTTCTCAAAATAGGTAACCTCTGCCTTTATACAGAATGGAGACTCGGAGTTTTGAGTATAAGTTGGTCCGATATTGAAGGAAATTGTAATGACCTTGTTGTGTATTAATTAAGGGTACAAAGTATATTGTGGCTTTGAAGAGCCCAAGTTGCAGGACATTCGTGGTCAAGTGGATAATGTGGGAATCCCATGTCTGAAAGGATAAGTCCGCCAATGAACATTTTCCCCGCAAATACATTTCTCTTCAATATCTAAGGTCCACCAAATTGCCACAATCCAAACTTGTTGGAAAATATCAAATTGTGTGAATGAAGTGATGTCTTCAGGTGATGTGAAATCTACTATGCCATAACAGTTTGTAGACAGCCCTTCAAACATGAAGGATGGAAGGATTTCGCCGGTTGTTATGGTTTTAAATATGAGGTATCAAAGTACTAACTGGATATAAAAGCGGGATTTTTATGGATGACTGGAGTTTGCGAGGATTTTGTTCCCATTCGGACTTATCCATCGAGGCCCTGAACCTCCGCAATATCCCTCAATGCTCAAAATCTCCACAAATTATTTAAATTGCAGAACGTGTGAAGACAGTGCGAACATGGAGCAAGAAAGTCACCTTTGAAGAAAAGTGGACATACGTCAAAGCATAAGGGAAAGAGGATCATCGTTAGATGTTTCGGTTGTGACTACATTGTTATGGAAGCATTGACCAGGCATGTGAACCATCAGATAAAGTGTTTTGAAGGAAAGTGTCTCATTGCGGGGAATTCACCCCCAATCGGATGATATTTGGTAGACCATTGTTTCTCCGCAATGTCCAGTTAAAGACAATATTCTCGCAACTCTGGTCAATGGAAAATTCTCCGCAAATCTTTAGTATCATGGAAGCTTAAACAAAGGAAGTAAATACCATATGTGATGATTAGCGTGCTATAGGTGAGGGGTATGTAAGCAACCATCGAACATTCAAGGAACATGCTGGGTATGTGCAGGATCATCGCAGGCCAAACAGTGGCAATAGGAAAAAAATCGCATTTTTACTTAGCTAAATTCGCGACTTGGCAAAGTTTGACTTTGAAACGGATATCTGTTTTTGAATTTTTTTTGGGAAAAAGGCTTTTTACTGGTAGTCATCAATTTTCCACAGTCCATGATGTTGAGTTTGAAATGCTTCTGGATTTGACTGTGTATTATTATTTTCCTCAACATTTCGAATCACACACAGTGATCCATCATCAGGAGAAAGATAGCAAGCAAGAGAAGAGAGAACATGAATGACAGTATGCAGACTTAAGACCACTTAAAAGGAGTGAGAGAGATGTGAGGCGGAAACCAAGATCAATTAAGGGAGAAGGATAGCTGCCTATCAAACCTAGTGAAGTGAGGGACAAAGAGGAGTGGGGGACATCTAGGCACACTAAGACAAAACAAACAAAGAAAGACTAACTAGGATGAGAGGAAGACCCAAGTAAAGAAAATTAAAAAAGCAAACAAAGGAGCAAGGCCACAAATTAGAAGGGAGCAAAAAGAGGAATAACTGTAATACAATCAACCATAAAGAACAAGCCGAGGATGAAAGAGATAAGATAATTAAATAATTTAATAAATAATAAAAAAGGGGGGGGACAACTGAAGAGGTTAAATGTGAGGGATAGATTGGGAAAAGCTACATATAAAGAACAAGAGAGGGCTCCAAGTTAAAAGAGAGAGAGGGGTGAACTACGAAGGCAAAGGAGGGGGGGGGGCTAACAAAAAAGAAAGGTAAGCCAATAACTATCCAAAGGAGGAAAGAAACTAATTGGGAGAAAGCATAAGAGAGAAGAGTAAATCATAAAAGGGAAGACAAGCTACAACGACCAAATAATATATATATATATATATATAAATATATATTCACAACAAACTCCAAGCCACAAACGGAGCACCAGGGGGCAACAAGAAACAAAGGATACGGTTAAAAACCTAGAAATTAAAGAGGAGGGAGAAGGGGGCAATGAGATCCAGAGGTTGGAGACGGGAGGTTAAGCTAGGGGACAAGAGTATGAGAAACAAAAAGGTGAGAACGGGCCAAGGAGGGTAAAGAGGAGGGAGGACAAGGAGCAAAGGGAAAGGGGGGAGAGGAGCCTAGGGAGGAGAGGAAAAGGGGATGAGATGAGGGCAAAAGAGAAGGGGCAAAGACTCAATCCCACAAAAGGGGACAAGGAGGGGACAGAGGGGGGGCGGGGGCAAGAACCGATAAAGAGGGGAAAAAAGGACAAAGATAGGAGAAGGGAGAGGGGAGCTAACAAGATCAGGTCAGGAAAGAGAGGGGAGGGGTAAGAGGGGAGGATGGGGAAGAGAAATCAACTAAGAGTGAAGGAAATCATGATGGGGTAAGAGGGGAGGCTTTTTACTCTTTTTGAAAATACACCTCTTAAATCTTGGATCTCCCATCAATATATGAACCTCCTTAAAGATTGTTTCTAGTGAAGGAGGAGGGCAAATTAACATTGGTAGCTTCTTTACATATTGATCCATAAGGATTTGTTAAACACTAAGAATCATCACTAATGAATTACTCAAATAATCAATAATAAAATATTCAATTTTGTTCATCAGGTGAAATAATCACTTTTCTAGACTATGTTCCAATATTTCGGGGATAGGAATGGTGGGGCAGCAGGGGTTGTGTTTTGGATTTCATGCCCTAAATTGCTTTATGCAATCCTTCATACGATTTGATTCATGATACATGGTTTGAGAAGGATACACATGATATACCCTTACCCTCTAGTGATAAAATTATGAATGATACTTTATGTGGTGAAGCTACACCTTTGTTAATCCTTCATGACATTGTTATTCCTTGTGATGATGATGTCCTTCATGTGATATGTTAGGACATAATGCAAAGTTAACATGGCATGAACTCTCTTGGAAGGGTAAGCATGGACTATAAGAACATTGAACTAGTTGGATCTGTTAAGCTCGCCATTTATGAAAGAACCTTTTAAAAGGTTAACCTTAATTAGGTAAGGTTATGTTTTAGTGTGGTTGTTTGTGCAACAATGTGTAAATTGATGTTACTGAAGGATAAATCTAACTATAATATACTAACATTTTAATAACCATGAGAGCTGGGACTAACAATTAGACTAAAAACTTGACAAACAATACAACTTGGACACATGTAGGACTTGGAAAATGGAAAAGAATATAATTAAATGTGGAAAACAATGAAAAAGTGGTATTAGTTGCACCTATATAGAGAAGTGGTTTAGAGGTTGGTTAGGGGAATTATTTAGGGTTTAGAGGTTTAGGGTTGCTCAGGTTTAGGGGTTTAGGGTTTACAGTTTAAAGAGAGATGGAGAGAGGGGACTGATAGAGTTTGGGAGAGATAGAGGAGACAAAGGGGAGAGATAGGAGATAGAGAGTGAGAGACATGTCCAAAGACATAGAGAGAGAGAGAGAGATTGAGAGATTGAGAGGTAGAGGAATGATAGAGATAAGGAGATAGAGGTTTAGGGTTGCTTGGGTTTAGGGGCATTATTTAGGGTTTAGGGTTTATGGTTTTGGGGTTAGGAGTTAAGGTTTAGAGGTTTAGGGTTTAGGGTTTAGAGAGAGATAAAGGACCAATAGGGAGATATAGAGGAGTCTGAGGGGAGAGATAGGGATATAAAGAGTGAGGGACATGGCAAGAGACATAGGGAGAGAGATTGAGAGGTAGAGGGACAAAGGTGATAGGGAGATAGGGGAGAGATAGGGAGATAGTGGTTTATGGTTACTTGGGTTTAGGGGTTTGGGGTTTAGGGTTTCTCAGGTTTAGGGGTTAGGGGTTAGGGTTTAGGGGCATTATAATTTAGGGTTTAGGATTTATTGTTTAGGGGTTAGGGGTTAGGTTTAGAGGTTTAGGGTTTTGGATTTAGGGTTTATAGAGAGAGAGGAATGATAGGGAGATATAGAGGAGTCTGAGGGGAGGGATAGGGAGATAGAGAGTGAGGGACATGGCTAGAGACATAGGGAGAGAGATTGAGAGGTAGAGGGACACAGGTGGTAGGTAGATAGGGGAGAGATAGGGAGATAGTGGTTTAGGGTTACTTGGGTTTAGGGTTTAGGGGTTTGGGGTTTAGGGTTTCTCAGGTTTAGGGGTCAGGGGTTAGGGTTTAGGGGCATTATTTAGGGTTTAGGATTTAAATTGTTTAGGGGTTAGGGGTTAGGTTTAGAGGTTTAGGGTTTTGGATTTAGGGTTTATAGAGAGAGGAATTATAGGGAGATAGAGAGAGGAGATGGAGGAGAGAGATAAGGAGATCAAGAGTGAGGCACATGGCTAGGGACATAGGGAGAGAGATCAAGAGAGGTAGAGGGATGATAGAGATAGGGAGATAGGGGAGAGATAGGGAGATATAGGTTTAGAGTTGATTGGATTTAGGGTGTACCTGGGTTTAGGGTTTCTTAGTTTTGGAGATAGCTAGATAGAAAGAGAGAGGAGACAGATAGGGAGAGATAGAGGTGACAAAGGGGAGAGATAGGGAGATAGAGAGTGAGGGATATGTCTAGAGAAATAGGGAGAATGATTGAGAGGTAAAAGGACGATAGAGATAGGGAGATAAGGGAGAGATAGGAGATAGAGTTTAGGGTTGCTCATGTTTAGGGTTTAGGGGTTAAGGTTTAGAGGTTTAGGGTTTAGTGTTTAGAGAGAGAGGACCAATAGGGAGATATAGAGTGAGGGACATGGCTAAAGCATAGGGAGAGAGATTGAGAGGTAGAGGAATGATAGTGATGGGGAGATAGTGAGATAGGGAGATAGAGATCGATAAAGGTTTAGGGTTTCTTGGGTTTAGTGTTTAGGATTTAGGGGTTTATGGTTTCTCAAGTTTAGGGTTTAGGGGTTAGGAAATAGGGGTTAGGGGTTAGGGGTTAGGTTTAATCATGCATCCCAGTCATTCCCCTATCATTCCTATATATCCTATCTCTCCCCTCTATCTTTCCCTATCCCTTATCGATGAAGCAAATGGAAACAAGAAAACTAGGACTCCCTTTCTCAGGTTTAGGGTTTAGGGCTTAGGGGAATTATTTAGGGTTTATGGTTTAGGGGTTAAGGTTTAGTATTTGGAAAAATTACTTAGGGTTACTTGGGTTTAGGGTTTAGGGGCATTATTTAGGGTTTACGGTTGCATGTCAAAAGTAGTCTCTCTCTCTCTCTCTCTAAATCCGTAAATCCTAAATAATGGCCCTAATCCCTAACCCCTAAACCGCATCTACCTCTCTCCTGTATCTATTCAAAAGTGCCTTTAAAATACTATGAGATACCTTAGTATAAGTAAATCACATAAAAATCAAATATATATATCATCATAATCCTATATAAATTTTGATAGTATTTTATAGCTAAAATGCCTAAATATCATCATAATCCTTTATAAAATTGCTTGTATTTTATAGCTAAAATGCCTAAATATCATCATAATCCTTTATAAATTTGCTTGTATTTTATAGCTAAAATGCCTAAATACTTAAAATGTATGCAATGCTAAAATAATAAAATAAAAAACAATGAATACAATAGGGAAAAGGAAAACGGATATCCGTTTTGGAGATCATAAAAAGCAAAAAAAACACTGCGTTTTTGCAAACCCACGGCTTGCAAAAACGTAGTCTCATCTTAAAAAAATGGATATCAGAGCTGAGGAACGGATATCCGATCCAAAGAGGTAAGATTTCATGCATTTTTTTTGTTTGTTTTGTATTTTCAACCAATTTTTTTGGTTTTTATGCTACGTGGGTGTTGGTGCCTGAATTGACTGTCAGTTCTTGGGCAATTTTTATGCAGGCACCATCCCAAAAAATCCAAAAAATTTCCAGTTTTGGCACCCCTTTAGTGTTTTGTAACATCCACATCATCTTTCTTGAAGGGGGGGTCTTCATGTTCTGCCCATCGGCATGAGTTTTCATGTGTCTTGGCGATCATATCAATAGCATGGTGTGTTCTTTGCATATCGCCAAGACTATTGCCTATCGGCAAAGGATTTTGTGTTTCCACCGACGGTGTTGGTCATGCCGATGGGGGTAAGTCAAGTGTTCATCGGCAAGATTTGGTGTATCGGGCTAGCATTGTTTCGATCTGCCGATGTGAGGAGCTTGGCCAATGAAGAATCATCGGCGTGTGTTTGGCCGACGGAGGGATGAAGCCATGGTTCATCGGTGAGAGTTGTATTGTCAGCCTAGGTATTTTGAATTGTGCCGACGGTGGGAGGCTTGGCCGATGCGATGTCATCGGCGTAGGTCTCGCCGATGGAGGGATGCGAAGGTGAGCATCGGGAAGACTTTGGCTATCGGGCTAGCCGTTGGAGGGTCCGCCGATGGAAAGTGTTTGGCCGACGAGGGTGTCATCGGCGTAGGTCACACCGAGAGGGGAGCATGGAATGGTCATCGGTGTGAATGGTATCATCGGCAGAGGATGTTTCTGCTTGGCCGACGGTTGAGGGTCTCGCCGACAGTGTAGTGTGTGATCGGAGAGACCAGTGAGGTCGGGGTAAGTTTTGTGGAGCTGGCCGATGGTTCTCCTCTGGCCGATGGGGATGTTGGTGACTTGTGGAGATGTTGCGATCGGCGAGACCACTATGGTCGGCAGGAGATCTGTCAGGTAGGCCGATAATGTATGTCATGGCGATGGGCTGTGGGCGAAGGGTCGTGTGTCGAGCGCGGCAAAACGCTCGACACTTAGTATCCATGCGGCCATGTTTTTTAAAATGATAAAGTTGTCTCCGCGGCACCAATGTGGGATTTTTCTTCCTACAGTTTTGAACTTTCAGTGAAGCACATTTTGGCGGGAGGCTTCCGTTTGAAGGTTGCGACAGTTTCCAAGTGAAGTGCGGGTGGTTGAGCCATCAATGACGGTCGTGCAGGGGTATGGGCGACGGTACAAACGGTGAAGCTGCCTGATCATGGATGAAGACTTTCAGATGGCGGTGCAAAGCTCAAGATCCCCCTCTGTCTGTCGCATTTAATCTGTGAAGGCCATTTTCAAATGGAAGGAATGTATCTGGCAATTTTTTTGACTTCTGGCCATGTAATTAATTGCTGAATGTACACGGTTCTGTATAAAGGGTTTTGGCTGTGTTACTTTTTAGAGGTTGGACGTGTTTGAGCTTTCTGCTCAGACTCTGAACATAAGGTGTTCACATTTTGAAAGGCATTTTTTGCTACAGACTCGGTCCTTAGTCTGGTGTACTAATCTATCTTGGCTTGTAAATGATGATTTTCTCTGTGATGGCCTTCTATGCAGATTGATTTTAAATGAAAAACACCTGTGTGTGTATTGTTTCTGATTGTCTCCTGTATGTCATTTGTTTTCCTTTCAAACAAGGTTGTCAAGGGCTTCCAAGTTTTTCAGTATGTGCATACTGTGTGTCTGATTTATTGCGTCTGCTCAAGGAGTGGTTAAATAGGCTTTTGATCAGATACAAAGGGAAATAGATTGCATCATAGGATCTGTTAAGTATGATCATTAATGATACTCTTTCTTGGACATGTTGCTGTTAGGCAGTAGCATTATTCTTAGGTCCTCTGGATATGAATTTATGTTGTCATGGGGAGACATTTACAATCTTAGATATGACTCTGCTACCCAGATAAGGCACTGGTTTGGGAATCTGTCTGTTCAATGGGTCTAGGAAAGTCCCATAACTGTAAACACCATTTCAAACCATCTCATCCTTCCATCTGTTAGTTGTAGGATTAGGAGTAGGAAACCCCTGCATGCTCTCATACCCGACCAGACATATATGTCCAAGAACGTTGCCCACCTTGTGATCTATCATACAGATCTTGGTCCATACATGAGAGTATTCTGCCTGTTGTTGTCAAGTTAGATCTTTCCATCTTTGAGCTGGTCAAGGTTATATCTTGAGTTATAGGGACACCCCCCTTGGTGCGGCAGAACCAGAAGTGAAGGGGAGGAGCTCACGCAACCTCCTGTATTAGTTGGCTGAATCTGCATGTGCATAGGAACTGGCAAACCCTGATGCTGATTCAGAAGAAAAACCAACAGTGGGTATGTTTTATAATTAAATTAGGTAAAATGGATGCACAAAATGAAAACCCAAACCCTCCACCACCAAACCCTCCCCCTCCAACAATAGAAGAGAATATTCAAATAAATATTGATCATATAAGCAGGATCATAGAGATGTATCACCGCCACCCTCGATTGTCTATAATGACATCGAATTTAGAGGGAATCATTAATCATATTCAAACCTTGTCAACCCAACACGAATCATTTCGGCAATGGCTAGACGCCAAGAAGGCCGAATATGCTGACGGTTTGTCATATGAGGAAGTCAAAGATTTAGAGATTACAAAAACTATGTTAGCCCAACACTTTGTCAATCCTAAAACCGGATTGCATGTTGATGTCCGTAAGCCCAAATTTTCAATCAAATGGTGTATTCATGAGGGCATTAGTCAAAACTTTTGGGATCGTTGGTGGACGGTTTTTGATAAACCACCCAACAACAATTTAGATGTGCTTTTGTATTTCCTCCGTAAACTCTATGCAGAGTTCGTCATGGGTCAACATGTTAATTGTTTTGATTTTAGAGAGTTTCAAGGAGTGGGCAGAGGAATGCCTCAAGATAGACCTGGGGCAATTAGACAAGTACAAGGTCCCTATATTCCCCCTCTTGCTATCCCTTCTCCACCCCCAATGCAGCACCCAGACGTTGTTGCAAATGCAACACAACAGGGCCTTAGTGCCATACACTCTTTGACCGAGCATTTGATTAAACAGACATCTCAGTTTGCACAAGCACATGATGAAGGTGATGATATTGGATCACCTGGTACTACTAGACCGTCGTCGTCCAGACATATATGTGTGCCCCATCATTGCATTTCTTGCAATCATTTATGCTTGGGTCCTATTATGGAGAGTAGTGAGCCACCGTTGAACACATCAGAGTATGATCTCCATTCATGAGATGAGGCAATGGGGTCCAGAACTCAAGCTGAGGGGTCAGGGACAAGAGTAGAAGCTACCGGATCAGTAAACATTAGAGAAGGAGAAATGCATGAGCAATCTTTTATGCAGGTAAAATTTAAAGTTAAATTTTATGGTCTATTCCATTTGAATATATAAACAACTTTATTAGTACTAATGCATCTAAGTGGGATAACAGTTGATGACAGAGACGGAGTTGACAGAAGTTCATCATGGAACTTTGTCTGCCATCCAATTTGGCTTGGACTTGCCGGTATAATTTCTTGTACACATTAACTTTTTTTTTTTTATGCATTTATTTCTTTGTGAGTAATTATTTATTAATTTATATCTTGATATTAATTTTATTTTATAGTCAATCGAAAATGTGAATGATGTGGCATCTTTGCCAATAGTCTTTTCTTGAACTCCTGATCGACCCAAGGGACTATCATTTGCAGAACGGCTTTCTCCACGCCAACAAAGGGTGGAGGTAATTTGATTGAATTGTACTTTAATTGATAATTTAGAAAACTTAAATATTTGATTATAGTCATTTAGAGTATTACATTCTTGTCCTTCTTAATTGATGCAGGAGGCCTCGATGGTGGTATGTGCTTGTTTTCTAGTAGATAAGTTTTTGTGTAGTGCATTTCCTATTTTGTTTAATAATTATATATTAATTTATTTCAATGTTACTTTGCTTTTATGTAGTCTGTTGAGAATGTGAGTGATGTGCCACCTTTGCCATCATGCTTCACTAGGACACCTGATCGTCTTAAGAGAAAATCATTTGCAGAACAATTGTCTGAACAACAACATAGAGTCGAGGTAATTGAATTGAATTTTTCTAAATAATTGATAGTTTATCTAGCGGTCTTATAGTTGATTGTAGTGATTTAGATGTATGTTAATAAATGAAAGTTCTTAATTGTAGTAGATAAGAATCTATTTACTAACTTTAACTTATTTTTATTTACCATTGAAGAGATTAATCAAATTTGTGTTTTGACTTGTTAATGCAGGAAACTTCACCTCCATCAATTACTAGACATTTTGGTACAAAGAGGACACTTTTTCAGGATCCATCACAGATTGAGGGTCAAGTGGACTTGTAGTAGTTGATGTAGCTATTTGGCATGTAGATTGTATATAGATTTTGAGACATGGCATATGCCACATTTTGTAAAAAATATTTTGAGTTGGCATATTTGCCAAATTTTTGTATATGTCTACCATTATGGACTAGATTTTAATGTATATACACCTTGATATACAATATAATTTAAATTCCTTATGTGCAAGTCATGATACTTCCCATGATGCCATACATTATGATGATAATTCTTTAGTCCATTGATGATATGTTTAGCAGTGAGAATGGTTTTAGATCAAGAGAATGGTTTTAGATCAATAGAATCGATAGAATCAATATGAAAAAATTCCTTATATATGCCCTAATCAAATAAGGTCATGATAAACCATTTCATCATGTATTTAGTCTTCATCTTGTCAAATTTTGTAAATATGTCAAAGTTGTCATATGAAAAATGTAAAAAAAATGCGAAAGTATGGAAGATGAATAGTCAAGTACTCAAGAGTCAGTTGGAGACTATTGGTTTCCCTCAAATCATGTATAAATATGCATAAACCTTCATGGAAAAGGCATTGGAGATGTATTGAAAACATTTTGAAGATCAATTGAAGACATGTTTGAATGAAATTAATGTCAAGAAACTCTATGTCAAGGACACTGGGGGCACATTATAAACATAAAAAACTTACATCTTGGGGGGAGGTGCCAATAAGGCCAATAAGGATACTATTTCAGTTGGGTGTGTGTGTGTATGCAAATCCCATTTATGGCCGAGAAGCTCTCTATTTACTATTATTTACACATCAGAGTATGACTATCCTAAAACAACATCGTGTATATGCTCATAAAAGCCATCAAACTCTGAGAATAAACTCGTCATTAGATAAGGAGTGGAAGGCTAAAGTCACATTCCCAAAAACCTCTTAAAATCACATGTCTCCTCTTATGAAAACTAGGGTCTTTGCTGATACATTGTTCCGTAAGAGCAAAGTCACTTAAGATCCTAAGAGCAAAACCTTGCCAGGTGCCATATTTTTTGTTCTGCTCATCGTGGGGTCGAACGGATTGCGCCAACGCATTGGGGTGGGTGGGTAAATGCTAGTGGAGGTTTCGTTTCATGCGCCAAGCGTCCCAGTCATTCCGGGCAAGAGGCTACTGCCAAAGTCCCTTAAGATCCCTGAGACCAAAAAACTGCCAAACTTTGACGAGGCAGTTCTCGAAATTTGTGACAGTTGGAAATGTTCTGTTTGGACCTACAGGTGCACGTGGCATCCTTCCACAATAACCTCTCTCATTTTTGGTCAACTCCATTCTGTTTGACCGCGCCGAAATCAAACGCATTGTTGTAAAATGCTTCAATTTGATGCAGTGGAAAGGTGCTAGGTGTGACATTTTTCATTCCATAGCTCGTGGGGTTGAACAAACTATGCCAACTCGTCGGGGTGGGCAGGTAAATGCTAGTGGAGGTCTTGTTTCGTGCGCCAAGCGTCCCAGTCGTTCCGAGCTGTAAGCTACCGACAAAGTTAAAAGTTGCTAGGATTGAAATTTTGCATTCCACAGGTCCTGGGGCCAAACGGTTTGCTCCAACACGTCAGGGTGGGTGAGTAAATGCTAGGGGAGGTCTTGTTTTGTGTGCAATACATCCCAGTCCTTCCGAGCTGTAAGCTACCGGCAAAGTCAAAAGTTGCTAGGATTGAAATTTTGCATTCCACAGGTCCTGGGGCCGAACGTCACTTTGCCGGTAGCTTACAGCTAGGAAGGACTGGGATGCTTTGCACACAAAATGAGACCTCCCCTAGCATTTACTCGCCCACCCTGACGTGTTGGCGCAAACCGTTCAGCCCCAAGACCTGTGGAATGCAAAATTTCAATCCTAGCAACTTTTGACTTTGTCGGTAGCTTACAGCTCGGAATGACTGGGACGCTTGGCACACGAAACGAGACCTCCACTAGCATTTACCCGCCCACCCTGACGCGTTGGCGTAGTTTGTTCGACCCCACGAGCTATGGAATGAAAAATGTCGCACCTAGCACCTTTCCACTGCATCAAATTGAAGCAGTTTGCAATAATGCGTTTGATTTCGACACGGTCAAACGGAATGGAGTTGACCAAAAACGAGAGAGGTTATTGTGGAAGGATGCCACGTGCACCTGTAGGTCCAAACAGAACATTCCCAACTATCACGAATTCTGAGAACTACCCCGTCAAAGTTTGGCAGTTTTTTAGTCTTAGGGATCTTAAGGGACTTTGGCAGTAGCCTCTTGCCCAGAATGACTGGGACACTTGGCGCATGAAACGAAACCTCCACTAGCATTTACCTGCCCACCCCAATGCGTTGGCGCAATCCGTTCGACCCCACGATGAGCAGAACAAAAAATATGGCACCTGGCAAGGTTTTGCTCTTAGGATCTTAAGTGACTTGGCACACGAAACGAGACCTCCACTAGAATTTCCTCGCCCACCCCGATGCATTGCGCAGTCCGTTCGAACCCACGAGCTATGGAATGAAAAATGTCGCACCTAGCACCTTTCCTCTGCATCAAATTGAAGCATTTTGCAACAATGCGTTTGATTTCAGCACGGTCAAAACGAATGGAGTTGACCAAAAATGAGAGAGGTTATTGTGGAAGGATGCCACGTGCACCTGTAGGTCCAAATAGAACATTCCCAACTGTCACAAATTCTAAGAACTACCCCGTAAAAGTTTGGCAGTTTTTTGGTCTCAGGGATCTTAAGGGACTTTACCGTTAGCCTCTTGCCCGGAATGACTGGGACACTTGGCACACAAAACGAGACCTCTATTAGCATTTTCCCACCCACCCCGATGCGTTGGCGTAGTCCGTTTGAACCCACGAGCTATGGAATGAAAAATGTCGCACCTAGCACCTTTCCACTGCATCAAATTGAAGCATTTTACAACAATGCGTTTGATTTCGGCACGGTCAAACGGAATGGAGTTGACCAAAAATGAGAGAGGTTATTTTAGAAGGATGCCACATGCACCTGTAGGTCCAAACAGAACATTCCCAACTGTCATGAATTCTGAGAACTGCCCCGTCAAAGTTTGGCAATTTTTTGGTCTCAAGGATCTTAAGGGACTTTGCCGGTAGCCTCTTGTCCGAAATGACTGGGATGCTTGGCGCATAAAATGAGACCCCCACTAGCATTTACCCACCCACCCCGACGTGTTAGCACTGTTCGTTCGAACCCACGAGCTATGGAATGAAAAATGTCGCACCTAGCACCTTTCCACTGCATCAAATTGAAGCATTTTGCAACAATGCGTTTGATTTCGGCACGGTCAAACAGAATGGAGTTGACCAAAAATGAGAGAGGTTATTGTGGAAGGATGACACGTGCACCTGTAGGTCCAAACAGAACATTCCCAACTGTCACGAATTCTAAGAACTACCCCATCAAAGTTTGGCAGTTTTTTGGTCTCAGGGATCTTAAGGGACTTTGCTGGTAGCCTCTTGCCCAAAATGACTGGGATGCTTGGCGCACGAAACAAGACCTTCACTAGCATTTACCCACCCACCCCGATGCGTTGGCACAGTCCGTTCGACCCCACGATGAGCAGAACAAAAAATATTGTTCCAGTTGACACATTCTCAATCATTGACATGGATGATATCTCAATACCATTCCTTTAGGCACAATATGAGTTTCCAATGGAAGGCGCAATTGTGAGGTTAGAGATGATGAAAAGTGTGCCTCATTCACAATCATGTTTTACTTGTCTTCAATGATGATTCCTTGATTCAACTTAATCCTTTGATAATACATTTTAACCTCCTTGTGAAAGCGCACTTTCAAGGTTGCTTGAGCAAGAGCTAGCGCCTCAACATCGAGGTGCACTTTTGGTGTTCTAGAAGCATGAACTAGCACCTCAAATAGTAAGGCACTCATTCTAGGTTGTTTATTCAATAATTGGCACTAGTCACTTATGGTGTAGAGAGGTAGATGTGCGCCCAAGTCATCATTTGATGCCTTCAATAAATATAAACTCCTTTGATGATGCATTTTATCCTTCCTATTCACTATCTAGCCTTAGGCGCACATTTTAGGTTGATCAATCATAATCTAGTGGCCTAAGTACCAAGGTGCACTTTTAGGTTAGTTTGATAAAGGATTAGCGCCTTCATTTCTAGGCGGAAGTTTGGAGTTGAAATACATCAAAATAACAAGTTTCTTCATCACTTCAAACATATTTAACACTTTAAAGATCTCCAATGCATGATTGAATATCAATAAACCAATGTATCATTTCATGAAGGTCTTAAGTGTTGTAAATATGCATCTTCTTATTTAATCATGTGTTGTAAATGAAGGAATGCAATGATTGCAATATGTGCACAAAATGGAATTTTTGATAAGGATTGAAAGGAAATGTTAAGAAAATGCAATTGGCGGGTGTAAATCCAAAGTGTGGAAGCATAGACAAGGCATGTGAATAATTTGGCATGACACCTCAAAGAGATGCTATCTCATGGAATGCAATGATTGGAAGATATGCACAAAATGGATTTTTTGAAAAGGCTTTAGAAACTTTGAAGCAAATACAATTGGAACGTTTAAGACCAAATTCCATAACCTATGCAAGCATTCTCCCTACTTGTGCCAAATTAGGATCTTATATATACATATATGCACACAATATCAAGCCATATAGGCATGTACAAATAAAACCATATGGGTATATACAATGATATACATCGATAACATACAAAAGTATGTTTACAAAGCCAAATACACATATGTAACAAAATGTCCCAAAATCAATTCTCCTATGGATTGCTATCAAATAATCTATGGCTCTTGCTAGGCCATGACGATGGTGAACCAGTCAATGACTCATCTTCTATCGCTCATCGACTAGACCTCTTCGATAGAGATTTTTGAATTTCCACCTATTAATACAATCAAACAACGTGCACATTAATATAGAATTTAATATTCAAAATATATAACATGACATAAGTAATCAATCACTTACCACCAATTGGTGATCCCTTTTGATCATTTGTTGTCTCTCTTCTTCTATAGAGCTGGATGGGTAGGGGAGGTGATGTCCTGTGAGAAGCATGAACAAGCAGATTTAAAAGTAAACATGAATATCATAAATATGTACATTAAATGCTGCGCTTATTATAGGACTGTTCTAGTACTATTTTAGGACTGTTGTAGGACTGTTGTAGTTAAAACTATCCTAGTAGACATGTATAGGATTGTTATAGGACTGTCATCTTATGGAATACAATGATGGCAAGATTACTATCAAGATTAGTATGAAGATTAATTATGACTGTTATAGGACTTTTATAAGAATGCAAAGTAAGGAAGCATAGGCAAGGCAAATGAACTGTTTGGTGGAATACCTCAAAGAAATGAGAATTTTGTCAGATGTTGTAGTTGCAATTGCCATGTGACACATGTATGTAATATGTGAAAGCATAGACAAGGCACATGGACTATTTGGCAAAAGACATCAAATACATGTCATCTCATGGAATGCCTTATGTAGAAAAAGGTACAAACGTGCAATATTAAGAAATACAAATGAGAACTAAAAATCATACCTCGAGTATAGTCAAAATAACCTACGATGCCATACAAAATAATTTACGATGCCATGCAAAATAATCTACAATGCCATGTAAAATAACTTTATTCGCAGTCCTGTATAGTCAAAAGCATGCATTATAGTTATTAAAGTAATAAGATTTTTAATAAAACAATTCTAAAAAATAGAAAAAATAAGAACAAGTTAAGATAAAAAATGTCATACCTGTCCATCTGGAAGTTTAAATGCTAGTCAAGCATACCTGGAGGGTCATGTCTTACCTTCAAAGTATCCAATATTGCTTCATGATCAGCATTACTAATTGTCCATAGTTCTTTTGATTTTGGTTTTCCATGATGCTTCATTAACTTGACATTTGTTGCTACAACTAGGTGAGAATACATCAATATGGTTTTATGCTTCTCAAAGTCTTCAAAGGCCGGGATGCCATTCTTTTTAACCATATATGTTCGTAACCAAGTCCCAGCAATAAGAACTGATCCTGTAGGATATGTGAACCCATGATCATCTGTCATAGGTTGTGTTAGCTTTTGTTTTCCCTGTACACATCGTGCCAACCAATAGTCTGACCTCTCTTCATTTCCATGCGGTGCAACAACTGCATAAACATGACCTGGCTGTACAAGGTCTGAAAGATGTTCATAGTCAAATGAGCTCTCCATGTCATTGATGGAAGATGATTAACCTTCATATAAAGGGATTAAATATTGTGGATTCCATGCATCTACCCACTCACTTGACTCACAATTGTTCCAATCACATTTAATACAACTCTGACAAAAACAAGCTAATTCTCATGTCCAAATAGTCCATGTACTTGCATTTGAGATTTGAAATGAATGCATCTTTGATGATTCACTGATTCTCTGACATTCTAATTTCTCTATCGCTATCCCATCATCAACCAACCAAAAGAACCTGCGCACCTCAGAATCAAGAGCCACTCCTCATGATAATGCATAGTTACACCACTTAACAATGGAATCTGCATCACTAAATGTAGCACCACCTCTAATCTTTAGTTGTTCTTTAAAAAGAGCTCTCTTCACGCATGCACCTGCTCCATCATGTTCACCTTTTCCGTGCCCGGCTTCAAAAAAATTCTAAATATGAGGTATACCCTTCTCTACATGCATTTTGCTCAACCAAAAGAAATTATGAGCATTCTTGAATTGACCAGTGCAATTATCTGACCAAATGAGATGTTGATCTATTCTAATATCTTTTTCTTGCAAGAACCCATAAAATTGTTGAAAACAATATTGCACAAACTCTGCTGAATGAGATTGATCATCACTCATGTAAAAATGGTATTCTCTGACAATCTTCCTGTTCTCTTCTGTACTCTCGGGGGCATGTCTGTATGTGATGTGAACAAAAATAGCAATCTGAATAGAATTGTAGTACTGGGATTGAACTTCATTTTGGGGTTGCAATGTATAGTTTTCTGCAAAATCAACTACAGAGACAATAGTTCCAATCGGGAAAGAGTCTTTACACATCCTGAACTGTTGATCTAACCATTGAGACCTGTGGCTATGTCTGACATACTTGTAGAAAAGATTTTTCTTAAAATCATCAATAAAATCAGTAATACTTACCTCTCTTACAATCAACTCACATCTAGAACCTTCACCTCCACTTTTCAAATTGTATTTCACTATCTCATATCTCTTTTTCTCAACCATTCTCTTTCCAAAATCATGCTCGTTGCCCTCATGAAAACATGATACAAACTTTGATAACCCACCACATTGTAAACACTTCTCATTTAAACAATCATTCTTGTAGAACATGCAACCATCATCTCTAATACATAGAAATAAATCCAATAAGTCCCTAGATGACTTTGGTAGTTGAATTGCACCACACTCCTGTAACATTTCGTTAGTGTGCAAAGTAGAACGAATATTGCATAATAATTCATGGTACATAGAAAATTCTACATGGTATTTGCAACAACATGTATTACAAACTTTAAGAGGAACACAATAAAATGGCTTAAGAGATTCAAATGCTCTTTGTGAGATTGTCATACTTGGGTGAGTTTCACAATATTGTTTGTACAATGTTGTTTGGCTACATTCCAAGTAATGTTTAGGATGTGGTGTGTGGTCTTTATCACCAATTCTTAACTTTACAACATCTTTTACATTTGGTGATACCCTAGAGTTAGTGTGCCAAAATCGTTCAATTTCTTCCTTTGTGCTATCAATTAGCTTCTTGTCAACTCATGGAAGCCTACCACTGAAAGCCCAAGTATCATTGGCAATAGGACTATCTAGCCTTGATCTTAATGCTAGTGCTTTTGACAATGTTTTACGATTCAATCTTAAGTCAACACAAGTTTGCCTCATTAATCGAGCATTTCTTAATTGTTTTCTTACTATTGAGGTTGCTATTACTCTAGAGGCAGCTCTTTTATCTTTCTCCTTGCTAGTCTTTCCAATAGAATTGAGTGCATTGAAAAGGCTTCTTACAATAATTTTATTCCGATCGGACACTTTGTTTAACCGAATCTTTAATTTCTTTAGTAAAGGTCTCATTTTGTACATCTTTAATAATTGCACAAAAAGTTGGCATTGTTTGATTAATGTTTTCTTCTCAAAGTATTCATTGAAGAGTTTTGTAGCCCACAACCGAACCGTTCGTGATGACCTCTTGCTTTCAAATTTTTCCATTATGTTCTCATCAATTTCAAGTAACCATTTTGGGGTTTTTGGGTGTTTTCCAATTTCATCACGGTTATTCTCTTCTTGACAAATGTCCTCTCTTCTTATGAAATTTGGAGATACATTGATTGTTCTTGTTTCATCTATGTTATCAACCTCATCAATTTTATCAACAAATGGATTATGGAGTGCAATTTCAACATCATGATGTTCATATCCACTTTCTTCAAGTGCACGTCTTCATTTTTCTTCTTCTTCTTTGTCCATGGTATTGCTATTATGAATAGGTGTTTCATAACATTTTTCAATATTTTCATTTGCAATATCATGGTGAATTTCATTCTTATCTAACATTTCATTATAATCAAAATTAACCTCTTCAATTTGCATGTCATTAGATGGTAAAGAATAAGATTCACCTTGATGAGCATCCGCCAAACCCACCCTTCCAATCCTCTTCCTTTCCCTATCTTTTTTCCTAATTGCTTCAATTTCCTCCAATGTAGCTTTCCTCATCCTTTTTGCTTTACGACGACTGTTGCTCCCCATTAGGAGAACAAAAATATCACCCTTATGATTGTAACAAGAAAATTGTGTCTCCAAAAGTGCATAAAAATATTCCTTTCACTGTCATAGCCATAAATCACGAGTATTTTGAGAGCAGAGGGTCTTTGGTTGCAGAAGTCGGGCCCAACAATATTCCTTTTGTCTTTTTTCTACTTTTACAAAATGGATATCCATTTTGGAAAAGCCCAATTCTTTGTAACGGACACTTGCAACGTCCATATGGCTACTACAAAACAGATATCCGTTTTATTATGTACATTTGGATTCTAGACTAGGGATTCATTGTATTATTCAATAAACTTGTGAATTACCATCTAATTTCAATGTTTACACACTAATCCACCTAGGTATCAACTTAATAAAGCTCTGGATATAAGCCATTATTTGATTTTAGGCTATCATCAAATGAGGAGCTTCTAAAGGCAAAAATGTTGTCCCAAAAGAAGGCTCAACGTTATTTGTAAAGACATTAGATTGTTAAAATACAAATTCAAGGTTAGATATTCTTTCTTTACTATCGGCAAGACATTTCTAATGTCTCATCGAACTATGCTTCACATGTTCTTCCTTTCTCTATTGTCAGCCAGACTTATCATTATCGGTAACCTTCAAATTTGTTAGCCCGATGTGGGACCTCTCGCCGATGTGTAGAATCCATCGCTTAGGCTTATGCTTCGGTGTGACTCCTCTGTTGTTCTCTGATATGTATAAGAGGACAGATCAAAGTAATTAGCATGCTCCCTTCAAAGTAAAGACATGAGAATAGAGCACTTCTAAGATGGTTATTGTAAAGGGACAAATCAAGTAGAGACATGCAGTTTCCTAGAGAATTTGGAACGCTTCCTCTCAGGCGATTGTAGGACAAACAAAGATGTTCTAACTTCCCCAGACCACCAAATTCTGCAAGTATGCTCCCCTTCAAGTTGTTGTGTGAAATTCTTTTCCAGTGAAGTTGTGAGTAATTGGCAAGAGATTTGGGAATAGAACCCTCTAGTCCATTTCTTCTTAAGTCAAGTATCTTCAATGCTTTCAACTGGTCAAACCAAGGTGGAATCCTTCCCTTGAAAGAACTAAAAGAGAGATTTAAAGTGCATAACAAGGAGAGACCTCCTTCGGATGGAAAAAGGGTACCTTTTAATTCCAATTGAGGGAGAATTATGGCCACCACTCTATTGGTATGTTTCTTGTACCAAACACTGGTCCAGAAGCACACATTTTCTGAATTGGTAGAAGTCTAGTTGGAGAAATGTGGTCTCCTCGACTACTATTATTGTAGGATATGCATAAACGGGTTTGTTGAAAAGGCTTTAGAAAATTTCAAGCAAATGCAATTGGCAAGTGTAAAGCTAGATTCTGCAACCTTTGTCAGCATCCTCTCTACCTCTACCAAAATGGGAGCTTTGGAATAGGGTATGGACATTCATCAAAGCATAATGGAAGTGGGATTTTTTTAGATATTCTAGTTGGAAATGCTCTGGTAGACATGTACGGAAAGTGTGGAAGCATAGACAAGACACATGAACTGTTTGAAAAAATGCCTCAAAGAAATGTGGTCTCATGGAATAAGATGATTGCAGGATATATACACACTTACTCCGATGTGAGATTCACTACCCTTGTCTATCGGTAAGACCAATACCCTCGGTGAGACTTTTTACTTGCATTTCGACATTATAACTCTCCCCAATGTGTTTACCGTCCATTAGTCATCGGTAAGACTTCTACATCGGTCAGACATTCTGTTCAATTTTTGATATCGTATCTCACACCGAAACAATAAACACTGAACTACACCATCGGCCAGACCGCCTCTATCGGTGACACTTTTCTTCTCGCCTTCGAGAGTCCATCTCTTTCCGATGTTCCTTCTGTCAGTGTGACTCCCTCTCATCGGTGTAGTTCTCAACCGTTCTTCCGATGTGCTGATAAATAACCCATCGGTGACACTTAATGATTGTCACCCCGATATGACTTGATCGGTGAGATCAATGTTGTAGGCTCAATGGAACTTTGTCTCTCCGATAACTATTGTCAGTCCGATGTCTTCAATTTAGCCTATACATAACATGACTTGTTATAACCGGTCGACTAACGTATCTTTTCCCAATTTTCCCGATATGGCCCGTCAACCTTTGTATCCTTTGACATGTACATTCACCATTTACAACCACGATAAACGATAGCAGGATATACACGAAATGTCCACGCATACATAAACGATATACCCATGGATTGTATCTTCGGTGAAACAATACCAATTGTACAAAATATGTTGCTTCTTTTCATCCAAAACCAATGGTACAAAATTTTTCATAGATCAATGAAACAGATATCCGTTTTTAGAATGGATATCCGTTTTCAGAATGGATATCCATTTTGGGTTGCTTTTACCGAAGCAAAACTGATATCCATCTTGCTTTGGTACAAAGCAAGACGGATATCTATTTTGATTGTTGACTTTTTATGGATTGTAACGTGTTTTAATGTTTCAGTCTCTTCTTCGAACTTCACCCTTCGTGCTGACGACTTTTTTTTTAATGCAAAATTGATAAAACGAAAAGGGTTTATAGAAAAAATTGTTAGCTTTCTAAAAATATAAGATTTATTTGGTTATCATTTTATTAAATAATTATCAATAATTTTCAATGTACCGTGTCTCTGAAATGCTAATGGACACACTGATTGAAAAACATCCATAACTTTCAAACCATTTCACCTTTTTGAGATCCGAAACTTGCGTCACACTCTATGCTTTTCTGGCTATAGGTTAAAAAAAAAATTTGAATTTTGATTTTTTTTATCGAGTTAGGTTGGCTGGAAAATTACTTTTTATTTTTTTAAAAAAGTCACAGTAAAAAAATCATAACTAATTATTTTATTAGAAAAAAATTTCAAATAAATATGCATCACATCCGGACATGAGTCCTCTACTTATTTTGAAAGTTTTAAAAAAATATATATATATTTTTACTCATAGTTAGGTTGGTTGGACAGACACCCACTTTTTATTTTTTTCTAAAAAATTTAATAGCTGTTCACTGAAATATTCAATTTTCACTAAGTAAATTTAGTTTTTTTTTTTTTAAAAATAGTAGCCTATAAACTAGATTCAATTCTCTAAAAATTTCATTCTTACATCTTTTTCAAATTGTATAGATAATCCATTCAAAATTTCACATGAACTTGATAAAGTCTGATTTTTTGTATTTTCATTGCCACTTAGAGGTATAGTTTGGCCCATCATGATCCTGCACATACCCTGCCGTTAAGAACAACCAACGAGCTTTGAAAGGTCTTTTTGCAGGTTATCCAAGCTCCTCAGGATATATCCAGTTAGACGCGGAAGTTCTGCAAATATCAAGATATGCGTGTGTTATGGGAAAATGTGGTCGATATCAGTATATCAATATAATCCAAATAACTCAATGAAATTGGAATAAATAAGATCAAACACAAAGAACACAGTACCTTGGAAACCTTTCTATTCCGTGACTTCCATTGGTCGCCTATCTCAAATTGATCTCGTGTATGAATAGGGCCCTCAGAAGGTGTACTTCCTAAGTTTTTTCCAAGATGACAATGGAGAATGGTTGTTGATAGGTCTTGCAATGAAGAGGATCTTCATAATACAATGATAATGGTGATAATGGTGTGACAATTGATCTCAAGCTATGGAGTGATTTGTGCCAAAGGTACGCTGTGATTCCTGCAGAGTGAGTTTATAAAAAGCTTGGATGGATGAAATGGAGGAATAGGGGTTGTATTTATAGACCTGTGAGAAAGAAGATCAATGGTGTAGAATGAATAAGAAGATCAATAGTTGAAGAAATTTGAGAGAATGTGTGTGAATAGGGAGAGGACAAGTGTCCTGCTCCTTCATGCATCAGGGTAGTTAACAGAATAGATTGATGAGTTAAATGAGATGATTGACCAGTTAACAAAATTGATTGGAGAGATAAGTGGGCTGATTGGGGAGTTGACTGAGATGATTGAACACTGAACTCAGATGACTAATTAGTTAACAGATTTGATTTATGAGTTAACTAATCTGACTGGAGGAGAAATAGGACATGTGGGTGAGGGAATATTAGCTAATTAAATATTAGAATATTTAATTACACGTGCACATGGATCAATTGAATTATTTTTGGTATTAATTCAATTTTGGAGGAAATAGACAATTTAAATAAATATTAGAATTTATTTAAATATGGAGAATGAGAAGAATTAATTAAATAATTTGGTATTATTTAATTTAGAATGATTTTAGAAGAATTTGGATGATTTAATTAAATAAATGATTTTATTTAATTTTTAGAGAAATATGAATCAAATAAATAAATTGATTTATTTAATTATTGATAGAGGAATTTAAAATGAAATAAATAAATTTGCAGAAGTGTGTGCAAACCTAACAATATGTATGCAGAAATATCAGACCCTAGATGTCTCAATGAAGGGAAGATCAACAACTTGCTTTGAATCAATAAACACATACAACTTCACCTCAAGGAGATGATAACAAATGAAGACTTACATGAACAAGAAGGTGAATCACCAATTTCCGTGGAGGATCTCCAAGATCGATGTTGGAGGCTTCAACCCTTCTCCTGATCATGCAAAGGGTGTACAAACCCTAGGAAGAGCAAGATAGTCTCAAGATCTTGATTCCTAATCTCCATCCATTGTCTCCATGATAGAAAATATAGAATGCTTTTGAAAGCTTCAACAAGTCACTGATCTTCAATGGAAATTTTGGTAGAGTTTTGGCATCAAGCTTGCATAAGATTTGTGTACGTTAAAATGATTATCAAATGTCTTTTTATATCTAGCTTCAGGGTAATTCAAATTTTGAAATAACGTCTTGATATCGCACGAAAAACAAGAATTTGAAAACGGAAGTCTGGTCAATGGAAAATTCTCTGCAAAGCTTTGGTATCATGGAAGATTAAACAAAGGAAGCAAATAACATATGTGATGACTAGTGTGTCGTGGGTGAGGGGTATGTAAGCACTTGCAACCATCAAACATTCAAGGAATATGCCATTAATAACAACCAATGAGCTTTGAAAGGTCTTTTTGTGGGTTATCCAAGCTCCTCTGGAGTTTGTTGAAAAGGGGCTGAGGGACGTAAGCAAATAAAATAAGTTGGTGTAAAGTCAAAAGGAGGGAAGTGGGAGATTGACAGTCAACTGGATGCAGAGCTTTTCTTTATCACTGGATATATCTGGTGCTCGCTAAATTCCCCGCTTTGTCCTATCACCCTCATTTTTTCCACAAAATCCAACGACTTGTGAAAGCTTTGCACATATCCTGTATCATGTAAAACTCCTACAAACCTGCAAATAAATTGGATGTCCATAAAAATGATGAATGATAAAGGAATTTTGTCAGATGTGTTGCAATTTCTTGTTAGACATACATGCAAAATGTGGAGGCATAGACAAGACACGTGAACTATTGACAAAATGTCTTCAAGAAATGTAATCTCATGGAATGCCTTGATTACAAGACATATGAAACATACATTTAATTTCCTCATCCATCACTTGCTGCCGTAATGATATCCTATGAGGAGTAGATGTATTTCCTTGTGGTGAAGTAGCTATTGAATAGAAGAGACGACAAATTCTTATTTTTTTATGATGTTTGGAAGATTGGGCTATGGGCATGTCTATATAATAAGAGTATAGTCTTGTGAGCATTACCATGAGCTGTGGTGGTTAGTAGTAGAGAAATCATGGACTTTGAAGTATAAACGATGTAAGCTTTATATTGAGTTAATTTAAGAAAAGTGGAAGGAAACTATACATAAGGCTGCTAGGATTTATGAGCTTATGACTGTCACACATGACTATATACAGCTATAACAGCCACAAGATAGTCAACTCCATTGCCATAGTTTTGCAAATGGGACAACCATGAACATCAAGGATTATCAACAACAGTCACAGAGAAATCAATTTTCACTAAATTTCCTTCAAGCTTCCATGCTAGTTATAAGGATAGTCATCATCATGTTATGAACGTATTTACTAGTTCAATTTCAAACTTTGCATCCTTGTTTCCAAAAATATTATCCCCTTGCACATGTTCATCAAACCATTATCATTGTTATGAATAAAGGAAAGCACCATTACATTATGAATGAGATCATTGCAAGAGTAAAGACGATGATCAACACAATTTAATGAGATCATTCCTTGGACATGATATCTAGTTCTCCATTTACTACAAAGGCTATATTATGATTGAAGAAGTTATGTAGAAAAGAAATGTTGAGGTCTCGAAAAGTAATAGGTTCACCATTGCATGCAAGTATGCTTAAGAAGGGTGTTATGTTGTTGTCCTAAAGAGTTTAAAACAATCTCTAACTGTCCCAAAATCAGTCTCAAACTTATGACAGTCCAACAGACCAATGGAACCTATGATTTTGCCATGTTTTGAAGATAGGAAGGTGGTGTAGGATCCCAAGGACAGTGGATAATTGATGTTCACCTAAAATAGTCAGAAATCAGTCCCAAATTGTCCTTGAACAGTCATGTACAGTTAGGATAGCCATGACTACATTTTGAGTTTTAATTGCATACTTGTGGAATTCAGATGGAGATAAATAATGAGTCTAAGGGAGATGATCATGATTAGATAAGTGAAGAACATGACTTCCCTAATCCTCATGACTACATTTTGAGTTTTAATTGTATACTTGTGGAATTTAGATGGAGATAGAGAATGAGTCTAAGGGAGACGAGCATGATGAGATAAGTGAAGAACATGACTTCCCTAATCCTTGAGACTACCCCAAAAATTATTCAAACAAGTTCCAAAATTGAATTTGACAATTCAGAAAACCTAGGACAATCACAAACATTTTAGATCCCTATCGATGATAATGAAGGAAGAAGTGGTAAAATTATGACGGGATGGATGAATGACGAATATAATCAAGAAAGAGACTGTCTTAACTTGAAAAATTACCCTTGGAGCTATCCGAACATGCTTGGAATTGATTTTTGTAAACTCAAAAATTCTGGGACAATCATAATGCATTAATTTTTTGTTTTTTTTCACCTATACAGTGGATGCAAAAGTCATTTTTAACTTGATGGAAGGCTTAAGAAAATAATGAATATGGAAGGTGAAAGTGGATACAGAAAGAAACTGAGAAAATCATGAGAAAACATCCAACTTGTGAAGTTGCCTGTGGCAAAAAATTTGACAACAGGCTGCCCTTGATTAACCTATGGCTTAAATCTAATATATATATATATATTTTTAAATGCGCCTGGTAAACTTTTTAACATGACCGGCGACGCTGGTGCGACACGCCCTCCGGCTCCACGCGAATGCTTTTGCCCGGAGCAATGAACCGGTGAGGCCACAACATGGGGGACCTCATCCCCTAGCAAGAACACTTCAAACTTGCGAGCTCATTGGCCCACCGAAGGCGTAAAGCCTTGTGAGCTCGTTGGCCCAGCGGGGGTTTGAACTCTGGTGGCCGCCACTACAACCGAGTGACTTAACCACTGAACCATGCCGTCATCGGCAAATCTAATATATTTTGAACACTATATCTGAAATTGATTTATTTATGATGGAATTTATGTTGGTTTTGTTGGTTGTAAGTTCAAGAAACTCAAGACTTGAGGGGATTAGTTAGAATTATCTTAGAAGAATGAAAAACCTAGAGACATCATGTTGTCCCAGTCATGGAAAAGTGTGATTTTCCTGTTCAAATAACTATTGTACATGTAAGAGAAAGTCATTATGATGTCTAAGATGTTGGAAATAAGTCCCAGGAGCTAGAAGACTTAAGAGATTACAACTACATCTTGTTGTTCCTACAGATCCAGTCCAATGTCCAGGACATGTGCATAGTTGTTCCAGCAGTCCATCCATCAAAAGTTGTACCCAACAAGCATCTAGTTGGATATGCCTTCATATAAAATGTGCCACACACTCCTCTTGACCAGTCAACTCATTGGAAAAGTGATTTGTCCCATTACATAAATCAAAAAGTTGCTATTTCATCTTGTTCTCATGAGCTAAAAAATTGTTTTTTCATCTTTTTCCTACAAGACAAAAGCAAATCCAGGATTGTAACTGCACATCATCCAAATTAAATGTTGTGTAATCTAGTCCATTGGTTTTGAGTCAACCTCCACCATTCATTCAAAAACTTGGTATGGAGCCTCCTCTATATAAGGGGCTGCCATTTCTCTCATTGTAATAGATTATTGATGTCGAATTGTTGACACTCTGCCATTTGAAGTTAATACAAAGAAAGTTTCTACAGTTTTCGTAAGAATTTGTTTATTTGTGTTATTTATTTGGTTCTCATGGTTCTCTTCATGAGCTAAAATTAGTTAATTGTACTTTTGTAATGTTAATGGTTTGTTGAAGGTATCTGATGAACACTCTAGTCCATACTATTAGTATCTTGCTGATTGTAAGTCGCTGTGTATAGCTAGCCTAGGCCATTAAATTGAGCTTAGTTCAATTGCATTTCATAAGTTAAATCACACCCTAGTTTGGGTATTTGATGAATGAATGTGATTTGAAAATCTTTAATCTCCATTGAAGATAGCACAATTTTTTGCAGCACTGTAGCATTCTGGTAGCTTGGTAAAACATAAAGTGGTTAACTTAGGAATGTTTGTCTACCATCAATAAGCTTTTCATTGTGAATGTCGCTTAGGATCTTCTTTCTAACCCTTCACTGATTTTCATTTTCTTTTACAAAGTTATTAGATTTAGGTTTTTAAGCAACACCCATATTCTAAATCTGCTGAAAGTATCATAGGGGGTAAATCATAAAACACACAACAAAAATTTTACACAGAAAATAGAATGTTCTTTTATTGATTTGGACAACTCATTATATTACAAAAGCTCAAATACAATCAAGGGATGAATCCTCCACATGCTGCAACACACTACAACTTCCCTATATCCAAACTCTAGAATCATTTGCCTTTTGTAACCCCAAATCAGCTAGGGTTTTTGTTTTCCTGCCTTTTCTTGATTCTACACTTTCCCCCTTATCTCGACTACTATGGAGGGTTCCAAAAAATAGTTATTAATAGCCTTTTTGGCAGCCTCTAGCTAAATTTCAAAATTTGCTTCTCCCTCCAAAAATAGGTCAACTTCCGGGAGCCATAACTTTTGATCTAGGTGTTCGATTGATGAACTATTTGAAGCGCCGAAAATCTCGTGGAGTAGTCTATCTGCTAATAATCTGCTTTGTTGATTTTGCCCATTCTCAGGCCCGTATAGGGCCATTTAGTGCCTCAAATCTAAATTTGAATAATTTTCAAGCATTTTTCAGGAAACATAAACTTTAATATCTTTCAGCTCACCAATTATCTCTGCGTGATTCATTCTCCAAATGTATTATTTTTCATTTACGAAGCTTCCTACAAATTTTTGCTTCAATCCATGCCCAAATGCAAACTTTCCAAAAATAGCAATTTGGAAAAACTGAAAGTTCTACATCATTATTCAAACGATTATTAAACCAACAACACTAATTTCGAAAAGAAATTAAAAAAACATCAACTATTTTGAAACATCATCTTTTTTTGGGTGATGCAAGATTGCCCTTAGACTACTAGATGCTCCTACATCAAAAGATCTGAAAAAAATTTCACCCCCTAAGTTTTAGGATAAAAACCATAGGAGAACAAAATATTAAAGGGTAAAAAGGCAATTAAACAAGAAGAAAAACCAATTGTTTCATTACCTCAAAAAGTAATATTAAGACACTGAAACTCACATTAGCCATGACTTGGGTCAAACCAAAAAAATAAAACAAGTGAAAGATACTCGAATAACTAAACCAAAAATGAAGAAACCTTCAGCAATACATGATTTTCCTTTTGGTTGTGGTCACAATACTCCTACTATAAGTAGGGAAACATTGATAGAGTACTTTCAAGTACATCTCGTTGGTGATACTTCAGATATCAATTTTGATGAAAAAGACCCAAAAGAAATAGAATTTGACTATGATTTTACATGTTATAATGAGACTTTTTGTAAATAACAAAATTGTGTAATCAACTATGTGAATGATTAAATGAATCAAGAAATCATGTTTAATGCTTTTTGAGCAAGTTCTCTAACTAAGCCTAAATTGTGGAAATCTATTTGTAGTGTAACATTTTACTCCCTTACTTGTGACTAGAATTAGTCACATAGTGCATGTAAAGTGAAATTGTAATACTTTCTTTGAGCTATTGATAAATTCTATAAATGTTTGTAAAGACCAACATTGTTTATTTATTTCATTTATGAGTAATCTAGTCATCGAATTTGACATCTATTTATCTTGTGACTTATGGTCATGCTTGATTTATTGTTAAAAAATTGAGCTCATTTTATGGCTTATTGTTGGAATAAAAATTCTTTAACTTTGTTGTTATTTTATAATTATGGTGGCTATGCTACAATATTTCAATTGTTGGTCATGTATCGTGTATTCTCTATAATTTCCATAATGGACCTTTGATGGGTTGTATAACGGAGTAGACTGCAAAAAAATACTCATTCTTGATGTTGTATAACAGTGATAATTCTCGCTAAATATAAATGAATATTATGTGAAAAGTTTGAGAACCTATAAAATGAATTGTATTTATATGGAACTCTTTCTATGAGTAATCTTGATGGTTTGTGTGTATATCATGCCTTGATCCAAGTATTATAGGTATGATAAACTCGGTGAGAAGTGAGTTATAGAAACTTGCCATCATTGTATATATTATTGATGTTGATTAAGCCATCATTGGAATCATTGTAAATATTAGTACAATTATCTTATCTCTCAATAATAAGTACACTTCGACTATCTATCGTAATTATGAAACCAAACAAGATAACATAGACCAACTTCATGTCAAAACTCAAATATGCATCAATCAAAATGATTCCTACATGCATCCATGATGAAATTATTTCAATCATGCCGCCTTACCAACCATCTATAATCCCTCTCCCAGATAATTCTCTTTGAAATCTATAAAAGTGTTGATTCTTTCCTATCAATTTTTTAGCGAATCTTGATTAGATCTAGCATTTAAAAATATCAATTAAATCATATCATAATTCAACATTACAAAATGTCTAATCATTACTTGTAATCATTATCATTAGCACGTCAAATAATTATCAGCATAATCATAATTATTTATACTCATTGTATACATGATAAAAGTATTTATAACTAGACATAGAAAATAAAGATTTGATAGCTTGGGTGAGGAAGATTAGCTAGGCTCGCACATCAAAACACTCACTTAACACTTCAAAGAATGCAAATTACATTAATATTTTGCAAAATCTGTAATGATTACTTGTAATCATTAGCATTAGCACGTCAAATAGTAATCAACATAATCATAATTTTTTTATTTTATGCACTATAAAAGTATTTATAACTAGATATAGGATTTATAAAGGTTTGACATCTTGGGTGAGAGAGATTAACTAGGCTGACACATCAAAATAGTCGCTAACACTTCAAAGAATGCAAATTACACGCCTCACACATTAAAACACTCACTACCACTTAAAAGAATGCAATTTACATGCCTCACACATTAAAACACTCACTAACACTTAAAAGAATGCAATTTACATGCATTACACATAAAAACACATAAAGTGAATGTCAAAACTTAAACACACATCAAAGATTTAGTGCACATACACATAATGAAGGTCAAAGTTCAAACACACTTCATCCAAGCCACAAAAGATTGAAAGTATGCAAAAAAGTTCAAGCACAAAAAAAAATTCAAATAAAATACTCACTAACCCTTAAAGAACGCAAATTACATCATGCCTCACACACATCAAAACATAGAAAGTATAGGCCAAAGCTTGAGTGCACATACACACAATGAAGATCAAAGTTCAAACACACTTCATCCAAGCCATAATACTAACCCTTAAAAGAACGCAAATTACATCATGCCTCACACACATCAAAACATAGAAAGTATAGGCCAAAGCTTGAGTGCACATACACACAATGAAGATCAAAGTTCAAACACACTTCATCCAAGCCACAATAATATGAGATTGAAATCATGCCAAAAAGTTGACAAAAAATTCAAGCACAAAAAAAAAAATCAAATAAAATACTCACTAATCCATAGAAGAACGCAAATTACATCATGCCTCACACACATCAAAACATAGAAAGTATAGGCCAAAGCTTGAGAGCACTTACACACAATGAAGATCAAAGTTCAAACACACTTCATCCAAGCCACAATAATAAGAGATTGAAATCATGCCAAAAAGTTGACAAAAAGTTCAAGCACAAAAAAAAAATTCAAATAAAATACTCACTAACCCTTAAAAGAACGCAAATTACATCATGCCTCACACACATCAAAACATAGAAAGTATAGGCCAAAGCTTGAGTGCACATACACACAATGAAGATCAAAGTTCAAACACACTTCATCCAAGCCACAATACTAACCCTTAAAAGAATGCAAATTACCTCATGCCTCACACACATCAAAACATAGAAAGTATAGGCCAAAGCTTGAGTGCACATAGACACAATGAAGATCAAAGTTCAAACACACTTCATCCAAGCCACAATAATATGAGATTGAAATCATGCCAAAAAGTTGACAAAAATTTCAAGCACAAAAAAAAAATTCAAATAAGATACTCACTAACCCTTAAAAGAACGCAAATTACATCATGCCCCACACACATCAAAACATAGAAAGTATAGGCCAAAGCTTGAGTGCACATACACACAGTGAAGATCAAAGTTCAAACACACTTCATCCAAGCCACAATAATATGAGATTGAAATCATGCCAAAAAAGTTGACAAAAAATTCAAGCACAAAAAAAAAAATTCAAATAAAATACTCACTAACCCTTAAAAGAATGCAAATTACATCATGCCTCACACACATCAAAACATAGAAAGTATAGGCCAAAGCTTGAGTGCACATACACACAATGAAGATCAAAGTTCAAACACACTTCATCCAAGCCACAATAATAAGAGATTGAAATCATGGCAAAAAGTTGACAAAAAGTTCAAGCACAAAAAAAAATTCAAATAAAATACTCACTAACCCTTAAAAGAACGCAAATTACATCATGCCTCACACACATCAAAACATAGAAAGTATAGGCCAAAGCTTGAGTGCACATACACACAATGAAGATCAAAGTTCAAACACACTTCATCCAAGCCACAATAATAAGAGATTGAAATCATGCCAAGAAGTTGACAAAAAGTTCAAGCACAAAAAAAAAAATTCAAATTAAATACTCACTAACCCTTAAAAGAACGCAAATTACATCATGCCTCACACACATCAAGACATAGAAAGTATAGGCCAAAGCTTGAGTGCACATACACACAATGAAGATCAAAGTTCAAACACACTTCATCCAAGCCACAATAATAAGAGATTGAAATCATGCCAAAAAGTTGACACTGAACAAAGTCAAAAATACAACACACAAAAGTTCAAGAACAAAAAATTATTCATCCAAACAAACACAAAATGAGTCAATTCTCACACTTCAAAAAACACAAATAAAATGCGAAAGAACATTTAAAAGAACACAAACTACATGTCACACACAATAAAACCCACAAATTGAATGTCCAAACTCACACACCTCAAAACACACAAAGTGACTCTCAAAACTAATATACACCTCAAAATGCACAAATTAAAGGCCAAAGCTCAAGCACACACTAAATGCCAAAGTTCATAGACACCTCAAAATTCACAAACTAAATGCCAAAGCTCAAGCACACACACAATGGAGTTCACACTAAACACATTCTTCATCCAAACCACAATAAGAAATCTAAACTTTAAACAAACATAAAGTGAGCCAATTCTCACACTTCACATAACACAAATTAAATGCTAAATTCACACAACACTTCAAAGAACACATTTTCATGACTCACACATCAAAACACACAAAGTGTTCATGTTCAAACTCACACGCCTCAAAACACACAAAGTGAATCTCAAAACTCATATACACTTCAAAATGCACAAACTAAAGGTCAAAGCTCAAGCTCATACATTCTTTATCCGAACCACAATAAGAAATCTAATGTTTAAACAAACATAAAGTGAACCAATTCTCACACTTCACAAAACACAAATTAAATGCTAAACTCACACATCAAAACAACACACAAGGTGAATGTCAAGCTAGAATAAGTAAATGCCAAAAATAAAACACACAAACTAAATGCCAAAACTCGCACTCCTCAAAATTAAAATATACTTCATCCAAGCCACAGTAAGTAAATGCCAAAAATAAAACACACAAATTAAATGCTAAACTCACACATCAAAACAACACACAAAGTGAATGTCAAGCTAGAATATGTAAATGGCAAAAATAAAACACATAAACTAAATGCCAAAAATAAAACACATAAACTAAATGCCAAAACTCACACTCCTCAAAATTAAAATATACTTCATCCAAGCCACAGTAAGTAAATGCCAAACCTCACATACCTCAAAACACAAAGTGAATGCCAAAACTTATATACACCTCAAAACACACAAACTAAAAGCCAAAGCTCAATCACATATAGAATGGTTCACACTAAACACAAAAACACACTAAGTAAAAGCCAAAGCTAAAACATTCTTCATCCTAACCACAATAAGAAATCTAAAGTTTAAATAAACATAAAGTGAGCCAATTCTCACATTTCACAAAACATGAATTAAATGCTAAACTCACATGACACTTCAAAGACCACAAATTGCATGGCTCACACATCAAAACACATAACACACAAAGTAAATGTCAAAACTTAGAGACATCAAAACACAAAGTAGAGAGCAAAGCTCAATTGCACACACACAATGAAGGTCAAAATTAAACATACTTCATCCAAGCCACAATAATAAGTTGAAAATAACTGCCAAAAAAACATGCACACTTACTGAAAGCCAAAATTCTCACTTCAAAAAAAGAAATTAAATTCCAAAGATCAAAGATTAAATTAAAATCACAAAAACTTAACCCAAAAACACTCAAATCAAATAAAATGAATGTCAAAATTTTAGTTACACTTCATCCAAACCATAAGAAATTCTAAAAAACTACAAATTTTGCACTAAATAGTTTGTCTAAATCATAAGAAATAGTATTAAACATACTTCATCCAAGCCACAATAATAAGTTGAAAATAACTGCCAAAAAAACATGCACACTTACTGAAAGCCAAAATTCTCACTTCAAAAAAAGAAATTAAATTCCAAAGATCAAAGATTAAATTAAAATCACAAAAACTTAACTCAAAAACACTCAAATCAAATAAAATGAATGTCAAATTTTTAGTTACACTTCATCCAAACCATAAGAAATTCTAAAAAAACTACAAAGTTTGCACTAAATAGTTTGTCTAAAGCATAAGAAATAGTTTACACACACACACACAAAGAGCTCAAAGTTTAAAGTTCACAAAGCAAGCCAATAATCCTCACACTCTAAAAAAACACAAATTAAATGTGAAAGTTAACTCACACAACACTTCAAAGAATATAAATTGCACTACTCTACGCCTCTAAACATACAAGCACAATGAATTTCAAAGTTTGACAAAAACACTTCATCCAAGCCTCAATAAGGATGTAGAAAGTAAATGCCAAACTTAAAACACATAATGAATGCCAAAATTCTCACTTCAAAAAAACATGCACACTTACTAAAATCCAAAATTCTCACTTCATAAAACACAAATTAAATTCCAAAGATCAAAGATTAAATTAAAATCACAAAAACTTAACTCAAAAACACTCAAATCAAATAAAATTAATGTCAAATTTTTAGTTACACTTCATCCAAACCATAAGAAGTTCTAAACAACTACAAAGTTTGAACTAAATACTTTGTCTAAAGCATGAGAAATAGTTTACACACACACACACAAAGAGCTCAAAGTTTGAAGTTCACAAAGCAAGCCAATAATCCTCACACTCTAAAAACACATAAATTAAATGTGAAAGTTAACTCACACAACACTTCAAAGAATATAAATTGCACTACTATACGCCTCTAAACACACAAACACAATGAATTTCAAAGTTCAACAAACACACTTCATCCAAGCCTCAATAAAGATGTAGAAAGCCAATGCCAAACTTAAAAACACATAATGAATGCCAAAATTCTCACTTTGAAAAATACAAATAAATTTCAATGATCCCACTATAAAACCACAAAAAGTAAATGCTATAGTTAACTCACACAACACTTCAAAAAATTTGAATTGAGTGTCTCACACACATCAAAACACACAAAGTGAAAACACATATAAAAACACCCAATGTTCAAACATAAGAAATAAAATTCAAATTTTTAAAAAATTCCATGAATCCATAAATAGTTGTTCATCCAAACCACAATTATGAGAAACACAATTCATCTAAAAGCATAAGAATAGTTTCAAAACACAAAATGAAGACCAAACTCAAAAGGACACACATAATAAAGGTCGGTCCAAACCACAAAGTCCAAACAATTTGAATTGAATGTCTCACACACGTCAAAACACCTAATGTTCAAACATAAGAAATAAAATTCAAAGTTTTAAAAAAGTTTCATCAACCCATAAAAGGTTGTTCATCCAAACCACAATTATGAGAAACACACTTCATGCAAAGCATATGAATAGTTTCAACACACAAAGTGAAGGCCAAACTCAAAAGCACGCACATAATAAAGGTCAAAGTCCAAACTACAATAAGAAGTCAAAGTTAGACAATATCCAACATAGAATAAATCCAAACTCAAGTCCACATACACACTATGAAGGTCAAGGTTCAAACACACTTCCAAATGATAGGATGCTCAAGGTTCAAACACAAAAAACATACAAAATGAAGGGTAAAGTACATATACTTCATCAACACACTTCATCTTCATTCAAACCATACAAAATACACACCATAAAAAGTCTGCCATGTATTCAACACACATATGAGAAACATACTTCATCTAAAGCATAAGAATAGTTTCAACACACAAAGTGAAGGCCAAACTCAAAAGTACACACCTAATAAAGGTCAAAGTCCAAACTACAATAAGAAGTCAAAGTTAGACAATATCCAACACAATCAAGCCAAACTCAAGTCCACATACACACTATGAAGGTCAAGGTTCAAACACACTTCCAAATGATAGGATACTCAAGGTTCAAACACAAAAAACATACAAAATGAAGGGCAAAGAACATATACTTCATCAACACACTTCATCTTTATTCAAACCATACAATATACACACTATAAAAAGTCTAACATGTATTCAACACACATATGAGAAACATACTTCGTCTAAAGCATAAGAATAGTTTCAACACACAAAGTGAAGGCCAAACTCAAAAGCACACACATAATATAGGTCAAAGCCAAAATCACAATAAGAAGTCAAAGTTAGACAATATCCAACACACAATCAAGCAAAACTCAAGTCCACATACACACTTCCAAATGATAGGATACTCAAGGTTCAAACACAAAAAACATACAAAATGAAGGGCAAAGAACATATACTTCATCAACACACTTCATCTTTATTCAAACCATACAAAATACACACCCTAAAAAGTCTACCATGTATTCAACACATATATGAGAAACACACTTTATCTAAAGCATAAGAATAGTTTCAACACACAAAGTGAAGGCCAAAATCAAAACCACACACATAATAAAAGTCAAACTCCAAACCACAATAAGAAGTCAAAGTTAGACAATATCCAACATACAATAAAGCCAAACTCAAGTCCACATACACACTATAAAGGTCAAGGTTCAAACACACTTCCAAATGACACAATAAAACATACAAAATCAAGGGCAAAGTACATATACTTCATCAACACACTTCATCTTCATTCAAACCATACAAAATACACACCATAAAAAGTCTACCATGGATTCAACACACACATGAGAAACACACTTTATCTAAAGCATAAGAATAGTTTCAGCACACAAAGTGAAGGTCAAAGTGCAAACTACAATAGGAAGTCAAAGTTAGACAATATCCAACACACAATGAAGCCAAACTCAAGTCTAATTACACACTATGAAGGTCAAGGTTCAAACACAATTCAAAATGATAAGATGCTCAAGGTTCAAACACAAAACGTACAAATACTTCATCAACACACTTCACCTTTATTCAATCGATACAAAATACACACCATAAAAAGTCTACCATGTATTCAACACACATATGAGAAACACACTTTATCCAAAGCATCAGAATAGCTTCAACACACAATGTGAAGACCAAACTCAAAAGCACATACATAATAAAGGTCAAATTCCAGACCACAATAAAAAGTCAGAGTTTGACAGTATCCAACACACAATGAAGCTAAACTTGAGTCCACATACACACTATGGAGGTAAAAGTTTAAACACACTTTCCAAATGATAGGATGCTTAAGGTTAAAACACAAAAAGTACAAATAGTTCATCAACACACTTTATCTTCATTAAAACCATATAAAATACACACCATAAACAATCTATCATGTATTCAACACACATATGAGAAACACAATTCATCTAAAGCATAAGAATAGTTTCAACAAACATAGTGAAGGCCAAACTCAAAAGCACACACATAATAAAGGTCAAAGTCCAAACCAAAATAAGATGTCAAAGTTAGACAATATCCAACACACAATGAAGCTAAACTCGAGTCCACATACACACTATGAAGGTCAAGGTTCAAACACAATTCCAAATGATAGGATGCTCAAGGTTCAAACACAAAAGACATACAAAATGAAGGACATATACTTGATCAATACACTTCATCTTCATTCAAACCATACAAAATGCACACCATAAAAAGTCTACCATGTAATCAACACACATATGAGAAACACGCTTCATCTAAAGCATAAGAATAGTTTCAACACACAAAGTGAAGGCCAAACTCAAAAACACACATAATAAAGGTCCAAACCACAATAAGAAGTCAAAGTTAGACAATATCCAACACATAATGAAGCTGAACTCAAGTCCACATAGACACTATGAAGGTCAAGGTTCAAACACACTTCCAAATGATGATGCTCAAGGTTCAAACACAAAAAACAAACAAAATGGAGGGCAAAAGTACATATTCTTCATCAACATACTTCATACTCATTCAAACCCTACAAATACACACCATAAAAAGTCTACCATGTATTCAACACACATATGAGAAACACACTTCATGTAAAGCATAAGAATAGTTTCAACACACAAAGCGATGGTCAAACTCAAAAGCACACACATAGTAAAGGTCAAAGGCCAAACCACAATAAAAAGTCAAAGTTAGACAATATCCAACACACAATGAAGCCAAACTCAAGTCCACATACACATTATGAAGGTCAAGGTTCAAACACACTTCCAAATGATAGGATGCGTAAAGTTCCAACACAAAAAACATAGAAAATGAAGGGAAAAGTACATATACTTCATGAACACACTTCATCTTCATTCATTCCATACAAAACACACCATAAAAAGTCTACTATGTATTGAACACACATATGAGAAACACACTTATTCTAAAGCACACGCCATAAAAAGTCTACCATGTATTCAACACACATATTAGAAACACACTTATTGTAAAGCATAAGAATAGTTTCAATACAAGGCCAAACTCAAAAGCACACACATAATAAAAATTGAATTCCAAACCACAATAAGAAGTCAAAGTTAGACAATATCCAACACACAAACAAAAAATACATATACTTCATCAACACACTTCGTCTTAATTCAAATCATACAAAATACACACCATAAAAAGTCTACCATGTATTCAACACACATATAAGTCATATAAGGTTAAAAAATAATACATACACTAATATGAAGTGGATCACACTTAATAGTAAAAACACATAAAAACCTTAGTTCCAAATAAAAGTAGCACAATAGGTAAAAAGAGAAAATGGATGTAAAAAGTTCACATACTTCATAAATAGCCTAAGATATAGCCATCAAAACACATCTAGTTGGATGCTTAAAAATTCACAATTAAAAATGTAAACAGATAAAACCCATAAATAAGAACACATTTAGCACAATGCATATAGTCCAATAAACACATGCAAATGGATGTAAAAAAGTTCGCATAGTATGCTCAAGGTTAAAACACAAAAATATATATAAAATGAAGGGCAAAGCTCACTACATATACTTCATCACACACCATATAAAAGTTCACATACTTCATCTATAGCTCAACATGGATTTTAAAATTTTCACACTTACTATTATTGTCACACTTCATCTATAATAAGTGGATGCATAGTTCAAACACATAAAAGTCATGATAATTGAACATATTTCATAATATAAAAATGAAAACATATAAGGATGTAAAAAATTCACTTCATAAAAAGAAAATGTAGATTAAAATTAAAAATTAGTCTTCTATCCATCCTCCTTCACACTACATAAATAGGTAGTAAATTAAAAATGTAAAATTAAATTAATTTTTAAAAGCATAATTTTTTTGTGGATTGAATTAAGCTTATTAAGTTAGCTCAACAAATTAAAATGAAATAAAACTTTCAAAGATATCAAAAGAAAATTTCAAGATTTAAATTTACACACTTTCTTAATAATACCATTCAAACTCTAAAAATACTTTATTATTAGTTCACCTCAAAGTGGTACAAAAATTAATTCAAACTATTACAAAGATTCTAATAACATAGTAACATAGTCTACTTTAAAAATAATCTAATGAAACAATCTACTTGGAAACATTAATAATTCATTTTAACAAAATAATCCAATGAAATTTTCTTATAATACTATCTACTTAAACCTATTAGAAAAATGATATAAAAAAATAATTCAATAACTTTTTTAATAAAATAATCCGTCCAGCAAAAATATTGATCCACAAACTTTATAGAAAGATTATTGTATAAAAATTATCTACTTAGAACCATTCCAAAAATAATATAATAAACTAATTCACTAACTTTTCTAATAAAATAAAGATTGGTCCACTTTATACAATGTGTTAATAATCCACATCTACAGCAGGAAAATATTCCAATAGAACAGTCCACTTCATACAAAGATTAATAGTCCACTTTAAAAGTGGACTAACAAAACAGTCCACTGACTTTGTAAATACAACAGTTAGTTCAACAATTCAATTAAAATGTCTAAATAAAACCTTTTATTTGATAGAGATTAGACATTTCTTAAAACTACTACTGATAATCTACTGATAATCAATTTCTGACGATCTCATCAAAACTGTTAGGGCACCAAGAACGTTTAACTGCACCAACCCACTCAAAAAGACATTATCTTTAAATAATAAATAATGAAGGTTTAAACCCTACCCTATTTTCAGAAAAGATTTCAGTAAAAATAATTCTAGATATACTTTAAAGGGAAAAAAAAATAGTCTCAAAATTAATAATGTAATTTTATCTAAATGTAATTATACCTGAACAAACTATAAGATTAAAATAATATTCTAAATTTGAAGCGACCCTCTACCACACAAAATTAGATATATATTAACTTTAAGCAACCCTACACTACACAAAATTAGATACACATACACAAAATTAGATAGATATACTACCTTCCATTCCCCTGTTTGCCGCTTCGAATTCATTATTCCCATATTTCGCTGGCAGCCCACCCTTTTCCATACAGTGAACAATATTAATAGCAATCAGAGGAAAAAAAACTTAGAGCTTTACTTCGTTTCTAAGCAACACAATCTTATGCAAAATAATTTCCTAAACCCTGACATAAAATAGCAGAGCCTTAATCTTAATGTGGGGAAAACAGCATTCAAGACCAAGCAAGGCTTGTATGAGGTACAACATTTCCTACCATTTGGATTGTGCAATGCTCCAGCTACCTTAATAAGTGTGATTGTCTATTTAGATGATATATTGGTTTTTAGTAGAACAGAGGAAGAACATATTTCTCATCTCAAGCAAGTACTACAAGTGGTGAAGAAGAACAAGTTGCTTTTAAATGGGAAAAAGACTGAGTTTGCAAGAACATCACTTCTTTATCTTGAACATGTGGTGGAGAATGGTGAAACCAAGATTGAGATTATTGTGGATTAGCCAAAGCCCACATTTATTTCAGAGACTTGGAGTTTTGTTGGGGCCATCCAATACATGTGTAAGTTTGTGAAATCTTTCTCCTATGTTGCTGCTCCTTTACATGTCATCACAGATGCTAGGAAATGTTTTCATTGAGTTACAGAACAGCAGTGTGCATTTGAAGAACTCAAGTGCAAAATCAATCATGCACTCGTACTTGTTTTTCCCAATCTTCAGCAACCTTTTGTTGTTGACACTGATGCTAGTGATAATGCTATAGGAGTTGTTTTGTTGCAGGAAGAAGACTGGTTTGCTATCAAAGGCACTGTCCTAAACTATAGTACATATGACAAGTAGTTGTATGGTTTGGTCTCTGCAATGAAGAAGTGGAAACACGATCTCATGGGCAAGGAAACAACAGTGCAAACAAATCATCAACCACTCCAATAAGAAAGCAAAATTACAAGAAGAAGACAGTGCTCAGTAGAGCAACTACAAGACAGCCATAGAACTCCACAAAGTACAACCCAGCAAAGAACAGAACTGAAAAATACAGCTCCTGTAGAAAAAAACATCAGTCCTGTAGCCTAAACAGTCCTGTGCCATACCCCTTGGACAGAATCAGCCCTGAAATATAATTGCAGCACCATAAACAGAAAGAGACCATTGTGGCGTGACAAGATTTAAGACAGTTTCAATTGGTGATCAAATATAAGTGGGGTGTGACTAACATGGTGGCTGATCGGTTGTCAAGACCAAGACTGGCACTTCTTTCAGTGGTTAGTACCCTTACTTTGTTGGAGATATTTGCTAAGGAAGTTTCTATTGATGGCCATTTGCTAAGGAAGTGGCTAATTTTGAGCCAAATCTTGATTATTTCTTCAAGATGGGCTCCTCTACAAAGTGGGAAAGTTGTACATACATAAAGAGAATGTTGTTATTTATGCAGGAGGCTCATACCTTGAGAGTTGCAGGGCATTGTGGAGTATCTAAAACAGTTTCAAACCCTCGGCCTTATGTTTATTTTCCTATGTGCAAGAAGATTTGTCAAACTTCATTAGGCATAAGTAAGCCAAGCAACTGGAAACTTGGAATACCAGCCTGGCAGCCACTACCCCTGGCTACTAGACCATGAGAGAGCGTCTCCAAATATGGGTTACTTTACAAAGGGGGTTAAGTTATAGAACCTAAGGAGAAGGTTGTTATTTATGCATGAGGCTCATACCTCGAGAGTTGCAGGACATTTTGGAGTATTCTAAAATAGTTTCAAACCTTCGGCTTTATGTTTATTGGCCCGTGACAGGCAAGAATATGTGTCAAAATTCATTAGGGGCTGCAACTTATGTATCATAAGCAAGACAAAGCAACTGGAAACTTGGACTACCCGTGGCTACTAGACTATGCAAGAACATCTCCATGGATTTTATGGGTGGCCTTCCAATGTCCAAGCATGACTACCTATTTGTAGTGGTATACCAATTCAGAAAGATGTGTGTGTTAATTGCATACAAGAACAACTTGAAGGGAAGGGATGCGGCTGAGTTGTTCTTCAACCATGTGCCGGTTCATTTTGGACTTCTAAAGAGCATCATAACAGATGGGGATACTGTCTTTTTGGAAAAGTGTTGATGACTAACAAGCTGGCTGATATGTTGTCAAGACAGATTTAACCCTAAACAAACCTTATTAAACTCATAGAAGTCTTTTTTCTGAAATGGCAGATTTAACCCTAAGCCAGAAAAAATAATAGAACCTTAGTCTTCTTTCTGAAATGGCAGATTTAACCCTAAGCTAGAAAAATTAATATAACCTTAGTCTTCTTTCTGAAATGGCAGAAACGGAAAAAGATTCAAAACACTGGAAAATGCATATCTCCACATTGGGCGAAACTTCAGCATAGAAAATGGCAGATTTAACCCTAAGCTAGAAAAAATAATATAACCTTAGTCTTCTTTGTGAAATGGCAGAAATGGAAAAAGATTCAAAACACTGAAAGATGCATATCTCCACATTGGGGGAAATTTTATGCAGAAATTTGTAAACTAATAATCTGAAAAATTTGAGAGCATAGAAAATAAAATTCAAACAATAAAATTTAAAATCATACTTACCAGATGCATCCTGTCCCATTTGTCTGGTTTCATTCCAGGGCTTTAATTCAAATTTCTTTACAATCCACTACTCACAAAAAGCATGTAAACAGACAGAGCACGGCCGTACTACATAAAATCCAAGCCCGAAAAAGGAAACACAATACAAAATACAAATGCAGAAACCAGAAACGAAAAGTCTCAAATCAAAAACCAAAACACAAATTGAAGAATTCACGAATTTAAAAACAAAACATGATATGAACTAAAAAAAAAATCAATGGAATAATACTGTAATATTAGGTATTTATAGAGCATGGCCAGGCCTCAACATGCTCTTCAACGGCTCCTCAACGGCTCTCCCACACTCCATTGGAGCTCTGTCCTAAAATTAGAATGAACTTGGTAGATGACTATCACATGATGTCAGCCCATAAATTAGAAAAAAAACAAAAAAAAAAAGTTTATGAGATCTTTCAATTTTGTAAGAAGAATTTTATTAGTTGCCTTGAGAGGTAGATTATTATTGTATCTGTAGAAATTAATTTTTAAATTAGTCTATAGTTAGTTTATTTATTATAGTTTTATTATTATGTTTATTATTTCATCTTACCAATTTTTAAATATAATTTTTTTATTATATATTGTTAGAAGGACAATAAGATTCAATTTTGCAATATATTGCTTAATAAGTTCTATTGTTATGTTAGCTATCTAATTTTATTTTTTCTTGTAACTACTTGTTATTTTGTTACTAGGGAGAAAATGGGGAGTATCAGGGCCTAGTAATAGCTGAGTGGATGGGTTGAGGCTCAGCAAAAGTTGACACATAAGTTCTCAATGCTTTGTGGTATTTAAAACATGCGAACACTAAATAAATATAATGGACTCACCACTTATGTCAACAATGACCTCATATGGCACAGTTTAATACTCTTTTTAGAATGTAAGCACACATTCATGACCACATATACAAATACCTTAAGCCAATAAAATAGCCACACCTCGAGCCAAGTGGATTTGATATTTTTGACAATGAACTCGATCTAATAAGATAGGACGAGATTTGATGTCTAGTAGATGTCTCAAACATAAAATCATAAATATTTTGGATATGAGAGCCTAAGTAAATCGAAGTTTATAATAGCCTACATCCATAAGGAGCATTGGAACATTACATAGGTGAAGTTCGAAAGTAGATGACCAAATAAATTAGGAAACCTGAGTCATGCAAGAGTCGAGAGATTGGACCATGTCAAGCACAAGATATAATGGCTAGAGTTTGTTGCACTTTAAGGAATTGGGTTGTTTAGCCTTCAACCATCAATCTTATATTGAATAATTATCATCATAGATACTTGTCTAAACTTAACATACCAAGACTAAAATAACTTGATAACCTACCTATTGTGCCTTGCACACACGCCCCATTGAATGAATGGGGACCCCCTCCCTCTGATTTGGCATAGTCTAGGTCTTTTCCTTGGAGGGATATTTGACTGACGTTGTCAAAATAATCCATTTGAGAGTCAAAATTTCAATTTTCCTTGATGGAGAGTGTTTGGGGTGCCTTAGAGTTCAAATTATTAAGTCATGAGTCTCTTTGCCAACAAGATTCAAGTCCCAAAAATTCATTTGCATTAAAAGCATGCATCACTGACCTTGGCATTGAAAACTTCACCTACTGCCAAAAGGGCTAAAATCAGATATCACTGCCTCAGCACTCAAAATTAGAGTCACCGACTTTGGTGCTAAAATCATGAACCACAGAATTTACGCTAAAAGTGGATGCTACCAACTTGCGCCAAAATTGCATGGCATTGCCTTCTGTTAGTGAGTTCTGAAACTAGTGCAAGGTTAGCACCTTCGAAATTCCCCCCCGGCACATCGTCATATCCTTTGCGCTAGATTTGTCATGCACTGACCTGCATTGAAAAGTGCCTTTACAAACTTTTGTCTAACACCTGCCAAACTCGTGTAAGTCGATGTCACTCAAATTCGACACTAAAGCCTATTGTCATTCACTTTATACATCCTACGTTGAAAACTATCCTCACTGACTTGCACTAAATATCAGTCCTCCTGCCTTAAGGTAGTAGACCCCAAAACACATGCTAGATCGGTACCCTCCCAAATCCTCGCTTCCTCAAGAGAGCCTTCCTTTTTCGCTGTCTTGTGACACCTAATTTTTCCGCATCTCTTTGTCTGTTCGTTGGGTTTGATATGTCTTGAGCTTTAGTTAAGTTTCTGATATGTTTTGACTGGGGAGGCCCCTTATTGATATGAGTTGTTTACCCTAGTTTACCCTTCGTTGGCTGAGATATCATGAGATCACATTAAGATCAAGATTGGGCCATAAATAGTTTCAATTTCTCAAAATAGGTATCCTCTGCCTTTATACAGAATGGAGACTCAGAGTTTTGAGTATAAGTTGGTCCGATATTGAAGGAAATTGTAATGACCTTGTTGTGTATTAATTAAGGGTACAAAGTATATTGTGGCTTTGAAGAGCCCAAGTTGCAGGACATTCGTGGTCAAGTGGATAATGTGGGAATCCCATGTCTGAAAGGATAAGTCCGCCAATGAACATTTTCCCCGCAAATACATTTCTCTTCAATATCTAAGGTCCACCAAATTGCCACAATCCAAACTTGTTGGAAAATATCAAATTGTGTGAATGAAGTGATGTCTTCAGGTGATGTGAAATCTACTATGCCATAACAGTTTGTAGACAGCCCTTCAAACATGAAGGATGGAAGGATTTTGCCGGTTGTTATGGTTTTAAATACGAGGTATCAAAGTACTAACTGGATATAAAAGCGGGATTTTTATGGATGACTGGAGTTTGCGGGGATTTTGTTCCCATTCGGACTTATCCATCGAGGCCCTGAACCTCCGCAATATCCCTCAATGCTCAAAATCTCCACAAATTATTTAAATTGCAGAACGTGTGAAGACAGTGCGAACATGGAGCAAGAAAGTCACCTTTGAAGAAAAGTGGACATACGTCAAAGCATAAGGGAAAGAGGATCATCGTTAGATGTTTCGGTTGTGACTACATTGTTATGGAAGCATTGACCAGGCATGTGAACCATCAGATAAAGTGTTTTGAAGGAAAGTGTCTCATTGCGGTGAATTCACCCCCAATCGGATGATATTTGGTAGACCATTGTTTCTCTGCAATGTCCAGTTAAAGACAATATTCTCGCAACTCTGGTCAATGGAAAATTCTCCGCAAATCTTTGGTATCATGGAAGCTTAAACAAAGGAAGTAAATACCATATGTGATAATTAGCGTGCTATAGGTGAGGGGTATGTAAGCAACCATCGAACATTCAAGGAATATGCTGGGTATGTGCAGGATCATCGCAGGCCAAACAGTGGCAATAGGAAAAAAATCGCGTTTTTACTTAGCTAAATTCGCGACTTGGCAAAGTTTTACTTTGAAACGGATATCTGTTTTTGAAATTTTTTTTGGGAAAAAGGCTTTTTACTGGTAGTCATCAATTTTCCACAGTCCATGATGTTGAGTTTGAAATGCTTCTGGATTTGACTGTGTATTATTATTTTCCTCAACATTTTGAATCGCACACAGTGATCCATCATCAGGAGAAAGATAGCAAGCAAGAGAAGAGAGAACATGAATGACAGTATGCAGACTTAAGACCACTTAAAAGGAGTGAGAGAGATGTGAGGCGGAAACCAAGATCAATTAAGGGAGAAGGATAGCTGCCTATCAAACCTAGTGAAGTGAGGGACAAAGAGGAGTGGGGGACATCTAGGCACACTAAGACAAAACAAACAAAGAAAGACTAACTAGGATGAGAGGAAGACCCAAGTAAAGAAAATTAAAAAAGAAAACAAAGGAGCAAGGCCACAAATTAGAAGGGAGCAAAAAGAGGAATAACTGTAATACAATCAACCATAAAGAACAAGCCGAGGATGAAAGAGATAAGATAATTAAATAATTTAATAAATAATAAAAAAGGGGGGGACAACTGAAGAGGTTAAATGTGAGGGATAGATTGGGAAAAGCTACATATAAAGAACAAGAGAGGGCTCCAAGTTAAAAGAGAGAGAGGAGTGAACTACGAAGGCAAAGGAGGGGGGGGGCTAACAAAAAAGAAAGGTAAGCCAATAACTATCCAAAGGAGGAAAGAAACTAATTGGGAGAAAGCATAAGAGAGAAGAGTAAATCATAAAAGGGAAGAGAAGCTACAACGACCAAATAATATATATAAATATATATTCACAACAAACTCCAAGCCACAAACGGAGCACCAGGGGGCAACAAGAAACAAAGGATACGGTTAAAAACCTAGAAATTAAAGAGGAGGGAGAAGGGGGCAATGAGATCCAGAGGTTGGAGACGGGAGGTTAAGCTAGGGGACAAGAGTATGAGAAACAAAAAGGTGAGAACGGGCCAAGGAGGGTAAAGAGGAGGGAGGACAAGGAGCAAAGGGAAAGGGGGGAGAGGAGCCTAGGGAGGAGAGGAAAAGGGGATGAGATGAGGGCAAAAGAGAAGGGGCAAAGACTCAATCCCACAAAAGGGGACAAGGAGGGGACAGAGGGGGGGCGGGGGCAAGAACCGGTAAAGAGGGGAAAAAAGGACAAAGATAGGAGAAGGGAGAGGGGAGCTAACAAGATCAGGTCAGGAAAGAGAGGGGAGGGGTAAGAGGGGAGGATGGGGAAGAGAAATCAACTAAGAGTGAAGGAAATCATGATGGGGTAAGAGGGGAGGCTTTTTACTCTTTTTGAAAATACACCTCTTAAATCTTGGATCTCCCATCAATATATGAACCTCCTTAAAGATTGTTTCTAGTGAAGGAGAAGGGCAAATTAACATTGGTAGCTTCTTTACATATTGATCCATAAGGATTTGTTAAACACTAAGAATCATCACTAATGAATTACTCAAATAATCAATAATAAAATATTCAATTTTGTTCATCAGGTGAAATAATCACTTTTCTAGACTATGTTCCAATATTTTGGGGATAGGAATGGTGGGGCAGCAGGGGTTGTGTTTTGGATTTCATGCCCTAAATTGCTTTATGCAATCCTTCATATGATTTGATTCATGATACATGGTTTGAGAAGGATACACATGATATACCCTTACCCTCTAGTGATAAAATTATGAATGATACTTTATGTGGTGAAGCTACACCTTTGTTAATCCTTCATGACATTGTTATTCCTTGTGATGATGATGTCCTTCATGTGATATGTTAGGACATAATGCAAAGTCAACATGGCATGAACTCTCTTGGAAGGGTAAGCATGGACTATAAGAACATTGCACTAGTTGGATATGTTAAGCTCGCCATTTATGAAAGAACCTTTTAAAAGGTTAACCTTAATTAGGTAAGGTTATGTTTTAGTGTGGTTGTTTGTGCAACAATGTGTAAATTAATGTTACTAAAGGATAAATCTAACTATAATATACTAACATTTTAATAACCATGAGAGTTGGGACTAACAATTAGACTAAAATCTTGACAAACAATACAACTTGGACACATGTAGGACTTGGAAAATGGAAAAGAATATAATTAAATGTGGAAAACAATGAAAAAGTGGTATTAGTTGCACCTATATAGAGAAGTGGTTTAGAGGTTGGTTAGGGGAATTATTTAGGGTTTAGAGGTTTAGGGTTGCTCAGGTTTAGGGTTTACAGTTTAAAGAGAGATAGAGAGAGGGGACTGATAGAGTTTGGGAGAGATAGAGGAGACAAAGGGGAGAGATAGGAGATAGAGAGTGAGAGACATGTCCAAAGACATAGAGAGAGAGATTGAGAGATTGAGAGGTAGAGGGATGATAGAGATAAGGAGATAGAGGTTTAGGGTTGCTTGGGTTTAGGGGCATTATTTAGGGTTTAGGGTTTATGGTTTTGGGGTTAGGAGTTAAGGTTTAGAGGTTTAGGGTTTAGGGTTTAGAGAGAGATAAAGGACCAATAGGGAGATATAGAGGAGTCTGAGGGGAGAGATAGGGATATAAAGAGTGAGGGACATGGCAAGGGACATAGGGAGAGAGATTGAGAGGTAGAGGGACAAAGGTGATAGGGAGATAGGGGAGAGATAGGGAGATACTGGTTTATGGTTACTTGGGTTTAGGGTTTAGGGGTTTGGGGTTTAGGGTTTCTCAGGTTTAGGGGTTAGGGGTTAGGGTTTAGGGGCATTATAATTTAGGGTTCAGGATTTATTGTTTAGGGGTTAGGGGTTAGGTTTAGAGGTTTAGGGTTTTGGATTTAGGGTTTATAGAGAGAGAGGAATGATAGGGAGATATAGAGGAGTCTGAGGGGAGGGATAGGGAGATAGAGAGTGAGGGACATGGCTAGAGACATAGGGAGAGAGATTGAGAGGTAGAGGGTCACAGGTGGTAGGTAGATAGGGGAGAGATAGGGAGACAGTGGTTTAGGGTTACTTGGGTTTAGGGTTTAGGGGTTTGGGGTTTAGGGTTTCTCAGGTTTAGGGGTCAGGGGTTAGGGTTTAGGGGCATTATTTAGGGTTTAGGATTTAAATTGTTTAGGGGTTAGGGGTTAGGTTTAGAGGTTTAGGGTTTTGGATTTAGGGTTTATAGAGAGAGGAATTATAGGGAGATAGAGAGAGGAGATGGAGGAGAGAGATAAGGAGATCGAGAGTGAGGCACATGGCCAGGGACATAGGGAGAGAGATCAAGAGAGGTAGAGGGATGATAGAGATAGGGAGATAGGGGAGAGATAGGGAGATATAGGTTTAGAGTTGATTGGATTTAGGGTGTACCTAGGTTTAGGGTTTCTCAGTTTTGGAGATAGCTAGATAGAAAGAGAGAGGAGATAGATAGGGAGAGATAGAGGTGACAAAGGGGAGAGATAGGGAGATAGAGAGTGAGCGATATGTCTAGAGAAATAGGGAGAATGATTGAGAGGTAGAAGGACGATAGAGATAGGGAGATAAGGGAGAGATAGGAGATAGAGTTTAGGGTTGCTCATGTTTAGGGTTTAGGGGTTAAGGTTTAGAGGTTTAGGGTTTAGTGTTTAGAGAGAGAGGACCAATAGGGAGATATAGAGTGAGGGACATGGCTAAAGCATAGGGAGAGAGATTGAGAGGTAGAGGAATGATAGTGATGGGGAGATAGTGAGATAGGGAGATAGAGCTCGATAAAGGTTTAGGGTTTCTTGGGTTTAGTGTTTAGGATTTAGGGGTTTATGGTTTCTCAAGTTTAGGGTTTAGGGGTTAGGAAATAGGGGTTAGGGGTTAGGGGTTAGGTTTAATCATGCATCCCAGTCATTCCCCTATCATTCCTATATATCCTATCTCTCCCCTCTATCTTTCCCTATCCCTTATCGATGAAGCAAATGGAAACAAGAAAACTAGGACTCCCTTTCTCAGGTTTAGGGTTTAGGGCTTAGGGGAATTATTTAGGGTTTATGGTTTAGGGGTTAAGGTTTAGTATTTGGAAAAATTATTTAGGGTTACTTGGGTTTAGGGTTTAGGGGCATTATTTAGGGTTTACAGTTGCATGTCAAAAGTAGTCTCTCTCTCTGTCTAAATCCGTAAATCCTAAATAATGGCCCTAATCCCTAACCCCTAAACCGCATCTACCTCTCTCCTGTATCTATTCAAAAGTGCCTTTAAAATACTATGAGATACCTTAGTATAAGTAAATCATATAAAAATCAAATATATATATCATCATAATCCTATATAAATTTTGATAGTATTTTACAGCTAAAATGCCTAAATATCATCATAATCCTTTATAAATTTGCTTGCATTTTATAGCTAAAATGCTTAAATATCATCATAATCCTTTATAAATTTGCTTGTATTTTATAGATAAAATGCCTAAATACTTAAAATGTATGCAATGCTAAAATAATAAAATAAAAAATAATGAATACAATAGGGAAAAAGAAAACGGATATCCGTTTTGGAGATCATAAAAAGCAAAAAAAAGACTGCGTTTTTGCAAACCCACGTCTTGCAAAAACGCAGTCTCATCTTCAAAAAATGGATACCAGAGCTGAGGAACGGATATCTGATCCAAAGAGGTAAGATTTCATGCATTTTTTTTGTTTGTTTTGTATTTTCAAGCAATTTTTTTGGTTTTTATGCTAAGTGGGTATGTTTTATAATTTAATTAGGTAAAATGGATGCACAAAATGAAAACCCAAACCCTCCACCACCAAACCCTCCCCCTCCAACAATAGAAGAGAATATTCAAATAAATATTGATCATATAAGCAGGATCATAGAAATGTATCACCGCCACCCTCGATTGTCTATAATGACATCGAATTTAGAGGGAATCATTAATCATATTCAAACCTTGTCAACCCAACACGAATCATTTCGGCAATGGCTAGAAGCCAAGAAGGCCGAATATGCTGACGGTTTGTCATATGAGGAAGTCAAAGATTTAGAGGTTACAAAAACTATGTTAGCCCAACACTTTGTCAATCCTAAAACCGGATTGCATGTTGATGTCCGTAAGCCCAAATTTTCAATCAAATGGTGTATTCATGAGGGCATTAGTCAAAACTTTTGGGATCGTTGGTGGACGGTTTTTGATAAACCACCCAGCAACAATTTAGATGTGCTTTTGTATTTCCTCCATAAACTCTATGCAGAGTTCGTCATGGGTCAACATGTTAATTATTTTGATTTTAGAGAGTTTCAAGGAGTGGGCAGAGGAATGCCTCAAGATAGACCTGGGGCAATTAGACAAGTACAAGGTCCCTATATTCCCCCTCTTGCTATCCCTTCTCCACCCCCAATGCAGCACCCAGACGTTGTTGCAAATGCAACACAACAGAGCCTTAGTGCCATACACTCTTTGACCGAGCATTTGATTATACAGACATCTCAGTTTGCACAAGCACATGATGAAGGTGATGATATTGGATCACCTGGTACTACTAGACCGTCGTCGTCCAGACATATATGTGTGCCCCATCATTGCATTTCTTGCAATCATTTATGCTTGGGTCCTATTATGGAGAGTAGTGAGCCACCGTTGAACACATCAGAGTATGATCTCCATTCATGAGATGAGGCAATGGGGTCCAGAACTCAAGCTGAGGGGTTAGGGACAAGAGTAGAAGCTACCGGATCAGTAAACATTAGAGAAGGAGAAATGCATGAGCAATCTTTTATGCAGGTAAAATTTAAAGTTAAATTTTATGGTCTATTCTATTTGAATATATAAACAACTTTATTAGTACTAATGTATCTAAGTGGGATAACAGTTGATGACAGAGGCGGAGTTGACAGAAGTTCATCATGGAACTTTGTCTGCCATCCAATTTGGCTTGGACTTGCCGGTATAATTTGTTGTACACATTAACTTTTTTTTTTATGCATTTATTTCTTTGTGAGTAATTATATATTAATTTATATCTTGATATTAATTTTATTTTATAGTCAATCGAAAATGTGAATGATGTGGCATCTTTGCCAATGGTCTTTTCTTGAACTCCTGATCGACCCAAGGGACTATCATTTGCAGAACGGCTTTCTCAACGCCAACAAAGGGTGGAGGTAATTTGATTGAATTGTACTTTAATTGATAATTTAAAAAACTTAAATATTTGATTATAGTCATTTAGAGTATTACATTCTTGTCCTTCTTAATTGATGCAGGAGGCCTCGATGGTGGTATGTGCTTATTTTCTAGTAGATAAGTTTTTGTGTAGTGCATTTCCTATTTTAAATGTATGCATTTCCTATTTTGTTTAATAATTATATATTAATTTATTTCAATGTTACTTTGCTTTTATGTAGTCTGTTGAGAATGTGAGTGATGTGCCACCTTTGCCATCATGCTTCACTAGGACCCCTGATCGTCTTAAGAGAAAATCATTTGCAGAACAATTGTCTGAACAACAACATAGAGTCGAGGTAATTGAATTAAATTTTTCTAAATAATTGATAGTTTATCTAGCGGTCTTATAGTTGATTGTAGTGATTTAGATGTATGTTAATAAATGAAAGTTCTTAATTGTAGTAGATAAGAATCTATTTACTAACTTTAACTTATTTTTATTTACCATTGAAGAGATTAATCAAATTTGTGTTTTGACTTGTTAATGCAGGAAACTTCACCTCCATCAATTACTAGACATTTTGGTACAAAGAGGATACTTTTTCAGGATCCATCACAGATTGAGGGTCAAGTGGACTTGTAGTATTTGATGTAGCTATTTGGCATGTAGATTGTATATAGATTTTGAGACATGGCATATGCCACATTTTGTAAAAAATATTTTGAGTTGGCGTATTTGCCAAATTTTTGTATATGTCTACCATTATGGACTAGATTTTAATGTATATACACCTTGATATACAATATAATTTAAATTCCTTATGTGCAAGTCATGATACTTCCCATGATGCCATACATTATGATGATAATTCTTTAGTCCATTGATGATATGTTTAGCAGTGAGAATGGTTTTAGATCAATAGAATCAATAGAATCAATATGAAAAAATTCCTTATATATGCCCTAATCAAATAAGGTCATGATAAACCATTTTATCATGTATTTAGTCTTCATCTTGTCAAATTTTGTAAATATGTCAAAGTTGTCATATGAAAAATGTAAAAAAAATGCGAAAGTATGGAAGATGAATAGTCAAGTACTCAAGAGTCAGTTGGAGACTATTGGTTTCCCTCAAATCATGTATAAATATGCATAAACGTTCATGGAAAAGGCATTCGAGATGTATTGAAAACATTTTGAAGATCAATTGAAGACATGTTTGAATGAAATTAATGTCAAGAAACTCTATGTCAAGGACACTGGGGGCACATTATAAACATAAAAAACTTACATCTTGGGGGGAGGTGCCAATAAGGCCAATAAGGATACTATTTCAGTTGGGTGTGTGTGTGTATGCAAATCCCATTTATGGCCGAGAAGCTCTCTATTTACTATTATTTACACATCAGAGTATGACTATCCTAAAACAACATCGTGTATATGCTCATAAAAGCCATCAAACTCTGAGAATAAACTCGTCATTAGATAAGGAGTGGAAGGCTAAAGTCACATTCCCAAAAACCTCTAAAAATCACATGTCTCCTCTTATGAAAACTAGGGTCTTTGCTGATACATTGTTCCGTAAGAGCAAAGTCACTTAAGATCCTAAGAGCAAAACCTTGCCAGGTGCCATATTTTTTGTTCTGCTCATTGTGGGGTCGAACGGATTGCGCCAACGCATTGGGGTGGGCGGGTAAATGCTAGTGGAGGTTTCGTTTCATGCGCTAAGCGTCCCAGTCATTCCGGGCAAGAGGCTATTGCCAAAGTCCCTTAAGATCCCTAAGACCAAAAAACTGCCAAACTTTGACTGGGCAGTTCTCAAAATTTGTGACAGTTGAAAATGTTCTGTTTGGACCTACAGGTGCACGTGGTATCCTTCCACAATAACCTCTCTCATTTTTGGTCAACTCCATTCCATTTGACCGTGCCGAAATCAAACACATTGTTGCAAAATGCTTCAATTTGATGCAGTGGAAAGGTGCTAGGTGCGACATTTTTCATTCCATAGCTCGTGGGGTTGAACAAACTATGCCAACTCGTCGGGGTGGGCAGGTAAATGCTAGTGGAGGTCTCGTTTCATGCGCCAAGCGTCCCAGTCGTTTCGAGCTGTAAGCTACCGACAAAGTTAAAAGCTGCTAGGATAGAAATTTTGCATTCCACAGGTCCTGGGGCCGAACGGTTTGCTCCAACACGTCAGGGTGGGTAAGTAAATGCTAGGGGAGGTCTTGTTTTGTGTGCACAACATCCCAGTCCTTCTGAGCTGTAAGCTACCGGCAAAGTCAAAAGTTGCTAGGATTGAAATTTTGCATTCCACAGGTCCTGGGGCCGAACATCACTTTTTTGGTAGCTTACAGCTCGGAAGGCCTAGGATGCTTTGCACACAAAACGAGACCTCCCCTAGCATTTACTCGCTCACCCTGACGTGTTGGCGCAAACCGTTCAGCACCAAGACCTGTGGAATGCAAAATTTCAATCCTAGCAACTTTTGACTTTGTCGGTAGCTTACAGCTCGGAACGACTGGGACGCTTGGCACACGAAACGAGACCTCCACTAGCATTTACCCACTCGCCCTGACGCGTTGGCGTAGTCTATTCGACCCCACGAGCTATGGAATGAAAAATGTCGCACCTAGCACCTTTCCACTGCATCCAATTGAAGCAGTTTGCAATAATGCGTTTGTTTTCGACAGGGTCAAACAGAATGGAGTTGACCAAAAATGAGAGAGGTTATTGTGGAAGGATGCCACATGCACCTGTAGGTCCAAACAGAACATTCCCAACTATCACGAATTCTGAGAACTACCCCGTCAAAGTTTGGCAGTTTTTTGGTCTTAGGGATCTTAAGGGACTTTACCAGTAGCCTCTTGCCCAGAATGACTGGGATGTTTGGCGCACAAAACGAGACCTCCACTAGCATTTCCTTGCCCACCCCGATGCATTGCGCAGTCCGTTCGAACCCACGAGCTATGGAATGAAAAATGTCGCACCTAGCACCTTTCCTCTGCATCAAATTGAAGCATTTTGCAACAATGCGTTTGATTTCGGCACGGTCAAAACGAATGGAGTTGACCAAAAATGAGAGAGGTTATTGTGGAAGGATGCCACATGCACCTGTAGGTCCAAATAGAACATTCCCAACTGTCACAAATTCTGAGAACTACCCCGTCAAAGTTTGGCAGTTTTTTGGTCTCAGGGATCTTAAGGGACTTTACCGGTAGCCTCTTGCCCGGAATGACTGGGACACTTGGTACACAAAACGAGACCTCTATTAGCATTTACCCGCCCACCCCGATGCGTTGGCGTAGTCCGTTTGAACCCACGAGCTATGTAATGAAAAATGTCGCACCTAGCACCTTTCCACTGCATCAAATTGAAGCATTTTGCAACAATGCGTTTGATTTCGGCACGGTCAAACGGAATGGAGTTGACCAAAAATGAGAGAGGTTATTGTAGAAGGATGCCACATGCACCTGTAGGTCCAAACAGAACATTCCCAACTGTCATGAATTCTGAGAACTGCCCCGTCAAAGTTTGGCAATTTTTTGGTCTCAGGGATCTTAAGGAACTTTGCCGGTAGCCTCTTGCCCGAAATGACTAGGATGCTTGGCGCATAAAACAAGACCTCCACTAGCATTTATCCACCCACCCCGACGTGTTAGCACAGTTCATTCGAACCCACGAGCTATGGAATGAAAAAAGTCGCACCTAGCACCTTTCCACTGCATCAAATTGAAGCATTTTGCAACAATGCGTTTGATTTCGGCATGGTCAAACGGAATGGAGTTGACCAAAAATGAGAGAGGTTATTGTGGAAGGATGACACGTGCACCTATAGGTCCAAACAGAACATTCCCAACTGTCACGAATTCTAAGAACTACCCCGTCAAAGTTTGGCAGTTTTTTGGTCTCAGGGATCTTAAGGGACTTTGCTGGTAGCCTCTTGCCCAAAATGACTGGGACGCTTGGCGCACGAAACAAGACCTCCACTAGCATTTACCCACCCACCCTGATGCGTTGGCACAGTCCGTTCGACCCCACGATGAGCAGAACAAAAAATATTGTTCCAGTTGACACATTCTCAATCATTGACATGGATGATATCTCAGTACCATTCCTTTAGGCACAATATGAGTTTCCAATGGAAGGCGCAATTGTGAGGTTAGAGATGATGAAAAGTGTGCCTCATTCACAATCATGTTTTACTTGTCTTCAATGATGATTCCTTGATTCAACTTAATCCTTTGATAATACATTTTAACCTCCTTGTGAAAGCGCACTTTCAAGGTTGCTTGAGCAAGAGCTAGCGCCTCAACATCGAGGTGCACTTTTGGTGTTCTAGAAGTATGAACTAGCACCTCAAATAGTAAGGCACTCATTCTAGGTTGTTTATTCAATAATTGGCACTAGTCACATATGGTGTAGAGAGGTAGATGTGCACCCAAGTCATCATTTGATGCCTTCAATAACTATAAACTCCTTTGATGATGCATTTTATCCTTCCTATTCACTATCTAGCCTTAGGCACACATTTTAGGTTGATCAATCATAATCTAGTAGCCTAAGTACCAAGGTACACTTTTAGGTTAGTTTGATAAAGGATTAGCGCCTTCATTTCTAGGCAGAAGTTTGGAGTTGAAATACATCAAAATAACAAGTTTCTTCATCACTTCAAACATATTTAACACTTTAAAGATCTCCAATGCATGATTGAATATCAAGAAACCAATGTATCATTTCATGAAGGTCTTAAGTGTTGTAAATATGCATCTTCTTATTTAATCATGTGTTGTAAATGAAGGAATGCAATGATTGCAATATGTGCACAAAATGGAATTTTTGATAAGGATTGAAAGGAAATGTTAAGAAAATGCAATTGGCGGGTGTAAATCCAAAGTGTGGAAGCATAGACAAGGCATGTGAATAATTTGGCATGACACCTCAAAGAGATACTATCTCACGGAATGCAATGATTGGAAGATATGCACAAAATGGATTTTTTGAAAAGGCTTTAGAAACGTTGAAGCAAATACAATTGGAACGTTTAAAACCAAATTCCATAACCTATGCAAGCATTCTCCCTACTTGTGCCAAATTAGGATCTTATATATACATATATGCACACAATGTCATGAAAATAATGTATAGTGTATATATCAAGCCATATAGGCATGTACAAATAAAACCATATGGGTATATACAATGATATACATCGATAACATACAAAAGTATGTTTACAAAGCCAAATACACATATGTAACAAAATGTCCCAAAATCAAATCTCCTATGGATTGCTATCAAATAATCTATGGCTCTTGCTAGGCCATGACGATGGTGAACCAGTCAATGACTCATCTTCTATCGCTCATCGACTAGACCTCTTCGATAGAGATTTTTGAATTTCCACCTATTAATACAATCAAACAACGTGCACATTAATATAGAATTTAATATTCAAAATATATAACATGACATAAGTAATCAATCACTTACCACCAATTGGTGATCCCTTTTGATCATTTGTTGTCTCTCTTCTTCTATAGAGCTGGATGGGTAGGGGAGGTGATGTCCTGCGAGAAGCATGAACAAGCAGATTTAAAAGTAAACATGAATATCATAAATATGTACATTAAATGCTGCGCTTATTATAGGACTGTTCTAGTCCTATTTTAGGACTGTTGTAGGACTGTTGTAGTTAAAACTATCCTAGTAGACATGTATAGGATTGTTATAGGACTGTCATCTCATGGAATACAATGATGGCAAGATTACTATCAAGATTAGTATGAAGATTAATTATGACTGTTATAGGACTTTTATAAGAATGCAAAGTAAGGAAGCATAGGCAAGGCAAATGAACTGTTTGGTGGAATACCTCAAAGAAATGAGAATTTTGTCAGATGTTGTAGTTGCAATTGCCATGTGACACATGTATGTAATATGTGAAAGCATAGACAAGGCACATGGACTATTTGGCAAAAGACATCAAATACATGTCATCTCATGGAATGCCTTATGTAGAAAAAGGTACAAATGTGTAATATTAAGAAATACAAATGAGAACTAAAAATCATACCTCAAGTATAGTCAAAATAACCTACGATGCCATACAAAATAATTTACGATGCCATGCAAAATAATCTACAATGCCATGTAAAATAACTTTATTCGCAGTCCTGTATAGTCAAAAGCATGCATTATAGTTATTAAAGTAACAAGATTTTTAATAAAACAATTCTAAAAAATAGAAAAAATAAGAACAAGTTAAGATAAAAAATGTCATACCTATCCATCTGGAAGTTTAAATGCTAGTCAAACGTACCTGGAGGGTCATCTCTTACCTTCAAAGTATCCAATATTGCTTCATGATCAGCATTACTAATTGTCCATAGTTCTTTTGATTTTGGTTTTCCATGATGCTTCAGTAACTTGACATTTGTTGCTACAACTAGGTGAGAATACATCAATATGGTTTTATGCTTCTCAAAGTCTTCAAAGGCCGGGATGCCATTCTTTTTAACCATATATGTTCGTAACCAAGTCCCAGCAATAACAACTGATCCTGTATGATATGTGAACCCATCGTCATCTGTCATAGGTTGTGTTAGCTTTTGTTTTCCCTGTACACATCGTGCCAACCAATAGTCTGACCTCTCTTCATTTCCATGCGGTGCAACAACTGCATAAACATGACCTGGCTGTACAAGGTCTGAAAGATGTTCATAGTCAAATGAGCTCTCCATGTCATTGATGGAAGATGATTGACCTTCATATAAAGGGATTAAATATTGTGGATTCCATGCATCTACCCACTCACTTGACTCACAATTGTTCCAATCACATTTAATACAACTCTGACAAAAACAAGCTAATTCTCGTGTCCAAATAGTCCATGTACTTGCATTTGAGCTTTGAAATGAATGCATCTTTGATGATTCACTGATTCTTTGACATTCTAATTTCTCTATCGCTATCCCATCATCAACCAACCAAAAGAACCTGCGCACCTCAGAATCAAGAGCCACTCCTCATGATAATGCATAGTTACACCACTTAACAATGGAATCTGCATCACTAAATGTAGCACCACCTCTAATCTTTAGTTGTTCTTTAAAAAGAGCTCTCTTCACGCATGCACCTGCTCCATCATGTTCACCTTTTCCGTGCCCGGCTTCAAAAAAATTCTAAATATGAGGTATACCCTTCTCTACATGCATTTTGCTCAACCAATAGAAATTACGAGCATTCTTGAATTGACCAGTGCAATTATTTGACCAAATGAGATGTTGATCTATTCTAATATCTTTTTCTGGCAAGAACCCATAAAATTGTTGAAAACAATATTGCACAAACTCTGCTGAATGAGATCGATCATCACTCATGTAAAAATAGTATTCTCTGACAATCTTCCTGTTCTCTTCTGTACTCTCGGGGGCATGTCTGTATGTGATGTGAACAAAAATAGCAATCTGAATACAATTGTAGTACTGGGATTGAACTTCATTTTGGGGTTGCAATGTATAGTTTTCTGCAAAATCAACTATAGAGACAATAGTTCCAATCGGGAAAGAGTCTTTACACATCCTGAACTGTTGATCTAACCATTGAGACCTGTGGCTATGTCTGACATACTTGTAGAAAAGATTTTTCTTAAAATCATCAATAAAATCAATAATACTTACCTCTCTTACAATCAACTCACATCTAGAACCTTCACCTCCACTTTTCAAATTGTATTTCACTATCTCATATCTCTTTTTCTCAACCATTCTCTTTCCAAAATCATGCTCGTTGCCCTCATGAAAACATGATACAAACTTTGATAACCCACCACATTGTAAACACTTCTCATTTAAACAATCATTCTTGTAGAACATGCAACCATCATCTCTAATACATAGAAATAAATCCAATAAGTCCCTAGATGACTTTGGTAGTTGAATTGCACCACACTCCTGTAACATTTCGTTAGTGTGCAAAGTAGAACGAATATTGCATAATAATTCATGGTACATAGAAAATTCTACATGGTATTTGCAACAACATGTATTACAAACTTTAAGAGGAACACAATAAAATGGCTTAAGAGATTCAAATGCTCTTTGTGAGATTGTCATACCTGGGTGAGTTTCACAATATTGTTTGTACAATGTTGTTTGGCTACATTCCAAGTAATGTTTAGGATGTGGTGTGTGGTCTTTATCACCAATTATTAACTTTACAACATCTTTTGCATTTGGTGATACCCTAGAGTTAGTGTGCCAAAATCGTTCAATTTCTTCTTTTGTGCTATCAATTAGCTTCTTTTCAACTCATGGAAGCCTACCACTGAAAGCCCAAGTATCATTGGCAATAGGACTATCTAGCCTTGATCTTAATGCTAGTGCTTTTGACAATGTTTTACGATTCAATCTTAAGTCAACACAAGTTTGCCCCATTAATCGAGCATTTCTTAATTGTTTTCTTACTATTGAGGTTGCTATTACTCTACAGGCAGCTCTTTTATCTTTCTCCTTGCTAGTCTTTCCAATAGAATTGAGTGCATTGAAAAGGCTTCTTACAATAATTTTATTCCGATCGGACACTTTGTTTAACCGAATCTTTAATTTCTTTAGTAAAGGTCTCATTTTGTACATCTTTAATAATTGCACAAAAAGTTGGCATTGTTTGATTAATGTTTTCTTCTCAAAGTATTCATTGAAGAGTTTTGTAGCCCACAACCGAACCGTTCGTGATGACCTCTTGCCTTCAAATTTTTCCATTATGTTCTCATCAATTTCAAATAACCATTTTGGGGTTTTTGGGTGTTTTCCAATTTCATCACGGTTATTCTCTTCTTGACAAATGTCCTCTCTTCTTATGAAATTTGGAGATACATTGATTGTTCTTGTTTCATCTATGTTATCAACCTCATCAATTTTATCAACAAATGGATTATGGAGTGCAATTTCAACATCATGATGTTCATATCCACTTTCTTCAAGTGCACGTCTTCATTTTTCTTCTTCTTCTTTGTCCATGGTATTGCTATTATGAATAGGTGTTTCATAACATTTTTCAATATTTTCATTTGCAATATCATGGTGAATTTCATTCTTATCTAACATTTCATTATAATCAAAATTAACATCTTCAATTTGCATGTCATTAGATGGTAAAGAATAAGATTCACCTTGATGAGCATCCGCCAAACCCACCCTTCCAATCCTCTTCCTTTCCCTATCTTTTTTCCTAATTGCTTCAATTTCCTCCAATGTAGCTTTCCTCATCCTTTTTGCTTTACGACGACTGTTGCTCCCCATTAGGAGAACAAAAATATCGCCCTTATGATTGTAACAAGAAAATTGTGTCTCCAAAAGTGCATAAAAATATTCCTTTCACTGTCATAGCCAGAAATCACGAGTATTTCGAGAGCAGAGGGTCTCTGGTTGCAGAAGTCGGGCCCAACAATATTCCTTTTGTCTTTTTTCTACTTTTACAAAATGGATATCCGTTTTGGAAAAGCCCAATTCTTTGTAACGGACACTTGCAACGTCCATATGGCTACTACAAAACAGATATCCGTTTTATTATGTACATTTGGATTCTAGACTAGGGATTCATTGTATTATTCAATAAACTTGTGAATTACCATCTAATTTCAATGTTTACACACTAATCCACCTAGGTATCAACTTAATAAAGCTCTGGATATAAGCCATTATTTGATTTTAGGCTATCATCAAATGAGGAGCTTCTAAAGGCAAAAATGTTGTCCCAAAAGAAGGCTCAATGTTATTCGTAAAGACATTAGATTGTTAAAATACAAATTCAAGGTTAGATATTCCTTGGGCTATTTTAGTATAGAGAAGCAAAATTGCAATATATGACTATCCTAGGAATTAGAATGGTTGATCATAGGATATTCATGGTATTTTGATATTAATGGATGGATTGATGGATGTTTAGGGAGTTTAAGTTTAAATGTAATGTATGAGAATTCTTATTTATGAAGGATCTAATATGTCTTATGTCTTATTTGCAGGCCATTCAAGAAAGAAATGAAAAGATACCAAGGACTATCATAACACCTATTATAATTAGGTGCATCAAAGGATTGTCATCCAGGACCTTACCAATATGGGAAGTTATAAAAACCATGTCATGTTTAAAATTAAAGGCTTTATCACCTCTTTGTCCCTATAGGCCTATTAGAACAATAGGTCACATTTTATTCATATACCGGGGTTGAGAATAAACACTAAGCATTTGTAGTTATGGCAAGTGTAAATGGAAATAGATCACAACTTTATACAATCTATCCTCTCCTAGATTGCACTGACTGAGTGGAAATTAAAAATTCCCTATTAATGTCCTTTATATACTGAAGGTATGGGTGAGAAAGGTAAACTTTGTATATTGTAGACAAGTGATGCAGAGCAACGCAACAAAAGCTTACAAACAGGGTGTAAAATACCCATTAACCCACCAATTGCTCAAATAGCTTTTAAAATATCCTTCCCAAGGTCCAAACGAGACCAAAATACACTCTTTCTTTACTATCGGCAAGACATTTCTAATGTCTCATCGAACTATGCTTCACATGTTCTTCCTTTCTCTATTGTCAGCCAGACTTATCATTATCGGTAACCTTCAAATTTGTTAGCCTGATGTGGGACCTCTCGCCGATGTGTAGAATCCATCGCTTAGGCTTATGCTTCGGTGTGACTCCTCCGTTGTTCTCCGATATGTATAAGAGGACAGATCAAAGTAATTAGCATGCTCCCTTCAAAGTAAAGACATGAGAATAGAGCACTTCTGAGATGGTTATTGTAAAGGGACAAATCAAGTAGAGACATGCAGTTTCCTAGAGAATTTGGAACGCTTCCGCTCAGGCGATTGTAGGACAAACAAAGATGTTCTAACTTCCCCAGACCACCAAATTCTGCAAGTATGCTCCCCTTCAAGTTGTTGTGTGAAATTCTTTTCCAGTGAAGTTGTGAGTAATTGGCAAGAGATTTGGGAATAGAACCCTCTAGTCCATTTCTTCTTAAGTCAAGTATCTTCAATGCTTTCAATTGGTCAAACCAAGGTGGAATCCTTCCCTTGAAAGAACTAAAAGAGAGATTTAAAGTGCATAACAAGGAGAGACCTCCTTCAGATGGAAAAAGGGTACCTTTTAATTCCAATTGAGGGAGAATTATGGCCACCACTCTATTGGTATGTTTCTTGTACCAAACACTGGTCCAGAAGCACACATTTTCTGAATTGGTAGAAGTCTAGTTGGAGAAATGTGGTCTCCTCGACTACTATTATTGTAGGATATGCATAAACGGGTTTGTTGAAAAGGCTTTAGAAAATTTCAAGCAAATGCAATTGGCAAGTGTAAAGCTAGATTCTGCAACCTTTGTCAGCATCCTCTCTACCTCTACCAAAATGGAAGCTTTGGAATAGGGTATGGACATTCATCAAAGCATAATGGAAGTGGGATTTTTGTAGATATTCTAGTTGGAAATGCTCTGGTAGACATGTACGGAAAGTGTGGAAGCATAGACAAGACACATGAACTGTTTGAAAAAATGCCTCAAAGAAATGTGGTCTCATGGAATAAGATGATTGCAGGATATATACACACTTACTCCGATGTGAGATTCACTACCCTTGTCTATCGGTAAGACCAATACCCTCGGTGAGACTTTTTACTTGCATTCTGACGTTATAACTCTCCGCAATGTGTTTACCGTCCATTAGTCATCGGTAAGACTTCTACATCGGTCAGACATTCTCTTCGATTTTTAATATCGTATCTCACACCGAAACAATAAACACCGAACTACACCATCGGCCAGACCGCCTCTATCGGTGACACTTTTCTTCTCACCTTCGAGAGTCCATCTCTTTCTGACGTTCCTTCTGTCAGTGTGACTCCCTCTCATCGGTGTAGTTCTCAACCGTTCTTCCGATGTGCTGATAAATAACCCGTCGGTGACACTTAATGATTGTCACCCCGATATGACTTGATCGGTGAGATCAATGTTGTCGGCCTAATGGAACTTTGTCTCTCCGATAACTATTGTCAGTCCGATGTCTTCAATTTAGCCTATACATAACATGACTTGTTATAACCGGTCGACTAACGTATCTTTTCCCAATTTTCTCGATATGGCCCGTCAACCTTTGTATCCTTTGACATGTACATTCACCATTTACAACCACGATAAATGATAGCAGGATATACACGAAATGTCCACGCATACATAAATGATATACCCATGGATTGTATCTTCAGTGAAACAATACCAATGGTACAAAATATGTTGCTTCTCTTCATCCAAAACCAATGGTACAAAATTTTTCATAGATCAATGAAACGGATATCCGTTTTCAGAACGGATATCCGTTTTCAGAATGTTTATCCATTTTGGGTTGCTTTTACCGAAGCAAAACTGATATCCATCTTGCTTTGGTACAAAGCAAGACGGATATCTATTTTGATTGTTGACTTTTTATGGATTGTAACATGTTTTAATGTTTCAGTCTCTTCTTCGAACTTCACCCTTCGTGCTGACGATTTTTTTTTAATGCAAAATTGATAAAACGAAAAGGGTTTATAGAAAAAATTGTTAGCTTTCTAAAAATATAAGATTTATTTGGTTATCATTTTATTAAATAATTATTAATAATTTTCAATGTACCGTGTCTCTGAAATCCTGATGGACACACTGATTGAAAAACATCCATAACTTTCAAACCATTTCACCTTTTTGAGATCCGAAACCTGCGTCACACTCTATGCTTTTCTGGCTATAGGTTAAAAAAAAAAATTGAATTTTGATTTTTTTTATCGAGTTAGGTTGGCTGAAAAATTACTTTTTATTTTTTAAAAAAAGTCACAGTGAAAAAATCATAACTAATTATTTTATTAGAAAAAAATTTCAAATAAACATGCATCACATCCGGACATGAGTCCTCTACTTATTTTGAAAGTTTCAAAAAAAAAATATATATTTTTACTCATATTTAGGTTGGTTGGACAGACACCCACTTTTTATTTTTTTCTGAAAAATTTAATATCTCTTCATTGAAATATTCAATTTTCACTAAGTAAATTTAGTTTTTTTTTTTAAAAAAAATAGTAGCCTATAAACTAGATTCAATTCTCTACAAATTTCATTCTTACATCTTTTTCAAATTGTATAGATAATCCATTCAAAATTTCACATGAACTTGATAAAGTCTGATTTTTTGTATTTTCATTGCCACATAGAGCTATAGTTTGGCCCATCATGATCCTGCACATACCCTGCCATTAAGAACAACCAACGAGCTTTGAAAGGTCTTTTTGCGGGTTATCCAAGCTCCTCCGGATATATCCAGTTAGACGCGGAAGTTTTGCAAATATCAAGATATGCGTGTGTTATGGGAAAATATGGTCGATATCAGTATATCAATATAATCCAAATAACTCAATGAAATTGGAATAAATAAGATCAAACACAAAGAACATAGTACCTTGGAGACCTTTCTATTCCGTGACTTCCATTGGTCGCCTATCTCGAATTGATCTCGTGTATGAATAGGGCCCTCAGAAGGTGTACTTCCTAAGTTTTTTCCAAGATGACAATGGAGAATGGTTGTTGATAGGTCTTGCAATGAAGAGGATCTTCATAATACAATGATAATGGTGATAATGGTGTGACAATTGATCTCAAGCTATGGAGTGATTTGTGCCAAAGGTACGCTGTGATTCCTGCAAAGTGAGTTTATAAAAAGCTTGGATGGATGAAATGGAGGAATAGGGGTTGTATTTATAGACTTGTGAGAAAGAAGATCAATGGTGTAGAATGAATAAGAAGATCAATAGTTGAAGAAATTTGAGAGAATGTGTGTGAATAGGGAGAGGACAAGTGTCCTGCTCGTTCATGCATCAGGGTAGTTAACAGAATAGATTGATGAGTTAAATGAGATGATTGACCAGTTAACAAAATTGATTGGAGAGATAAGTGGGCTGATTGGGGAGTTGACTGAGATGATTGAACACTGAACTCAGATGACTAATTAGTTAACAGATTTGATTTATGAGTTAACTAATCTGACTGGAGGAGAAATAAGACATGTGGGAGAGGGAATATTAGCTAATTAAATATTGGAATATTTAATTACACGTGCACATGGATCAATTGAATTATTTTTGGTATTAATTCAATTTTGGAGGAAATAGACAATTTAAATAAATATTAGGATTTATTTAAATATGGAGAATGAGAAGAATTAATTAAATAATTTGGTATTATTTAATTTAGAATGATTTTAGAAGAATTTGGATGATTTAATTAAATAAATGATTTTATTTAATTTTTGGAGAAATATGAATCAAATAAATAAATTGATTTATTTAATTATTGATAGAGGAATTTAAAATGAAATAAATAAATTTGCAGAAGTGTGTGCAAACCTAACAATATGTATGCAGAAATATCAGACCCTAGATGTCTCAATCAAGGGAAGATCAACAACTTGCTTTGAATCAATAAACACATACAACTTCACCTCAAGGAGATGATAACAAATGAAGACTTACATGAACAAGAAGGTGAATCACCAATTTCCGTGGAGGATCTCCAAGATCAATGTTGGAGGCTTCAACCCTTCTCCTGATCATGCAAAGGGTGTACAAACCCTAGGAAGAGCAAGATAGTCTCAAGATCTTGATTCCTAATCTCCATCCATTGTCTCCATGATAGAAAATATAGAATACTTTTGAAAGCTTCAACAAGTCACTGATCTTCAATAGAAATTTTGGTAGAGTTTTGGCATCAAGCTTGCATAAGATTTGTGTACGTTAAAATGATTATCAAATGTCTTTTTATATCTAGCTTCAGGGTAATTCAAATTTTGAAATAACGTCTTGATATCGCATGAAAAACAAGAATTTGAAAACGAAAGTCTGGTCAATGGAAAATTCTCTGCAAAGCTTTGGTATCATGGAAGATTAAACAAAGGAAGCAAATAACATATGTGATGACTAGTGTGTCGTGGGTGAGGGGTATGTAAGCACTTGCAACCATCAAACATTCAAGGAATATGCCATTAATAACAACCAATGATCTTTGAAAGGTCTTTTTGTGGGTTATCCAAGCTCCTCTGGAGTTTGTTGAAAAGGGGCTGAGGGACGTAAGCAAATAAAATAAGTTGGTGTAAAGTCAAAAGGAGGGAAGTGGGAGATTGACAGTCAACTGGATGTAGAGCTTTTCTTTATCACTGGATATATTTGGTGCTCGCTAAATTCCACGCTTTGTCCTATCACCCTCATTTTTTCCACAAAATCCAACGACTTGTGAAAGCTTTGCACATATCCTGTATCATGTAAAACTCCTACAAACCTGCAAATAAATTGGATGTCCATAAAAATGATGAATGATAAAGGAATTTTGTCAGATGTGTTGCAATTTCTTGTTAGACATACATGCAAAATGTGGAGGTATAGACAAGACACGTGAACTATTGACAAAATGTCTTCAAGAAATGTAATCTCATGGAATGCCTTGATTACAAGAGATATGAAACATACATTTAATTTCCTCATCCATCACTTGCTGCCGTAATGATATCCTATGAGGAGTAGATGTATTTCCTTGTGGTGAAATAGCTATTGAATATAAGAGACGACAAATTCTTATTTTTTTATGATGTTTGGAAGATTGGGCTATGGGCATGTCTATATAATAAGAGTATAGTCTTGTGAGCATTACCATGAGCTGTGGTGGTTAGTAGTAGAGAAATCATGAACTTTGAAGTATAAACGATGTAAGCTTTATATTGAGTTAATTTAAGAAAAGTGGAAGGAAACTATAGATAAAGCTGCTAGGATTTATGAGCTTATGACTGTCACACATGACTATATACAGCTATAACAGCCACAAGATAGTCAACTCCATTCCCATAGTTTTGCAAATGGGACAACCATGAACATCAAGGATTATCAACAACAGTCATAGAGAAATCAATTTTCACTAAATTTCCTTCAAGCTTCCATGCTAGTTATAAGGATAGTCATCATCATGTTATGAACATATTTACTAGTTCAATTTCAAACTTTGCATCCATGTTTCCAAAAATATTATCCCCTTGCACATGTTCATCAAACCATTATCATTGTTATGAATAAAGGAAAGCACCATTACATTATGAATGAGATCATTGCAACAGTAAAGAGGATGATCAACACAATTTAATGAGATCATTCCTTGGACATGATATCTAGTTCTCCATTTACTACAAAGGCTATATTATGATTGAAGAAGTTATGTAGAAAAGAAATGTTGAGGTCTCGAAAAGTAATAGGTTCACCATTGCATGCAAGTATGCTTAAGAAGGGTGTTATGTTGTTGTCCTAAAGAGTTTAAAACAATCTCTAACTGTCCCAAAATCAGTCTCAAACTTATGACAGTCCAACAGACCAATGGAACCTATGATTTTGCCATGTTTTGAAGATAGGAAGGTGGTGTAGGATCCCAAGGACAGTGGATAATTGAAGTTCACCTAAAATAGTTAGAAATCAGTCCCAAATTGTCCTTGAACAGTCATGTACAGTTAGGATAGCCATGACTACATTTTGAGTTTTAATTGCATACTTGTGGAATTTAGATGGAGATAAATAATGAGTCTAAGGGAGATGATCATGATTAGATAAGTGAAGAACATGACTTCCCTAATCCTCATGACTACATTTTGAGTTTTAATTGTATACTTGTGGAATTTAGATGGAGATAGAGAATGAGTCTAAGGGAGACGATCATGATGAGATAAGTGAAGAACATGACTTCCCTAATCCTTGAGACTACTCCGAAAATTATTCAAACAAGTTCCAAAACTGAATTTGACAATTCAGAAAACCTAGGACAATCACAAGCATTTTAGATCCCTATCGATGATAATGAAGGAAGAAGTGGTAAAATTATGACGGGATGGATGAATGACGAATATAATCAAGAAAGAGACTGTCTTAACTTGAAAAATTGCCCTTGGAGCTATCCAAACATGCTTGGAATTGATTTTTGTAAACTCAAAAATTCTGGGACAATCATAATGCATTAATTTTTTGTTTTTTTCACCTATACAGTGGATGCAAAAGTCATTTTTAACTTGATGGAAGGCTTATGAAAATAATGAATATGGAAGGTGAAAGTGGATACAGAAAGAAACTGAGAAAATCATGAGAAAATATCCAACTTGTGAAGTTGCCTGTGGCAAAAAATTTGACAACAGGCTGTCCTTGATTAACCTATGGCTTAAATCTAATATATATATATATTTTTAAATGCGCTTGGTAAACTTTTTAACGTGACCGGCAACGCTGGTGCGACACGCCCTCCGGCTCCATGTGAATGCTTTTGCCTGGAGCAATGAACCGGTGAGGCCACAACATGGGGGACCTCATCCCCTAGCAAGAACACTTCAAACTCGCGAGCTCATTGGCCCAGCGAAGGTGTAAAGCCTTGTGATCTTGTTGGCCCAATGGGGGTTTGAACTCTGGTGGCCGCCACTACAACCGAGTGACTTAACCACTGAACCATGCCGTCATCAGCAAATCTAATATATTTTGAACACTATATCTGAAATTGATTTATTTATGATGGAATTTATGTTGGTTTTGTTGGTTGTAAGTTCAAGAATCTCAAGACTTGAGGGGATTAGTTAGAATTATCTTAGAAGAATGAAAAACCTAGAGACATCATGTTGTCCCAGTCATGGAAAAGTGTGATTTTCCTGTTCAAATCACTATTGTACATGTAAGAGAAAGTCATTATGATGTCTAAGATGTTGGAAATAAGTCCCAGGAGCTAGAAGACTTAAGAGATTACAAGTACATCTTGTTGTTCCTACAGATCCAGTCCAATGTCCAGGACATGTGCATAGTTGTTCCAGCAGTCCATCCATCAAAAGTTTTACCCAACAAGCATCTAGTTGGATATGCCTTCATATAAAATGTGCCACACACTCCTCTTGACCAGTCAACTCATTGGAAAAGTGATTTGTCCCATTAGATAACTCAAAAAGTTGCTATTTCATCTTGTTCTCATGAGCTAAAAAGTTATTTTTTCGTCTTTTTCCTACAAGATAAAAGCAAATCCAGGATTGTAACTGCACATCATCCAAATTAAATGTTGTGTAATCTGGTCCATTGGTTTTGAGTCAACCTCCACCATTCATTCAAAAACTTGGTATGGAGCCTACTCTATATAAGGGGCTACCATTTCTCTCATTGTAATAGATAATTGATGTCGAATTGTTGACACTCTGCCATTTGAAGTTAATACAAAGAAAGTTTCTACAGTTTTCGTAAGAATTTGTTTATTTGTGTTATTTATTTGGTTCTCATGGTTCTCTTCATGAGCTAAAATTAGTTAATTGTACTTTTGTAATGTTAATGGTTTGTTGAAGGTATCTGATGAACACTCTAGTCTATACTATTAGTATCTTGCTGATTGTAAGTTGCTGTGTATAGCTAGCCTAGGCCATTAAATTGAGCTTAGTTCAATTGCATTTCATAAGTTAAATCACACCCTAGTTTGGGTATTTGATGAATGAATGTGATTTGAAAATCTTTAATCTCCATTGAAGATAGCACAATTTTTTGCAGCACTGTAGCATTCTGGTAGCTTGGTAAAACATAAAGTGGTTAACTTAGGAATGTTTGTCTACCATCAATAAGCTTTTCATTGTGAATGTCGCTTAGGATCTTCTTTCTAACCCTTCACTGATTTTCATTTTCTTTTACAAAGTCATTAGATTTAGGTTTTTAAGCAACACCCATATTCTAAATCTGCTGAAAGTATCATAGGGGGTAAATCATAAAACACACAACAAAAATTTTACACAGAAAATAGAATATTCTTTTATTGATTTGGATAACTCATTATATTACAAAAGCTCAAATACAATCAAGGGATGAATCCTCCACATGCTGCAACACACTACAACTTCCCTATATCCAAACTCTAGAATCATTTGCCTTTTGTAACCCCAAATCAGCTAGGGTTTTTGTTTTCCTGCCTTTTCTTGATTCTACACTTTCCCCCTTATCTCCACTACTATGGAGGGTTCCAAAAAATAGTTATTAATAGCCTTTTTGGCAGCCTCTAGCTAAATTTCAAAATTTGCTTCTCCCTCCAAAAATAGGTCAACTTCCGGGAGCCATAACTTTTGATCTAGGTGTTCGATTGATGAACTGTTTGAAGCGCCAAAAATCTCGTGGAGTACTCTATGTGCTAATAATCTTCTTTGTTGATTTTGCCCATTTTCAGGTCTGTATAGGGCCATTTAGTGCCTCAAATCTAAATTTGAATAATTTTCAAGCATTTTTCAGGAAACATAAACTTTAATATCTTTCAGCTCACCAATTATCTCTGCGTGATTCATTCTCCAAATGTATTATTTTTCATTCACGAAGCTTCCTACAAATTTTTGCTTCAATCCATGCCCAAATGCAAACTTTCCAAAAATAGCAATTCGGAAAAACTGAAAGTTCTACATCATTATTCAAACGATTATTATACCAACAACACTAATTTTGAAAAGAAATTAAAAAAACATCAACTATTTTGAAACATCATCTTTTTTTGGGTGATGCAAGATTGCCCTTAGACCACTAGATGCTCCTACATCAAAAGATCTAAAAAAAATTTCACCCCCTAAGTTTTAGGATAAAAACCATAGGAGAACAAAATATTAAAGGGTAAAAAGACAATTAAACAAGAAGAAAAACCAATTGTTTCATTACCTCAAAAAGTAATATTAAGACACTGAAACTCACATTAGCCATGACTTGGGTCAAACCAAAAAAATAAAACAAGTGAAAGATACTCGAATAACTAAACCAAAAATGAAGAAACCTTCAGCAATACATGATTTTCCTTTTGGTTGTGGTCACAATACTCCTACTATAAGTAGGGAAACATTGATAGAGTACTTTCAAGTACATCTCGTTGGTGATACTTCAGATATCAATTTTGATGAAAAAGACCGAAAAGAAATAGAATTTGACTATGATTTTACATGTTATAATGAGACTTTTTGTAAATAACAAAATTGTGTAATCAACTATGTGAATGATTAAATGAATCAAGAAATCATGTTTAATGCTTTTTGAGCAAGTTCTCTAACTAAGCCTAAATTGTGGAAATCTATTTGTAGTGTAACATTTTACTCCCTTACTTGTGACTAGAATTAGTCACATAGTGCATGTAAAGTGAAATTGTAATACTTTCTTTGAGCTATTGATAAATTCTATAAATGTTTGTAAAGACCAACATTGTTTATTTATTTCATTTATGATTAATCTAGTCATCGAATTTGACATCTATTTATCTTGTGACTTATGGTCATGCTTGATTTATTGTTAAAAAATTGAGCTCATTTTATGGCTTATTGTTGGAATAAAAATTCTTTAACTTTGTTGTTATTTTATAATTATGGTGGCTATGCTACAATATTTCAATTGTTGGTCATGTATCGTGTGTTCTCTATAATTTCCATAATGGACCTTTGATGGGTTGTATAACGGAGTAGACTGCAAAAAAATACTCATTCTTGATGTTGTATAACAGTGATAATTCTCGCTAAATATAAATGAATATTATGTGAAAAATTTGAGAACTTACAAAATGAATTGTATTTATATGGAACTCTTTCTATGAGTAATCTTGATGGTTTGTGTGTATATCATGCCTTGATCCAAGTATTATAGGTATGATAAACTTGGTGAGAAGTGAGTTATAGAAACTTGCCATCATTGTATATATTATTGATGTTGATTAAGCCATTATTGGAATCATTGTAAATATTAGTACAATTATCTTATCTCTCAATAATAAGTACACTTTGACTATCTATCGTAATTATGAAACCAAACAAGATAACATAGACCAACTTCATGTCAAAACTCAAATATGCATCAATCAAAATGATTCCTACATGCATCCATGATGAAATTATTTCAATCATGCCACCTTACCAACCATCTATAATCCCTCTCCCAGATAATTCTCTTTGAAATCTATAAAAGTGTTGATTCTTTCCTATCAATTTTTTAGCGAATCTTGATTAGATCTAGCATTTAACAATATCAATTAAATCATATCATAATTCAACATTACAAAATGTCTAATCATTACTTGTAATCATTATCATTAGCACGTCAAATAATTATCAGCATAATCATAATTATTTATCCTCATTGTATACATGATAAAAGTATTTATAACTAGACATAGAAAATAAAGATTTGATAGCTTGGGTGAGGAAGATTAGCTAGGCTCGCACATCAAAACACTCACTTAACACTTCAAAGAATGCAAATTACATTAATATTTTGCAAAATCTGTAATGATTACTTGTAATCATTAGCATTAGCACGTCAAATAGTAATCAACATAATCATAATTTTTTTATTTTATGCACTATAAAAGTATTTATAACTAGATATAGGATTTATAAAGGTTTGACATCTTGGGTGAGAGAGATTAACTAGGTAAAAGCCAAAGCTCATACATTCTTTATCCGAACCACAATAAGAAATCTAATGTTTAAACAAACATAAAGTGAACCAATTCTCACACTTCACAAAACACAAATTAAATGCTACACTCACACATCAAAACAACACACAAGGTGAATGTCAAGCTAGAATAAGTAAATGCCAAAAATAAAACAGACAAACTAAATGCCAAAACTCACACTCCTCAAAATTAAAATATACTTCATCCAAGCCACAGTAAGTAAATGCCAAAAATAAAACACACAAACTAAATGCCAAACCTCACATACCTCAAAACATAAAGTGAATGCCAAAACTCATATACACCTCAAAACACACAAACTAAAAGCCAAAGCTCAATCACATATAGAATGGTTCACACTAAACACAAACACACACTAAGTAAAAGCCAAAGCTAAAACATTCTTCATCCTAACCACAATAAGAAATCTAAAGTTTAAATACACATAAAGTGAGCCAATTCTCACATTTCACAAAACACAAATTAAATGCTAAACTCACATGACACTTCAAAGACCACAAATTGCATGGCTCATAGATCAAAACACATAACACACAAAGTAAATGTCAAAACTTAGAGACATCAAAACACAAAGTAGAGAGCAAAGCTCAATTGCACACACACAATGAAGGTCAAAATTAAACACACTTCATCCAAGCCACAATAATAAGTTGAAAATAAATGCCAAAAAAACATGCACACTTACTAAAAGCCAAAATTCTCACTTCAAAAAAAGAAATTAAATTCCAAAGATCAAAGATTAAATTAAAATCACAAAAACTTAACTCAAAAACACTCAAATCAAATAAAATGAATGTCAAAATTTTAGTTACACTTCATCCAAACCATAAGAAATTCTAAAAAACTACAAAGTTTGCACTAAATAGTTTGTCTAAAGCATAAGAAATAGTATTAAACATACTTCATCCAAGCCACAATAATAAGTTGAAAATAAATGCCAAAAAATGCGCATTAAGCCAAAATTCTCACTTCAAAAAAAACAAATTAAATTCCAAAGATCAAAGATTAAATTAAAATCACAAAAACTTAACTCAAAAACACTGAAATCAAATAAAATGAATGTCAAAATTTTAGTTTTACTTCATCCAAACCATAAGAAATTCTAAAAAACTACAAAGTTTGCACTAAATAGTTTGTCTAAAGCATAAGAAATAGTTTACACACACACAAAGAGCTCAAAGTTTAAAGTTCACAAAGCAAGCCAATAATCCTCACACTCTAAAAAAACATAAATTAAATGTGAAAGTTAACTCACACAACACTTCAAAGAATATAAATTGCACTACTCTACGCCTCTAAACATACAAGCACAATGAATTTCAAAGTTTGACAAAAACACTTCATCCAAGCCTCAATAAGGATGTAGAAAGTAAATGCCAAACTTAAAACACATAATGAATGCCAAAATTCTCACTTCAAAAAAACATGCACACTTACTAAAATCCAAAATTCTCACTTCATAAAACACAAATTAAATTCCAAAGATCAAAGATTAAATTAAAATCACAAAAACTTAACTCAAAAACACTCAAATCAAATAAAATTAATGTCAAATTTTTAGTTACACTTCATCCAAACCATAAGAAGTTCTAAACAACTACAAAGTTTGAACTAAATACTTTGTCTAAAGCATGAGAAATAGTTTACACACACACACACACACAAAGAGCTCAAAGTTTAAAGTTCACAAAGCAAGCCAATAATCCTCACACTATAAAAACACATAAATTAAATGTAGAAGTTAACTCACACAACACTTCAAAGAATATAAATTGCACTACTATATGCCTCTAAACACCACAACACAATGAATTTTAAAGTTCAACAAACACACTTCATCCAAGCCTCAATAAAGATGTAGAAAGTAAATGCCAAACTTAAAAACACATAATGAATGCCAAAATTCTCACTTTGAAAAATACAAATAAATTCCAATGATCCCACTATAAAACCATAAAAAGTAAATGCTATAGTTAACTCACACAACACTTCAAAAAATTTGAATTGAATGTCTCACACACATCAAAACACACAAAGTGAAAACACATATAAAAACACCCAATGTTCAAACATAAGAAATAAAATTCAAAGTTTTAAAAAATTCCATGAATCCATAAATAGTTGTTCATCCAAACCACAATTATGAGAAACACAATTCATCTAAAAGCATAAGAATAGTTTCAAAACACAAAATGAAGACCAAACTCAAAAGGGCACACATAATAAAGGTTGGTCCAAACCACAAAGTCCAAACAATTTGAAATGAATGTCTCACACACGTCAAAACACCTGTTCAAACATAAGAAATAAAATTCAAAGTTTTAAAAAAGTTTCATCAACACATAAAAGGTTGTTCATCCAAACCACAATTATGAGAAACACACTTCATGTAAAGCATATGAATAGTTTCAACACACAAAGTGAAGGCCAAACTCAAAAGCACACACATAATAAAGGTCAAAGTCCAAACCACAATAAGAAGTCAAAGTTAGACAATATCCAACATAGAATAAATCCAAACTCAAGTCCACATACACACTATGAAGGTCAAGGTTCAAACACACTTCCAAATGATAGGATGCTCAAGGTTCAAACATAAAAAACATACAAAATGAAGGGTAAAGTACATATACTTCATCAACACACTTCATCTTCATTCAAACCATACAAAATACACACCATAAAAAGTCTGCCATGTATTCAACACACATATGAGAAACATACTTCATCTAAAGCATAAGAATAGTTTCAACACACAAAGTGAAGGCCAAACTCAAAAGTACACACATAATTTAAAGGTGAAAGTCCAAACTACAATAAGAAGTCAAAGTTAGACAATATCCAACACAATCAAGCCAAACTCAAGTCCACATACACACTATGAAGGTCAAAGTTCAAACACACTTCCAAATGATAGGATACTCAAGGTTCAAACACAAAAAACATACAAAATGAAGGGCAAAGAACATATACTTCATCAACACACTTCATCTTTATTCAAACCATACAATGTACACACTATAAAAAGTCTAACATGTATTCAACACACATATGAGAAACATACTTCATCTAAAGCATAAGAATAGTTTCAACACACAAAGTGAAGGCCAAACTCAAAAGCACACACATAATATAGGTCAAAGTCAAAACCACAATAAGAAGTCAAAGTTAGACAATATCCAACACACAATCAAGCCAAACTCAAGTCCACATACACACTATGAAGGTCAAGGTTCAAACACACTTCAAAATGATAGGATGCTTAAGGTTCAAACACAAAAAACATACAAAATGAAGGGCAAAGTACATGTACTTCATCAACACACTTCATCTTCATTCAAACCATAAAAAATACACACCCTAAAAAGTCTACCATGTATTCAACACATATATGAGAAACACACTTTATCTAAAGCACAAGAATAGTTTCAACACACAAAGTGAAGGCCAAAATCAAAAGCACACACCTAATAAAAGTCAAACTCGAAACCACAATAAGAAGTCAAAGTTAGACAATATCCAACATACAATAAAGCCAAACTCAAGTCCACATACACACTATAAAGGTCAAGGTTCAAACACACTTCCAAATGACACAATAAAACATACAAAATCAAGGGCAAAGTACATATACTTCATCAACACACTTCATCTTCATTCAAACCATACAAAATACACACCATAAAAAGTCTACCATGTATTGAACACACACATGAGAAACACACTTTATCTAAAGCATAAGAATAGTTTCAACATACAAAGTGAAGGTCAAACTCAAAAACACACACATAATAAAGGTCAAAGTGCAAACTACAATAAGAAGTCAAAGTTAGACAATATCCAACACACAATGAAGCCAAACTCAAGTCCAATTACACACTATGAAGGTCAAGGTTCAAACACAATTCAAAATGATAAGATGCTCAAGGTTCAAACACAAAACGTACAAATACTTCATCAACACACTTCACCTTCATTCAATCGATACTAAATACACACCATAAAAAGTCTACCATGTATTCAACACACATATGAGAAACACACTTTATCCAAAGCATCAGAATAGCTTCAACACACAATGTGAAGGCTAAACTCAGAAGCACATACATGATAAAGGTCAATGTCCAAACGACAATAAGAAGTCAAAGTTAGACAATATCCAACACATAATGAAGCTAAACTTGAGTCCACATACACACTATGTAGGTCAAGGTTCAAACACACTTTTCAAATGATAGGTTACTCAAGGTTAAAACACAAAATGTACAAATACTTCATCAACACACTTTATCTTCATTAAAACCATATAAAACACACACCATTAAAAATCTACCATTTACTAAACACACCTATGAGAAACACAGTTCATCTAAAGCATAAGAATAGTTTCAACACACAAGGTGAAGGCCAAACTCAAAAGCACTTCCAAATGATAGGATGCTCAAGGTTTAAACAAAAAAAACATACAAAACTAAGGGCAAAGTACATATACTTCATCAACACACTTCATCTTCATTCTAACCATAAAAAATACATACCATAAAAAGCATATCATGCATTCAACACACATATGAGAAACACACTTCATTTAAAGCATAAGAATAGTTTCAACACACAAAGTGAAGGCCAAACTCAAAAGCACACAAACAATAAAGGTCAAAGTCCAAACCACAATAAGAAGTTAAAGTTAGACAATATCCAACACACAATCAAGCCAAGCTCAAGTCCACATACACACTATGAAGTTCAAGGTTCAAACACACTTCCAAATGATAGGATGCTCAAGGTTCAAAAATGAAAAACATACAAAATGAAGAGCAAAGTACATATACTTCATCAACACATTTCATCTTCATTCAAACCATACAAAATACACACCATAAAAGTCTACCACATATTCAACACATACGAGAAACACACTTTATCTAAAGCATAAGAATAGTTTCAACACATAAAGTGAAGGCCAAACTCAAAAGCACACACCTAATAAAAGGTCAAAGTCCAAACCACAATAATAAGTCAAAGTTAGATAATATCCAACATACAACAAAGCCAAACTCAAGTCCACATATGTAATGCCCCGCCATGAATACCTCAGAGAACATCACATTTATGCTATAAGCAACAGGATAATTTTTTTTTTAAATACAAGAAAGAAATAACAAAGTAATATTAACACATCATTTAAACTAATGACTTGTCCTCTAAGATATCATGGTTGCATTACTTGACAAAACCATTAACATAATCTAACACACATCATGAATTAACATCAGTAACTCACTGTAAACCTAATGCACTCAATCAATAAACATTTACATTTATATAGCATCATATAAGTATTCATCAGGGTCTAGTACATAGTTACAATTTCTCCCGACATATGAATACAACATTACATCGTTACATTATCATCTTCTGAATACATATGAATACATACATAATGAATCATCTGATACACAAGATAGCACATGAGCATAATAACTGTCTCCATAAACAGATACATGATCTAAATCTGCTACAAGAGTTACAACCTTCTTGCACACGAACAAAGGCAAGGAAAAACTAATGGAGATAAAGCACATCCACCCGACCATGTGGAACCCTGAGGTCCACCCCCCATGCTAGGAGATAACATAAGGTCCCAAAACATCATACAGTCAGGCAGGCAATTGCCTAACAGGAACAAAGACCAAACAAGACTCCATTACAACACATGACAACACCACAAGCAACTCAAAATCACTTCCAGAGGCAACACACTACAAATGGGGAGAGTACAACTAGAGAATGCTAGGCTGCAGTAGGAAGAGTGTCATCGCATGGTCCTGACATGGGTTATCCTGACAGCCTCTCACTAGGCACCGGCCCCCATCTATGGTTATCCTAATAGCCTCTCACTAGGTGCCGGCCCCATAGGGTGACACATGCGGAATCAACCTTCCTTTCGTGAGGACAAGGAAGTTGATCTTGCCAACCAGGCCTTCTCTACCCATCCTTAGTCTAAACGAGCACTATAGGCATGGGAGAGGAAATCCAATTATCTTGTTAATTTGTAATTTACCCTTTTCCCCCCTGTTCATTTTTAGGTTTTCACTTAATTAACAACTTTCAATGGGTTATCCTGAAAGCCACTTTGGGCGCCGGCCCCACATTGAAAGCCACTCCCCTACCTGCATCTAGAAACCCTAACCATCAAGCAAGACAATCACTATCATATTGATAAGTATATATAAACAATGCAAGGCATTTACCTTCTTGCATACAAAACATAATCACAATGACCAACCTGTACATCATTGTCCCAAATCTTTCAATTAACCAATCGCAATAACCATAACAACACATATCCAGAGCAAGGTATGGGTCATCTTGCTCACAAATCTCAACCATGAACAAAAGAGTTTCTCATTACGAATACCAAGATCTCCCCATTACAATACTACACACAAACTCGACGCCAACACTTCCTTGAAAGAGATTTAAACCCATCATAATATATTCACAACACAGTATGTACATCATCACACATTATCATTTACTAAGATGCACATACATAGACAAGAGACATCATGTTTTTACAACATCTTGATTTCAAGACACCTATCAACAGAATACATACAATCAAATCATATTACCTTATGCCTCTGGAACCTAAACTTGACAATTTACACATAGACCAACTCACATGAAAGTTTTGCTTACAATAAGCAATTTCAACTAATCAGCTCATCGACAACACAAATTCTTCTTACTAGAGCAATTCTATTTCATTGAATTAGCAACTGGATTCAAGTTATATCTCCACCAAGAATTTCATAAAACCTAGGTCTAGTTTAATTAATATTAATTCTATCTATTATATTAATCAATCATCAATTACATATATCCGTCAAGCTAACAATGAATAGATAATATTAATTACAAATACTTATAACTTAAATGCTAATTACAACATTTATAATCCAAACCCATATATCATATTTATACTAACAAAACCATTATAATTATGTTTAAGAAACCATCATTCAATAACCAATAAATGCATAATTTATAAACATGCCTATCTTAACCGAAAGCCCAATTGATAGTTGTTAGTAAGTTATTCCACAATATGCATTTTATCTTTAACACACACACATAAACCCCTTATTGTCACCTTACTAATGCATTAAAACATAAGGCCAACTATCAATCCAATTTAAACACATTTTCCATACAAACGATAGGTTCACTGCTAACCCAAAATCAAGTAAAACATTACCTCATTTCACTAGTTTTCCCATGTAATAATTTATCTGATAAATTTCTATTCCATTTAATTACATAAATAGTGAATTAACAAACTTAGCTCATTGAAGAGGATACATTATATATAATGCATTCATGTTATTGACAAAAGAAAACATATTATATTTAATTCCAATTTAAAGCATTTCTTATACTAAAACCCTAATATAATATATATATGTTATTATCCAATGAGACACATTCTTTATGTAGTCACAAAGCACATAAAGGTATATAATTAATTAATTAATTAATTTATAAAACTAATTATCAATATATATATAACAACGACAAGCTAATTAAATTAATATAAAAGTGTAATATAATGTTTATAAGAATTACATATCTATTTGAAATAATCAAATCACTTTAGTTTAACTAATTCCACCAATAACTACTTATAATAAGGATATAAGATCATAATACATATAAGGGTTTACTACAATTCCCATAAGATGCAAGCCTAAAAGAACAAGTTTCCATCTAAGTTTAACGTAAGCATATTGACATATTTAATATTTTCCTTGCTTATGCAATGAGTAATGATAAATCATCCAATGGTGATCTTTACCATTATGGCATAATATTAATCCACTAATCAAGAGAAAAGTTCTATCTTTAACCTTGGTTAACTATTCTTAAATAAAATACCTAAAGAAAGTTGTCTTCATAAATCCTAAACATGAATCATACTAGAATTATTATTAAGGACCTAAGAATGTATAAGAGCTCTTTCCTCATAGAGTAAAACATGAAATTCACTTATGCCTTAAAGTTTAAACTACATCTTTTCATCAACAACAAGTGTAAAAATAAGTAGAGATAGGGAGATAACACATAAGAGATATACTATATTTTGCATTAGATTCAAGACCTAATCTCATAACTCATCTCCACCTATTAAATGACTTTGTAAGGAATGAACATATATGAAGCTCTCAAGTTGTTATCATGAAATACAATGATTGTAGGATACACTCAAAATTGGTACATGGAGAGGGCTTTAAGAACTTTCAAGAAAAAGCTTTTGGAAAGTGTATGACCAGATTTCGTAACATTTGCTAGCATCCTATGTACCTATGCACAAATGGAGCTTTGGAACAACGTATCAATGTCTAAAGAGGATAAATGATAGAGGCATTTTGTCAGATGTCTAGCTGCAACTACCCTAGCAGACATGCATTTGGAAGCATAGACAATGCATGAGACTGTTTGACAGAATACTGTGAAGATTTGAATAACCAAGGAACAAGACACCCAAAATATAAATTGACTAAATGAAGAGCTAATAAGATGTTTAATACAATCTACTATAAGAATTGGATCCTGAAGAATCTATGCAAAAGTGGGCAGTTTTATATGATCCAAAGTCCATATTTATTTGAGACCTTAATGCACATAAGAAAAACATTTCCATCTAGATCTAATAGAAGGGAGAAGTAAGGAATACTCTAATGGACAAGGTACTTGAACTGTTTGACAAGGTTCAAAGATACTTACATACACAAAGAACATCATTAGTTTATCTATTGGAGGATATGAACAAACTAACAGATCCTTAGCAAGATGACTTCGTAACCCCTTTTAAAAAAAGATAAAAACCATCGTTTCTAAGATCCAACACTAACATTTAGCAATTATAAGATTATATAGAAATCTTAATACTAATATATTGATAACATATGATTATGTGCAAACCTTAATGCCAATATATATGGCGATTACTATCTTATAATTATAAGAAGATCTAATGTAAAAATCAAAAATATAATTCATGCTATAATGATCTAGGTTCATAACATGCAAATAACGCAACAAATATGCTTCTTTCAAGATTTACATTGAAATGTTTGCTTTTCCAATTTCACAAGCAACAACCCTTAGAAAAACAACCTTTACATTTAATAAATGAAGGATACATATAATATTTAGAACATACAATATTTACATTTAACCAATAAAGAAAAACATATAATATTTATATTTAATCAATAAAGAAAAACATATAAAATTTACATTTAATCAATAAAGAAAAACATATAATATTTATATTTAATCAATAAAGAAAACATGGTACCTCAATCGCAATATCCCACTAATGGTAGAATCCTTGAATGAGAATCATAAATGAGCAAGTCACCCCCACTCCATGAAGAGTTTATAAAGAGAAGGAAAGAGTAACTTCCTACCCAAAACTAATTCAACCACCCAACTAATTCAACCAACCACCTTCCCATTTTCGTCATTTTTGTAAGTGGGGCTTAAAGGAGAGTCTAAAAACCTTTTAAAATATTATAAATGACAAAAATAAACTTCTTACCTATGTACCTTGGACATAAGACAATTTTCCAAACATAAAATACAAATTAGACCTCTTAAAAACACTTAAAAATTATTTTAAAAGTTACAAGGTTAAATCCCACACAAGAACATAATCATTTTATCACATAAAACTAAAAATAATATTTCTTAACATCATGGCCAATAGACCTTAGGGCCCCATGCCTAGGTCAGACATCACACAGAAAGACATAAAGTGGCTAAATGACCACTGTCATCCATTGAAATAATAATTCTACATGTACACTCAACAAGAAGTGTTAGTACAATATATAGCCAAAATATATCCATTATAAATAACATATTATCACAAATCCATTAGTAACCATAGTGTAACGTTGAATCAATACACTCTTGATCCAATTGTTAGGCTTCGTCAATTAGATGGTAGGACTGTCTCCTCTCTACTCTAGGGTCTGGTTAGTGCGTTTACTAGTGTTCAGCGACCTTCCCTTAATTAAATCAATTTAATAGTAGTAATAAAATAATTCATATTCAAACAATTTTAAATAATTATTTGAACTAGGTAATAATCAATTACCAATTTAATCTTATTAAATATTAATAATAATACTAAGAATATTATATGACCTTATTAAATATTAAAGTGGGTCAAATATTAGTATGACTATATAATGAAATATAGGCATACAACATAACCCACTGAGTAGGACAGCCGTTAAAAGCCAAATCAAACATGTTCACAAGCCAGGGCCAAACATGCACTTAACCAACAGGCTCCATCAAATATCAATCAGTTGCAAGACCTGACATACTGACAAAACTGACATGTTGAACTAGACATGTCATGCATCCTGATCAAGGATGATGACTTGAGATGTGGGACCTTAAGTTATCTCCGGAACAACTTATCCATTGGGTTTAGGGCACGCTCAGACCTGTTAATTCAGGTAGAGTCGATGCCTGATACCTGCATCCTGCAACAAATGACACAGTCAAGCATATATAGACACACAAAAGCTGACACTAGGTGAAAAAAGAATCACAATATCGTAGGGCACTCGCAAACGAGCGATACGACATCGTCCTTTCCACATCATATCAATCTAGATTAGATAACACATAATCGTAACCAAATCAAATCTACCTCATTATCTGAACAGAACATACATTGAACATATAGGTGCATGAAATTGAATCAGTCTCAGAAGTACCATCATAACGATTAAATCTAACATAATCGGTCCATGAGATCCATTCTAACATATAACAATTGTAGTAAGATCGACATCTTAATCATTAGAATGCAAAACAATATCAAAGCCTGCATTATCAGTGTCGCAATAGAGATTATCTATAAAACACATTAACTATCATATGAAACCACACATGGATGAAACATCTATCTATATTGTACCACATCAATTGTTTACCTTACCTTAGTTATTCCTGTTATTATACCTTCATATTCATGCGCCTTGATCGGTTCACCTGTACATCCAAGGTGGGAACGGAGGGGTACTACAACATACACACTATGAAGGTGAAGGTTCAAAAAAATTTCCAAATGATAGGATGCCCAAGGTTCAAACACAAAAAACATACAAAATGAAAGGCAAAGTACATATACTTCATCAACACACTTCATTTTTATTCAAACCATACAAAATACACACCATAAAAAGTCTAACATGAATTTAACACACATATGAGAAACACACTTCATCTAAAGCATAAGAATAATTTCAACACACAATGTGAAGGCCAAACTCAAAAACACACACATAATAAAGGTCAAAGTCCAAACTACAATAAGAAGTCAAAGTTAGACAATACCTAACACACAATGAAGCCAAAATCAAGACCACTTACACACTATGAAGGTCAAGGTTCAAACACACTTCAAATTATAGGATGATCAAAGTTCAAACACAAAAAGTAAAAATATTTCATCAACACACTTCATCTTCATTCAAACGATACAAAATACACACCATAAAAAGTCTACCATGTATTCAACACACATATGAGAAACGCAATTTATCCAAAGCATAAGAATAGTTTCAACACACAATGTGAAGACCAAACTCAAAAGCACAGACATAATAAAGGTCAAAGTCCAAACCACGATACAAAATACACACCATAAAAAGTCTACCATGTGTTCAACACACATATGAGAAACACACTTTATCCAAAGCAGAAGAATAGTTTCAACACACAATATGAACACAAAACTCAAAAGCACATACATAATAAAGGTCAAAGTCCAAACCACAATAAGAAATCAGAGTTTGACAATATCCAACACACAATGAAGCTAAACTTGAGTCCACATACACAGTATGGAGGTAAAGGTTTAAACACACTTTCAAAATGATAGGATGTTCAAGGTTAAAACACAAAAAGTACAGATACTTCATCAACACGCTTTATCTTCATTAAAACCATATAAAATACACACCATAAACAATCTACCATGTATTCAACATAAATAGAGAAAAACCTTCATCTAAAGCATAAGAATAGTTTCAACACACAAAGTGAAGGCCAAACTCAAAAACACACACATAATAAAGGTCAAAGTCCAAACTACAATAAGAAGTCAAAGTTAGACAATATCCAACACACAATGAAGCCAAACTCAAGTTCACTTACACACTATGAAGGTCAAGGTTCAAACACACTTCCAAATGATAGGATGCTCAAGGTTCAAACACAAAAAGTGCAAATACTTCATAAACACACTTCATCTTCATTCAAACGATACAAAATACAAACCATAAAAAGTCTACCATGTATTCCACACACATATGAGAAGCACATTTTATCCAAAGCATAAGAATAATTTCAACACACAATGTGAAGACCAAACTCAAAAGCACATACATAATAAAGGTCAGAGTCCAAACCACAATAAGAATTCAGAGTTTGACAATATCCAACACACAATGAAGCTAAACTTGAGTCCACATACACACTATGGAGGTAAAGGTTTAAACACACTTTCCAAATGATATGATGCTTAAGGTTAAAACACAAAAAGTACAAATAGTTCATCAACATACTTTATCTTCATTAGAACTATATAAAATGCACACCATAAACAATCTATCATGTATTCAACACACATATAAGAAACACAATTCATCTAAAGCATAAGAATAGTTTCAACAAACATAGTGAAGGCCAAACTCAAAAGCACACATAATAAAAGTCAAAGTCCAAACCAAAATAAGATGTCAAAGTTAGACAATATCCAACACACAATGAAGCTAAACTCAAGTCCACATACACACTATGAAGGTCAAGGTTCAAACACAATTCCAAATGATAGGATGCTCAAGGTTCAAATACAAAAGACATACAAAATGAAGGACATATACTTGATCAATACACTTCATCTTCATTCAAACCATACAAAATGCACACCATAAATAGTCTACCATGTAATCAACACACATATGAGAAACACACTTCATCTAAAGCATAAGAATAGTTTCAACACACAAAGTGAAGGCCAAACTCAAAAGCACACATATTAAAGGTCCAAACCACACTAAGAAGTCAAAGTTAGACAATATCCAACACACAATGAAGCTAAACTCAAGTCCACATAGACACTATGAAGGTCAAGGTTCAAACACACTTCCAAATGATGATGCTCAAGGTTCAAACACAAAAAACAAACAAAATGAAGGGCAAAAGTACATATTCTATATCAACATACTTCATATTCATTCAAACCATACAAATACACACCATAAAAAGTCTCCCATGTATTCAACACACATATGAGAAACACACTTCATGTAAAGCATAAGAATAGTTTCAACACACAAAGTGATGGTCAAACTCAAAAGCACACACATAGTAAAGGTCAAAGGCCAAACCACAATAAAAAGTCAAAGTTAGACAATATCCAACACACAATGAAACGAAACTCAAGTCCACATACACATTATGAAGGTCAAGATTCAAACACACTTCCAAATGATAGGATGCGTAAGGTTCGAACACAAAAAACATAGAAAATGAAGGGAAAAGTACATATACTTCATGAACACACTTCATCTTCATTCATTTCATACAAAACACACCATAAAAAGTCTACCATGTATTGAACACACATATGAGAAACACACTTATTCTAAAGCACACGCCATAAAAAGTCTACCATGTATTCAACACACATATGAGAAACACAGTTATTCTAAAGCATAAGAATAGTTTCAATACAAGGCCAAACTCAAAAGCACACACATAATAAAGGTTGAATTCCAAACCACAATAAGAAGTCAAAGTTAGACAATATCCAACTCACAAACAAAAAGTACAAAAAGTTAGACAATATCAACACAGTTTGTCTCAATTCAAATCATACAAAATACACACCATAAAAAGTCTACCATGTATTCAACACACTTATAAGTCATATAAGGTTCAAAAATAATACATACACTAATATGAAGTGGATCACACTTAATAGTAAAAACACATAAAAACCTTAGTTCCAAATAAAAGTGGCACAATAGGTAAAAAGAGAAAATGGATGTAAAATGTTCACATACTTCATATATAGCCTAAGATATAGCCACCAAAACACATCTAGCTGGATGCTTAAAAATTCACAATTAAAAATGTAAACAGATAAAACCCATAATAAGAACACATTTAGCACAATGCATATAGTCCAATAAACACATGCAAATGGATGTAAAAAAGTTCACATAGTATGCTCAAGGTTAAAACACAAAAAAATATATAAAATGAAGGGCAAAGCTCACTACATATACTTCATCTATAGCTCAACATGGATTTTAAAATGTTCACACTTACTATTATTGTCACACTTCAGCTATAATAAGTGGATGCATAGTTCAAACACATAAAAGTCATAATAATTGAACATACTTCATAATATAAAAATGAAAACATATAAGGATGTAAAAAATTCACTTCATAAAAAGAAAATGTAGATTAAAATTAAAACTTAGTCTTCTATCCATCCTCCTTCACACTACATAAATAGGTAGTAAATTAAAAATGTAAAATTAAATTAATTTTTAAAAACATAATTTTTTTGCGGATTGAATTAAGCTTATTAAGTTAGCTCAACAAATTAAAATGAAATAAAACTTTCAAAGATATCAAAAGAAAATTTCAAGATTTAAATTTACACACTTTCATAATAATACCATTCAAACTCTAAAAATACTTTATTATTAGTTCACCTCAAAGTGGTACAAAAATTAATTCAAACTATTACAAAGATTCTAATAACATAGTAACATAGTCTACTTTAAAAATAATCTAATGAAACAATCTACTTGGAACCATTAATAATTCATTTTAACAAAATAATCCAATGAAATTTTCTTATAATACTATCTACTTAAAACTATTAGAAAAATGATATAATAAAATAATTCACTAATTTTTTTTAATAAAATAATCCATCCAACAAAAATATTGATCCACAAACTTTATAGAAAGATTATTGTATAAAAATTATCTACTTAGAACCATTTCAAAAATAATATAATAAAATAATTCACTAAATTTTCTAATAAAATAAAGATTGGTCCACTTTATACAATGTGTTAATAATCCACATCTACAGCAGGAAAATATTCTAATAGAACAGTCCACTTTATACAAAGATTAATAGTCCACTTTAAAAGTGGACTAACAAAATAGTCCACTGACTTTGTAAATACAATTAGTTCAACAATTCAATTAAAATGTCTAAATAAAACTTTTTATTTTATAAAGATTAGACATTTCTTAAAACTACTACTGATAATCAATTTCTGACGATCTCATCAAAACTGTTAGGGCACCAAGAACGTTTAACTGCACCAACCCACTCAAAAAGACATTATCTTTAAATAATACATAATGAAGGTTTAAACCCTACCCTATTTTGAGAAAAGATTTCAGTAAAAATAATTCTAGATATACTTTAAAGGGAAAAAAAATAGTCTCAAAATTAATAATGTAATTTTATCTAAATGAAATTATACCTGAACAAACTATAAGATTAAAATAATATTCTAAATTTGAAGCAACTCTCCACTACACAAAATTAGATATATATTAACTTTAAGCAACCCTACACTAAACAAAATTAGATACACATACACAAAATTAGATAGATATACTACCTTCCATTCCCCTGATTGCCGAATTCATTATTCCAATATTTCGCGGGCAGCCCACCCTTTTCCATACAGTGAACAATATACTAATTAATAGCAATCAGAGGAAAAAAAACTTAGAGCTTTACTTCGTTACTAAGCAACACAATCTTATGCAAAATAATTTCCTAAACCCTGACATAAAATAGCAGAGCCTTAATCTTAATGTGGGGAAAACAGCATTCAAGACCAAGCAAGGCTTGTATGAGGTACAACATTTCCTACCATTTGGATTGTGCAATGCTCCAGCTACCTTAATAAGTGTGATTGTCTATTTAGATGATATATTGGTTTTTAGTAGAACATAGGAAGAACATATTTCTCATCTCAAGCAAGTACTACAAGTGGTGAAGAAGAACAAGTTGCTTTTAAATGGGAAAAAGACTGAGTTTGCAAGAACACCACTTCTTTATCTTGAACATGTGGTGGAGAATGGTGAAACCAAGATTGAGATTATTGTGGATTAGCCAAAGCCCACATTTATTTCAGAGACTTGGAGTTTTGTTGGGGCCATCCAATACATGTGTAAGTTTGTGAAATCTTTCTCCTATGTTGCTGCTCCTTTACATGTCATCACAGATGCTAGGAAATGTTTTCATTGAGTTACAGAACAGCAGTGTGCATTTGAAGAACTCAAGTGCAAAATCAATCATGCACTCGTACTTGTTTTTCCCAATCTTCAGCAACCTTTTGTTGTTGACACTGATGCTAGTGATAATGCTATAGGAGTTGTTTTGTTGCAGGAAGAAGACTGGTTTGCTATCAAAGGCACTGTCCTAAACTATAGTACATATGACAAGTAGTTGTATGCTTTGGTCTCTGCAATGAAGAAGTGGAAACACGATCTCGTGGGCAAGGAAACAATAGTGCAAAGAAATCATCAACCACTCCAATAAGAAAGCAAAATTACAAGAAGAAGACAGTGCTCAGTAGAGCAACTACAAGACAGCCATAGAACTCCACAAAGTACAAACCGGCAAAGAACAGAACTGAAAAATACAGCTCCTGTAGAAAAAAAACACCAGTCCTGTAGCCTAAACAGTCCTGTGCCATACCCCTTGGACAGAATCAGCCCTGAAATATAATTGCAGCACCATAAACAGAAGAGACCATTGTGGCGTGACAAGATTTAAGACAGTTTCAATTGGTGATCAAATATAAGTGGGGTGTGACTAACATGGTGGCTGATCAGTTGTCAAGACCAAGACTGGCACTTCTTTCAGTGGTTAGTACCCTTACTTTGTTGGAGATATTTGCTAAGGAAGTTTCTATTGATGGCTATTTGCTAAGGAAGTGGCTAATTTTGAGCCAAATCTTAATTATTTCTTCAAGATGGGCTCCTCTACAAAGTGGGAAAGTTGTACATACATAAAGAGAAGGTTGTTATTTATGCAGGAGGCTCATACCTTGAGAGTTGCAGGACGTTTTGGAGCATCTAAAACAGTTTCAAACCCTCGGCCTTATGTTTATTTTCCTATGTGCAAGAAGATTTGTCAAACTTCATTAGGCATAAGTAAGCCAAGCAACTGGAAACTTGGAATACCAGCCTGGCAGCCACTACCCCTGGCTACTAGACCATGGGTTAAGTTAATTGCATACAAGGGATGCGGCTGAGTTGTTCTTCAACCATGTGCCGGTTCATTTTGGACTTCTAAAGAGCATCATAACAGATAGGGATACTGTCTTTTTGGAAAAGTGTTGATGACTAACAAGCTGGCTGATATGTTGTCAAGACAGATTTAACCCTAAACAAACCTTATTAAACTCATAGAAGTCTTTTTTCTGAAATGGCAGATTTAACCCTAACCCAGAAAAAATAATAGAACCTTAGTCTTCTTTCTGAAATGGCACGATTTAACCCTAACCCAGAAAAATTAATATAACCTTAGTACCTTAGTCTTCTTTCTGAAATGGCAGATTTAACCCTAAGCTAGAAAAATTAATATAACCTTAGTCTTCTTTCTGAAATGGCAGAAACGGAAAAAGATTCAAAACACTGGAAAATGCATATCTCCACATTGGGCGAAACTTCAGCATAGAAAATGGCAGATTTAACCCTAAGTTAGAAAAAATAATATAACCTTAGTCTTCTTTCTGAAATGGTAGAAATGGAAAAAGATTCAAAACACTGAAAGATGCATATCTCCACATTGGGGGAAATTTTATGCAGAAATTTGTAAACTAATAATCTAAAAAATTTGAGAGCATAGAAAATAAAATTCAAACAATAAAATTTAAAATCATACTTACCAGATGCATCCTGTCCCATTTGTCTGGTTTCATTCCAGGGCTTTAATTCAAATTTCTTTACAATCCACTACTCACAAGAAGCATGTAAACAGACAGAGCACGGCCGTACTACATACAATCCAAGCCCAAAAAAGGAAACAGAATACAAAATACAAATGCCGAAACCAGAAACTAAAAGTCTCAAATCAAAAACCAAAACACAAATTGAAGAATTCACGAATTTAAAAACAAAAATCAATAGAATATTACTGTAATATTAGGTATTTATAGAGCATGGCCAGGCCTCAACATGCTCTTCAACGGCTCCTCCACGGCTCTGCCACACTCCATTGCAGCTCTGTCCTAAAATTAGAATGAACTTGGTAGATGACTATCACATGATGTCAGCCCATAAATTAGAAAAAAAAAAAAAAAAGTTTATGAGATCTTTCAATTTTGTAAAAACATTTTTATTAGTTGCCTTGAGAGGTAGATTATTATTGTATTTGTAGAAATTAATTTTTAAATTAGTCTATAGTTAGTTTATTTATTATAGTTTTATTATTATGTTTATTATTTCATCTTACCAATTTGTAAATATAATTTTTTTATTATATATTGTTAGAAGGACAATAAGATTCAATTTTACAATATATTGCTTAGTAAGTTTTATTGTTATGTTAGCTATCTAATTTTATTTTTTCTTGTAACTACTTGTTATTTTGTTACTAGGGAGAAAATGGGGAGTATCAGGGCCTAGTAATCGCTGAGTGGATGGGTTGAGGCTCACCAAAAGTTGACACATAAGTTCTCAATGCTTTGTGGTATTTAAAACATGCGAACACTAAATAAATATAATGGACTCAACACTTATGTCAACAATGACCTCACATGGCACAGTTTAATACTCTTTTTAGAATGTAAGCACACATTCATGACCACATATACAAATACCTTAAGCCAATAAAATAGCCACACCTTGAGCCAAGTGGATTTGATATTTTTGACAATGAACTCGATCTAATAAGATAGGACGAGATTTGATGTCTAGTAGATGTCTCAAACATAAAATCATAAATATTTTGGATATGAGAGCCTAAGTAAATCTAAGTTTATAATAGCCTACATCCATAAGGAGCACTGGAACATTACATAGGTGAAGTTCGAAAGTAGATGACCAAATAAATTAGGAAACCTGAGTCATGCAAGAGTCGAGAGATTGGACCATGTCAAGCACAAGATATAATGGCTAGAGTTTGTTGCACTTTAAGGAATTGGGTTATTTAGCCTTCAACCATCAATCTTATATTGAATAATTGTCATCATAGATACTTGTCTAAACTTAACATACCAAGACTAAAATAACTTGATAACCTACCTATTGTGCCTTGCACACACGCCCCATTGAATGAATGGGGACCCCCTCCCTCTGATTTGGCATAGTCTGGGTCTTTTCCTTGGAGGGATATTCAACTGACGTTATCAAAATAATCCATTTGAGAGTCAAAATTTCAATTTTCCCTGATGGAGAGTGTTTGGGGTGCCTTAGAGATCAAGTTATTAAGTCATGAGTCCCTTTGCCAACAAGATTCAAGTCCCACATATTCCTTTGCATTAAAAACATGCATCACTGACATTGGCACCGAAAACTTCACCTATTGCCAAAAGCACTAAAATCACATATCACTGCCTCAGCGCTCAAAACCAGAGTCACCGACTTTGGTGCTAAAATCATGAACCACAGAATTTACGCTAAAAGTGGATGCTACCAACTTGCGCCAAAATTGCATGGCATAGCCTTCTGTCAATGAGTTCTGAAACTAGTGCAAGGTTGGCACCTTCGAAATTCCCTGTCGGCACATCTTCATATCCTTTGCGCTAGATTTGTCATGCAATGACCTGCATTGAAAAGTGCCTTTACAAACTTTTGTCTAACACCTGCCAAACTCGCGTAAGTCGATGTCACTCAAATTCGACTCTAAAGCCTATTGTCATTCACTTTATACATCCTACGTTGAAAACTATCCTCACTAACTTGCACTAAATATCAGTCCTCCTACCTTAAGGTAGTAGACCCCAAAACCCATGCTAGGTCGGTACCCTCCCAAATCCTCGCTTCCTCAAGAGAGCCTTCCTTTTTCGCTGTCTTGTGACACCTAATTTTTCCGCATCTCTTTGTTTGTTCATTGGGTTTGATATGTCTTGAGCTTTAGTGAAGTTTCTGATATGTTTTAACTAGGGAGGCCCCTTATTGATATGAGTTGTTTACCCTAGTTTACCCTTCGTTGGCTGAGATATCATGAGATCACATTAAGATCAAGATTGGGCCATAAATAGTTTCAATTTCTCAAAATAGGTATCCTCTGCCTTTATACAGAATGGAGACTCAGAGTTTTGAGTATAAGCTGTTCCGATATTGAAGGAAATTGCAATGACCTTGTTGTGTATTAATTAAGGGTACAAAGTATATTGTGGCTTTGAAGAGCCCAAGTTGCAGGACATTCCTGGTCAAGTGGATAATGTGGGAATCCCATGTCTGAAAGGATAAGTCCGCCAATGAACATTTTCCCTGCAAATACATTTCTCTTCAATATCTAAGGTCCACCAAATTGCCACAATCCAAACTTGTTGGAAAATATCAAATTGTGTGAATGAAGTGATGTCTTCAGGTGATGTTAAATCTACTATGCCATAACAGTTTGTAGACAACCCTTTAAACATGAAGGATGGAAGGATTTCGCTAGTTGTTATGGTTTTAAATATGAGGTATCAAAGTACTAACTAGATATAAAAGTGGGATTTTTATGGATGACCAGAGTTTGCAGGGATTTTGTTCCCATTCGGACTTATCCATCGAGGCCTTGAACCTTCGCAATATCCCTCAATGCTCAAAATCTCCACAAATTATTTAAATTACAGAACGTGTGAAGATTGTGCGAAAATGGAGCAAGAAAGTCACCTTTGAAGAAAAGTGGACATACGTCAAAGCATAAGGGAAAGAGGATCATCGTTAGATGTTTCAGTTGTGACTACATTGTTATGGAAGCATTGACTAGGCACGTGAACCATCAGATAAAGTGTTTTGAAGGAAAGTGTCTCATTGCGGGGAATTCACCCCCAACCGGATGATATTTAATAGACCATTGTTTCTCCACAATGTCCAGTTAAAGACAATATTCCCGCAACTCTGGTCAATGGAAAATTCTTCGCAAATCTTTGGTATCATGGAAGCTTAAACAAAGGAAGTAAATACCATATGTGATGAGTAACGTGCTGCAGGTGAGGGGTATGTAAGCAACCATCGAACATTCAAGGAACATGCCATTAAGAACAACCAACGAGCTTTGAAAGGTCTTTTTGCAGGTTATCCAAGCTCCTCCAGATATATCTAGTTAGATGTGGAAGTTCTGCAAGTATCAAGATATGCGTGTGTTATGGGAAAATATGGTCGATATCAGTATATCAATATAATCCAAATAACTCAATGAAATTGGAATAAATAAGATCAAACACAAAGAACACAATACCTTGCAAACCTTTCTATTCCGTGACTTCCATTGGTCGCCTATCTTGAATTGATCTCGTGTATGAATAGGGCCGTCAGAAGGTGTACTTCCTTAGTTTTTTCCAAGATGACAATGGAGAATGGTTGTTGATAGGTCTTGCAATGAAGATGATCTTCATAATACAATGATAATGGTGATAATGGTGTGACAATTGATCTCAAGCTATGGAGTGATTTGTGCCAAAGGTGCGCTGTGATTCCTGCAGAGTGAGTTTATAAAAAGCTTGGATGGATGAAATGGAGGAATAGGGGTTGTATTTATAGACTTGTGAGAAAGAAGATCAATGGTGTAGAATGAATAAGAAGATCAATAGTTGAAGAAATTTGAGAGAATGTGTGCAAATAGGGAGAGGACAAGTGTCCTGCTCCTTCATGCATCAGGGTAGTTAACAGAATAGATTGATGAGTTAAATGAGATGATTGACCAGTTAACAGAATTGATTGGAGAGATAAGTGGGCTGATTGGGGAGTTGACTGAGATGATTGAACACTGAACTCAGATGACTAATTAGTTAACAGATTTGATTTATGAGTTAACTAATCTGACTGGAGGAGAAATAGGACATGTGGGTGAGGGAATATTAGCTAATTAAATATTGGAATATTTAATTACACGTGCACATGGATCAATTGAATTATTTTTGGTATTAATTCAATTTTGGAGGAAATAGACAATTTAAATAAATATTAGGATTTATTTAAATATGGAGAATGAGAAGAATTAATTAAATAATTTGGTATTATTTAATTTAGAATGATTTTAGAAGAATTTGGATGATTTAATTAAATAAATAATTTTATTGAATTTTTGGAGAAATATGAATCAAATAAATAAATTGATTTATTTATTTATTGATAGAGGAATTTAAAATGAAATAAATATGTAAAATATTTATTTAGCTAGAGCCATGTCATTTTTAGGTGTATACATTTTGCTCCTCTTTGATGCAATGTGTTTTATCATGTTGTTTCAAAGAAAGTTAAATTTTTTGTGATCTGATACATGCCCTCGTTTGCCCCTGGTACAGGTTACAACGGTAGGATGCCCTCTTGGGAGATTGGTCGGGAAGAAAGTTTCAAGGGCGTGAGATGGATAATCTCATGATGAGAGAGGTTGAAAAGTGAGGTTAGGGTGAAGAAAACCAGGTTACAGCTTGAAAAAGTGAAGGAAAAAAGGGCCCGGAGAGTAGGCAAGGTCGCCACAAAGCTAGCTAGGGTTGCACGTCTATATATAGACGTTGGGTCCACAATCCTAGTCATTTGCACACTTGTCATTTTGTGAGAGATACTTGGAGCTTTGCAGAGCACAGGAGCCAGAGTAGTCAACAGAGAAATGGATATTCTGGTTGAGGAGCATCATTTCGAGCGGGTTCGACGATTCAGGTGGGTGACAGAGGTAGGACCCCTGGTACGTATGTCAAAAAATTTAGGACAGGTACATTTATGAGTGCAATAAATGCAGTTCAAAGTTACTTGAAGAATATGCGCAACTTCGTGTTTCGACACATCTGTGCCCTGAAACTGCGCATTTGTAGTGGTTCAACACATTTAGGTCATGTTGCTATGCATTTGTTGGGTCTGCACTTTTGCTATAGGTATCTGTGCATATGTGTCGATATTGCGCATCCATTGGGAAGTTGTACATCTGTGCCATGTTTCAGTGCATACGCCAGGTTCGGCGCATATGTTATAGAATTGTGCATATACTTCTTTTTGCGGCGCATGCATAGTGAAGCTGCGCTTTTGCTTTGATACTGCATAAATGCTACCTGGAACAACGCATTTGCTTAGGATACTTAGTTACTTAGTGAAATTGACTCAATTGGCATCTTGATCGATGCAACAATTGATAAGCAATTTTTGAGATTGATAGAATCTAGACAAGAGATGATATGCTTGGTTTGATCAATTTGATATGTTAAGTAAGTGATTTGGATAGGTTTGATAATTGAGCAGGTTTGCATTGATACGGTTTTGGTTGACGCGTTGCTTTATTGATGGCAGGAGGATATTTCTGATTGTCTCATGTGTCAGGAGCAGTTCCCAGTGACTATGTGGCGACGACACATGCTCACAGAGGTGGATCGTCTTGTGCTTGGAGCGATCAGATTGTACTATGTTTTCTTCATGCTTGAGGTTCGTACGAACCTCGGTCTACTGACTACTTTGGTAGAGCGCTTCCACAATGAGGATGGGACACTCCACCTCCCCACCGGTGAGATCACCGTGACTTTGGAGGATGTTTACAGGATCCTGTATCTACCTATAGTAGGGGAGCTAGTGGAGTACGACTCTGAGTGTGATGCTAGGCTAGCTGAGTATAGGAGGGTTTTTAATGATCCTGGCATAGGGGGACTGGAGATTAGCTGGCAGGACATGTATGAATATTATGACTACTTCCCCGGGATTGTAGCTGGCTTGATCGGAGGTGTTGTATGCCCTGATCGGAGATCACATGGTTTTGCAGTTGGCTAGGGTCAAACTCTAGAGAGGATGCTGACCGAGGGTACATGTTTTGCGTGGGGTGTCTATGTGTTGGCCTACCTCTATCATGACATGCATTAGGTTGTGTATTGTGGAGCATCTAGTCTTTCTGCAAGTGTTTCATTGTTACAGTTCTGGGCCTAGGAGCACATTACAGTTACACGACCTATTGTTACGTTTCACCGGTAGCCGGATGAGCCATACTCCTATGGATACGCTGGTGTACTTACTCAGCACAGGTTGGGTAAGTTGGAGTACTGGCATCATCAATTGGATAATGTGGATGCAGTTGTGTGGCGACCATACCTAGAGTGCATAGAGGAGGAGGATGAAGAAATTAGATGGAGGAGGCAGAGGAGGAGGAGAGGAGGAGATGGTGGAGGCTGAGGAGATGGAGGAGATGGTGGAGACAGTGGAGGTGACGGTCAGCTGAGACAACGATAGAGAGTGGGGCAGGTCCCACCATAGCAGGCAACACAACAGGTGTTACAACAGGTAGTGGTTCCATAGGTACCGCAGGCACTTGATCAGCCTGACCCGTAGCAATAGGTGTAGGGGGATGTAGTTGGCCTATTACGAGGCTAGGTGAGACAGTTGAGGGCACAGTTGAGAGCCACCGAGGCTCAGAGAGAGGGAGATGCGGGGATCATTGTCGGCATCACTGCAAAGCAGGATGCTGCACTAGCCAGGGTACAAGCTTTGACTGGGGAGAGAGATGCAACATTGGCTAGGGTACATGCCCTGACAGGAGAGAGAGATGCAACCATAGCCGCCTTGGGCACTGATGCGGCTACAGTACTACTTGTTACACAGTTGACACAGGCCCAGGCCCAGGTTACACAAGTGATGGGAGAGTTGGCCACAGCGTGGGCACAGACTCAGTACTACAGAGGGCTATACCATAGGGCGGTGCCAGTAGATGAGAGGGTGCCGAGTTATAAGAGCCAATCAGTGGTTGTGTCCTTGCAGAGGGCAAGCAGTTCATGATCAGCAGCTTCGAGCATGGGCCTATAGCAGTCTAGGATAGGCTGAGGTGGAGGAGAGGGAGGGGATAGTGCCAGGAGCAACATCCCACGACAACAGGGTTAGCTGCGATTCTGTATCGATTTTTTCTTTGTACATACATTGTTTTTGATGGCTCATGGATAGCCAAATTATGTATATATCACTTGTATTTTGTATATCTACTGAGACATGTATCATTATTATTTTGATGTATGTATACACTTGTTGTGATTCGACTCATGGATGACGGATTGATATTGTTGTACACTTGGACTCTTTTATGTTTTATGTTTGTATATGATGATGCAGTTATGATGGCCTACATGCATTTTGTATTATGCAATGATCATGGATGCACTTTATTTGTTATGTGTACTTTTACATTTTTATGTTTATATATGATGATGCAGTTAAGATGGTCTACATGCATTTTTATCTTTATGTGATGATCATGGATGCACTCTAGTTGTTATGTTTGTATGTTTATGCAAATGTTATGATATCTAATGTTCAACACTTGTTATGCAAAAAATGGTATGAGATGATTATTGACAGCTATGTTTTTGATGGGTTTCTAATGAGATACTATGTATGCATCTATGTTTATGTTGTTACAAATGTATATGGATGACTGAATGCAATTATATGCATGCAAAATGATTTAAACAATGTAATGATTATCTCATGATGATATGTATGATTTAATGCACCTATATGTATGCGAATGATCTAATCAATGAAATGACTATCTCACCTAATATGAAATGCAGTATGATACTATGTTTTTGTTATGTCCAAGTGTACTCAATCAATGTAGAAGAGACTCGATGAAAGATACAATGATAGATAGGAATTTGATTGATAGAAGAAATGCGAATGAAGGGATCACAAGCTTTTATTTATTTGTAAACACTGGCATTGTGAACAAAATCTTTATTTATGGATGGTATATGAAATGTAATTAGATATGTTATGGATGCGAATATTTGTCACCTTGACATTGTAAGTATTTTGAAGTGCTTCATTTCATCATTGGGCATTTTTTTTGTGTGTTTTAAAATGTTGTAAGAGAATACAAGCATCGAGGTATAATTAAACCGAGACGACCTGAGTATCCCTTACATAGATTTTGACATAGCAAGTTAATACAAGCATCTAGTCAAAATTGAATCTAGATGACCTGAGTATCTTTTGCATATCAACATACAAGGATTATACCTATTTCATGTTTAGACCTCTGATGTCCTCGATGATCATTATGTTGATCATGTCTTTAGACAAGGCTTCACATTACTAAACATAAACCCACAAGCAACAAACAAATGAAATAATCATGCCCCCATCATAACATCTCTAGTTTTTAGGCATCCTTGAGTAGCATAGGAGACATGATAACAAAAAGTTAAGATTCCAAGGCACAACCAATCAAAACAAAACTTTCTTGCATTAGATGTGTCTTCTTGCCATTATTTAGATAAGATCATTTTGAGTGTTTAGGCACTTGTTTGTTTTGTTTTGGATAGGTTGATGTCTTGCATCAAAATTTTTGTTTGGAAGTGGGTTTTTTTTGCATGTGCGTGTCTAGTGAAAGGTATCACAATCCTTATTGGTGCCCTTTTAGGATATGTGGCATTGCAGAATCCAACTTTGTAACTAGGTCGAGGACTTGCCCCCAGGCAGGTAAAGGTTTCTAGTTTATTATGGATGAAAGACTGTGAGACACTTATGGTAGACTCGATGGGACGGGCCCTAAGGGACTGACCTAGTGCCTTAGGGTCTCATTGATAAATGGCCTTGCCTACATGACGATACAGAGGCAATGTAGTTTGGGGTAAACTGTGTGGACCTAAGACCTAGGTGATGGGAAATGGTGTGGATGCGGATGGACTAGAAGATGGGTGACAAGGTATGGAATGGATGGGTAGCCTCGGGGGCCCATCAATGATCGCCTTGCCTATGTGATGACGCAGAGGCAACATAGTTTGGGAGGATAAGATATTGATGATGGACCCTATGATAGGCTGACACTATGGATAGGCTAGTGGATAGACCTTAGGTTGTAAGGCGACAATGTTGATAGAGTATCAAGCCATGATAGGTTATCATTAGGTGGTTTTGCGAAACAGATACAATCGAATGATGGATGATGGTAGGAAGGATGGACACGAGGCGATGGTTTCCCAAAGATGGAGGAAGTAGTTTTCATTGCAAAGAGCACCTATTTGCTAGGTTTTCACTACTTTGCTTTTATTGCAACATTTTTGAAATACACATGATGCCTGTTTGCCAGGTTTTCATCATGGTATCTATCCAAGGCGCTTGTTTACTAGGTTTTCACCAGAGGATGATTTTTTTGTTATTTTTCTATTCTTTTGATTTTTTTTTCATTTTTTTCATTTTTTTCATTTTTTGTTATTTTCTCAACTCCCTTACATTGGGGTTCTCTACGTATAGAACCTGCAAAGATGCATATTGTTGATTGGGTCATCGAATAGCTAACCTTCAGATATAGCTAACTGGTATGCTCCTGATCCATAGGCAACAATGATTACATAAGGACCAAGCCAGTTGGGTTCAAACTTTCCTTTCTTCTCCCGATCCTATTGATTGTGGGGATTGTCTTTGAGCACTAGGTCATCAACATTAAAGACCCTTGGACGGACTCTGTGGTTATAGCTTCTGGACATTCTTTGTTGGTAGGCTTTGAGATGGTTGAAAGCATTCTGTCATTTCTCCTCCAACAGTTCTAACTCTTGTAGTCTAGAGACTCTGTAGTCCTCATCAGTTATAAGACCTTTCAATGACACCCACAAAGATGGTAACTTAACCTCGATGGGCAAAATGGCTTTTGAACCATAAACAAGGGCATACGGTGTGGCACTTGTGGGAGTGCATATGCTAGTTTGATAGGCCCATAGAGCGGGGTTTAGTTGCATTTGCCAATCACGGCCAACATCGTTGATAGTTTTCTTGAGGATTTTCAAGATGGTTTTGTTGGATGCCTCTGCCTGACCATTGCCTTGAGGGTAGTATGGGGTGGAGAAGCAGTGTTGGATTTGGAATTTGTCATAGAGCTCTTGGACATCTTGGTTTTTGAAGGGTTTTCCATTATCTGTGACTATGGATGATGGAGTTTCGTATCGACAAATGAGGTAATTAAGGATGAAGGAGGCAATTTGCTTGCTTGTGACATTGGTGAGTGGAACAACTTCAATCCACTTGGTAAAATAGTTAATGGCAGTTATGATGAGCTTGTGGCTGTTGGATGATGGAGGGTGGATTTTTCCCACAAGGTCAAGTCCCCACTGACAAAAGGGCCAAGGTGTCGTTAAAGGCCACAGCTCATGAGCTGGTGCATGGATGAGGTTACCATGAATCTGACACTGCTTGCATTTCTTGACAAAATGATATGAGTCTGTCTCCATGTTTGGCCAGTAGTATCCCAAACACATGAGTTTTTAGCTAAGCTAGGACCACTAGAGTGTTTCCGTAAATTCCTTCATGTACTTCTTGTATAGCAGTTTGAGATTCGTCAAGTTCAAGACATTTGAGTAGAGTACCATCTAAACCTCAGTGGTAGAGGGTGTTAGCAACAATGGTATGATGGGATGATTGACGAATAAAGGTTCAGCATTGGTTTTTGGATAAGTCAGTTGGTAAGGTGTTGTCCTTGAGGTAAGTGTAAATTTTACCATACAAGGGTGAATCAAATCCTACTAGGAGGCAAATGGATTGTGTTTCAGGGATATCATAAGCTGGTTGTGCGACTGGCTCCACCAAAAACTCAAAACGTGACTCATTCTCTGGTATATTGAGAAGTGAGGCGATGGTTGCCATGGCATCTACTGCTTTGTTCTCTATGCAAGTAATTTGCTTAAAGGAGATTATCACAAAGTATCCTTTAAAGTCATCTACCATACGCTTGTATGGTATTAGCTTGTAATCTTTCATCTGATAGTCATCATTTACCTAATTGATGACGAGTTGTGAATCTCCATAGACATGTAGCTCTTTCACTTTCCACTCTGCCGCTATCTTAAGACCAATGACTAAGGCCTCATACTTTGCTATGTTGTTTGTGCAAGGAAAAAGTAGATGATAGGACTTGTGTATTGTGTCACCTTGAGGAGTGACTAATAAGATTCCTACCCCCAATCCATGGTTTGTATAAGATCCATCAAAGTAGAGCTTCCATTAATGTGTTGTGATATTGAAAATTGATTCATCAGGAAACTCGAATGTCATTGGAGTAGTATCTTGCAATGGTACCTCCGCCAACTGATTGGCGATGACTTGACCCTTGATAGCTTTCCTTTCCACATAGTCTATGTCATATTTACTTAGTAGCATTACCGATTTAGCTAGGCAGTCTGTTAGAGCAGCTTTGCTTAATAAGTATTTTAATGGATCACATTTTGCAATTAGCTTGATGGAATGTGCAAGCATGTAATGGCGTAGTTTTTGGGAAGCAAAAACCACAACAAGACAAGATCTTTTGATTTGAGAATATTGCAATTCATACCCCACCAATGTACGACTAATGTAGTAGATGGCCCGTTCTTTGCCTTCATAGTCTTGTTGTGCTAAAAGGGCTCCCAGAGCTGTTGGTGTTGCAGATATGTAGAGATATAGTGGCTTGCCTTGGATAGGTGGAATCAAGATAGGTGGATTCATGAGATACTCCTTCAATTTGTGAAATCCTTCTTCACACTTGTCATTCCATCTAAACGGAACGTTCTTATGCAAGAGATGAGTGAAAGGTTGACATTTGTCTACGAGTTGCGAAATAAACCGATAGATTGCCTGTAATTTTTCTTGTAATGATCGTAGTTGGGTGATATTCCTTGGGGGTGGCACCTCCATGATAGCTTTTACCTTTGCAGGATCTACCTCAATCCCATTGGCTGATACTATGAAACCCAAAGTTTGCTAGTGGTGACTCCAAACACACATTTTTTGGATTCAATTAGACCTTGAAGTGTTCTAGCCACTAAAATATTTTCTCTAGGACATCTAAACGAGATTCCCTTGTAAGTGGCTTGGCAAAGATATCATCCACATAGTCTTCCATGGTTACATGCATCATGTCATGGAAGATAGTAGTCATTGCCCTTTGCTATGTGGCTCCTACGTTCTTTGACCCAAATGACATGACGTTCTAGTAGAAGGTTCCCCATGGACATGTGAATGCCATCTTATGTTGATCCTCTGGTGCTATTCTGATTTGGTTGTATCCAGAGAAACCATCCATAAGAGAAAGCATAGTGTGTCCAGCTGTCAAGTCTACGATGATGTCAATGTTGGGCAATGGGAAATCATCTTTGTGATAGGCCTTGTTGAGATCTTTAAAGTCAATGCACAATCTGACTATTCCATCTGGTTTTTATACTAGTACTATGTTTGATACCCACTCTGGATAATTGATTGCTATGATGAACCCTGAATCTAGTAGCTTCTTTAGTTCTTCTTTGACTAGCAATGCGATATGTGGATGCATTTTCCCAAGTTTTTGTTTAACAGGTTTAACTCCAGGATCTAGTGGTAGATGATGCAAGATCAAGTCTGGATCTAACCCAGGCTTATCTGCATAGCACCAAGCAAAGTTGACCTATTTCCTTTTGAAGAAGGGTACAAATTTCATCTTTTCTAATGGAGATAGAGACTTGGCAAAGTGTATGATCTTTGGGTTACCTTTTGTGCCGATGTCAATAGGTTTTGTAGGTTCTACAACAATTTGTGACCTCTCTTGATACATGTTGTTGGGGAGAGTGTCAAGCCTTCCATCGTTTGGCACCTTAGAGAGGTTTTCACCATTAGATGCATCCTTTATTTTTACTTTTTTGGGATTTGACATTGCCGCAGAGCGGTTTTCACCATCAGATCCATGTTTGATTTTTATATTTTTGTGACTGGAAGGCTTGGAACCCTCTCCAAAATAAGCCACGATATTGAGTTCTATGGTGAATCCAACTTTATGATCTCCCACAGGTAGGTGGTCTCTTAGTTCCATGTAATCAATGTAGGCATCATTGTTCTAGAACATGTCAAGTTGGGGGGTTCCTTGTAGATCCCAATCGATAAGCTCGTGATGTACCAGGGGGAGAGGATCAATAGGTTGATTTGATTTAGTGGATGTGATGGTAAGGATGGATATATGATCAGGATTAGGAGTGATAGGAACAAGATCTATGATGGTACTCTCCTCAAGATTGTTTATCTCGTGAGAACTTTGACCTTCCTCATAAGTTGTTCTCTCTGGAATGAGTGAATCACACTCTACCAGTCTAGGCCTTAGAGTTTATCCCTCATGGTAGGGGCTATAGGTGCGAATGGTGTTGATTCCTTTGTCTTCATAGGAATGTTTTGAAAGGTCATCCCATTCATACTCATTAGAATATGTATCACTATCCTCTTGGAGGTTATGGATCTATTCCACAAAACAAGTAGTAGCTTTAGCTTTGCCTTTGCCGTTGTCTTTGTATCCTAGCCCTTTTTGTGTCTCAGGCCGATGAGGATGAAGAGGGTTGAATGGGTTCAGTTATTCTTTCTTTTCGTAGGCCAATGAGACCCTATCCTTCATAGCCCATTCTGTGTAAGATAGATTGACCATGCCCATAGATTTCTGTTGGGAGCTTTGGTTGTTTGTCTGGCAGTGTGTCATCTTCGTCAATGTAGAGCCATTGCAGAACATCTCTTTCCTCACTTTCATCTGATAGGGTGCCCCATTTGACAAAGGGAGCTTTGGGAGGTTCAGGAGGAGCAGATGATTTTGGGAATGGTGTAGGTCACCCAAAGGACTTCAGAGATAAAGGCATTTTGGCTACGCAAAGGGTATGTTCGATGGAGTACTCTCCTACCCCTATCTCTTTAATCTTGACCTTCTTCTCTTTGGCCTTTGATGTGGAAGCTTGGGAGCTAGGATCATGCTAGAAGGTGGAAGATGTGGAAGCTCTATTAGTAGGGATGCTGAAATATGGCTTTGATTGGATAGTGTTAAAGTGTTGAAAAGGATTAGGGTCACATTGGATGGTGATCTCTTGGTCGTTGGGAGGGAACTTGATACATTGATGATATGTGGAAGGTACAGCTTTCATGGCATGTATCCAAGGTCTTCCTAGGAGAATGTTATATGTGAGTTCCTTGTCAAGGACTTGGCAAACAACTTCTGTTACCACTGGTCCAATTCTTAACGGTAACACCACAATTTCTTTGGTTGTCCATTCTTCTTCATCATAGGCCTTTATTGTGATCTTTCTTGGTTCGACTGCATTTTTTGAGAACCCCAATGTAAGGATTAATTTAAGCATGCAAATGTTCAAACTTGCTCCTCCATCAATGAGAACCCTTTTGATGCAATGTTTATTAATGAAGGCCTCAATATGTAATGATGCGTTATGGGGTTGAGATACAGATAGATCATCCTATTTAGTGAATGATAGGATGTTAGGTGAGGTAAGATGACCTACCATGGATTGAAACTTCTCTTGGGCCAAGTTGGTGGGCATAATGGTTTCCACTAGGGCTTTATCAAAAATCTCTTTGTGGGATGGCGATAGACGCAACAACTCTAATATGGATATATGGGTTGGAGTCTTTCGTAGTTGGTCAATGAATTTGTACTTGTGGGGGGTAGAAGGTGAGGATGATTACCTTGGAGGGAGTGTGTGCAAGGTGACTTTCCCACTGCAGGTGGTGATATTGTAATCAGATTTGGTGTTGGAATCTAATTGTTTGTTAAACGCGAGCACATTGATTTGCGGGATATGCTCTGATATGTAATTAATGGTGTACTCGAATGGCATGTTCATGTAGTTAGCATCATTGTTCCCATTATTGTGATTTTGCCAATTGTTATTATTGTTATGAGGGTTCTGCTTGTCATGGTTAAAGAGCGGATCCTTGAATGCCACATGTGATTCGTTAGAGGGATGATCTTTCGTGCCCACGTGATTTTGGTCTAGTTAGTCTTGTATGATGTTTTTTAAACAGATACAATCACTAGTTTTATGACCTTTGCCTCTATGGTACTCACAGAAATCGGTATCCTTCCACCAAGAAGCTTTGACAGCAGGTTCATAGTCTCTTGCAATGGGAAGAGAAATCTCTTTGTTTGCCACTAACTTTCTCAAAGCAGACTCATATGACTCCCCCAGTGGTGTAAATTTTCATCTAGGAGGAAAATTGTATAGTTGTCTCAGTTCATTTGATAAATGTTTTCTCAGTGTTGCGTTGTTTGATGCTCCTTTGAGATTAAAAATGGTTGCTTAGGAGCCGCTACTTTAGCATCAACCACTCCATCATTGATGATGTTCTTGTTTTTGGTCCATAATTTTGACTTATCTGTGGTATAGTTTGAGTTAGGAGTGTCTTTGAACAATTTTATTTGTCCTTTCGTGATCATAGCTTTTTTGATGAATAACCCGATCTCAATGACTTTCATAAATGAGGTAGGGCATTGGATCTAAATTTGATAGCTTAGATCAGAATTGAGCTTATCGACAAACATTTCTATTATCTATTTTTCTAGTATTTGATGAGGACATTTGTTGGCAAGTTGCCTCCACCTTTGTAAGAAAGCAGCGAAAGATTCATCACTCTTTTTTTTGTGTCGCAAAGGTCAAGCATGGATACCTCATGTTTGATATTATACAAAAAATGCATGACAAATTTGTTCACTAACTCATCAAAGGTACGGATACCTGGGGGGAGTCAAGAGAACCACTCCATCAGTTACCTCCTAGAGATCTAGGGAAGAGTCTCATGAGAAGAGTTTTGTTGTGAGTAACCTCTAGACATGCAGCATTGAATTCTCTGATATGGTCTCTAGGGTCACCCTTTCCTCTATACTTGTCAAATTTCAAAACTTCAAATCTAAGGGGAAAGGGGATCATGTTCAAGCTCTTGTCGAAGGGATACAACAAGAATTCCTCCAACGAATAGTGTTTAGTGGATGTCCCTATTTAGAGGTCCACTAATTGTTGTTGTATGGCTTGAACTTGTTTTGTCAACATGTTTATAGGTGTGATTGCGTTTATGGTTTTCTTGCCTTTGTCTATGTCAAGGGTTCTTTTCTCACATGTGTTGTCTTCATGAGTTCTTTCCTCTTCGGTTCCTTTAAATGTTGTGACGTCAAAGTCAGTGGGGAGCTTAACTCCTTGGGTTGCTAGGTGGAGAAAGAACTTTGTAGGGTATTGGTGGAGTATTTTGTCCATCATGTGTTGAAATTTTCTGTCTTGGAGAGCTTCTTGTAAGTCCTTGTGAGATATCTCCCCATCACTGTCGTGAGGGGAGGGGATAATTTTGTCAAATGTTTCAGCCATTTCAATTTGTTTTTGCTTCTGTGATCTAGTTAGTACCATGCAATGTGATTTGGAATGGGGGGGGTGAAATTGGACGCTTTGGTAAGATGTGTTTAGAGGTTGTAGTGAAGGGGATATTGGTGGTGATAAGATTTGAACAAGGGTTTTCTTTATCAATGGTGTCAAACAAGTCGGTCGATACAAAATGGTAGACAAAAGTAAGGATGGTTGGAATCTGATTACTTGGTAAAGACTAGTTTTGCACAAAAAAAAATAGTGAAGTTCTAAGATAGAAAGATGGTAGATCCTATTAGTGGAGACTTACTAGTGATGCTTGAATCTGATATGAGCAAAAAATGGCTTGTAGTAACCTGGTTTTGATAGTTGGATTTGTTCTTGGGAAGTTTTGTGAGATTTTGAAGAGGTGAATGATGGAAAAGAGGGTACGCTACGGAAATGAATAGGAGAAGTGACTGCACAGTTAATTTAACCTCAGAAAATGATACAAGACTGAAATGGGTATTCAAAAAGGTAGGTGTTTTTCTAACAAACTGTACGGAAGTGCTCACTATGACAGATGCCCAGGAATAGAGTGTATATGCGCAGTGACAGGGAACAAAAGCACAGATCTGGTGAAAAATGGATGCGCTAGAACAGAGTGTAAATTCACAACTTTAGGAGACAAAAGCACAGGTCTAGCGAAAAGAAGATGTGTAGTAGAAAGGAGTAAATGCGCAGTAGAACTAAGTAAATGTGCAGCAGAAAGTAGATGCACAACAGGGTGAAGCAAATGCGCAGCAGGTGAAGTAGATGTGCAGATCTGTCTTTTTTGCTTGATTTTGACTTATTTTGACTTGGTAAAAGGCATGTTTTTCAATGTTTTTGGGTTCCTTTGTTTGAATGTTGTTCTTTTTGATTTGTTTCTTTAATAGACACATCACACACAAAGAATATTTTCATGATTGTTTGATTTCTTTATTACAATGCAATCACAATCCTAAGGTTGGCAAGGACAGTATTCAATGAATTCTAACTTGGTTTTTACACTAGCCACTTGCATAAAGGCGGACAACTAATAGCTTGGTAGCACCAGCTCCCCTCCATGGCACTCACTTCTCATGCATACCAAGCTATAGTTCCTCCGAAGAGTTAACCTTTCCTGTCTCTACACTAAATGAGCGTATGACATTGGATGGCTATAGAGAATGTTTCCTCCTGTGTCACCAAATAGGGGATTTTGGCCTCTAGAACAAAAGGATTTTAGTCAAGGCATCCATTTAGGTGATTACACGTGTGGCCATTCACTTCGATAAGAAGGCTTCCCATCCTACAGAGGTTACGCTCCACAAGGTTTTGTGGGAAACATTGGTCAGTGTAATACAACGACACCCGTCGCTTGCAACTTTCGTCATAAACGCAATTTATTTATAGTGTCTTGGAGGTACTTGCTTTAGCTCCTATCACTTAAGGGTGTCCCACTTAGAAGGAAGGAATTCCAAGGGCAGACCTCTCTAAAGGTAACACACGCAAAATGATGATTTTGGAATTTTGGTCACCTAGTTAAGGGGAGAGCATAGTCCTATCATCATTCCAAAATCACAGAAAAAATTGGTTCTTTCCTCCTAGTTAAAAAGAGAAAAACTAGATGAGTTACTCTACTTGGGAACACAAGATTTGTTAACTTTGAAAAATCTTTTGAAAGCAATTGTTCAATTTTAATCCTCCTAGTTGGGACTATGTTTAAGTTGTGATGCAACAAGTTTAAATTACTTCCCTTCTATTTAGATCAAAGTGAAATTTGCATGAACAAGCTCAATTACTTCCTTTGCTATTTAGATCTAGATGAGAGTTAACCATGCAACTATATGTCTAACCAGCTCTTAACCTACAAGGCGGATCTAAGAATATTCCTGCAAGTGATGTTAGCCTTACAAATTTCTTGAGAAATAGCCCAAAAACCCTAGTAGAATAAATGTGCAGATATAGTGAATGAATACATAGAAACAAATGCGCAGTTACAGAGAATGTATGCACATAAACAAAGAATAAATGCACAGATATGACAGATGCATTGTAATAGAGGATAAATGCGTCGGAACAGTGAATAAATGCACAAATCTAATAGATTCACCGTAACAGAGAATAAATGCGACGGAACAGTGAGTGGATATGAAGGTTTGATAGATGTGTAGTATCAATGAGTAGATGCGCTGTAACAATGAGTGGATCCATAGAAACGTCTTGTGTATGGATTCTAACACAAAAACTCAATTTTGAAGTTAAATTTGGGCAAGGGTCCCATGGTGGGCACCATAAATGTTATGGGAAAATGTGGTCGATATCAGTATATCAATATAATCCAAATAACTCAATGAAATTGGAATAAATAAGATCAAACACAAAGAACACAATACCTTGCGAACCTTTCTATTCTGTGACTTCCATTGGTCGCCTATCTTGAATTGATCTCATGTATGAATAGGGCCCTTAGAAGGTGCACTTCCTTACTTTTTTCCAAGATGACAATGGAGAATGGCTGTTGATAGGTCTTGCAATGAAGAGGATCTTCACAATACAATGATAATGGTGATAATGGTGTGATAATTGATCTTAAGCTATGGAGTGATTTGTGACAAAGGTGCACTATGATTCCTGCAGAGTAAGTTTATAAAAAGCTTGGATGGATGAAATGGAGGAATAGGGGTTGTATTTATAGACTTGTGAGAAAGAAGATCAATGGTGTAGAATGAATAAGAAGATCAATAGTTGAGGAAATTTGAGAGAATGTGCATGAATAGGGAGAGGACAAGTGTCCTGCTCCTTCATGCATCAGGGTAGTTAATAGAATAGATTGAGGAGTTAACTGAGATGATTGACCAATTAACAGAATTGATTGGAGAGATAAGTGGGCTGATTGGGGAGTTGACTGAGATGATTGAACAATGAAATCAGATGACTAATTAGTTAACATATTTGATTGATGAGTTAACTAATTTGACTGGAGGAGAAATAGGACATGTGGGTGAGGGAATATTAGCTAATTAAATATTGGAATATTTAATTACACGTGCACATGGATCAATTGAATTATTTTTGGCATTAATTCAATTTTGGAGGAAATAGATAATTTAAATAAATATTAGGATTTATTTAAATATGGAGAATGAGAAGAATTAATTAAATAATTTGGTATTATTTAATTTAGAATGATTTTAGAAGAATTTGGATGATTTAATTAAATAAATGATTTTATTGAATTTTTGGAGAAATATGAATCAAATAAATAAATTGATTTATTTATTTATTGATAGAGGAATTTAAAATGAAATAAATATTTAAAATATTTATTTAGCTAGAGCCATGTCAATTTTAGGTATGTACAACATGATATGAGTATGTTGAAAAGGCACTGAGGGACGTAAGCAAATAAAATAAGTTGGTGTAAAGTCAAAAGGAGGGAATCAGGAGATTGACAGTCAACTGGATGTAGAGCTTTTCTTTATCACTGGATATATCTGATGCTTGCTAAATTCCTTGCTTTGTCTTGTCACCCTCATTTCTTCTACAAACTCCAATGACATGTGAAATCTCTAAACATATCATGTATCATGTAAAACTCCCGCAAACCTGTAGATAAATTAGACGTCCATAAAAATGATGAATGATAAAGGAATTTTGTTAGATGTGTTAGTTGCAATTTCTTGTTAGACATACATGCAAAATGTGGAGGCATAGACAAGACACGTGAACTGTTGACAAAATGTCTTCAAGAGATGTAATCTCATGGAATACCTTGATTATGGGACATATGAAACATACATTTATTTTCCTCATCCATCACTTGCTGTCGTAATGATATCCTATGAGGAGTAGATGTATTTCTTTGTGGTGAAGTAGCTATTGAATATAAGAGACAACAAATTCTTAGTTTTTTAGTATGTTTGGAAGATTGGGCTATGGGCATATCCAGATAATAAGACTATAGTCTTGTGAGCATTACCATGAGCTGTGGTGGTCACTAGTAGAGAAATCAGGGACTTTGAAGTATAAACGATTTAAACTTTATATTGAGTTAATTTAAGAAAAGTGGAAGGCAACTATACACAAGGCTGAGGATTTATGAGCTTATGACTGTCACACATGACTATATATACAGATATAATAGCCACAAGATAGTCAACTCCATTGCCATAGTTTTGCAAATGGGACAACCATGAACATCAAGGATTATCAACAACAGTCATAGAGAAATCAATTTTCACTAAATTTCCTTCAAGCTTCCATGCTAGTTATAAGGACAGTCATCATCATGTTATGAACATATTTACTAATCCAATTTCAAACTTTGCATCCTTGTTTCCAAAAAGATTATCCCCTTGGACATGTTCATCAAACTATTATCATTGTTATGAGTAAGGAAAGCACCATTGCATTATGAATGAGATCATTGCAACAATAAAGAGGACTGTTGGTTTTTCTTCTGGATCGGCATTAGGGTTTGCCAGTTCTAATGCACAGGCAGATTTAGCCAACTAATATAGGAGGTTGCGTGAGCTGCCTCCCCTTCACTTTTGGTTCTGCTGCACTAAGGGGGGTATCCCTATAACTCAAGATGTAACCTTGACTTGCTCAATGACTGATAGATTTAACTTGACAACAACAGGCAGAATACTCTCATGTATGGACCAAGATCTGCATGGTAGATCACAAGGTTGGCAACATTCTTGGACATATTTGTTTGGTTGGGTATGAGAGTATGCAGGGGGTTCCTAATCCTACTCCTACAACTAATAGGTGGAAGTGATGAGATGGGTGGACATAATGTCCTGGATGCAAGACAAGGGGTTTTGGCTCATAACTACTGACCCAGGAGCAGATTGGTGCCTATCCATTGGGCAAGGAGTCAACTAGACGTATACAATAGATGGTTTGCAACCTTCACTCAAGCTTCAGGGGGTTGGACTGATGCTTGCCTTACAAACATCACCCAAGAATGGGTATGTAACTGCCTCTACTTACAGATATCCCTGCAGACATACAACCTTCTCCATACATTAACCTAAAACAGTTTAATCCACTCCTTGAATGGAAGTTAGAGATCATGCATGTGATACAGAAAACCATACCCTAGAACTTGAGAAACCCTTAGCAACCAGATTCAAAAGAAGGAAAACATGCAGCAAATGGAGACAAGCAGATAGACACATGCAATAAGCATTTCTCATATAAATCAACACTGAAACTAAAAATATGTGCAAAATACACTCATGTTGCAACTCATAAACTCCAAAATGGGATAGAACAGCCAAGATCATGCCCTGTTCTTCGTTATTTACACAAAAATGCCTAGATCTTCAACAACCTGAAAAAGAGTGACATAGTCTGCCTTTTATAGCAAAACTGTGTACTCATCAAATTAATTACATGGGAGACCAAAATCCCGCCAGATGTAACACATGAGAAAATGACGCTCAAAATTGAATGCAACAACCAAAAACAAAGGACAGAGCAGGTGAGATCAGGATCTGCACCGCCGCCCAGGGACATTCCTCATCAATTAGGTGGTTGGCCTGTCCATCATCATCCCATACCTTTGCAGCAATCGCCATTACTGCTTCAACTACCCACAACCTCTAGAAATGCAGCCGCAACAAACCTCTACAGTTTTCCAGCCCAAAAACAACCACAGAAACTCGGGAAAAACCCGTCGCTACATGTTCAAAACATGGCCGTCGATCAAAAACCTAATCGCAGAGATCTATAGCCTCAAAAAAATGTTGAAAAGTCACCCACCAACTAAATCGTGCCACGTAGGCACTTCACACTTCCATCACTGACTTTTCCGTTCCACCATTTGCTTTTCAAAAAAGAGGACACGCGGCGGCATCGGCCATCAGGATACGTGGCGGCTTCCGCGCTTTCTTTGAAACATAAAGACCCTTTTTGAAACTTATGCGGGTGCCGACACTTGGCACTTTCCGCGCTATTTTGCTAAACTGTGTCTTAAGACTAAAGTGGCCTCCGCAAGTGACACTTGTCACAACCTGCGGCATCTAAAACTTAAGGCACTTTAGTGCTGGGACCCACAACCATCTGCGCCAAACCTTGAAGCAAATAGAAACAACACGGAGGCTAAAACGTGTTGGCTTCTGTAGCAACCACAAGGGACACACGACGCCCTCCGTGCTTAAGCTGAAACTTAAAGAAACTGCCCCCGCTGTTCGACACTTGGCGCCTTCCACGCTTATAGAAACATTAGAGGAGAGAAAAGGGGCTTTTTGAAACTCAAGCAGAAATTGCCACTTGGCACCATCCACAGTAGAAACTCTTAACCGGGACCCACCCTGTCTATGCCAAACTTAATATGAAACATTACGCGGAAGTTGATACTTGTTAGCTTCCACAGCAACAACAAGGGACTCATGGCATCTTCCGTTGCGACTTAGAAACTTTTAGAAACTTCCGCGGAAAATGACACTTGGCACTTTCCACGGGCCTTTAGTTAGTTTTTCTGTCTCTCGGGTGCCTCCATGTGGTGCCTTCTGTGGCACTCTCAGAAACATTTAGAAACTGCGTTGAGACTCTAGCAGAAGCTGACACCTGGCGCCTTCCGCAGCGAGCAACTTGAAACACAAAGGAGATGCTTAAAGGGTCTTTGAAACTCAAGCGGAGATTGACACATGTTGAGTTCCACGGCCAGCAACATAAAGCAACACCAGAAACAACTTCTGCCACGTGGCACCTTCTGCGTTGAAGTTACCCGTTAGAAACAAAAGCGTGGCATGAACAAGGGCTCGACACTTGGCAGACCCGTGGCACTTGAAACATGAAACACCCATAACCACTACCAGAAACATTCAGACACAGTAACTTTATCCCAATACCCATCTAACTCATGCATTTGACTCATTTTTTTATCATTTTTCAGGGGCCGATGGAGATTTCTGACCTGCCATTGCATATTTTGACCTGTGCACAACTAATTTCTTGCATTTTCACAACTGCAGAGGCCAAAAGTGTTAGGGTTTTTTTTTAATTTTTGGGAAGGTGCCTGCATGTTCGAATGCTTAAAAACTGACTGCTCATGCAGGCACCAACAAGGATGATCAACACAATTTAATGAGATCATTCCTTGGACATGATATCTAGTTTTCCATGTACTACAAAGGCTATATTATGATTGAAGAAGTTGTGTAGAAAAGAAATGTTGAGGTCTTGAAAAGTAATAGGTTCACCATTGCATGCAAGTATGCTTAAGAAGGGGGTTATGTTGTTGTCCTAAAGAGTTTAAAACAATCTCTTTGACTGTCCCAAAATTAGTCTCAAACTTATGATAGTCCAAGAGACCAATGGAACCTATGATTTTGCCAAGTTTTGAAGATAGGAAGGTGGTGTAGGATCCCAAGGATAGTGGATAATTGAGGCTCACCTAAAATAGTCAGAAATCAGTCCTAAATTGTCCTTGAACAGTCATGTACAGCTGGGACAACCATGAATACATTTTGAGTTTTAATTGCATACTTGTGGAATTCAGATGGAGATAAAGAATGACTATAAGGGAGACTATCATGATGAGATAAGTAAAGAACATGACTTCCCTAATCCTCGAGACTACCTTGAAAATTGTTCAAACAAGTTTCAAAACTGAATTTTGACAATTCAGAAAACCTAGGACAATCACAAACATTTTAGATCCCTATTGATGATAATGAAGGAAGAAGTCATAAAATGATGACGAGATGGATGAATGATGAATATAATCAAGGAAAAGACTGTCCTAACTTGAAAAATTGCCCTAGGAGCTGTCCAAACATGATTGGAATTGATTTTTGAAAACTCAGAAATTCTGGGACAGTCATAATGCATTAAATTTATGATTTTGTTTTCGCCTATACAATAGATGCAAAAGTCATTTTTAACTTGATGGAAGGCTTAAGAAAACAATAAAGATGGAAGGTTCAAGTGGACATGGAAAGAAACTGAGAAAATCATGAGAAAACATCCAACTTGTGAAGTTGCCTGTGGCAACAAATTTGACAACAGGCTGTCTGATGAGACCATAAAGTGTCTCATCTTTAGTCAAATAAAAGCATATATTTTCTCTTCATTAAATCAGTTTTTGAAGTGCACTTGAGTATGGGTTTGAAGATTTGTAGCTAAATATCAAATAAACTTGTCTAAATGCAATGATCAATGCCATGCATGAGTTTATCTTGATATTACATGTTCACTTTGAGATCAGCATTTATTTTATCAATAAAGTGAAGAGAAAGTTCATTTTATGTTAAGTTGTAGAGTTTTAGAATTACAAAACTCTAGAGATGGATAGAGCTCTAAAGATGGACAGAGCGCCGGGGATGGACAAAGCTCCGGAGATGGATAGAGTGCCGGAGATGCACAGAGCTCCGGAGATGGATAGAGCTCCGGAGAGGCACAGAGCGTCGGAGATGGACAGAGCTCTAGAGATGGATAGAGCTCTGAAGATGCATAGAGTGCCAAAGATGGATAGAGCACCAGAGATGGATAGAGCTCCAGAGATGTACATAGTGCCGGAGATGCACAGAGCACCGGAGATGCAGAAGTCAAAAATGTAGTTTCAGTAAAACTGTAATATCTCACACATTTCTTAACGAAAATTAGAATTTCAAAATGTTCCAGAAAAATTAAAGAGAGAGGAACAAATCTATGAAGGTGTTTTGAATAGATTCATTAAAATGAATAAATAGTTAATGATATAAGTTGACTATTATAGAACATGAAGACGTAGAACAGAAAGTCAAGAAAACTAGTTTCAATAAAACTATGATATCTCTCTTGTTTCTTAACAAAATTTAGAAATTCAAAATGATCTAGAAAGCTGAAAGTTAGGGGAACAAAACCCAGAAATCATTTGAGGAGATCTCATAAATTAAATGAGCAATTTATGACGGAAGTTGACTGTTGCACAAGCTCCGAAGATGTTCCAGAAATACTTTATGAAGTTGCTGTGAATTCTTCCAATCTACCAACACACACTCTGAGATTTTCTGAAGAATAGATTGACTATAATTACTTCTAAATTAATAGATCTAATTATGAGTAATTATTCCATGCAAAGAATACACACTTAGTGTCATTGCATGTCTTTCTAAAAGACTGCATGTTTTGTCTTGTAATCAGCAATTGTATAATCAGTTAACTAAATGAATAAGTTTAGTTAACTAGATAAATAAGTTTAGTTAGCTGCATGAATAAGTTCTCTACTCTAGAGAGACTCAATTAGAATTTAATAACCATAGTTATATATAGAGAACTATGGCATAGAACAAAACGAGGAGGAAGTTGTAAAAGAATTATTTTGAAGAAAAAGAAGAACTCTATTTTTTACAGCAGCATGTATTTTGGATCTTGAAGGTTATTGAATAAAGAAAGTTGTTCTACCCATTTGCTAATTGCTGGAATTGATTAGTCTCTCTGGAGGAAGGAGCAAGGGCCCACTCCAACCGAAGGGCAGAGACTACATTTCTTAGTTTGTTTAGTTGCTTTGCTGTTATGCAATTTGTTTATTCAGAATTCCTTTAGTTGTTCCTTTATTCCAGAATTAGATCAGCTGCTCAAGTTATTTCTTTCCTTAGATTAAATTGTCTTTTTCAGCAGAGTTAAACCCAGTTTGTTTCATGCAATTGTTGTCGAATCCCTTCTATAGAAAAGACTACCATGCAAGTTATTCCTTCTCCCTTTTGCATACAGCCATGGACACCGCCTTGGATTGATATTTATTAAAATTAAATGATGAGGACTGCAATGACCCTCGTCACTGTCCCTGATTAACCTATGGTTTAAATCTAATATAGTTTGAAAACTATGTCTAAAATTGATTTATTTATGATGGAATTAATGTTGGTTTTGTTTGTTGTAGGTTCAAGAAGCTCAAGACTTGAGAGGATCAGTTAGAACTATCTTAGAAGAATGAAAAACTTAGAGACATCTTGTTGTCCCAGTCATGGAAAAGTGTGATTTTCCTGTTCAAATCACTATTGTACATGTAAGAGAAAGTCAGTATCATGTCTAATATGTTGGAAATAAGTCCCAAGAGCTACAAGACTTAAGAGATCACGCCTACATCTTGTTGTTCCTGTAGATCTAGTCTAATGTTCAGGACATGTGCACAGTTGTTCCAGCAGTCCAGCCATCAAAAGTTGAACCCAACAAGCATCTAGTTGGATATGCCTTCATATAAAATGTGCCACACACTCCTCTTGACTAGTCAACTTATTGGAAAAGTGATTTGTCCCATTAGACAACTCAAAAAGTTGATATTTCATCTTGTTCTCATGAGCTAAAAAGTTGTTTTTTCGTCTTTTTCCTACAAGACGAGCAAATTTAGGATTGTAACTACCCACCATCCAAATTAAATGTTGTGTAATCTGGTCCATTGGTGCTGAGTCAATCTCCACCGTTCATTCAAAAACTTTATATGGAGCCTCCTCTATATAAGGGGCTGCCATTTCTCTCATTGTAACATATTATTGATGTTGAATTGTTAACACTGCCATTTAAAGTTAATACAAAGCAAGTTTCTGCAGTTTTCCTGAGAATTTGTTTATTGTGTTATCTATTTGGTTCTCATGATTTACTTCATGATATGCAATTAGTTAATTGTGTTTTTGTAATGTTAATGGTTTGTTGAAGGTATCCGATGAACACTCTGGTCCATACTATTAGTATCTTGTTGATTGTAAGTTGTTGTGTATAGCTAGCCTGGGGCATTAAACTGAGCTTAGTTTAATTACATTTCATAAGTTTAATCATGCCCTAGTTTGGGTATTTGATGAATTAATGTGATTTGAAAATCTTTAATCTCCATTGAAGATAACACCATTTTCTACAGCACTGTAGCATTCTGGTATCTTGGTAAAATAGAAAGTGGTTAACTTAGGAATGTTTGTCTACCATCAATCTTTTTGAAATGTCCCTTAGGGTATTCTTTGTAACCCTTCACTCTTTTGCATTTTCTTTTACAAAGTTATTAGATTTAGGTTTTCAAGAAGCACCCATATTCTAAATCTGCTGAAAGTATCATAGGGGGTAAATCATAAAACACACAACATAAATTACACATAGAAAATAGAATGTTCTTTTATTGATTTGCACAACTCATTACATTATAGAAGCTCAAATACAATTAAAGGATGAATCCTCCACATGTTGCAACACACTACAACTTCCCTATCTCCAGACTCTGTAATCATCTGCCTTTTGTAACCTCAAATTAGCTAGGGTTTCTATTTTCCCACCTTTTCTTGACTCTACACTTTTCCCTTTATCTCTACTACTACAAAGGGTTCAAAAAAATGGTTATTAATATCCTTTTTGGCGGCCTCCAGCTAAATTTCAAAATTTGCTTCTCCCTCCAAAAACTGGTCAAGTTCCAGGAGCCATAACTTTTGATCCAGGTGTCTGATTAATGAACTGTTTGAAGCGCTGAAAAGCTCACAGAGTGCTCTATGTGCTAGGAATCTACTCTGTGGATTCTGCCCATTTTTAGGCCTGTACAGGGCTGTTTAGTGCCTCAAAACTGAATTTAAATAATTTTCAAACATTTGTTGGGAAACGGAAACTTTAATATCTTTCATCTCACCAATGATCTCTACGTGATTCATTTGCCAAAGGTCTTATTTTTCATTTACGAAGCTTCCTGCAAATTTTTGCTTCAATCTGTGCCCAAATGCAAACTTTCCAAAAATAGCAGTTTGGAAAAACTGAAAGTTCTACATCATTATTCAAATAATTATGAAACCAAAAACACTAATTTTGAAAAGAAATTAAAAAAAAATCAACTATTTTGAAACATCATCTTTTTTTGGGTGATGCAAGATTGCCCTTAGACCACTAGATGCTCTTACATCAAAAGATCTGAAAAAAAATTCACCCCCTAAGTTTTAGGATAAAAACCATAGGAGAACAAAAGATTAAAGGGTAAAAAGACAATTAAACAAGAAGAAAAACCAAATGTTTCATTACCTCAAAAAGTAATATTAAGACACTGAAACTCGCATTAGCCATGAACTTGGGTCAAACCAAAAAATAAAACAAGTGAAAGATACTCTAAAAAGTCTACCATGTATTTAACACACAAAGTGAAGGCCAAACTCAAAAGCACACACATAATGAAGGTCAAAGTCTAAACTACAATAAGAAGTCAAAGTTAGACAATATCTAACACACAATGAATCCAAACTCATGTCCACATACACACTATGAAGGTCAAGATTCAAACAGACTTCCAAATGATAGGATGCTCAAGGTTCAAACATAAAAAACATACAAAATGAAGGGCAAAGTACATATACTTCATCAACACACTTCATTTTCATTCAAACCATACAAAATACAAACATCTTCATTCAAACGATACAAAAATACAAACCATAAAAAGTCTACCATGTATTCAACACACATATGAGAAACACACTTTATCTAAAGCATAAGAATAGTTTCAACACACAAAGTGAAGGCCAAACTCAAAAGCACACACATAATAAAGGTCAAAGTGCAAACTACAATAAGAAGTCAAAGTTAGACGATATCCAACACACAATGAATCCAAACTCAAGTCCACTTACACACTATGAAGGTCAAGGTTCAAACACACCTCAAAATGATAAGATGCTCAAGGTTCAAACACAAAACATACAAATACTTCATCAACACACTTCATCTTCATTCAATTGATACAAAATACACACCATAAAAAGTCTACCATGTATTCAACACACATATGAGAAAGACACTTTATCCAAAGCATACGAATAGTTTCAACACACAATGTGAAGGCTAAACTCAAAAACACATACATAATAAAGGTCAATGTCGAAACCACAATAAGAAGTCAAAGTTAGATAATATCCAACACACAATGAAGCTAAACTTGAGTCCACATACACAATATGGAGGTCAAGGTTCAAAAATACTTTCCAAATGATATGTTGCTCAAGGTTAAAACAAAAAATGTATAAATACTTCATCAACATACTTTATCTTCATTAAAACCATATAAAAAACACACCATAAAAAATCTACCATGTATTAAACACACATATGAGAAACACAGTTCATCTAAAGCATAAGAATAGTTTCAACACACAAAGTGAAGGCCAAATTCAAAAGCACTTCCAAATGATAGGATGCTCAAGGTTCAAACACAAAAAATATACAAAATGAAGGGCAAAGTACATATACTTCATCAACACACTTCATCTTCATTCTAACCATACAAAATACATACCATAAAAAGTATACCATGTATTTAACACACATAAAAGAAACACACTTCATTTAAAGCATAACAATAGTTTCAACACACAAAGTGAAGGCCAAACTCAAAAGCATACACATAATAAACGTCAAAGTCCAAACCACAATAAGAAGTCAAAGTTAGACAATATCCAATAGACAATCAAGCCAAGCTCAAGTCCACATACACACTATGAAGTTCAAGGTTGAAACACGCTTCCAAATGATAGGATGCTCAAGGTTTAAAAACAAAAACATACAAAATGAAGGGCAAAGTACATATACTTCATCAACACATTTCATCTTCATTCAAACCATACAAAATATACACCATAAAAGTCTTCCATGTATTCAACACCTATGAGAAGCACACTTTATCTAAAGCATAAGAATAGTTTCAACACATAAAGTGAAGGCCAAACTCAAAAGCACACACCTAATAAAGGTCAAAGTCCAAACCACAATAAGAAGTCAAAGTTAGACAATATCCAACATACAATAAAGCCAAACTCAAGTCCACATACACACTATGAAGGTCAAGGTTCAAACAAGCTTCCAAATGATAGGATTCCCAAGGCTCAAACACAAAAAACATACAAAATGAAGGGCAAAGTACATATACTTCATCAACACACTTCATCTTTATTCAAACCATACAAAATACACACCATAAAAATTCTAGCATGAATTCAACACACATATGAGAAACACACTTCATCTAAAGCATAAGAATAGTTTCAACACACAAAGTGAAGGCCAAACTCAAAAGCACACACATAATAAAGGTCAAAGTCCAAACTACAATAAGAATTCAAAGTTAGACATTATCCAACACATAATGAAGCCAAACTCAAGTCCACTTACACACTATGAAGGTTAAGGTTCAAACACACTTCCAAATGATAGGATGATCAAGGTTTAAAAACAAAAAGTAAAAATACTTTATCAACACACTTCATCTTCATTCAAATGATACAAAATACACACCATAAAAAGTCTACCATGTATTCAACACACATATGAGAAACACACTTTATCCAAAGCATAAGAATAGTTTCAATACACAATGTGAAGACCAAAGTCAAAGGCATATACATATTAAAGGTCAAAGTCCAAACCACAATACAAAATACACACCATAAAAAGTCTACCATGTATTCAACACACATATGAGAAACACACTTTATCCAAAGCAGAAGAATAGTTTCAACACATAATGTGAAGACCAAACTCAAAAGAACATACATAATAAAGGTCAAAGTCCAAACCACAATAAGAAATCAGAGTTGGGTGGAAAAGCACCTAAGCCATGTTCTCATCTCTCGATTTGCAGGCAGTGGACCACTTGGTTCATGCAGCTGGAGAGTGTTGATTTGTTATTCATTGATGTACTTGTTATTGTACCTTTTTGGATGTATTAAGGCATGTTGCCAAAGGACTTTTGTATTTTGATTCATAGTGCTTATTACCTGGATTTGGCACATGAATATGTAAGATTTAAAGACTTATTTGATTCATATCGATGATATTTTCTTTGTGAAGATTTATTGACTCTATTGATTCTTCTTGATGAAGTTATTGTTTATGATTAAATATTGTAATTAAGCGGATTATATACATCATTTTAAAGAAAACCCCCAATTTAATTTTTGGCGACCCTCTTTTAGGTTTTAGAACTAAAGTCTATATTTTTAGCGATCAAAAATTTAGGTTTCTAACTGAAGTTCAATTTCCGTTTGCATGCTTCATTGCCCAATGGAATTTAAGGAAATAATGCTATTTTACAATAAAATATTATCTTTTTCATATTACTGACACATGAATGATAGAAAGTTATATCTTAATTCCTTCATTCTTTTTCTAATTATAATATTGCTATTTATAATATTATTAAACTATTTTATTTTAAACACAACTATTTAAATAATCACAAAGAGAACTGCATTACAATTTGCACAACTTATAAATAATTTAATCTATTTATTTATTTTAAAGACATATTGTCTTCCAAACATCCATAATAACAATATTTTATTATTTATTTAATTACACATAATATAAATATATTTCCAAAAAAATATTAAGTCAAAATAATCACATCATGCATTTAAAACAATTAAAAATCACTCATTAATGCAATCAAAGCCATTCAATAATGCATATGCAACTATGTGGTGTGTGTGATTGCATCAGGGTAACCCTTCCTTTAGTTCTTGCCAAGTGGCTACAACATTTCTACCTTAGCCATGCTCTCATCTTCGACGAGTATCTACATCCAATTGCACTTAATCTCGACGTCAATAGGTTAGTATCTCAAAAATATAGCTGAAACAAAACATCATAATCATACCAGTAATATTTAATATTTAAATCAACTTTCTAATTTATGTAAATATATCATCATGATAATTACCTTTACACATGTGTAACTTAATTGAAGTAAAACAATCATGGTAAATGTTCACTAATCTAGAATAATAATATTGTTCATAAAAATGAGACGTGACATCCTTCCCTAGTTGGAAGAGACATCGTCTCGATGTCTTATTACAATCACCATGAAATAAAAAGAGGAAACACACTCCTGTTATAAAAAGTAACACATTGTGCAACATGGTATCATAATAAGTATCTCAACTAGATTAAGGAAATTAAGGGTATTATGAGTCTATGCAATGATTCATTGTAAAGAAAATTACCAATAATTATTTTTCATTTCTATTAGTTTCCATTTTCAACCTTCATGATCACTATAATGATTTCTATCTCATATACTAACTCAAGAGGCATATCTACCTTCTACAACACACATTACTGCTCATATAAAGATATCAACATTATGTTCAGTTTTGTCAAGCATATCTACCCACATGAGACATATGAATATTGCCATCTAAGGATGATAAACAAGCATCTCATACTACTTGTTATCATCATTGGCAAGTACTTATCAACATTAAATAAAGGTAAGAGTTTCAACAATAAGTCCAAGATCAACTCTAAATAAAAAGAGAAAGTTTCCATCAATGAAAAGTTAGGATCATCAACACTAAAATAAGATCATCAACATTAAAATAGGATCATCAACACCAAAATGTTCAAAATTACAATAGTAAATCATGATTGCAATTAGATGGTCAATCATAGAAAAATCAACATGTTTCCAACAATAAACTTTCAAAGAATCAACAATAAGGTAAGTAGATCAATATGTTTTCGATACTAAATCTAATTTTATTTTTTTATTTTTTAATTTTGAAAAATTTGACATAATGTGAACATTTAAATAAAGAAGATCAACATTAAATAATTTCAACAGTAAATCACAAAAGATCAAAATTACATATGTTGACTTGTTTTCAACACTAAATTAACAAAAATCAAAGTCAATCATTAAATTTTGAAAAGAACTTGTACTAAACTGCATTTGGTTTTAAGCTTATCGTACTCGAGGTATTCATAAGTCCCAAGCATAAATAATAAGATTTTTAAATCAAAGATAATCAAATCTCAAAAGAGAAAAGAGTAACTTAAATGTAAAAGGTCATACAAAAGGAAGATCTCAACAAGAAGCTAATACATCCAGATAAAAGTTATTCAATGTCAAAGAGTGGAAACCATCATATTTTCAACACTAAGTTGGCAATTCTAATAATAAAGGTACTGAACCTTCTAACTTAACCGTAATTAAAGAATCAACTCAAATTCCAAATTTCTCAAGTAAAACAAGAATAATATAATCTTTCTTATTCAATTTCATATTCACATGTACATAAACCTAATCCACTAAGAAGTACATTTAATACATAATCCAAAATTTATTCATCTTAGGCTTTTAGCCTATCAAGTCAGCCTATCAAGTCACCCTAGCATCAATGAGGGATTACAATATAATATGAAATATTAATAATATCCAATATCAATCCAACGTCTCTAGTTACATCTACGAGCCAAGGGACTAGAACATGGTTTGGCGCTTTTCTGCCCAACCACGAAGCTTATGCTTCCCTGGGATCCTTCCAACATGAAGGATACCCAATCATGCTCATAGAGCCTAGTAATATATCAATATGCAGGATGGAATCTGGTGCGTGCCTGTTAACCTACATGCATTCCTATATGAATGCAGCATCTCATTAATAGGATGAGGTAGAGAATTATATCAATAAAAACTAGGCATACATCTATCTATTTCAATGGTCCATTCATCTATTTCAACGTCAAAAGTTGACTTTGGCCAAAGTCCGAAACTGATTTTTACGGTAGTGTAGATTTTGAAAAAGAAAATCTACTTCTCTGTAACTCCTCATTCGGCACTCGTCCCGGAAGGTAACTTTTCCAAAACACATAAAGCATAACAAACAATGCAATCACTTTCTTTTCTCAATATAATATTTATTTTCATTCAAGCATGACTTAGGAAATAAACAAATCATTATGTTTGATTTCAGCATACTTGTGTAACTTTCCCCAAACCAAAACAATCATAACAATTAAGGCTATAAACACTTTCATTTTTCTTTGATTCATAAAACAAAAAATAATCAATCTTTTTGTCTATTCAATGTCTATTTTCTTTCTCATAATGCAATTGTTTTATAATAATGCATAAGATAGTCCCAATGTGTATATTCAGTTTTATCTCATAATAATGGTTTATTTCTCCTTTATTTTGCAGGTTTAAAAGACAGAGTTTCAGTCATGTTATAAATGGATGTTTTCCTCATGTATGATCTTTCAAAACTAAGGAGTATATACAATACATATATAATCACTCACAAACAGAAAAATAATAGATTTAATGACCTCTATTTTTCACACTTTCAGCATAGTACTTGCTATCCTTAATCATTTCTTTTAAGAGTAAGATTTTCAATGTCCAATGCTTATTATAGTAGCAAATCAGTCTTAGATGTTCTAAGCAGCCATAAAAGTCAATATTAGTGGCTTTACATAGCATATTCACTCATATTTCAAGTCATTTCACAAGGTATACAACATATTTAGTTCAGTTTCCTTGTTAAACAATGGTATTCAACATAAAACACAATATCATTCCTACATAACTAAACCAATCAAAACAAAAGATACCAAGCAATAAAAAAATGCATATCATTCAAAGGAGACACAATCATCATGTAATGACACACATATAACCATACATAAGCAACATCTAGCAACCAAAAATCAATTCAAGACAGAATCAGGATCCACATGTCTATTCACATCACTCTCACAACATGGAGTAGTCATGTTTCTCCCAAACATAAGGGTAATACATTAATGCATTGCTTACATAAAAGACAAACAATAAGAGGGAGAGTTAGGTTGGTGATTAAGTTCTCTCCCAACATCCCATCCACTTGCTGGCTAACTTACTCCACAATAGGACATGATAGGAATAACTTAGATAGCACACACATCTAACTATAATGTAAAAATACTACTTCACTCAAAGGGAAGACTTATGTCAAGCATCACTCAACCATATCCTTAAGAACAATCATCAGGGTCTATCTAACCCCATAAAAAAGAAAGCACATACTATTCACAGCAGCCAATACACAAGGACCCACACATGCTTAATCAAACTGAGCAACACACACCTAGAGCTCCCAATGTTGGAACCATGCTCGATACCAAATGTGAAAAGCCCTCAAATCCATCACAAAAGTAAAACAAAGTAAAATGAAGTAATAATTAACTTAAATACAACATCACAAGAAACAAAAGTAAAATGATGTATATAATCCGCTTAATTACAATATTTAATCATAAACAATAACTTCATCAAGAAGAATCAATAGAGTCAATAAATCTTCACAAAGAAAATCTCATCGATATAAATCAAATAAGTCTTTAAATCTTACATATTCACGTGCCAAATCCAGGTAATAAGCACTATGAATCAAAATACAGTCATGGTCTTTTACCAGCATGCAATAAAATATAGTCATAATGTAAGTTTACTAGAACAACATCAAGCTCTATTCTAGAGGTTTGATTTACTTAGTTTTTCTCTCATTCCGGCTAGCATGATAATAAAATACAGTCATAAGATCATGCTACAGGAACCTACAGTTTTGTCTAAGTTTGATCTCAGCCATCATACTGAGAAGATATACGAGTTGAATCATTTTATCAGTCATTTAATAGTCTATTAAGCAATGTAAGCATAAGAAAAATACCCAGAGTTTATTCCTGAAAGAAGATGAGGATTCTGCCTTGGTTGCTCACGTTTTGCTCCATTCGCTACCCCATCCAAACACGTCATATTCCTCTGTAAAAATACTTAACCAAAACTATGAATTTCTTGAAAAGATTTCTAGGTCTTGTTCTTCTCTTCTCTAGCTTTCCAGATCATTTTTTAGTTTCAAATTTCATTTTGATATGAGAAAGTTATCATTGTTTTTTATCGCTGTTCCTGACTGGCTTTTAAAAAACGCCTTTTTCTTTCTTTCATTTAAAAAAAAAAAAGAAAACCCCCAATTTAATTTTTGGCGACCCTCTTTTAGGTTTTAGAATTAAAGTCTATATTTTCGGCGATCCAAAACTTAGGTTTTTAATTGAAGTTCAATTTCCGTTTGCATGCTTCATTGCCCAGTGGAATTTAAGGAAATAATGCTATTTTACAATAAAATATTATCTTTTTCATATTACTGACGCATGAATAATAGAAAGTTATATCTTAATTCCTTCATTCTTTTTCTAATTATAATATTACTATTTATAATATTATTAAACTATTTTATTTTAAACACAACTATTTAAATAATCACAAAGAGAATTGCATTACAATTTGCACAACTTATAAATAATTTAATCTATTTATTTATTTGAAAGACATATTGTCTTCCAAACATCCATAATAACAATATTTTATTATTTATTTAATTACACATAATACAAATATATTTCCAAAAAAATATTAAGTCAAAATAATCACATCATGCATTTAAAACAATTAGAAATCACTCATTAATGCAATCAAAGCCATTCAATAATGCATATGCAACTATGTGGTGTGTGTGATTGCATCAGGGTAACCCTTCCATTAGTTCTTGCCAAGTGGCTGGAACATTTCTACCTCAGCCATGCTCTCGTCTTCGACGAGTATCTACATCCAATTGCACTCAATCTCGACATTAATAGGTTAGTATCTCAAAAATATAGCCGAAGCAAAACTCATAATCATACCAATAATATTTAATATTTAAATCCACTTTCTACTTTATGTAAATATATCATCATGATAATTACCTTTACACATGTGTAACTTAATCGAAGTAAAATAATCATGGTAAATGTTCACTAATCTAGAATAATAATATTGTTCATAAAAATGAGACGTGACAATAGGAGAACCATTCATCAGTGTATGTATTACCACAGAGTTCCGTATTCGCAACTATAGGATATTCAATTGTTGGTGTTTTAAGATTATGAACAACGAAATAAAATTCCTTAGGAGAATCATCAGGGGATATAAGGGAAGTTGTGCTTGCCATTGCATCCACATGCTGATCATTTTTTCTGGGAATAGTGTTGATTGAATATATTGTGAATTGTTTTAAGAGAGATAATGCCAATTCACGATACTGAGATAGCTTATCATGCTTAGTTTGATATGATCCAGTTATTTGTTTGACAATTAGTTGAGAATCACCATATATTGTGATGTGTTTTATATTAAGAACCAAGGCGGTATGAAGTCCTGCGATAAGGGATTTGTATTCAGCTATATTGTTTGTGCATAAGAAGTCTAAGTGGTAAGATAGAGGAATTGGCTTACCTACGGGAGGTATCAATATAAAACCAGCCCCAGAGCCAGTTCGACATTTTGATCCATCAAAGTACAATTCCCATTTTTCATCCGCAGAGATTGTTAAAACTTGGTCATCAGGAAATACATCCTGATGTTGTGTAGAAAAGGGTGAAGGAGCTTCAGCTAACTGATCAACTAATGCTTGACCTTTAATCTCTTTTTGCGAAATGAACTTAAGATCAAATTTTGTTAGTACCATAACCCATTTAGCGAGACGACCCAATAAATCTATTTTTGTAAAGAGGTGTTTCAGAGGGTCAAATTTTACCATCACATATACTTCAACATTTAAGAGATAGTGTCTAGGATTTTGAGTCACAAACACTAAAGCTAAGCAATGCTTCTCTATAATAGTATACCGCACTTCATAATCGAGCAAAGTTTGACTGATGTAATAGATAGCGCATTCCTTGTCTTTAGTATTATGTTGTGCTAAAAAAGCTACTAGGGCATTGTTAGATGCTGAGATGTATAACATGAATGGTTTATTGGAGACAATGGGTTGTAAAATAGGTAGATTAGCTAGATAATCCTTTAAGTCATCGAAAGCTTTTTGACATTCAGAATTCTATTGAAATTTAGAATCCTTCTTCAGTAGTTGTGTAAAGGGGCGAGTCCTATCCATGAGTTGTGAAACAAATTAGTGGATGGCCTATATCTTTCCCTGCAAACTAAGAAGTTGAGATATGTTCTTAGGTATTAGCATATTAACAATTGCATCTATCTTTTTCATAGCCACCTCAATACCACGATTTGAGACAAAAAATCCTAGTAACTTTCCACCGTCCACACCGAAAACACACTTACGAGGGTTCAATCGCATATTATATTTCCTTATGCACTCGAATATTTGTTGAAGATTTGAAGTATGATCCTTATGATGGATAGATTTCGCCAAGATGTCATTGATGTAGTCTTCTAAAATGTTGTGCATATAATCATGAAATACAAGAGTTATTGCACGTGGATAAGTAGCTCCCGCATTCTTCAGTCCAAACGGCATGACTACCCAACAAAATGTACCCCAAGGTGTTATAAAGGTTGTTTTATATTAGTCTTGAGGATTTATTAAAATTTGATTATATCCTGAAAAACCATCCATGAAAGATACCAGTTCATGTCCAGCTATAGAATCGACAATCATATCAATATTAGGGAGTGGAAAATCATCTTTTAGAGATGCCAAATTCAAATCTCAGAAATCTATGCACATTCTTATACAACCATTGGGTTTAGCGACAATGATAATATTTGAAATCCATGGTGAATAATCAATAGGTCGGATGAAACCAGCTTGTAAAAGCTTTTCTATTTCAGTTTTAACAAGCAATGCAATCTTGGGATTCATCTTACGAATCTTTTCTTTAAATGGCTTAACATCTGGCTTCAACACGATATTATGTGTCACAATCTGAGGATCAATCCCAGACATGTTATAATACTTCCAAGAAAATAATTCTAAGAATTCATGCAATAACTTAGTCATTTCTTCTTTTTCTTCCACATTTAAACAATCACCGATAGGGAGAAATTTTTGAGTGTCATCCTTATCCATGATAACATCAATAGTCTTTCCATTGAGGAGAGTACTATGGTCTAAAGGATTATATGATTGTAATTGTTCTTCAAATTCTCTATTGGGATTTACAGTAACATTTATTGTACTAGTAGTTTTTCCAAAATATGCGTTGTTGTTTAGATAATAAGGTACGCCACGTTTATGATGATAATGAGGAATATTGTCATAAGCACCCAAGAATTCTACTATTGCTTCATCCATTGAGAATACATCCAATGATAGTGGTCCTGGAGGACAATTAGTGTCGATCATCTCAAGAAATATCAAACTAAGTGTTGATATTGTATTCACATTAAGAGTAGGGCATTTACGGCCTTTGGATTCCTTGAAAGGATTGTATCCAATACCACTAGAGCAATGTCACAAAGCAGATTCTATAGGGACTTTGATTCCTTGTTGATTTATACCACAACCTTTACCCACATAATCACAATCTTTATAAAGGATTTGGAATCCTCGACCATAAAGAGAAATCATTTCCTTAGAGGAGGGTGGAGCTTCATAAGAGTCATAATCGATAGTATAAGTAAGGGTATTATCCTTATTTGTTGCCAAAGAAACTTTATGTTTATCAATTAAAGCGTGCGATGTGATTGATGCAATATTTGATGTTTCAGGGACGGGGTTTTTGTGTATGTATTCTCCTGTAGAGGAAGTTATAAAATCTAATGAACCCCAGCTGTCACCAACAAATGCATTCAATTGTTTAGGCTCTTGCTTAATATTTTTAGAAGCAAGAGGAGTTGATAAGTCCATTCTAAGATTGTTTAGAGTCTTAGGACAAACATGTTTATGAACTTCCATTTGTAAGCAACTATCTGGTTCAAGATCAACATGAATAGTGTGTAACTTATCTTTGAATATGAACTTGATTGAATGATGTAGAGTAGAAGGAACTACTCCTAATGCATGTATCCAAGGTCTACCAAGAATCATGTTATAAGATAGAGAACAAGGCATGACATGAATCAAGGTAGGCACCATGATAGGTCCAACTTGTATAGGTAAAGTTATAGTGCCCATGGATTGTTGTCCAACATTGTCAAAACCATAGATACTTAATTATTCTGGTTTAATTACAGATGTATCAATTTTAACCTTACGTAATAAGTCAATGCCACAAACGTTAAGGGCTGATCCATTATTGATCATAACTCTCTGAACCAACATTTTGTTTAAGATGGATGGTACAGCTAGTTGGGGAGGGTAAGAGATGACAAAGGGTGGATGGTTGTTGTCTATGCTGGCGGTCTGGGCTATTAAAGCAATAACTATACTGAAGCTACTGCTCTTCTATGGGGGATTAAATTGGCTATATCCCTTGGTATTAGGAATTTTAATATCCAGGGGGACTCTAAAATGGTTATTGATGTAGTTAACAATGTGTCGACTGTTGGCATTAAGTTGAAAGATATTATTAGAAATATACATATTCTCCTACAGAAGATTCCCAATATGGACATCTCCCATATTTACCGCGAGGGTAATGGTGTTGCAGATGCCTGTGCCGAACTTAGACAAAGGTATTCAAATTGGCATTGTTGGCGCCAAATTGATCATATCCCTTTAAATCTTAAGGCTCTCATTCTAAAGGAAGTGATGGGTTAAGGATGAGTCAGATTTATTGGCAAGATAGCTCACTTTGTCAGTTCTTTGGGAGGGTGCTGACGTGCCTCTTGAAGGACGGGTTTTTTTGTACCTTCTTACTTGTCATTTCTGATCCTTGCTTTTATAAGGCTATCAAGCTACTTGATCATTATGGTGTTTGCCGTGTAATTATGATTAAGCATGGGATGAGCAAGCGTCATCTTTGTAAGGTTTCCCATATTTATGATAATGCGTGCTGTTTTATCACTAGCATCATTAGCCTTGATCAAGGGAATAATGTTACCGTAAATACGACTGGGGAGATTTGGGGTTTTTGTGAACTGCTCTATAATTCTGAAATGGGTGGTGATAGAATCAGAACCGAACCCGTCTCTTGCTGTGAGTTCAAAGACAACCTGGTGGTCTGGCATTATTGCAAAGAGGGTGGGATTAGTCCCTATTTGGAGCGGCTCAACGGGTATAATGAAAATTTATCTGAACAGTTCGCTAGGTCTTGGCAGAACCGGTGTGTTTCTGTGGGCGGAATTAGTTTTGAAATTTTAGAAAGTGTGATTGCTATGGCCACTGATATGTCTACTCAGGGGATTAAACTACAAAGGAAAACTAAAATTGCAGACCTTTCTAGTCAGAAGCTCTTTCTTGGAGATGGCAAAGAATTAGTCCCCTATCAGGGGGGATTTGACAGAGCCAAGCTGCCTAAGCCTTGGGACGGTGTGTGTTTTCTCCTCATGAAGTATTTCACCCTGGAGGGGCGGTTCACGAGGTTCTACAACTATCATCTCCCCCTTTTGAATCATTTTTGACGCAATGCTCATATTAGCTTTCCTTTTTATCTGCTTTCTTTCCTGGAGCATTCTGTCCTTAGGGTTAGAGCTAAACTAGATAAGAAACCTACTAAGAAACCCATCCCCCTTCATCAGGGCCTTATCCTCTCTCTTTATAACCACCATCTTGTCCTAGAGCCAGTGCAGGCCATTAAAACCAACAGTGGGGAACTATCTTCTGACCCTAACAATATTCCTGGTGTTGAAGAACCATGCCCTCCCCCTATTCCTACTAAGACAAAAGAAGTTTCTTTTTCTACTCTTGAGGAGATTCCTGTTGATACTCCGGGTTCTACTATCAGTACAAAGGGCAAAAAGAGGAAGACACATGCTAGTGAAATGGGCACTGGGGGGGCTATGGTAGGAACCCAAAAAAATCATTGTAGGACCCCTGTGGGACAAGGTAGCAAGTCTCATTCATCTGCTAAGGTTATTGAGGATGGTTTCTCCTCAAGAGTTAGGCGATCGGGGCAAATTGCTGGCAAACCTGCTCCAAAAACAAAACTTATTGATTATTCTGAGAGCGCTTCTGAGGAATCCACCCAGGGGGATGATGCTAAAGATATGGATGTTTAGGAAATCTCTGAGGATGCTGATGGTAAGCAGGAGACTCAAGAAATGGGGGCTACTACTGAGGATGCTGATGATTCTGTTGAAAATGCTGGCAAAGCGGGAGAGATGTTTGTGGAAGAAGCTGATGATGAAATGAACACTGATGCTGGCCTGGGAGCTGAAATTATGGTTCTAAGGGCTCGCATTGAGAAACTGGAATAGAGTATTTCCATTGTGCTTAGGAATTCTATTTTCCTCAATATTTCTGTGCTGCAAAACCTGGGGGTTACTGTTACTGCTGACAATGATGATCTTGCTAAGAAATTGGATGACATTATTAAATCTATGGTTAGGTAAGGAGAGAATCTACCTCCTTAGTTTTTGCTTTTATATAGATGATACTCTGTTACTCTGTATTTACTGTCTTAGTTTATAGCAGCTGGTTTTGCTGTTTATGCTGGGAAAATAGTATTTGATGTATCTGGTTTAAGGCACTTTTTGTGCTTGTTGCCTTTGTGGCCTCTTTGCTTTTTGTAAGGGTTCAGCCCCTTGTTTAGCCGCCTTATATTATCAAAAATATTTTATTTATTGTAACAAAGATAATCAAAGGATAATATTGATTTTGAACTTCAAGAGATGGAAATTCATGTTGTTGAAACAGAATATCTATTTTTGTGGCATGCATACAATGTAATAAAGCAGCAACATCATTTGGTTTAACAATAGGAGGAACAATCACCTTTTGTAAGGCTTCTTGTAGCATTCCATGGTAAATAGGTGAAGTTTGTATAAGTTCCCAAAGAGATATCTTTGCGGGAGTAGCGTAAAGCTACTCTACATGATCATAGTCTTTACCACCTTTATATGTTAAACGAGATTCTTGAAGAAGCATAGGTTGAGAAGCCAATAAAGATATCAGAATACTCAATTGTTGTGTACTTTGTCTATTATTCTGAGTATTGTATGCATGAGCAACCACATTATGATTAGTTTGTTGTAAGTTTTGTTGCACTATTTGTTTAGCATAATCATAAATGTGATTAGAAGGTTGAGAAGAAGATGGACAAACTTTAACATTAAGCATAGGTTTAGCAGATGCTTGCACAACATTTGAACATAAAGTGACCACAATTTTTGGTTTTTCAAGTTCTTCTTTAGATTTAGGAACATAAATTGCATTGACAAATCTTTGAAAAAATGATGGCTTTGAGGCCATAGTGGAATCTTCAATCGAGATAAAGTCCTCAAGGGCTTCATCTAACATATCAAAGTCATCATGACTAAACGGCTCATCATAAGCATGAAAATCTTGCAAAAAGTAATCTGACATTCTAACATGCTCTTTTTAATCCAAGATTGAAATGCACAATGATGGCCTATGAAAGTAAAATACCATGTAAAACAACAAATAACAATTTTTTCAAACTCTTTTAGTGAAAAGATAAAAAATATGATTTACAATTCAATGAATGCAATTTCACCAAAGAGATTTTTTAATCTAAATATTGTTTAGGACAGCAAATTAGTTCAGATCTAAAGTGTAAAAGGATGCAAATTCTTTAAAGCTCAGGTTCACCAAAATGTTTAGGGGGAAATTTGGTAGTTTATCTTAACTAGGTTAAGTACTACAATTTCACCAACTAAACATTGGGAGGACAAGGATTGAGTGTGAGGTCAATCTATGAGTTGCTTGTCTATCCCTTAACTAAGGTTTTGTTAAGTATTTCTCTCATAAACTAAGTAAGCCCTAATTATGCCTTAAATCAAAAATATTCGGGAATCAGTAACAGAGTAGGCAAAACTGATCACAAAAATGCAGAAAGATAATTTCAGAGACTGTGCACCCAGATTTTGAGGGCTAACTGGAATAGGACATCCACTTCTTAGTCCTGAAAGTTCCCAAAACTAGAAATCTTCTGCACAGGCTATCTGACACTCCCAAATGGCTTCCAAATCCTAGAAATTGCCTCCAGTTGGACTAGGGCGCCCACTCTTTAGTCCCGCAATTGTTGGAATCTGAAAACTTGAAAGTCTGTGACAAATGTACTCGCAATATCCTCCTTTCTGTAGCTTCTTTTTGTTGGAACTTGCAAAATACGATCTGCACCTACAAAAGAAGGAGAAAGATGTTGCGGCTATATATGAGCTTGCCTTGGTCAAGCCCTATCTTTGGTATTTCTACCTCAACAATAGCTATAGATAAAGATTTGTAGAAGTGTGTGCAAACCTAACAATATGTATGCATAAATATTAAACCCTAGATGTCTCAATCAAGGGAAGATCAACAACTTCTTTGAATCAATAAACACATACAACTTCACCTCAAGGAGATGATAACAAATGAAGACTTGCATGAACAAGAAGGCAAATCAACAATTTTTGTGGAGGATCTCCAAGCTCGATGTTGGAGGCTTCAACCCTTCTCCTGATCATGCAAAGGGTGTACAAACCCTAGGAAGAGCAAGATAGTCTCAAGATCTTGATTCCTAATCTCCACCCATTGTCTCCATGATAGAAAATATAGAATACTTTTGAAAGCTTCAACAAGTCACTGATCTTCAATGGCAATTTTGGTAGACTTTTGGCATCAAGCTTGCATAAGATTTGTGTATGTTAAAATGATTATCAAATGTCTTTTTATATCTAGCTTTAGGGAAATTCAAATTTTGAAATAACGTCTTGATATCGCGCAAAAAACAAGAATTTGAAAACGGAATCCCAAGGCACTCGACGAGACCTGACATCCTGCCAAAATTCAAAATCTTGGGAAATAGGGGAGGACTAGGGTGTAGGCACCCAAGTCCAAGCCCCCAATTTCCACTCAAATTTGCTTTTTGGGGGTCCCAGGCACCTATAATTCAAACTCCTTTTTCAGGTTCCATCAAAAGGTTACCTCAAAAAGTGAATAGTTTGCAACTAGACTCAGTTAATCAGGGTTTCAATAAGGTCAGAAAGAAAAAGGTTGAGAGGTCACCCAAACGAGGAGCTAAACTAAGGAAAATTATACCATACCATACAGGAGAACAGTTTCTGATGTTACAAGTTTGTAGAGATCCCTTCAAGCATGAAGGATGGAAGGATTTCACTGGTTGTTATGGTTTTAAATATGAGGCACCAAAGTACTAATTGGATATAAAAGTAGGATTTTTATGGATGACTGAAGTTTGTAGAGATTTTGTTCCCATCCGGACTTATCCACCAAGTCCCTGAACCTCCACAATATCCCTCAATGCTCAAAAACTCCACAAATTATTTAAATTGCAAAACATGTGAGGACAGTGCGAACATGGAGCAAGAAAGTCACCTTTGAAGAAAAGTGGACATACATCAAATCATAAGGGAAAGATGATCACCATTAGATGTTTCGGTTGTGACTACATTGTTATGGAAGCATTGACCAAGGATGTGAAACATCAGATAAAGTGTTTTGAAGGAAAGTGTCTCATTGTGGGGAATTCACCCCCAACCAGATAATATTTGGCAGACCATTGTTTCTTCACAATGTCCAGTTAAAGACAATATTCCTGCAAGTCTGGTCAATGGAAAATTCTCCGCAAAGCTTTGGTATCATGGAAGATTAAACAAAGGAAGCAAATACCATATGTGATGACTAGTGTGCCATGGGTGAGGGGTATGTAAGCACTTACAACCATCAAACATTCAAGGAATATGCCGTTAATAACAACCAATGAGCTTTGAAAGGTCTTTTTGCAGGTTATCCAAGCTCCTCTGTAGATATCCGATTAGATGCAAAAGTTCCACAAATATCAAGATATGTGCAATATGAGTTTGTTGAAAAGGGGCTGAGGGATGTAAGCAAATAAAATAAGTTGGTGTAAAGTCAAAAGGAGGGAAGCAGGAGATTGACAATCAACTGGATGCAGAGCTTTTCTTTATCACTGGATATATCTGGTGCTTGCTAAATTCCCCGCTTTGTCCTATCGCCCTCATTTTTTCCACAAAATCTAATGACTTGTGAAAGATTTGCACATATTCTGTATCATGTAAAACTCCTACAAACCTGTAGATAAATTGGATGTCCATAAAAATGATGAATGATAAAGGAATTTTGTCAGATGTGTTGCAATTTCTTGTTAGACATACATGCAAAATGTGGAGGCATAGACAAGACACGTGACCCATTGACAAAATGTCTTCAGAAATGTAATCTCATGGAATGCCTTGATTACAAGACATATGAAACATACATTTAATTTCCTCATCCATCACTTGCTGCCGTAATGATATCCTATAAGGAGTAGATGTATTTCCTTGTGGTGAAGTAGCTATTGAATATAAGAGATGACAAATTCTTAGTTTTTTATGATGTTTGGAAGATTGGGCTATGGGCATGTCTATATAATAAGATTATAGTCTTGTGAGCATTACCATGAGCTATGGTGGTTAGTAGTAGAGAAATCATGGACTTTGAAGTATAAACGATGTAAGCTTTATATTGAGTTAATTTAAGAAAAGTGGAAGGAAACTATACATAAGGCTGCTAGGATTTATGAGCTTATGACTGTCACACATGACTATATATAGCTATAACAGCCACAAGATAGTCAACTCCATTGCCATAGTTTTGCAAGTGGGACAACCATGAACATCAAGGATTATCAACAACAGTCACAGAGAAATCAATTTTCACTAAATTTCCTTCAAGCTTCCATGCTAGTTATAAGGATAGTCATCATCATGTTATGAACATATTTACTAGTTCAATTTCAAACTTTGCATCCTTGTTTCCAAAAATATTATCCCTTTGCACATGTTCATCAAACCATTATCATTGCTATGACTAAAGGAAAGCACTATTACATTATGAATGAGATCATTGCAACAGTAAAGAGGATGATCAACACAATTTAATAAAATCATTCCTTGGACATGATATCTAGTTCTCCATTTACTACAAAGGCTATATTATGATTGAAGAAGTTGTGTAGAAAAGAAATGTTGAGGTCTTGAAAAGTAATAGATTCACCATTGCATGCAAGTATGCTTAAGAAGGGTGTTATGTTGTTGTCCTAAAGAGTTTAAAACAATCTCTGACTGTCCCAAAATCAGTCTTAAACTTATGACAGTCCAAGAGACCAATGGAACATATAATTTTGCCAAGTTTTGAAGATAGGAAGGTGGTGTAGGATCCCAAGGACAGTGGATAATTGAAGTTCACCTAAAATAGTTAGAAATCAGTCCCAAATTGTCCTTGAATAGTCATGTACAGTTGGGACAGCCATGACTACATTTTGAGTTTTAATTGCATACTTGTGGAATTCATATGGAGATAAAGAATGAGTCTAAGGGAGACGATCATGATGAGATAAGTGAAGAACATGACTTCCCTAATCCTCATGACTACATTTTGAGTTTTAATTAAATACTTGTGGAATTTAGATGGAGATAAAGAATGAGTCTAAGGGAGACGATCATGATGAGATAAGTGAAGAACATGACTTCCCTAATCCTTGAGACTACCCTTAAAATTGTTCAAACAAGTTCCAAAACTAAATTTGACAATTCAGAAAACCTAGGACAATCATAAACATTTTAGATCCCTATTGATGATAATGGAGGAAGAAGTGGTAAAATGATGACGGGATGGATGAATGACAAATATAATCATGAAAGAGACTGTCCTAACTTGAAAAATTGCCCTTGGAGCTGTCCAAACATGTTTGGAATTGATTTTTGTAAACTCAAAAATTCTGGGACAATCATAATGCGTTAATTTTTTTTTTTTTCACCTATACAGTGGATGCAAAAGTCATTTTTAACTTGATGGAAGGCTTAAGAAAATAATGAATATGGAAGGTTCAAGTGGATACAGAAAGAAACTGAGAAAATCATGAGAAAACATCCAACTTGTGAAGTTGCCTCTGGCAACAAATTTGACAACAGGCTATCCTTGATTAACCTATGGCTTAAATCTAATATATTTTGAACACTATATCTAAAATTGATTTATTTATGATGGAATTTATGTTGGTTTTGTTGGTTGTAGGTTCAAGAAACTCAAGACTTGAGGGGATTAGTTAGAACTAACTTAGAAGAATGAAAAACCTAGAGACATCCTACTGTCCCAGTCATGGAAAAGTGTGATTTTCCTATTCAAATCACTATTGTACATGTAAGAGAAAGTTAGTATGATGTCTAAGATGTTGGAAATAAGTCTCAGGAGCTAGAAGGCTTAAGAGATCACAACTACATCTTGTTGTTCCTGCAGATCCAGTCACATGTCTAGGACATGTGCACAGTTGTTCTAGCAGCCCATCCATCAAAAGTTGAACCCAACAAGCATCTAGTTAGATATGCCTTCATATAAAATGTGCCACACACTCCTCTTGACCAATCAACTCCCATTAGATAACTCAAAAAGTTGCTATTTCATCTTGTTCTCATGAGCTAAAAAGTTGTTTTTTTATCTTTTTCCTACAAGACAAAAGCAAATCCAGGATTATAACTACACATCGTCCAAATTAAATGTTGTGTAATCTGGTCCATTGGTTTTGAGTCAATATCCACCATCCATTCAAAAACTTGGTATGGAGCCTCCTCTATATAAGAGGCTGCCATTTCTCTCATTGTAATAGATTATTGATGTCGAATTGTTGACACTCTGCCATTTGAAGTTAATACAAAGCAAGTTTCTGCAGTTTTCCTAAGAATTTGTTTATTTGTTCAATTGCATTTCATAAGTTAAATCACACCCTAGTTTGGGTATTTGATGAATGGATGTGTTTGAAAATCCTTAATCTCCATTGAAGATAGCACAATTTTTTGTAGCACTGTAGCATTTTGGTAGCTTGGTTAAATCACACCCTAGTTTGGGTATTTGATGAATGGATGTGATTTGAAAATCCTTAATCTCCATTGAAGATAGCACAATTTTTTGGAGCACTGTAGCATTCTAGTAGCTTGGTAAAACAGAAAGTGGTTAACTTAGGAATGTTTGTCTACCATCAATAAGCTTTTCATTGTGAATGTCACTTAGGATCTTCTTTCTAACCCTTCACTGATTTTCATTTTCTTTTACAAAGTTATTAGATTTAGGTTTTTAAGCAACACCCATATTCTAAATCTGCTGAAAGTATCATAGGGGGTACATCATAAAACACACAACAAAAAATTTTTTACACAGAAAATAGAATGTTCATTTATTGATTTGGACAACTCATTATATTATAGAAGCTCAAATACAATCAAGGGATGAATCCTCCACATGCTGCAACACACTACAACTTCCCTATCTCCAAACTCTGGAATCATCTGCCTTTTGTAACCCCAAATCAGCTAGGGTTTCTATTTTCCCACCTTTTCTTGACTCTACACTTTCCCCCTTATCTCTACTACTACCGAGGGTTCCAAAAAATAGTTATTAATAGCATTTTTGGTAGCCTCCAGCTAAATTTCAAAATTTGCTTCTCCCTCCAAAAATAGGTCAACTTCCGGGAGCCATAACTTTTGATCCAGGTGTCTGATTGATGAACTGTTTGAAGCGCCAAAAAGTTCATGGAGTGATCTATGTGCTAAGAATCTGCTTTGTTAATTTTTCCCATTTTCAGGCTCGTACAGGGCTATTTAGTGCCTCAAATCTAAATTTGAATAATTTTCAAGCATTTTTCAGGAAACATAAACTTTAATATCTTTCAGCTCACCAATGATCTCTACATGATTCATTCACCAATGGTATTATTTTTCATTTATGAAGCTTCCTGCAAATTTTTGCTTCAATCCATGCCCAAATGCAAACTTTCCAAAAATAGCAATTTAGAAAAATTGAAAGTTCTACATCATTATTCAAATGATTATGAAACCAAAAACACTAATTTTGAAAAGAAATTAAAAAAAAAATCACCTATTTTGAAACATCATCTTTTTTTGGATGATGCAAGATTGCCCTTAGACCACTAGAGGCTCCTACATCAAAAGATCTGAAAAAAAAATTCACCCCCTAAGTTTTAGGATAAAAACCATAGGAGAACAAAATATTAAAGGGTAAAAAGACAATTAAACAAGAAGAAAAACCAATTGTTTCATTACCTCAAAAAGTAATATTAAGACACTGAAACTCACATTAGCCATGACTTGGGTCAAACCAAAAAAATAAAACAAGTGAAAGATACTCGAATAACTAAAGCAAAAATGAAGAAACCTTCAGCAATACATGATTTTCCTTTTGGTTGTGGTCACAATACTCCTACTATAAGTAGGGAAAATTTGATAGAGTACTTTCAAGTACATCTCGTTGGTGATACTTCAGATATCAATTTTGATGAAAAAGACCCAAAAGAAATAGAATTTGACTATGATTTTACATGTTATAATGAGACTTTTTGTAAATAACAAAATTGTGTAATCAACTATGTGAATGATTAAATGAATCAAGAAATCATGTTTAATGCTTTTTGAGCAAGTTCTCTAACTAAGCTTAAATTGTGGAAATCTATTTGTAGTGTAACATTTTACTCCCTTACTTGTGATTAGAATTAGTCACATAGTGCATGTAAAGTGAAATTGTAATACTTTCCTTGAGCTATTGATAAATTCTATAAATGTTTGTAAAGACCAACATTGTTTATTTATTTCATTTATGAGTAATCTAGTCATCAAATTTGACATCTATTTATCTTGTGACTTATGGTCATGCTTGATTTATTGTTAAAAAATTGAGCTCATTTTATGGCTTATTGTTGGAATAAAAATTCTTTAACTTTATTGTTATTTTATAATTATGGTGGCTATGCTACAATATTTCAATTGTTGGTCATGTATCATGTGTTCTCTATAATTTCCATAATGGACCTTTGATGGGTTGTATAACGGAGTAGACTGCAAAAAATTACTCATTCTTGATGTTGTATAACAGTGATAATTCTCGCTAAATATAAATGAATATTATGTGAAAAGTTTGAGAACCTATAAAATGAATTGTATTTATATGGAACTCTTTTTATGAGTAATCTTGATGGTTTGTGTGTATATCATGCCTTGATCGAAGTATTATAAGTATGATAAACTTGGTGAGAAGTGAGTTATAGAAACTTGGCATCATTGTATATATTGTTGATGTTGATTAAGCCATTATTGGAATCATTTTAATATGATTTGTTCTAGATTAGAATGAAAATTCTTTATAAGTATTTTTCTAGATGTGGGCAACTAACAATGTGAGCTATCAATATGGTAAAAATTATTACCTTTGTATTTGATTGATGCATAATTATATGCTAATGATTAAGAACTCAAAAACAAATTATCATTTTAAATAATTTTGAGTGTCTGAATTTAAAATGGTATTTTGTTAATCATGAAGTAAATGATTTTATATGATATATTTACTTGGTGAGTGATGACAAGTATTATGAGATACTTGTTACTCGCCATAGATGGTTGTGAATCAGGATTGGGAAATGAACAAAATGTTCATATATGACAAGTGAACATATTTTCTTTCTATCTATTACCTTTATGAAAGATAGATTTGTCCTTAGTAGTGAAGAATGAAAGGATATTCTTGATCGGATTTAATAAACCTTGTAAGATTATGATCTAGATGGTTTAATTGAAGAAGCATTTAGTCTTTAATCTATTCATGATTTTTTTACATATAAGCATCGAGACAGTGAAGTCTCTTATAGGGAAAGGATGTCACATCCTTATTTTCTATGCCTACTTAAAATATTTTTATAATGCATTGATTGGCTAACAGTTTAAAAAAATAATTATGATAATGTTGATTATACTTTTTACATGCATTCATTGCATATGATTCTCTCTTATCATGTTTATCTCCCTTCTTTAAACTAGTTCATTCCAAATATTTTTCTATTAAAATTTATCTACATTCATTTAGATAATTAATATTTATTTTTATATAAACATAAAAAAAACTTAACCAACTAATATTTGCATTAGTAATTTAACTATAAAATAATAAATAAATATTTTTAAAAGAATAATTGTAAATATTAGTATAATTATCTTATCTCTCAATAATAAGTACACTTTGATTATCTATCATAATTATGAAACCAAACAAGATAACATATACCAACTTCATGTCAAATCTCAAATATGCATTAATCGAAATGATTCCTACATGCACCTATGACGAAATTATTTCAATCACGCCACCTTACCAACCATCTATAATCCCTCTCCCCGATAATTCTCTTTGAAATCTATAAAAGTGTTGATTCTTTCCTATCAATTTTTTAGCAAATCTTGATTAGATCTAGCATTTAAAAATATCAATTAAATCATAGCATAATTCAACATTACAAAATGTCTAATCATTACTTGTAATCATTATCATTAGCACGTCAAATAATTATCAGCATAATCATAATTATTTATCCTGATTGTATACATGATAAAAGTATTTATAACTAGACATAGAAAATAAAGATTTGATAGCTTGGGTGAGGAAGATTAGCTAGGCTCACACATCAAAACACTCACTTAACACTTCAAAGAATGCAAATTACATTAATATTTTGCAAAATCTATAATGATTACTTGTAATCATTAGAATTAGCACGTCAAATAGTAATCAACATAATCATATTTTTTTATTTTATGCACTATAAAAGTATTTATAACTAGACATAGGATTTATAAAGGTTTGACATCTTGGGTGAGAGAGATTAACTAGGCTGACACATCAAAATACTCACCAACACTTCAAAGAATGCAAATTACATGCCTCACACATTAAAACACTCACTACCACTTAAAAGAATGCAATTTACATGCCTCACACATTAAAACACTCACTAACACTTAAAAGAATGCAATTTACATGCATTACACATAAAACCACATAAAGTGAATGTCAAAACTTAAACACACATCAAAGCTTTAGTGCACATACACATAATGAAGGTCAAAGTTCAAACACACTTCATCCAAGCCACAAAAGATTGAAAGTATGCAAAAAAGTTCAAGCACAAAAAAAAAAATTGAAATAAAATACTCACTAACCCTTAAAAGAATGCAAATTACATCATGCCTGACACACATCAAAACATAGGAAGTATAGGCCAAAGCTTGAGTGCACATACACATAATGAAGATCAAAGTTCAAACACACTTCATCCAAGCCACAATAATAAGAGATTGAAATCATGCCAAAAAGTTGACAAAAACTTCAAGCACAAAAAAAAATTTAAATAAAATACTCACTAACCTTTAAAAGAACGCAAATCACATCATGCCTCACACACATCAAAACATAGAAAGTATAGGCCAAAGCTTGAGTGCACATACACACAATGAAGATCAAAGTTCAAACACACTTCGTCCAAGCCACAATAATAAGAGATTGAAATCATGCCAAAAAGTTGACAAAAAGTTTAAGCACAAAAAAAAAATCAAATAAAATACTCACTATCCCTTAAAAGAATGCAAATTACATCATGCCTCACACACATCAAAACATAGAAAGTATAGGCCAAAGCTTGAGTGCACATACACACAATGAAGATCAAAGTTCAGACACACTTCATCCAAGCCACAATAATAAGAGATTGAAATCATGCCAAGAAGTTGACAAAAAGTTCAAGAACAAAAAAAAAATTCAAATAAAATACTCACTAACCCTTAAAAGAACACAAATTACATCATGCCTCACACACATCAAAACATAGAAAATATAGGCCAAAGCTTCAGTGCACATACACACAATGAAGATCAAAGTTCAAACACACTTCATCCAAGCCACAATAATAAGAGATTGAAATCATGCCAAAAAGTTGACACTGAACAAAGTCAAAAATACAACACACAAAAGTTCAAGAATAAAAAATTATTCATCCAAACAAACACAAAATGAGTCAATTCTCACACTTCAAAATACACAAATAAAATGCGAAAGAACATTTAAAAGAACACAAACTACATGTCTCACACAATAAAACCCACAAATTGAATGCCCAAACTCACACAACTCAAAACACACAAAGTGAATCTCAAAACTAATATACACCTCAAAATGCACAAATTAAAGGCCAAAGCTCAAGCACACACTAAATGCCAAAGTTCATATACACCTCAAAATGCACAAACTAAAGGCCAAAGCTCAAGCACACACACAATGGAGTTCACACTAAACACATTTTTCATCCGAACCACAATAAGAAATCTAACGTTTAAACAAACATAAAGTGAGCCAATTCTCACACTTCACAGAACACAAATTAAATGCTAAACTCACACAACACTTTAAATAATAGATTTTCATGGCTCACACATAAAAACACACAAAGTGAATGTCCAAACTCACACTCCTCAAAACACACAAAGTGAATGTCAAAACTCATATACACTTCAAAATGCAGAAACTAAAGGTCAAAGCTCGAGCACACACATAATGGAGTTCACACTAAACACTTCATCTAAACACTAAGTACAATCCAAAGCTCATACATTCTTTATCCGAACCAAAATAAGAAATCTAATGTTTAAACAAACATAAAGTGAACCAATTCTCACACTTCACAAAACACAAATTAAATGCTAAACTCACACATCAAAACAACACACAAAGTGAATGTCAAGCTAGAATAAGTAAATGCCTTGAAAATAAAACACACAAACTAAATACCAAAATTCATACTCCTCAAAATTAAAATATACTTCATCCAAGGCACAATAAGTAAATGCCAAAAATAAAACACACAAACTAAATGCCAAACTGTAACATCCACATTCTAAAAACACAATAATATAGAGAACTTACCATGGAATAAATTCAACAAGGTAAAAATGAGAGAAAATTTTTCTTCTATTTATCATATAATCAAGTAACAACAAATTGCAAGATTGTGTTACATAAAACAAATATGACATATTGTATTTCTCAATTATAAGTATCTACATAAGTAATTCAATTACAGAAACAGATTTGGAAAGATCATTGCTTCTGAATATCTGACATCTTTATCACAAGCCTTGGCATGTTTTCTGCTAGAGAGAGAGAGAGAGCATATTTCAAGTGTTTTACCTCCATCCACAGATCGGTGGTCTCCCACACATCTTCCACATAGGAAGTGGCCCTACCCTTCATGAGGAATATAGACCAAAGGTGACCAATGGTAATTTGCCTTCCGAGTACATAGTGTTGTATCCTACATAACTCTATCAACTATACAATCCTAGATACCCTCTAGCTAAGTATGATTTTTTGATAGGTTATGCAATCCAGATATAGTGAACCAACAATGTATGTAGAAAATGAATGCATTAGTTTGTTTGAAGTTTTAATATCAATAAGGTTCATATTGAACATGGTCGAAATGTTCACCCACCCCAACTCGAGTTGGATACTGTCATATTCTTACAGTTTCATCATCACCAACTATGTTTACGTATATATAGTTTTAACATCTTTCATAGTAATGGTCTACTTGACTTAGACAAGTTCATATAGATATAACTAACCATTTGTTTCCATATTTGATACTAGGGTTTTTTTTGCAACCTTTAATAATTCTGATATTTCAAAATAATCCTACCTCATAACTATGAGACTAAGGTTTAAAAATGACCCCTATGTTTACTCAATCAAGATTAAGAATAATATAACTTTCTGGAAAAGATATTACCTCCTACACAATGGAGTATGAGTACCTTCCTTTTACCCTATTGCGACATCATTGTTAATCACAAAGTTTATAGAATATATGCATATATATCTTTCCTTACTATGCAATACTCAAGTTTAGACTTCTCTATTCCCATCATAATAATTTGCAACAATATTATAGTCATCATGATTAATATAATAGGTAATAAAGATTGTACGATGGTTCTTAATTCTCTTACCAATCTATTCTTGGTTTCCCATCACTCGACTAAATAAAATGGTTTTCCAAAGATTGCTCAAAATCTAGGTTTTGAATAGAATTCATTTTGATATATAACTAAACAAAGAATGTTTTAAATCAATATCAACCCAGATTAATGATTAAACCATGTTACTCATAGCTAAAGAGTATACCTACCAAAGTTTCATTTTGCACTAAAAACATCGAATGTCTTTTACATGATTAAACTTATAAGATCATAGTTGATCTCAGGCTATATGATAAATCACAATCGTCAAAGTGACTGGTTTGAGCTTATAAGGCTCATAATAACTACAGAAATAACCTTATTTGGGCATGTGAAATGAAATGATCATACTGTCACTACATAGTAGTTTTGACATGATAACAGTTTTAAAAACATATTGTGTGTTTTCGACTCATGGTGCTCTGGTTTTAGAATCTAATGATATTAGGATGCATCGGCCAACAAGGCTCACTCGATGCTATCAAATGTCTTGTATTATAATAAGCAATTTACTAACAACACTATCTATCACTTAGAACAACAATTCTAACATAGTCAACACCATTGGTTTTGAATAAAAAAACATTGAATTCTATGATTTAGCCTTATTGGCAATTCGAACGACTACATACAAAACACTACAGTGAATATCACATAAGAAATTTGATTATAATGCACAATATACAGAAGAAAAATAACCTGACAGGTGACGGCTATAAAGGATGACTGAGTTTGCAGGCTACAAACTCCTCAAGATGTTAAAGGTCAACGTATATTTCCTTCACAAAGATGTTTCTTAACACCTGCTACCCACAACGAACCACCATAAGCATGACACCCACATCTTGACTCACATATAGTCATTCTCCTTATAGGTTTTCATCTAAAGAATCGTTTCCTCATTATTGCCCACGATTTAACAGTTAGAAACATTAGTATACACGAATAGTCCACTAAAGCTGCGGTTAGAACCGAATCCTCATAAGATGTATGGTTTAACAAATGTCAAGAGGGTGACGACTTAGTATGGAGAATGTGGTTTAAAACACCACAAATTCCTCTCAAGAGGCTGACAAGCATTAATACCACTTGTTTGATCATTTAGTGATCACATTGGATAGTTCGATCCATCACTTGAGACAAGAAAAACATTCCTATGAATATGCCTACGGCTGCCCCATGATTAAGCAAGCAATCAATAATCTTGAGATATTAATCTCAAGTCGATATATATATATATTGAAGTAATGGTTTATCATGACAACTACCTTACTTGATCATTTATGCTTTGATCGATATATGATAATAATAATAATAAGTTGAAAGACTTACGAATAATGTGAAAGGATCGAGCTTGTCTCCACTTCACAGCCTCTTATTAAATCACGTCAACTTGACTTGATAAGATCGTCGTATGACATTTTAATATCAACAATTTAACCTTCAATGACTTAAGGAAGCTAAGACAACAATTCTACGACAATGTCGACGTAAGATTTACATTAAACTTAACGAACATCATTCTACTCTGAAGACGTCATTTTCTTTTACGAATGACAATGTCAACACATACGACTAACCCAAAAAAGGATCAAAAGATATCGACTACTTGTTGAATAGACTCAAGAGTTATATTGAAAAAACATGACTTACCTCTATCGATATTGGTTCATGTTTTGTTAAACACTTATACTTGTTTTGGCAAACAAACACCCATACCCCAAGGTTTTTATTTCTCTCCTTGAAAGATACTCTCTCTCTTTTCTCTAAGACTCATCTGAAACCTGTAATCCTGTATAAAACTTGAAATCAACAGATTATGATTAGTGCATCATTATTCAAACAATAAACCAAATTCTCATAATACAATTATTAAATTGATAAAACATTTGCATTACCATAATTCCATAAATGTCATACAATAGAATCTATGTTTTTCCTTGATATTAATCTAAACATCAAAATAGATTTACTTATGTTCAAGTAAAATTAAAAAATATTAGTAAGACAAAAATTGGGGATGTAACATATCCTTACCCTAAAGATTCATCGTCCTCGATGATATAAAGTATCAAAATGTAACTAAAATCAAGTTCATTATTTTTCAACTGGTAAAAAGATTAAACAAATGAGGAAACTTCTGATAAAATTCCAAGAAAGACCTCTCTATTACGCAAGAAAAGCTTGCGTGTTTCTAACACTTTGAGTGGCTCAATCGTGACCACCCCTGGGTCCTACATCTATAAAGAATTCCAATTTAAAATATGATCATCACCTGCAATATATTTCTTTAAATAAGAAACATGAAAAACATTGTGCATTCAAGACAAAGCTGGTGGTAGAGCAATTCTGTAAGCAACCAGATTGACCTCTTTGAGTACTTCAAAGGGTCCCACATATCGAGGAGCTAGTTTAGAAGACTTCCCAAACTTAATAGAACTTTTCTGAAATTTGACCCTCAAAAGAACTTTCTCTCCAAAAGAGAATTGTCTTGGTACACACTTGGCATCTGCATAAGTCCTTTGCCTATCATTTGCTTTTGTCAATCTTTTTCTGATCAACTTAACTTTTCTTTCCATTTCAACTAGCATTTCTGGTTTGATGCTAATCCTATCTTCTAGCTTATCCTAGCTTATAGGAGTTTGACATCTTTTTCTATACAATGCTTCAAATGGCACCATCTTGATAGCGGAATGATAGGAATTGTTGTAAGCAAATTCCATAAGTGGTAAGTATTCTTCCCACTTATATTGTTGATCCATGCAATACATTAGCAACAAATCTTCCAAAACCTGGTTAACTCTCTTAGTTTGCCCATCAGTTTCAGGATGATAAGCTGTACTGACATTGAGTTTAGTCCCTAGCACAGAGAACAAGGTTTACCAAAACCTTGATGTTATACGCGCATCTCTATCCAAGATAATCTTTTCAGGGAAACCATGCAATCTAAACACTTCATGAACAAATTTGCAGGCTAACACTAGTGCCCCATCAGACAAATTCCCTGGTATGAAATTGATGAAGGGGGTAAATCATAAAAAACACAATAATAGAAATTGAACACAGAGAATAGAACTTTCTTTTATTGATCTGGGCAACTCATTACATTACAGAAGCTTAATTACAATCAGAGGAATCAGTCCTCTATAGGTTGCAACACACTACAACTACCATCACCAGGCTCTGGAATCTTCCACCTTCTGTAACCCCCAAATCAGCGAGGGTTTCTGTTTTCCCGCCTATTCTTGACTCTACACTTGCCCCCTTAACCCTCCTACTGCCCAGGGTTCCCAAAAATGGTTATTAATAGCCTTTTTGGTGGCCAACAACCTAATTTCAAATTTTGCATCTCCCTCCAAAAATAGGTCAACTTCTGGGAGCCATAACTTTTGATCCGGGACTCCGATTGACGAACCGTTTTATGCGTCAGAAAGCTCACGGAGTGCTCTACGTGCTAAGAACCAGCTTTGCTGGTTCCGGCCATTTTCAGGCATGTACAGGGCCATTTAGTGCCTCAAACCTGAGTTTGAATAATTTTCAGGCATTTTTCAGGAAACGGAAACTTTAATATCTTTCAGCTCGCAAATGATCTTCGTGTGATTCCTTCGCCAAAGGTCTTATATTTCTATTATGTAACTTCCTGTAAATTTTGACTTCATTCTGTGCCCAAATGCAAACTTTCTAAAAATAGCAGTTTACTATTTTTAGCAGTTTGGGAAAACTGAAAGTTCTACATTATTATTTAGGCGATTATGGGACCAGAACCACAGATTTTGAGAAGAAATGGGTAGAACATCAACAATTTTGAACCACTGGATGCTCCTGCATCAGACACCCAGGTTAATTTGAGAAGTGACCCTATCACGTCTCAGGTGTTTGTGTGAGGAAAACCCAAACGGTCAACCTCTGCCTTAGACAACCAAGAAGAATCTTGAATAAGCCTTCCTTTCCATTTCACTAGATATTCTTCATATTGCCTATTTCGAGTACTCCTTCCCACATGGCTATCCAAGATCTCTTCTATCTCCTCTATTGAAGTAGATGTCAGAATACTCCACTGCACTTCTGTTGGTCCATCCTCTGTTCCACCTTCATGATATTCTGTTAAATCAGCAATGTTGAAAATAGGGGAAATGTTGATCCCACTCGGCAGCTCTACCTCATATGCATTTCCAAAATCATGCTTCTTTAGGATTCTGCATGGTCCAAATTTCTTCATTTTCAATTTATGGTATGTTCCAACTGGGAACCTTTCTTTTCTCAAGTGAACCATGACTTCATCTCCCACCTAGAACTCCTTATACCTCCTCTTCTGATCTGCCTTAGCCTTGTACTGAGTAGTCATCTTATTAATGTGCTTTCTCACCTCTTCATGCAAATTCTTCATATGTTCTGCAAATTCTTCGGCCTCGGCACTTGTCTTTTCTCCCTTATCCAGATTCCTTAACTCTGAAGCATTTCTTGGACTATTTCCATATACAATCTAGAATGGTGATTTACCAGTACTCCTATTGACAGAATTGTTGTAAGCAAATTCTGCTTGTGGTAAAATCAAATCCCATCCCTTGGGCTTATCCCCTACTAAGCATCGCAGTAGATTACCTAAACTCCTATTCACCACTTCTATCTGTCCATCAGTCTGTGGATGGTGTGCAGAACTAAACTTCAAATCTGTCTTCAACTTCTTCCACAATGTCCTCCAGAAATAACCAACAAACTTGGTATCTCGATCTGAAACTATGCTCTTTGGTAGACCGTGTAATCTCACCACCTCTTTGAAAAATAATTCAGCAATATGAACAACATCGTTAGTCTTCCTGCAAGGAATAAAATGTGCCATGTTTGAGAATCTATCCACCACTACAAAAATGGAATCATGTCCTCTCTGTGTCCTTGGTAAACCAAGAACAAAATCATACTGATATCATCCCGGGCTTCTCTGGTATAGGTAATGGTTGATACAACCCTGTATTCTGACTTGTTCCTTTTGCCATCTGACATACTCTGCAACTTTGTACAAACTTCCTCACATCCTGCTGCAACTGTGGCCAATAATAATTTTCACCAACAATTGAAATGGTCTTATCTCGACCAAAGTGTCCAGCCAATCCTCCACTATGCTTCTCCTTAATCAGGTTCTCTCTCATGGAACTCCTCGGAATGCACAACTGGCTTCCTCTAAACAACATGCCATCTTGGATTATGAAATCCAACCATCTTGTCCTGTCTAAAGTAACAGGCTCCAGACAAGCTTTCCAAGCCTCTACAAAATCTGGATATGTAAGGTACAAACTTTTGAGCTCATCGAACCCAACAACCTCTATCTTCATTTCTATCAACAAATTTTGCCTTCTGCTCAAGGCATCTGCAACTCTGTTGGACTTCCCACTCCTGTGCTTCAAAACAAAGGTATAACTCTGCAAAAACTCAACCCATTTTAAGTGCCTTTGGTTCAACTTTCCTTGAGTATTAAGATATTGCAAAGCCTGATGATTAGTATATAAAACAAACTCTTTTGGCAACAAATAATGTCTCCATTTCTTCAAAGCCTGAACTATTGCATAAAAATCCTGATCATAAATAGAATACTTTTTCTTGGCATCATTAAGCTTCTCACTAAAATAGGCAATGGGCTTACCTTCTTGGCTCAAAACAGCTCCTATACCACTACCACTGGCATCACTACCTGAAATACCTTATTGAAATCTGGAAGTGCCAAAACAGGTTGTTCTACGATTTTTTGCTTCAATGTATCAAAGCTCTTGTCTGCCCCTTTAGTCCATCTAAACTCTTTTCTATTCCCTCTCATTGTCTCAGTGAGGGTGCACAAATGCTACTAAAATTCCTGATAAACTTCCTGTAAAAACTTGCCAAACCATGAAAAGATCTTACCTCCGTTGCACTCCTTGGTGTAGGCCATTCAATGATAGCCCTTACCTTTTCTGGGTCGATCTTAAGACCTTCCTCTGAGACAACAAATCCTAGGTATACCAACTCTTTTTTTGCAAAACTACATTTCTTTAGATTAATCAGCAACTTCTCCTCCCTCAGTTTCTCTAAAACTCTTCTGATATGCATCAGATGCTCATCCCAAGTCTTACTAAAAATCAAAATATCATCCAAATAAACAATAACAAAACTTCCCAAAAATTCTTTCAGTACCTCGTTCATGAGCCGCATGAATGTGCTCGGTGCATTGGTTAGCCCAAATGGCATGACTAACCACTCATACAAACCTTCCTTTGTCTTGAAGGCTGTCTTCCATTCATCTCCTTCTCTAATTTGGATCTGGTGATACCCACTCTTCATATCAATCTTCGTGAAGTACTTGGCTCCACTCAAACAATCCATTATGTCATCCATTCTGGGCAATGGAAACCCGTACTTGATTGTGATCTTGTTGATGGCTTAGGAATCTATACACATCCTCCACTCTCCATCTTTCTTCGGTGCTAGTACTGCAGGTACTGCACATGGACTTAGGCTTTCTCTTATCAATCCCTTCCTCAACAACTCCTGAAATTGTCTGTTCAACTCTTCACTCTCTGTAGGAGTCATTCTGTGGGCTGCCTTGTTTGGAAAACTAGCTCCTGGTATCAAATCCATTTGATGACTTATCTTCCTTACTGGTGGTAAACCTTCTGGTACATTATCAGAGATAATGTCCTAGAACTCTTTCAACATATCTAAAAATTTTGCTTGTACATCTTCACAGTTCTCTTGACTAATCTTAGGAATCAATGCAAAGCAATGACGCTCATGCTTCATACCCTCCAAAAATTTTCTACCATCTACCAAGCAAATTTTGGCAGTACTACATACCTTTTCTTCCACCTCCTTCAAGGGTTTCAACTTATGACGAACTCCATCCTTTGTCAGGGAATATGTGTTTGCGCGACCATCATGGATAGCGCTCCTATCATACTGCCATGGTCTCCCCAATAGCATATGACATGCATCCATAGGAATGATATCACACAACACCTCATCATGGTAATCACCAATTTTGAACTTCACTAAACACTGCTCATTGACCAAAGCTCTATGGTCCTTCTGCAACCATGCAATCTGATATGGATGCGGATGCTTTCTTCTTGTCAACTTCAACTTGTCAACCATCTCCTCTGAAACAAGATTATCAGTACTTCCATTGTCAACAATAATATCACAACACTTACCTTCACATTTGCACCTTGTGCGGAATAAACTCTTCCTCTAATTGGGTTCTTTCTCTTCATTCAGCAAGGTTCTTCTAACAACTAGGGTTTCTCCCCTTTCAGCATCTTCATATTGCTCAGAATGTGCATCTTCATCTACATGTGCAACTCATGCATTGCCTTCAGGTCTTCTATTTGTCCTTCCTTGATGTTGCAGACACTCGTATGCTCGATGCCCTTCTTCCCCACATTGGAAACAGGTTCCTCTAAAACCTCCTCTTCCGGGTCCTTGCCTAGGTCTACCTCTTCCTCTTCCTCTTTGCTCACCATTGTTCTGGTCACGAGGGCGGTAGGTGTTATCCCCTCTTTGATTTCGACTGGTACCAGCTTCTTCACTTTTCTTTTGATCTTCATTACGGCCTCCATAGGGCCTTCCACTAGTCCTTTTGCCTTGACCTTTTCCCCTTTGCTTGCTGTCAAATCTTTTGTTCAACTTCTCTTCCACCTTCAAGGAAAACTGGTATGCATCTTCTATGGTGGTCATTCTGACTAGGCTCAGCTCCTCTTGAATACTCGACCTCAACCCATTAATGTAATGGGCTACCTTCGCCTTATTGGGCTCTGCATGACCGGTTCTGATAGTAATTTTATAAAATTCTTCTGTATACTCTTTAACAGACTTGTTACCTTGCTTTAGTCCTTGCAGCTTCTTCAACAACTCCATCTCATAGTCCATAGGAATGAACTGCTTCTTCAGTTTCTCTACCATCCGATCCCATCTGGTGATCTTTCCTTTTCCTCTTCTATTCCTTTCTAATTGGACCTCCTTCCACCAAATATTGGCATGGCCCTTCAATTTTGTTTTTGCAAACTTGACCCGATCTGGGTCTTCTACTTCTTCATACTCGAAGTATTCCTCCATGTCATTGATCCAATCAATAAGCTGTTCTGGATTCAAATCTCTAGAATATGTAGAAACTTCAATCTTGGGCCTCTTTCCAATCTTTGAAATGGCCCTCAACAACCTAACTTCTGCAGGATTTCCTGCAGCTTCTTGTTCTTCCTCGGATAACTCTTCTTCAGCTTCATCTTCACTTTCCTCTCTCCTTCTCGGCTCAAACCCTCTTCGCAGCCCCTCTTGCAATGCATCGATTTGTCTTTGCAAGGCTCTAAAACCCTCTTCTGTCAAAACATTCCTCCCACCATGGTTTCTTCATGGAGGCATCTTGATTTCTGTAGCAAACCCACAACCTCAGGTCCTGGTGCAAACTGCCTCACAGTCGGTAATCTGTCTACACACTCAGGAACCCTTACTTTGATACCACTTGATGAAGGGGGTAAATCATAAAAAACACAATAATAGAAATTGAACACAGAGAATAGAACTTTCTTTTATGGATCTGGGCAACTCATTACATTACAGAAGCTTAATTACAACCAGAGGAATCAGTCCTCTATAGGCTGCAACACACTACAGCTACCATCACCAGGCTTTGGAATCTTCCGCCTTCTGTAACCCCCAAATTGGTGAGGGTTTCTATTTTCCCGCCTATTCTTGACTCTACACTTGCCCCCCTAACCCTCCTACTGCCCAGGGTTCCTAAAAATGGTTATTAATAGCCTTTTTTGCGGCCAACAACCTAATTTCGAATTTTGCATCTCCCTCCAAAAATAGGTCAACTTTCGGGAGCCATAACTTTTGATTCGGGACTCCGATTGACGAACCGTTTTATGCGTCAGAAAGCTTGCAGAGTGCTCTACGTGCTAAAAATATGCTCTACCAATTTTGGCCATTTTTGGGCATGTATGGGGCCATTTAGTGCCTCAAACCTGAGTTTGGATAATTTTGAGGCATATTTTCAGGAAACGGAAACTTTAATATCTTTCAGCTCGCAAATGATCTTCGTGTGATTCCTTCACCAAAGGTCTTATATTTTTGTTATGTAACTTCTTGTAAATTTTGACTTCATTCCATGCCCAAATGCAAACTTTCTAAAAATAACAGTTTACTATTTTTAGCAGTTTGGGAAAACTGAAAGTTCTACATTATTATTCAGGTAATTATGGGACTAGAACCACAAATTTTGAGAAGAAATGGGTAGAACATCAACAATTTTGAAACACATTTTTTTTTGGGTGATGCAAGATTGCCCTTACACCACTAGATGCTCCTGCATCAGAAATGTGCCACCTTTGTGAATTTATCAACCACAACTAAAATGGCATTGTGTCTATTCCTAGACATAGGAAGGCCTTGAACAAAATCCATACTTATAACTTGCCATTTCCACTCTGGTACATCATGTGTGTACAACAATCCTACTGGGTGTTGATGTTCTTCTTTAACCTTCTGGCATTCTAAACAACTTACTACAAATCTCGCAGCATCATTCTTCATTCCTTTCCAAAAATAAAGAGGTTTAACATCCGCTATAAGTTTGGTCACTCTTGGATGTCTGGAGTATGGTGCGGTATGAACTTCTTTCCATACTAGATTCCTTAATTTAGCTGAATTAGGAACATACATTCTACCTCTAAACCTCAATAGTCCATCTGACTCAAACAAAAACCCGTCATACCTTGGGTCTCTAGGATTAACCTCCAGATCCTACTTAACCTGCTCATAATATTCATCACCAAACAAATTTTATAGCACTAAATCTTTGAAATTTCCACAAATAGTGACAATTGAAGATATATGTCTTCTACGACTGAAAGCATCACCTACTTTGTTCTCTTTTCCTTTGATGTAGTTTATCTCAAAGTCATAGTTAGATATCAATTCTAACCATCTCCTTTGTTGAGCATTCAAATGTGGTTGAGAGAAAATATACCTAAGACTTTGATGGTCTGACTTAAGTACAGAGGTTTTCCCTAACAAATAGTGCCTCCACATTTGCAAAGCATGAGTAACTGCTGCCAATTCAAGATCATGTGGTGCATAATTTTTCTCATAGGATTTCAATTTTCTAGACTCATATGCTATCACTCTCCCATCTTGCATGAGCACTCCTCCTAATCCTTCTCCCGATGCATCTGTAATTACCTCAAACTGTCCTTCGGGGTCAAGAAGCTTCAAAATTGGAGCTGAAGTTAACTTTTCATTTAAAAGATCAAAAGCCTCCTGACATTTGTCTGTCCATTCAAATTGCTTTCCTTTCCTTTGTAGGGAAGTGATTGGACTAGCAATGCTGGAGAAAAATTTAAAACAAACTTTCTATAATAACTAGCTAGGCCCATGAAACTATGCACTTCATGCACATTTGTGGGTACCGACCAATCCAGAATAGCTATAATTTTTGCACTATCAACAAATATTCCATTTGCAGATATAATATGTCCTAGATATTGAATCTCCTTTTGGAAGAATGAACACTTTGATAGTTTTTCGTATAACTTATGTTCTCTTAACCGTTGCAGAACCAATTGTAAATGTCGATGATGTTCTTCTTCATTCTTAGAGTAAATAAATATATCATCCAGAAAGACTAGAACAAACTTGTTTAAACAATCTCTGAATACACTGTTCATGAGGTTCATGAATGTGGCAGGGGCATTCATCAGACCAAATGGCAACACTATGAACTGATAGTGCCCATATCTAGTTCTAAAAGATGTCTTATGGATATCCTTATCTTTCAACCTTAATTGATGATATCTTGATCGCAAATCGATCTTTGAAAATACTGCAGCTCCATGCATTTGATCAAAGAGTTCATCAATACGTGGCAAAGGATATTTGTTCTTTACCATTGCTTTATTAAGCATACGATAATCTATACATAAACAAAGAGTTCCATCATTCTACTTGACAAAGATAACTGGAGCACCCCATGGTGAAACATTGGGTCTAATCAAACCTTTTGCTAACAATTCTTGTAATTGAGCTTTCAATTCCATTAACTCTGTAGTTGTCATACAATAGGGTGCTTTTGATGTAGGCTCAGATCCTGGTTTAATATCAATTGCAAAATCAAAAATCCTCTTGGGAGGCAGTCCTGGAAGTACTTCTGGAAAAACATCCTAAAAATCTTGAAGAAAGGGGTACTTTTCTTCAAAAGATGAACTAGGGCTTTCTAACCCTTCCTCCACTTGTTCCATTTTCACTACAAACAACTAACAACTTTTTTGTCTAACCCATTTCAATTGCTTAGCAGAGATAGGTATAATCTTAACTTCTCTTTGAATTCCTTGGATTTGGGTCTAATTTCCCAAATCATCTAAGCATTCAACCGTTTTTGAAAAATAGTCAGCCTTAGCTCTATGATTCCATAACCAACTCATTCCTAGGATTACATCATAGGAACCTAAGGGGGCTACATACAGATTTAATTCCATTGAGAAACTAGGGAGATCAATCTTGGCCTAAAACAAACATTGCTCTACCTGAGCCTTAGATTGGTTAGCATATTCTACTGACCGAGGTTTAGACATGAACCCAACTTTTCTAGGAAACTTATTCAAAATTCTAGGAGAAACAAAGTTTTCAGTTGCTCATGTATCAATCAAAATAGATATAGGGACTCCAAACAAAGTACCTATCATTTCAATGGGTGTGATTTGATACTCTGCTTGACAATTGTCGAGAGCTACGTGAATCCTTTGCTAGAAAGCTTCTTGTTGAGTAGGTAGTGCAGTACCTCTTTGTTGACCATTTTGATTCTTGTCTGGGCAATGATTAGCATAATGGTCACCTCCACAAGTAAAGCATCCTCCAATGGGTCCTCTCTTATTTGAAGTCTTTCCATTGTTATCCTCATTCCTTTTGTTCTCATAGCTCTTATCATTTCTTCTCTTGAATGGTTGGTTAGTAGGAGTTCCATTAAATCTCTTACGGTTTCTATCACAATAAGCTGAGATGGATTTCAACTTTTGTTCTTGCTTGATTGCCTTCTCGTACACTTGATCCATTGTTGTGGGACCATGTACGTCCACCTCTCCACCAATTTGAGCATTTAAACCCATGATGAATTTTTTGATTCTGAATCTCTCATCTTTTTGATACTGAGGAACATATTTCAGAAGTCAGGTGAATTTTTCTCCATATTCCACCATTGTCATGTCTCCTTGTCAGAGATTCTAAAAATCAGTCAATTTCTGATCAAAGTAAAGTTGTGGTAGCCATCTTTTGCGAAAGAGCTCCATGAACTCATCCCAAGTTACCCTTAAAGATCTTAAGTTCAATTCCATCTTCTTATTCATCCACCATGTGGATGCTTCTCCTCCCAGTTGGAATGATCCCCAAAATGCCTTGGTTACTTCCGAGTAATTCCTTATCTCAAAATATTTTTCCATTTTTGTCAACCAAGCTTCCGCTACATCTCCATTCACCTTTCCATCAAATTTTGGTGGAGTGACCTTCTTCATATCCTTAGAGAGTTCTAAGGTCAGCCTATCCCTTGCCTCTTTATAAGGTTCCATACTCTTACTTTGCTCTTCATGATTCTCTCCACTTTCTCCATGAGAGTTTTTGCCTCCTCCCTCATAATTCCCTTTATCATCCACCTTCTTTTCCAAATAACCGAGTCTTTTCTTAGTTTCCTCAAGCATGGTTATGATCTGGTCCAATTTATTATTTAGCAGGTGGTTTTCCTCTTGACTTCCTCCTTGGTTAGTTCTTTTCCGAACCATATTTATCATTTTTCTCACACCTGAGAATATTGAGTTGTCTATTAGTTCATGATTATAATGCACCCCATTAAATCAAAACATAATAAACTCAAATCAAACAATAGTTTGGTTAAAAAACAACTTGTCTTTATTTATTTCATTTCAAGAGTAAAGAACATTCTTTATTTATACAAGAAATGACTTCAAAAGTCATGTTCAAGAGGAGTATATCCTTCAGATTCCTTTTCAGATAGATAATCTCGAGGTATATAACCTTCTGACTTACTATCGGACCTAACTTCTATGATCTCAACAAATGGGGGTATGCGGGGATCTCGCCTAACGATAGTTGTATCCTCATCTGACACATATGTTATGATTTTAGTAGTGATCTTAACTCTTTCAATGTTTTCCTTTCTCACTCTCTTGATTCAAGTTAAGGCATTCGCAAGGGTTTCAATATCACTTAACCATATGTCACTCTCATCATTAGTTCCCTCGAAAGTTTTAATAATGGCTTCACGTTCTCTTTTTTCTTGAAGGAAATGTTTACTCCCATTAACAGACTTTCTCATTGTCTTCTTAAGACGTACCTTCCTGGCACAAAAATTTTTAAACATTAGCTAACTGCATAATGTTGACTACTGTGCACTTAAAATTGTGACTTCAGTTGCCTGGAGGCTGTCGGGTTGGATCTCAGCACGCACACAGACCCTTTCCCTCCTTGCCACGGGGCAATTCGCCATGTCAGTCTTGCTCACGTGGATATAGCCAGTTGAGAGGAGGTGAGACACGGTGGGGGTCTAGCTCGTTGGTGAGCTAGACTTCGCGAAGGGGGGCCGGCAAGTTCTGTGGCCTTTGTTGTTGTGCATTTTGTTGTATGTTTCGTTCAATTATTGTGGTGGTTGAGATAACCCTATGACCTGCAGGGTGACTAGTCTCTCTTCTTGTATTTGGATTCCTTGAATTCCACCTTTGTGTGGGCAAATGGTTGTTCTCATTGATGGTTTCTCTTGTTTCTATGTCTCTGAGAAAGGCTTTATGTAATCATAATTGCCTAATTTCCTCAATCAACAAGAGAACAAATGGATCCTCTTGTGGTGGAATATGTGTCTGTTGCTGTGGTCGCAGATGGATGTCCTCAATCTCGTCTCAGACAGCTCACACCCACTCCCCCCTCACTCCTAAACACATGCGTGAATTAGGATAGAGGAAGTCATGTGATTGCTAACTCTAACTAGATCTAGGGTTTGACCTAGAGTTTGTCAACCTAGGTTTTGACTTTATTGGTACCTTGTGATGAAATCAAGGGTTTGTTTAAGGTCTCTTGAACTGTGTTTACCTCGTGCAAACTAAATGACATGCAATGCGTCTTTTTGGTATTTTTTAGAGTATTTTTGGAAAGGAAAATGCTTCTAATCTATGAAAGAAATATGTATGCAATCCTATATGTCTTTTCAAATGCAATGTGTAATCTATGTTTTGTGGGTTTTTGGTGTTTTCAATGCAATTTAGTATAATAAAAAGGAAAGATGCTTTTTCTAAAAAAGTAGATCTAAGAATGCAAAAATGACTAATCTAGCATGCAGGATCTAATCTATCAAGGAAAAAGCAAGTATGTTACTATTCCCAAGAGAAAGATGATTGTCTAATTACTATGAAAGAAATAAAAGAACCTGAGTAGATGAAGATTTGAGGACTCCACTATCCCTCAGTGATCCTTGTGTAGGTAACCTCAAATTGTTTTGTGACAACAACTATTCCTCTCGACGACAAAATGACCCAAAAAAGCAAAAAGAATCTTTTGTGAGCTCAATGTGAGCTTTGAATTGAGCACAATGGCTGAAAATTAAGTAGTGTGATGTTGCTTGATTGAAACAAAGAAAATAAAAGGCACTTACGTCCTCTATTGAGCATATGGATGCTAGGTTGGAGAGCAAACTTGGCAAGAGCTGGTGCACAATGAATTTGCCTCCCTTTGTGCTTGAGGGAGGGGGGTATTTATAGGTTTGAAGAAGGAATTGGATTGAAGAGTTAACTCATTTGATTGATGAGTTAACAAGAATAGATTGGGGAGTTAACAAGGTTGATTACCCAATGAACTCAGCAAGAAGGAGAGTGATGAAGCAATGATAGCTTATCATTGAAGAAGAAAAGGAGTTAGGAGAAATGCATGAGATTGATTGGAGAGTTAATTTGAGATCAAATAGGGCTAATTATGCATGTGTGGGTGCATGAAATAGTTAACTCTATATCAAGGATCAAAAATCACACAAACAGAAAGAAAAATGAGTGAAAACAGAGCAAAAACGATAGAGAAACTTCAGTTTTTCTACGGGATAAAAGATGACAGGGTCTCCCAGGGAGATCATGGGTCACCCGGGGTGATTCGGGGTGAAACAGGGTAGAATGCAGAAATCAGGGTGGCAGAAGGAAAAAGGGAGGAAAAAGATGATTTGTGCATCAATAAACAGGTCAATCATGAGGAAGAATACAAATCTCCACTTGTATCTGTAGGATCTCCCGGGGGATATGGAAACAATAGGGGGAGATTTGGATAGGAAGGTCAAAACTAAAAACGGAAAGCAGGAGAGGGATCGAGGGATCTCTAGAAGGCTTCTATGAGGTGCACTAGACGAAATACAAAGGAGAGGTGAAAACTCACCAACAAGACACTCACAAGGCCTAGGATTAAGGTCAAAAGCCAAAAAATGCAAGTCAAAAAGTGTCGCAACAAGCGTCGAAAATGGGGAAGAAGGAGAAGAAGGAGAATTGACAAAGCAGAAACGGCACAAAACAAGAAGAGAGGACACGTCATCAAGAGGCCTGCTACCCAAAGGATTTATTTTCATGCTTACATGTACGTGACAAGGATCTGACTCATCATAGGGGTCCTCGTGGAGGCAGTGCGTGATTTTTGTGCTTACATATTTTCCCCCTTTGGGGATGATAGTCTACATGAAAGGTGGACATCGTTCCTAAACTAGGCCTTACCTGTTGTCAATTTTCTACAATTTGTACCTGCAATAACTAGTTTTAGTTTGACATCTAAATATATCAAAACAAATAATGAAAACTGAAATGACAAACTTATCATGGATCGTTTGAGTTTGACTAGTCACTTGCTTTTGTTGGTTTGAACTTGTAGGCATGAGAGCACCCAAAACGATGCACGAAACAAATGCATAAAAGCAAAAAAAACTAGACTAAATGCATAAAATGAAACTAAGCTAAGGGCAAACAAAGAGCCAAATTGTGAGATCGAAGAGAAATAGCAACAGAATCGTTCGTGTGAGCAGTCGATAGAGAAGTATCGTCGAGGGGATCGTAGAGATGGCCACCTTTTCCTTAGCCGCGGAGAACCACGTAAGTAATCAGTGAAAAACTCTCCTCTAAACCCTAGGTTGAATTTTGAAAAAATCTCTTTAAATCATCTATTTTTTGTGATTTTTCTTGTTGCATTGTGTTTGTCTCATCGTTTAGAGCAGGATTGGTCTTTTGTTTTCTGAAATCGGCCGAGAAATGGAGTTTTTGGACTACTTTTTGCTTAAGGGGGGTGCTCATAGGATCTCCCCTTCTGGCAAGCAGGGTCGCCCAGGGGGATCCTAACTGACACCTGGGTCACCTGGGGGGCGACCCTGTAGGACTAATTTTTGGTTGCAATTGATGTTGTTTAACTCTTGTTTCACTCTGAACTGACATGAACTTGGTCGCTTAATCTGTCTATTTATTACAATTTTTTATGGTTTATACGTTTTTTTGTATTTTTACGAGTTTACGAGATCTAATCTAAACTTCTCTTTTGATTTTGTAGGAAACGTGCATTCGATGGAATGCTGGCCAAGAGAAAGGGTGGCTTTCAGGGATGTTTGCTTCCCTTAGTATAGAGGATCATGCCATACTGAAGAGGACATGCCTTGCCAGAGTTTGTCATGTTCCTGTGATCCATCCTGTATCTCAGATATGCTATGATATTCTGACTTACGAGGATCCAGATAGGAACACATTCAGGTTCTCACAGATTTTAGGAGAGTGGACTATCACTCTATATGATGTATATCACATTCTTGGGGTCCCTGTGGGGGGACAAATTATATTTCTTCCTACCAGTGAGTCTTCTGAGAACGAGGCTTCTTGGGATGCTTTCATGGGGGTTAATCATCCCGGAGACCAGACAGGAGTTCTAGTTTCTTCAGTACCTCAACTTTGTATCCCACTTCTGAGGAGGTTTCTGATTGGTTTGATTGCTTCAAGGTCATTGGGAGACAAGGCCTCGACTCGTTTGAGATGGTGTTGGGCACCCATCATTCGTGGTCTAGAGGAGGGCACAATTTACGCATGGGGACTTGACATCCTGGCTATGGTCTACAAAGATTCTTAGCAGATCTCTTGGCGAGGGGCTCTACCTTTCAGCCACTCTTCTTTGATTAGAACATGGATCTTTGAGCACATGAGGCCTTAGCAAAAGCTTATTCCTCTTCCAGACAGGTGACTACCGAGAGCGGCGAGGTGGGCACATATTGGTCATTATGATGCTACTCTTCCCACTGTTGCTACACTCATAGATGATGATGTGATTTTTGATCCTTACCGTGACATGGAGGGGGCTTGGCCCTGAGATGGTGAGGTGAGAGCATACTACTGTGAGGTTCTAGAGATCACAGATCGTAATGGTCAGGTTGAGGCTCATCGAGTAGATCGAGTCTTACAGTAGTTCGGCGAGGATGTCCCGGAGGACTTGCCCCCAGTGTCCACTTGCTATAGGACCGTTCAGGAGATGGGGGAGATTGGACAGAGGAACATTGTCTGGACACACTTGACTCCATGTGTTTTCATTACTAGAGCTTCTAGAGGAGGAAAAAGGGGAGGGAGAGGGACTCCTTCCTGATCTGTGACTGTGGTTGTTGATTCAAAGTCCACTGACGAGGACTATGTTCCTGATAGTGATGATTCGTCAGATGAGGCTTCTCTCGAGGATGAGGATTTTGAGGACATTGATGTCTCACATGAGCTTCCTAGCATTCTTGAGAGTCCTCCTGTTGTTCCTCGACCTCCTCACTCAGATGAAGTGATGCATCAGTTTGACCCTAACTGGCAGCCTGGAGATCCACATGAGTTCTACTCTATAAGCACTTTACTTTTGCTTTTGTTTTGTCTTCTCTTTCTTTTTGGCACTAACTTGATCCTGACTTTGATTTTGGCCTTTTAGGCAATGTCGAAGAGTGGAGGGACTTGGTTCGCGAGGTTAATGTTGGATTAACCTTCCCTTTTACTATGATGACCCGCGATCGTCTCTTGGATGATCTTGGTGTGCCCCCTACTACAGGGTGACACATAGACATTTTTGCTCTTGTATACCATGGGTGTGAGATGATCACAAGTATGAAGACCAGGTTAGCATGGTTCAGGGTGAGAACAAAGTACTTCGGGAGATGGCTCGCCTTAATGTTGGGCATTTTGGCACTTGAATGGCAGGGCCTTCGCGATCGCATGCCCACAACAGAGCACATCACTCTCATAGGTCCCATGGAGTGACAAGCGGTACTCATAGACGGAGGAGACGAAGCCCCAAGGGTTCTATTGAAGGGAACCAACTTTGACTTGTTTTTCTCAAACTCATGCCCCCTTGCATGAGGAGCCTCTACTTCTCTTGAGAGCATTTTGTCTTAGCTTTGTGATACCATTTGTATGTGAAAACTTGAGATATATCTATGAAAGCTTATCTTTTCTATGGTTTTTCCCTTTTCAAACTCTGTACTCATCTCTTGTGCATGTTTGGAAGTTTTGAGGAAGTTTTTGATTATGTTTTGACCTTTTCAACTCTTTTACCAAATGTAATTATGACAACGATGACATGTGTTGGTGCCCATTTTTGGCCTAGAAGTAAAGCTTGCAGGTGGAGGGTTTCTTTTTCAAACCCTTGGTTTCCCTCTTCATCGGCGTGAGTTTGTGTTGTGTCTTAGTGATCATGTTGATAGCACGGTGTCTTCTTCCATCGCTGAGACTTTGTGCTATCGGCGAATGAGATTGTGGTTCTACCGATGGTGTTGGTCTTGCCGACAGGGGTAAGTCATGTATTCATTGGCAGGAGTGGGAGCTATCGGGTGAGCGGTCAGATGTTGGGCCGACAGTGTAGTGTTTGGCCGATGAAGATTCATCGGTGTGTGTCTTACCGAAGAAAGTGGGGTTGACGTTTGGCATCGGTAAGACTATTGTGATCGGCCAATGTGTTTTGTGGTCCACCGATAGAAGGAAGTCACCCCGATGGGGAATGCCATCAGGATGACTTTGTGTTCAGTTTGGCCAACGGTGGAGTATGTAGGATTTGGTGATCGGCAAGACTTTTGAGATCGGGCTAGTAGTTGGAGGGTCCACCGATGGGTAATGTTTAGCCGATGAGGTTTCATCGGCGTGTGTTTGGCCGACGGAGGGATGAGGCCATAGTTCATCGGCATGAGTTGTTATATTAGCGAGGGAGTTTTGAGCTGGGCCGATGGTATATGTCACAGCGATGGGTTCTTGGCGAAGGGTTGTGTGTCGAGCGTGGCAAAACGCTTGACACCTATCATGTGTGCGACCATGTTTATAAACTACTGATGTTATCTCCTCACCACGCATGTGGGATTATTCCCCTATGTAGTTTGAAACTTTGAGTGAAGCACTTTTGGCAGGAACTTCTGTTTGAAATGTTGTGACAGTTTCCAAGTGGTTGCGGGTGGTTGAGGCCCTTAATGGCGACAGTGCAAAGGTATGGGCGACGGTACAAATAGTGAAGTTGCCTAATCGTGGATGAAGACTCTCAGATGGCGGCGCATGGCTCGAGGCCCCTCTTTGTCTGCTGCATTAATATCTTCTGAGCGCCATTCCTTCTGAGGGCTGTATCTGGTAGAATTTTTGTCAAAGCCATGTAATTAATTGCATATGGTACACTATCTGGCTGATATATGTAGATTGTGTTACCATTTTTTGAGGTTGTTGAAAGTTGAACATTTTGGCTCTGTGATACAATACAGCTGGTTTTTGCTACTCTGTCCACAAAAGACTTGTGAGTTTATGTATCTCCTGTGTATGCTTTGCGTAAATCCACTGATTTCATGGTTAATTCTATATGAGAAATGCTATGTTAGCATTTGTTTTGTTAATTCTGTCTCCATTATTGCATGTATCTTTCTTCTGAGTCTGAATATTCAAGGAATGTTTAAAACTCTAGAACATAGAATTCCTGTGTTGAATGTCTGATCTTTTAACTTCTGTTCAAAGGTAGATTAAACTGTTTTCAGATTAAACATTGGGAAGGGTATACTGCAGTAGGGATGCCATAAGTATAGATAGCTTAACACTTTATATTGGGAGATATCTGTAAGGTAGGTCTCATATGTATCCCCCTGAAATCTAGTTTTAGCCATTCATGCTGATCATTCACAGGTGTATGTCTACTGACTCCAAGCCCTGGATAGGCACCAATCTTGCTTTGTGTTTGTGTTACAACCATGTCCAACTTTGCATCCAAAACATAAAATCAAAATCAAACTCTAAAACAACCATTAGGACATTAGAATTAGTTTTAGGATCCAAGTCCTCTGTCTACAACTGAAAATAGGCCCAAAGCCAACCCCTTTGCTCTTATCTTGCAGTTTTGGTCTACTTACAGGAGGACTTATCTGCTTTCTGTTAGCATCCCAGCCTTTGTATGCATATCCCCATGGATGTTGAGTAGGGAATACCCCCCTAGGTTTTGCAGAGCCTGAAGAAGAAGAGGAGATAAAATATAGAGTCTATCTCCTATACTGTTGGCCCCTGGCCCAGAGATCCTGTTGATCATTGATGGCTACCTTGTAGGGAAATCTAGGAATAAGCATCCAGTCTGGGAAAAAACCAACAGAAATTGGCAACTCTACTGGGGAGAAAATTGATGAAAAAGTGTTATATCTTGTGACCCATCTGAGTCGCAACAGAAATTGGTGACTCTGCTGGGGAATCTTGTGAAAGAACCCTGATTTACAAAAGAAAACAGTTCCTAGTAATAGGTGGCGACTCTGAAGTAATCTCCCAACCGGTCAAAGTAAAATTTATATGCAGGGGAGAAGATCCCAACAAAATCCTTTATTTGAAGAGTTACCAGTAACAAGAAGAATGATGTACAGAAGAAAGGGAGCTGTCTCAGTCAGTCATGAGGGTTCCCCCAGAAAAAGTGATGATACGCAAGACAACCCTAGGCCATCAGGACAGCATGTGCCTTACTTTTCAAATGCAGAAGTTGATATTCAAAGTGCATATGATAGGCAACAGGGTGGTAGCGTGAGAATGAGGTCAGAAGTGTTCCAAGAACGCCCATTTCTAGACCCTAGTGACAGATTTGAAGAGGTAGAGTCTCTGAGGGACGATGAAGATGATGACCAGAATGGTATGAGACCATCTACCTCTATGCCTAAGGAAGAACAGTTAGCTAAAGAAATCAGAAATCTGAGAGCAGAACTAGAGTATCTGCAAGCCATGAAAATCAGAGATGATATGAGGCAGAAAATACAATCTTTAAGGACTGCCCAAAATAATTCAATTCCTACCCTTCAGAATGCAAATGTGCAGAGACATCAGCAAAGAAATGAAGTGTAGCATCAGCATAATGATGAGAGACAAAATGTGAATGATGCTAGGATACCACTGAACAATGTAAGAAACCAGAATGCGAACAGAAATATTAATGCTAATCAATTTGACAGACAGCCCATGCAGTTAGATAGATTCAAACAGTTGGTGTTTGATGGTATTCCTGGGTATCCTAATCCCATTGATAAGCATCTGAGGCTGCAAGTGCCTAAATTTTTAGGAAACAACACAGTGTCAGGAGAAGATCATCTAAAAGCTTTTCAAAATGTCATGGATAACTTTGAGGTTGAACATGAGGATGTTTTCATGAAGTCATTCATGCAATCTTTAGTAGATGAGGCAAGAGAATGGTACAAAAATCTGCCTGACAGGAGTATTTCATCATGGGATGATTTTAAAAGGATGTTCAAGGAGCAATATGGTGACAAAACTGACCCTAGCTTTTTTGTAAATGAGTTTACCAGTATCACTAAAGGGTCAAATGAGCAGGTTGCAGATTTTAATGCAAGATTTACTAAGGTGTTAAACAAATTGCCAGATCACATGAGGCCAAATGAACCTATGTGCATAATATTGTATATTAATGCCTTTGATGCAAAAACTACATATGGATTAAGAGATAAAAGTCCTGCTACTATCAGGGATGCTTTCAGAATTGCAGTAAACATTGAGAACAACAGGAAAGCATCAGGCAAGACTAACATAAGGGATGATGTGAAAATTCTGCAGAATCCAAACAAGCCTCAGAACACTCAAGGTAATACGTCTACCCCTGAAGATAAGATAGACAAATTGGCAAATGTTGTTAAGGACCTAAGTTATAGACTAGCCAGAAGTGAAAAAGGGATAGGTTCTGATAGGCAAGTCTACCAAAGGTAGGAAAGGAGACCATCATTGCAGGATATGCCTTATAATACCAATTGGCAAAATGGTAAGCCTATATTCCCACATAACAACACAAATCAGAGGACTCAATATGTCAAAGAAACTCTTGATCCTCTAAAGAAAGCTATAAATATTGTTGATGATACTCCATGGTGTATAATTTGCCAGATGCCACATTCACAGTCACAGTGTATGATTGCTCAGTCCTTGTGTGATAATGCTACATCTTGTAATGAATGCAATGAGCCACATTATGTGCAAAATGATGATGTTAATATGATGTCCACAAGCAATGGATACCCCATTTATAGTGCTGATGAGAGTACAGATGATGGAATTCAGGCCTATCAACAGGACTCTTATGATGAAGGTAATGAAGAAAGCTATGTGTATGCTCAGAGCTCACACAATTTTCTGAGTAACTTACAACGACCTTCTGATGAGGAAATTAGGGCCTTCACAGCTGCAGCAGTTGCTCAAGTCAAAAGCAACTACAATCTCAGAGATAAAAATCAAGTAGGCAGCCCACATCAACCAGAAGGTATTTCTGCAGGTCAGCCGCTGCATGGTCATAAGGGAATTGAATCACAAAAGAGGCAGTGGGTTAATAATAAATAGAATTTTAGACATAAAACAGGTCATGAATCTCAAGGACCAGACAATAGAATCCCCCAAGCTGAAGATCAAAGCAAAGATTTCCAAGACAAGAATGATGATCAAGGAACTACGAAAGTAAAAGCTAAATCAGTTCAAGATAAAAACAAGATTGTGGAACAAGCTACAACTGTTATACAAAATTATGCTCCATTTGATATAGCTTAGGTCCTCTCCTAGGTAAAAGTCTCTGTTCCGCTTATGGAACTGATGAAAGTGGAAGAAATTAAGAATAGGACAATATCCCTAATTTCAGGGGTACCTTTTCAAGCTAAACAAAATGCTCAGATCCAAGGTGACAAACATGTCATGTGTAATGAAGAAGATGAGGCTCCTGAGGTTTATTTAGGAGTGACTATGACAAAGTGTCCTTCACAAGTGGAACCATTTTATGTTTCCCTGGTTATAAATGGAAAAATAATCAGAAATTGTATGATTGATTCTGGGGCATCTACAAATGTCATGCCTTTGGCCATCATGCAACAAGTTGGATTGAAAATTGACAAGGCATGTGGAAAATGCTATGCTATGGATGCCAGAGAGGTACTAGTTATTGGAATCATGAAGGATGTAGATTTCAAACTGGCAGCATTTCCTGAGAAAAGATATAAAATGAATATAACAGTGGTTGACATCAAGCCACAGTATGGTATGTTGTTGTCAAGAAGATGGGCAGCACTAATTGGTGGAAGTATGCAGCTGGACCTGTCATATGCCATGATTCCAATGAATGGTAGGGATGTTAAGCTAATCAGAGAACAAAGATCATCAGAGACAGTGGAAGACCAAGAAGCTGAGGAACAGATATGCTTTGTAAACACTGACTGTGATAATTTCAAGGTTGTCTCAGATGATAAAGAAGATAAAGAGAAAAATGTCTGCATTAAAGAGCTGGACCAGCAGGGTTTGTGGACCATGTATTTTGATGGAGCTTGTGCAAAAGAAGGCTCTGGAGCTGGAGTTGTTTTCTTGTCTCCAAATGGTAAGCTCCTCAAATTCTCTTTCTCGTTGAGGTTTGTTTGCACAAACAACATTGCAGAATATGAGGCTTTGCTCTTAGGCCTAAATATAGCCCTCAAACATGGAATCAAAATGCTAAGAGTATTTGGGGATTCTGAGCTGATTGTATCCCAAATTAGAGATAGGTATGCTTCAAAAAACAAAAGATTGAAACAATACAAGCATGCTGTTTGGGATACCATTGAACTATTTGATGCATTTTCAATAGGCTGGGTAGAGAGATCCAAGAATGTTATGGCTGATTTCTTAGCTAATGTTGCAATAAGGCCAGATAACATCACTCTGTCAGATGTTATAAATGTAGAAGTTAAAATCAGGCCTGCAGTACCAGAGAACGTATGCAGTTGGCAAGTGTTTAACGATGATAAGGACTTGTTAAAATTTTTGCACTGCATAGATGAATTTGAGAATCAAGAAATTGATTTCCAGGCTTTTGTAGAAACCATAGATGGAAAAGAAACTCTTGTGAGGAAAGAGATAATTCAGTTGAAGACTAATAAAATCCCTAGAGGGTTAGTAGCTTTGGAAAGAGCTTTTGACAGTAGAGACAAATTGGTCACAAGGACATCTCCCACAAATAAGGAAGATTTAGAAGAGATAAATTTGGGAACATCTCAGGCCCCTAAGAAGATATATATTGGTAAACAGCTCAAACCACACATCAGGAGTATGCTGATTGCATTATTGAAAAGGTACAAACATGTTTTTTCTTGGTCATATGAGGACCTAAAAGCCTATAAGGAAGATCTATTCCAGCATGAGATCCCATTGAAGCCTGGAGCTAAGCCATTTAGACAAAGGCAAAGACCTATCAATCCTACCTTAGCTCCAAGGATGCAGGAAGAACTTAAAAAGCTTAGGGAGGCTGGAATAATTGTGCCAATCAGACATTCAACTTGGGTGTCTAATCTTGTCCCAGTCAGAAAAAAGAATGGTGATATTAGGCTTTGTGTTGATTTCAGGAACTTGAATGTATCCTCTTTAAAGGATAACTATCCACTACCTAATATGGAAGCTATGTTGCAGAGAGTGACTGGTTGTGAACTCTTGTCCATGATGGATGGATTTTCAGGTTATAATCAGGTAAAGGTAAAGGAATCAGAACAATATAAGACTGCCTTCACCACTCCATGGGGAACTTATGTGTATGTTAGAATGCCATTTGGACTAACAAATGCAGGTGCTACATTTCAAAGAGCAATGGATGTTGCTTTTGCAGGGTTGATTGATTCAATCCTGGCTGTATATCAAGATGATTTAACTGCATATTCAAAGAAGGAAGAGCATCGTTGTATGCACTTGGAGTAGATTTTCATTAGAGCACTAGAGTATGGCATTTCTCTCAACCCAAAGAAGTGTGCTTTTGGGGTAGTTGACGGAAAGCTTCTGGGGCACATTGTTTCCAAGGATGGAGTTAGAATAGATCCAGAGAGAGTGGCTGCTATTGATAGAATTCAAATGCCAAAAACTGTAAAAGGAGTTCAGTCCTTCTTTGGACAGATAAATTTTGTTAGGAGATTTGTTCCCAACTTTGCAGAAACCACAAGGAACATTTCCAAGATGATGAAGAAGGATACAACTGTTCACTGGGAAAGTGAAGCAATTGAATCATTTCAGAGTATCAAAGAGGCAATCAAGATGGCCCCTGTTCTTAAATCTCTTGATTTTTCTAGGCCATTCCAATTGTTTTCATTTGCTTCCTTTCACACTGTTGCTGCATGTTTGCTACAGAAAAATGAAGATGGTTTTGAACAACCCATTGCTTTCTTCAGTATGTCCTTGCAGGCTTCTGAGTTGAAATATGATATTATGGAAAAACAAGCATATGCACTAGTCCGAGCCATCAAAAGTTTCAGACCATACCTGGTAGGATCACATGTAATTGCATATGTGCCCCATGCAGCAGTCAAAGACATATTCACTCAACAGGAGGTGATTGGAAGAAGGTGTAGATGGATAAACAAACTGCAGGAGTTCAACATAGAAATACAAATTACCAAGTTGGTAAGAGGACAAGGATTAGCCAAGATGATGGCACAGTCAAACTTGGAAGCATGCCAAGTTAATGCAGTCCAAAATGAGAATGTAAATGTATCAAGATCTGGATGGTACAAGGACATTATATACTACTTGCAAAATCTGAATTGTCCTTCCCATTTCAGTGACAGTCAAAAGAGGACTTTAAAGTTACATGCAATCAGGTATGTTATTGTTCAAGGTGAGCTATACTGGAAAAACCCTGATGGTGTGCTGTTGAGATGTGTGGATGAAGATGTGGCTAACAATGTTTTGAATGACATGCATAAAGGATTGTGTGGTGGGCATTATACTGCCCAAACAATAGCCCATAAGATTCTTAGAGCAGGATATTGGTGGCCCACTCTCTTTTCAGATGCACAAAGGTTAGTGAGGAAGTGTGACCCTTGCCAGAGATTCTCAGGAAAATTGAGATATGATGGTGCTTTACCCCTCAGAACTGTAACTGTGGATGCTCCATTTCAGCAATGGGGAATTGACTTCATAGGGGAAATTGCAGACAAGTCAAGTGGGGGACACAGTTGGATTTTGGTGGCAACTGATTATTTTACCAAATGGATTGAGGCCATTCCAACTAAGAGAGCTACAAGTAAGGTGGTGACAGATTTTATACTGGAAAATGTTATCATCATGTTTGGAGTGCCACTCAAGATGGTCACTGATAATGCTATGTGCTTCAGATCAGGTGAATTTGTTGATTTTTGCAACAAGTATGGGATCAATCTATCATATGCATCACCATACCACCCACAAGGAAATGGTCAAGCAGAATCAAGCAATAAGAGCATCATGAAAATTATCAAAAGGATATTGGACAAGAACAAGAGAGCTTGGGACTCAAAATTAAAGTTGGCAATATGGGCTGACAGGGTGACAGTAAAAAAAGGCTATTGGGATGCCACCCTTTGAGCTGGTATATGGTGCATCAGCCAGATTGCCCATAAATAATCTCCTACCAGTTTACAGATTCATCCAGGATAATGATGAGGAGATTGGAGACTCCATGACAGAAAGAGTGAACCAGCTGGTTCCACTGGATGAAAGCAGAAGGAAAGCACACCAGATCAATCTCAAGAGACAACAAGATGTGAAATACCTGTTTGATAGGAGAGCTACAAAAAGAAAATTTCAGGTCAATGATCTGGTGCTTGTATGGAATGCAAAAGATCAGGACAAGGGTAAACATGGTAAATTCAAACCCTTATGGAGGGGCCCATATCAAATTTACAGTACTCATGGGGAGGACTCTTATTTCCTCCAGGCCCTAGATGGTGAAATTCTGGAATTGCCTGTGCATGGCCAATTCCTCAAGTTCTACTTTGCATGATGATTTATCTCTGTGCATATGTGTAAAATTATGTATATATTGTAGGTGCCTTGTACAGTTCGTGCCTTTTTTGGTTTTGTGCCTGGTCTGCCCAGAGATCTGGTTCTCGCTGCAGGTTTTCACCTGCACGTCCCCATTCAGAGCCAGTGTTGGTGCCCATTTTTGGCCTAGAAGTAGAGCTTGCAGGTGGAGGGTTTCTTTTTCAAACCCTTGGTTTCCCTCTTCATTGGCGTGAGTTTGTGTTGTGTCTTAACGATCATGTTGATAGCACGGTGTCTTCTTCCATCGCTGAGACTTTGTGCTATGGGCGAATGAGATTGTGCTTCTACCGATGGTGTTGGTCTTGCCGATAGGGGTAAGTCATGTATTCATTGGTAGGAGTGGGAGCTATCAGGTGAGCGGTCAGATGTTGGGCCGATAGTGTAGTGTTTGGCCGATGAAGATTCATCGGCGTGTGTCTTACCGAAGAAAGTGGGGTTGACATTTGGCATCGGTAAGACTATTGTGATCGGCCAATGTGTTTTGTGGTCCGCCGATAGAAGGAAGTCACCCCGATGGGGAATGCCATTGGGATGACTTTGTGTTCGGTTTGGCCAACGGTGGAGTATGTAGGATTTGGCGATCGGCGAGACTTTTGAGATTGGGCTAGCAGTTGGAGGGTCCGCCGATGGGTAATGTTTAGCTGATGAGGTTTCATCGGCGTGTGTTTGGCCGACGGAGGGATGAGGCCATAGTTCATCGGCATGAGTTGTTATATCAGCGAGGGAGTTTTGAGCTGGGCCAATGGTATATGTCACAGTGATGGGTTCTTGGCGAAGGGTTGTGTGTCGAGCGTGGCAAAACACTCGACACCTATCATGTGCGCAACCATGTTTATAAACTACTGATGTTATCTCCTCACCACGCATGTGGGATTATTCCCCTGTGTAGTTTGAAACTTTGAGCGAAGCACTTTTGGCGGGAACTTCTATTTGAAATGTTGCGATAGTTTCCAAGTGGTTGCAGGTGGTTGAGGCCCTTAATGGCGACAATGCAAAGGTATGGGCGACGGTACAAACAGTGAAGTTGCCTGATCGTGGATGAAGACTCTCAGATGGCGGCGCATGGCTCGAGGCCCCTCTTTGTCTGCTGCATTAATATCTTCTGAGCGCCATTCCTTCTGAGGGCTGTATCTGGCAGAATTTTTGTCAAAGCCATGTAATTAATTGCATATGGTACACTATCTGGCTGATATATGTAGATTGTGTTACCATTTTTTGAGGTTGTTGAAAGTTGAACATTTTGGCTTTGTGATACAATACAGCTAGTTTTGGCTGCTCTGTCCACAAAAGACTTGTGAGTTTATGTATCTCCTGTTGTATGCTTTGCGTAAATCCACTGATTTCATGGTTAATTCTATATGAGAAATGCTATGTTAGCATGTGTTTTGTTAATTCTATCTCCATTATTGCATGTATCTTTCTTCTGAGTCTGAATATTCAAGGAATGTTTAAAACTCTAGAACATAGAATTCCTGTGTTGAATGTCTGATCTTTTAACTTCTACTCAAAGGTAGATTAAACTATTTTCAGATTAACATTGGGAAGGGTATACTGCAGTAGGGATGCCATAAGTATAGATAGCTTAACACTTTATATTGGGAGATATCTGTAAGGTAGGTATCATATGTATCCCCCTGAAATCTAGTTTTAGCCATTCATGCTGATCATTCACAGGTGTATGTCTACTGACTCCAGGCCCTGGATAGGCACCAATCTTGCTTTGTGTTTTGTTACAACCATGTCCAGCTTTGCATCCAAAACATAAAATCAAAATCAAACTCTAAAACAACCATTAGGACATTAGAATTGGTTTTAGGATCCAAGTCCTCTGTCTACAACTGAAAATAGGCCCAAAGCCAGCCCCTTTGCTCTTATCTTGCAGTTTTGGTCTACTTATAGGAGGACTTATCCGCTTTCTGTCAGCATCCTGGCCTTTGTATGCATATCCCCATAGATGTTGAGTAGGGAATACCCCCCTAGGTTTTGCAGAGCCTGAAGAAGAAGAGGAGATAAAATATAGAGTCTATCTCCTATACTGTTGGCCCCTGGCCTAGAGATCCTGTTGATCATTGATGGCTACCTTGTAGGGAAATCTGGAAATAAGCATCCAGTCTGGGAAAAAACCAACAACATGTTTTTGTAATTTTGAAGGCACATATATGATATGCAGTTTACGATATGATAATGTAGGCACACAAGAAATGCAATAAACAAAACTACAACACTTTACAGAATGTCATGAGATATGACATTTGACTTTATTGCTTTGCAACTCTTTTTCTGATTTTGATATGAATGCAATATGGGACAAACAGAATGATTACTCTTAAACACCATTTTCAATTTAGGGGATTGTGGGTTGTCTTGATATAAGAAATCTATTCAGGGCTGTGAGATGGGATTTTAGAAAAACTCAAGTGGGGAGTGAAAATGAATCATGGAGTGCTTTTGATTTCTAGGCTTTGCTAAAGGCTAAACAATGATCCTTATCTAGATAAGATAATTTGTTAGGCTTTCAACTTAGACGATCATCAAGTTTTATAGGTGTTCGCTAGACTTAGATCAGAGATGGCAAGCAAGATAGACCTAGGGTAAAGGATAAAAATGGGAAAGAACAAGGGTCCCTAGATAGAAGATGATCCTAGAGACAACTAGACTCTTCAACCTTGCTTAGCCTAGTGCGTGTGTGTGCTTTGTACCTTACTTTCTCTTTTAGAATGTCACTCTTGAGGCTTCGAGCTTAGACTGATCTCCACCCAAGAGTACGAACATTCAACAATCTTCTCTCTTTCACTCTTTTTTTTTGTATCTCTCTCTTTTTTTCTTTTCACTTTTTTTTGTATTTTTCCTCACTTATCTTTTCTCATTTTTTTTTGGATTTTCTGACTTTTCTAGAAATGAATGCTTTTTTTGCTATGCAATGATTTGATCTCTTAATTCTCACTTTTCTACACTCTTATTTTGTTCACTCATTTTTTTATTCACTTGTATATTAGATTGCTTCCTTCAGAGTTTTGATCTTCTTGACATTTTTGGCCAAGAGAGATAAGGGGCTGATCGCCACCTAAAGCTTTCATAATCTGGTTGGATTTCTCTTCTACTAGGGAAGAATTGGGAAGGTCTACTTGCAGGCTTCCTTTGAACACTATAGGTTTGAATACTGACTTTTCTTAGACCTAACATCTTGAATCATTAAGACTAGGATCAGTGTAAAGCTAAGAGCTAGGATTTGATTTTAGATTAACTAGGAGTGAAGGGGGATTCTGGCAGATTTTGAAAGAAAAAGTGAGGGATCTCTAGGTCCTAAAAGGATGACATATATCTAGGCAACACCAGACTCCTTACTAAAGGGGAAATAGTACAAGAGCAAGTCACAAACAGTAATGCAAGATGAACAGAATGATGCAGAAATGCAAGAAACAAATTGTTTTTGACATTTTTGAGTTTTATAATTTTTTTTGTATTTTAATGTTTTCCACTTTTTTTTTGTTTTTTAGACATAGTATTTCTTGAGGTTAAAGGCATTGACTATTTTGCCAAATTCCTCTCCCTCCATTATGCACAAGAGATAAGTACCATTTCCAATATCTTCTTTAACCATGTATGGGCCTTTCCAGTCTTCCAAATAGCCTCTTTGTCATCTCCTTTTCTTGTTTTTCATGCTACCTCTTCTTAGGACAAGTTCTCCTATTCGGTATGGTTTATTGCTTGAGCTTATTGTTTCCAATTCAGTGGTTTCTCTGGGCATCGTGAGCCGTAATAGATCCTAAAAAACATGTTGGTGGGAGGGGGTCCAATATAGGACTCCTTTGCAATGGAGTAATTCCATCAACAGATCGAACTGTCCTTGCATATAGATATTTATTTTTGGCCTCTCTTGAATTCTTTGTAAGAATTGGAATAATTTGAGAGGAGTTTGTGGTTCTCTTTGTTCAACAGGGGGGACAAAGATTATAATCGTCCTCCCATTGGATTCTAGTCTCAAATCCATGGCATACCCAATATAACTCTTTTGTAGTTCAAAGATTGCAGGATCATCGATTCCTACTGTCACTCTCATCTTCCATTCTCTATGAAATATTCCTTCACTTTCTTTGTCTTCATCGGGTAATCTCTCCACCATTTATATTTGTACCTGAGGTGCTTCCCATTCATCGAGTTCATTTGATTGAATTGAGGCAGAAGTGGTTGTTTTCTCTTACGGGTTGGACACTACAAACATCCTAGGTAACATCCCTACAACATTGGTTGACTCATTGTCCTTGGAATATGCCTCTTCCATGGGTAATATTGGTTGATGTGAGTCTTCAGTTGGTTTGAGAAGCTCATATGATTCTGTTTCTTCAGGTGTGTCAGGGAGATTTAGCCTACTTAATGGTGATAATGGAGTATAACCCTCTGTCATGTCTTCCTCAGCATCTAAGAAAGCATGTGGATCTGCATCTTTTAGATCTAATGTTGCAGTTTGAAATACTAGCTCTTTAGTTATGTGAGGTTTTTCCCCTATGCATGGGAAGAGTTTATAGACTTCTTGGATGCCAATGGTGAGTATCTTTAGGGGGAATTGGAGTGGTCCATTCCTTTCGATCAATTCCATGATCTCGATTGTTTTGTCCTTAGGGACCACTTCTTTCTACTTTGGTGGTGGCCCATTCTCCAAAGTTTTGATGTCTACTGTATTTACGATCTTTTCTAGGGTTCCCATCCTTTTGATACATATTGATTACGGTGTTGGACTTGGGATGGTTAACTTGTTGGTAGGGAGTTCGTAGTCTATCAAAATTCCTATGCATTTGTTTGGGGTATTAGACTTTATCATATTGAAAGGCTCCAGATCTCCCTGCACAACATTCACTTTCCCTAGATGTAGAATCAAACTTCTTGAAAAAGCATGGATTGCACAACTTTCATCCTGTGTATCCATGTCCTTCCAAGAAATAAATTATAACTTGTGTCTTTGTCTATGACATAAAAAGTAGTCGGGATCGTCTTGGGACCCAAGGTCACTGGGAGAGTGATTTTTCCTATGGTGGCTGCCTTAAGATTATCATTTCCACTTAAAGTATCCCTTGAAGCGGTGATGTTGGTGTGTCCATAGCCCATTCTCTCCAAAAGGGAAAAAGGAACTATGTTCACTACAGTTCCATCATCGACCAATGTTCATTTGATACATGTGTCGTAGACCCAAACTTGAAGATATAGTGCGGTGTCTCCTTTTTTTGTTAATTCTACCTCGGAGGGCATCTGATGTAAATCAAAGAAGAACCCTGGATCTTTAAGTTCTGAGTTTGGTGGGGTAAGATTGTAGTCTACATGATTGATTTGTTCACTTGGCGGTGGCATGATCTGGTCAAGATATCTTAGGCCTATGGCTTTCAACAAAGCTGAGCAATATGAAGGGGAGTTTCTAAGCAAATCAATGAACGAGATGTGGGCATATGTTTTCTTTAGGTCCTCTATGAGTTCATAAGGTCCTATTGGAGTTGGTATTGGTTCAATTACCGAAACGGTACCTTCACATGCTTCGACCTGCTCATTGTCTTCCTCATGACTCTCTTTTTCTTCATCATGCATGATCTCAACCAACCCCATCAATTTAGTTTCTCCTTTTTGTCCTAGTTGAGGTGGGATTTCGGGGTTACTACTTTGAGTTGCTTTATCCATATTTGTTGTCTCAGTGTTCTTGTGTGTAGGGAACGGGTCCTGATAAATCCTCATTGTGATAGGTGAAAGTCAGGTGCAGCAGATCAGACATAGTCATGAAACCCTAACCCTACCATCATTAAGGAATCTAACCTAAATGAAATCAAAGAACAATGCAATTCAAGCATAATTTCACCTAGACCATGCGATTCCTCGTTTGAGAGAATGTGGACTGCTTCTTCAACAATGAACAATTGCAATGCTGAAAGCTGCCATGATTGATGATAAAAGCTGAAGTGAATGCTCAAATGCTCAAGATGATAATGTAGATGCTATATGATTGCTGTATACGATTACTGGATTGTTGGATTGCTGGATGTTTCATATGGAGTGAGTGGGTGTTTATATAGGACTTAGCCAAGATCAATCAACGGTGGAAATTCAGAGGTTATGTGAATGGCTAGGATTGAAAGTTACTAAATTTAGATTCCATTAATTGTGCATGTGAAGGATTGTAAATAAAAGTTGTTTTACAACACATGATTGACTGGACAAGTGTTGAAATGTGATAAATGATAAGGGCTTAATTCAAATAAAATATTTGAATTAGTTGGGATATGAGTTGGAAATTAATTAAATAAATAAAATTTATTCAATTAATAGGATAAATGAATAAAATGAGATAAGACATGATGTGGAATTAATTAAATAAATACAATTTATTTAATTAATTGGCTAAGTGAATGAAAATGGGATTTTAATTAAATAAATAAAATTTATTTAATTAATTGGCTAATGGATTAGTGGTTTAACAAGGTGTTGCTAGACATGGACAAATTTGAGTGTCTACATTTTGCCCCTCTTTGATACAATGTTCGATAGAACGTTGTGTCAAAGAAGATACGATATGCATTCGATAAACAAGTTATGCCCCAGTGTAACTGGCAGGTGATGCCCCCTCGAGAGGTAAGCCAGGCTAACTAGGAAGGACTGGGTTGGCTCGCGATAGAAGAAAAAGGCTAAAAAGAAGGCTGACACGAAGAAAATGGGAGTTGGATGGACGAAAATAGGCTGTGGTATGGGAGAATTAGGGTTTTGAGAAGGGCTATAAGTAGGGGCTTCAATGGTAAATAGGCTCATTTGTGCTCGTGTGCTTAGAAACTTAGAAAAATCCAGAGCTCCAGAGAGTGAGAGTGGCAGAGCTAGCAGGATGGTTATTCCACGCAGAGATCATCGTGCGGAGCGACTGAGGACACATGGATGACCAGAGGGAGCAGGCGCACCTGTATGTTTCAAACTTTTCCCCAAAAGCGTGTAATTAATAGCCTAAAAGCATAATTAATGCACACACGTCACCAAAAGCGACTAGGTTAGGACATAGCACATTTAGGTCGCTTAGGTAGGAATAGAGTCCGCTTGTAGTAATGTTGGTCGCTTATGAGCGCGGGTAGGTCGCATAGGGAAAAAGGGGTCGCATCCCGTCGGCGGGAAAGACGCAGGCGAAAAGCGTGGAAACTGCAAAAGGCATCGCTTATGGCTAGAAGGGCTTGCTTATAAGCAAACAGTGATCGCTACATGTAGTTTAGCTCGCTTATGGAGAGAAAGGGCTCGCATAGGGTAAATAGCGTGCATATAGGGCTAAAAGGATCACGCAGGGTAATGCAGCTCGCTTATAGGATAAAAATAGTCGCATGTAGAATAGAGCGCGCATGTGCAGGAATAGGAAGCGCTTATTGAGCTAAAGCTCACTTATGGTCAAACAGTAAGCGTGTGAGGTAAAATAGCTTGCATATGGTGAAAACAGGGGCGCATATGAAAAAGAGCTCGTTTTTGGGCAAAACAGTAGCACATAAGGTAAAGGCAGTCGCTAGTGAGCAGGAAATTAGCGCATGTGGTAAAGTGGGATGCTTATGGTAGGTGTAGTGTAAAATAGCAAATAGAGAAGCAGATTTGGATATGAATGGCTAATGGAATGAACTGACAAGCGTAAATGGATGATGCAGGATGTACTACCGCCATTGTTATCGCAAGAGCCCCATCCAAGAGATTTACGGTTGGTGAGACGGTTGGATGCAGAGGAGCTACTGGTGTTGGAGATCCTGGGCTTAGAGCATGTATCCCGATTAGAGCCCGTTCAGGCACATCGAGGGCTGATGACAGCGATGGTGGAGTGATGGATGAGCGAGCACAATTCATTCTTATTACCGACAGGAGAGGTGACCATTACCTTAGAGGATGTATTCCGGATATTGAGGATTCTGATAGATGGGGATTTCGTAGATTATGATCCGGAGATGGGCCCAGCGGCATTCAGGAGATTGTTTGGCACACCAGACATCGGAGTAGAGGGTTCAGAGATTCCGATGGGGAGGATGGAGGAGCTTTGTGACAGATTACAGCGGGTGGTAGTGGCTATCATTAGATGGCTAGTGGGTGATAGGAGAGCTAGAGGGTTTCCCGTAGGATGGGGGACAGTGATGGAGGGCATGTTCTCCTATGGCACGAGATATGCGTGGGCAGAGTGCGTGTTGGGACAGCTCTATCATTACCTGCATGATTGTGCGTACATGTTTGGAGCCAGTATGTCAGCAGGGGTGACAGTTTTGCATGTATGGGCATATGAGCACATTCCGGTGACGAGACCAGAGGGATGGGTGGCTAGAGCAGCAGGAGAGCCATTTGCACGGATGTATAGAGGAGCATTGACTTATCGACAGCGCCGAGGAGTGGTATATTGGCGGCGGAGATTGGATGAGGTAGACAGATTTGTATGGAGGCCCTGGCTAGGATGTGAGTAGTGGGAGGAGAAGGATGCGGAGCTTGTCTATGCTAGACAGGCGAGATACATTTTTGGACGCGGCGTGTACATTATAGAGCACTATTTGCCAGAGAGAGCCCTGAGATAGTTTGGAGAGGCACAGGCAGTACCAGTTGGTGATGCCATTTTTGGGAGGACGAGGCAGGAGGTATTTGATTGGGGTCCAGAGGTTGTGGTTGACACAGCTTTGGCAGAGAGAGATGGACTACAGCCAGTAGCATGGCAGTGGGGACAGGGTCCTGCAGATCCAGGCACATTGCCAGAGTATGATGCATACTGGGCGACAGCTAGATCGACGCGATTGACACGAGATGGGGAGATTGGAGAGATTGGGATGGAGAGGCCAGTTCAGAGGAGACGATGACGGGCTCCACCAGCACAGGCAGTAGTGCCAGCAGCACCAGGGATACAGATGCCAAGGCAGGTGCCAGGTCAGCCTGCTATATTAGCACAGCCTCAGGTGCAGATGGGAGCAGGAGATGATGTAGGGATTCAGCAGCTGCGGAGACGGATCAGAGAGGAGAGGAGATGGAGGCAGCGGGCACAGATGAGGTTGAGGAGGGTGGAGATGGACAGGCATCAGGCCGTGATTAGTCTGCGGCATGCTAGAGCACAGGCACAGACATATCAGGCTCAACTACAGTTGAGAGGACAGGGAGGAGATGGCCAGGATAATGGTGCGCTTGCTAGAGTGACAGGAGAGAGGGATACAGCCAGACAGCATGAGCAGATGATGAGGCTGGAGCGAGACACTGCGGTACAGTAGGAGCAGGCGATGAGAGCAGAGAGGGATGGTCTGCGAGCTGAGAGAGATAGCGCAGTACTGCAGTTGTAGGGGATGACTGGTGAGCGAGATAGAGCAGTGGCTGCCTTGGGGACTGATGGAGCTACCATGTACTTGGCCACACAGTTGACAACGGTACAGGCAGAGTTGCATAGAGTGCAGGGTGAGGCTGAGTATTACAGAGGCCTATATTATGGAGCGGTGCCGGCAGAGCAGAGACAGCCTAGCTTCAGGAGCAGGTCAGGGGCTTCGAGTTCACGGAGATCGGGTGGATCTAGATCAGTAGCCTCAGTGATGGGGCCACCTAGAGATGGAGGACCAGGTACAGGACCGAGTGGCGGTGGTGGTCAGGGCGAGGGAGCTGGCAGTAGTCACTAGGGCATACCTTGTTTATATTGTATTATGATGAGGCCTAGAGCCGTTGTTGTACATTCATTCTTTTTAGGGCTCAGCTTGTATTGTAGACACTTGTATTTTGACACACATGTATATATATATGGCAGTTTTGGCAAGCTGTATGATGTTGTAATGGTTTTGATGTTGATATTATGATGGTTATGTATGTTATGTGAATGGATTATATATGGATTATGGATGGATATTTATGCAAATGGGAATGGATAGAAAATGTAAATGGTAAAGCTATGGATAGATGTATGCATATAGGCAGATGGTAATGAAAGATATATATGATGGACTTATGTATGTCTAACACACTTGTTTTTGCAGGAGCGGGAACATGGACAAAGGAGGATGAAAATAATTGATCTTGGCTGAGTATGATGGAATGAATAGATAGAATGAATATGTAGGATGATGATGGGCAGCTTTCAAGTAATTGCTCAAAATGAAAAGAAATGCAGTCCTTAGGTTTGATATAGCATATGGATGTTATGCACCAGGGTATAAGAGACCAAGGTGTCGAGGTATCTAATGCGTAACTAGCGTGTTACAATCTTGTCTGATCGCATGAGGTCAAGATGTTGAGCCAACATACACAAGATATGAATAACAGCTAGTGTTGGACTTTGACGCTACAAGCAATGGTTTGAGCTTATCTCCACTACACATAATGATAGCTTGCTGGTTATATGTATGGAGTTAGTCTTAACATAGAATAGTCTCAAATGCATAAGAGACTGTTTAGCTTCTTAGATGCTAGAGATATTGATATGTAAGATGCTAATCCCAACACGTACAAGATACCAATACGCATAGGAAGAGAATAAGATCATCCCGCAAACACGGCATACAAAAGTAATATGACCATGCCCTAGTCCTTACTTCATCGCAACATATCAAGATATAAATAGATCAAGGCAGTCTTGATTAGGTATAGAAAAGGGACAATAGATAAATCAAAAGAGAAAACAAAAGATACTGTCATCATGTTCTCTTGCCAAATTTTGGGTGCTCTTGGATAGATCAAGCTGGCGCCTTGTTAAGAGGAAAGCTACATCCTGTTGAAGGCTAAAGTTGTTGATAAATTGTTATAGCAAATGTTGGCTTAAGGCATGCGGACAAATAGCTTCTGGTGTACTTTTGATCGGTTAAAGTGCTTGGGCTTCGCATATACACATGGTTTGCTGCTTGTTCGAGAAGTAATCAAAGAGAGGAAAAATGGATGAAGAAGATGGTGGGGATCATCTGTGCTTGAGTACTGGAAACTTCCTTCGTATTCCAGACTGCCTACATACCCTGTATCCACGGGATCAAAGCACATTACGATGAAGATGAGACATGATGAATATGTAGTTCTGGGTTTTATTGATGATGTAAGTGATGAAAGATAGAAGAATTTGAGCTAAAAGATTGAAAGATGTTTTAGACGAAAGATGAAAGATGGATGAGGAAAGGGACTATCGTCTTAGCCTGAATCAGAGTGCTTCCTTCGCATCTCAGATTGCCTACATACCCTGTATCCACGGGATCAAGGCGTCAACGATAGAGCTGCATGTAGTTCTGATTGATGTTGCTGGTTGATTGGATGTTTGAGCAGGCGACGTTTGTTAAGATTGTTGGATGAATGTGGATAAATTGCGAAGATATGAGTCCTGGTTGCAAGGCGTTAAGTCATATTTGTTGTTGGATACGTGCCATGGCTAAAGTTGATAAGGTGTGTTGTGTTGTGTGCGGAGTGGTTTGATGGGCTATGAGCTAGAGATAACAGGATCCACTTCCAAATAAGACTGGACAAATGCCCCCAGTGTGGGATGAGGTTTATTATGCAAAAGCGACAATGCAGAAGAAATGTAGCCAAGATGCTAAGGTGCCAAAAGATATAGATATCACGACAATGTCTCAAGTGTGAAAGCTAGCATAGGTCAAAGGATGAAGATGAAAGGCTATGTGTGGGATTGCGATAGGGCTTATGATTATGGCTTATACAAGATGAAGTGGGGAAATATGATCAAACAAATCAAGCAAATAAGGGAAGCTGGTCACTACACATAGCGCCTGTTTGCCAGGTTTTCACTATGGTACTTATCCAAGGCGCCTGTTTACCAGGTTTTCACCAGAGGACGAATTATTTATTTATTTATTTATTTTATTTTTTTATTTTTTTATGATTTTTTGGGGTAGCTGAGATTTATGGATAAAACTTCTTGAGATGAACGCTGTTGACAGGTTCATCCAAGGGAATGCCTTCAGGTGTTGACAGAGTGTATGCACCGGATCCATAGACTGCTGTGATAATGAAAGGACCAAGCCAATTGGGCTCAAACTTGCCCTGTTTCTCCCGATGTTGTTGATTCCTTTGGTTTTCTTTAAGGACAAGGTCGCCAACTTGAAATCTACATTCCCTGATCTTTTTGTTGTAGCTGCGGCATAGCCGATTTTGATAGACTTGAAGATGGTTCAATGCTGTAAGGCGGCGTTCATCTAATAGCTCAAGATCATGGAGTCTGGATACTCGATACTCTTCATCTGAGATAGTATGTTGCAAGGATATGCGCAAAGAGGGAATCTCAACCTCAATGGGCAAAATAGCTTCAGTGCCATAGACGAGAGCATAGGGTGTGGCGCCAGTAGGAGTTCTGATGCTTGTTCTATATGCCCATAATGCAGGATGTAGTTGTAGATGCCAATCTCGACTAGCGTCATTAACAGTCTTTTTAAGGATCTTGATGATTGTCTTATTAGAGGCTTCAGCTTGACCATTGCTCTGAGGATAGTAAGGCGTAGAGAATCTATGTTGAATATGGAACTTGTTGCAAAGATCTCTGACCTCTTGGTTCTTGAAAGGGCGTCCATTGTCTGTGACAATAGCTTGAGGAACGCCATAATGGCAGATAAGGTAATGTAGAATGAATTTGGCTATTTGTTTACCTGTGATATAGGTCATTGGTATGGCTTCTACCCACTTCGTGAAATATTCAGTGGTAGTAATAATAAACTTTTGACCGTTGGATGAAGTAGGATGGATTTTACCTACGAGATCAAGTCCCCATTGTGAAAAAGGCCATGGAGTGACAATAGGCTGAAGCTCACGTGCTGGTGCATGTATTAGATCTCCATGTTTCTGACATTGTAGACATCTCCTTGCAAATTGCTGGGCATCTTTTTCCATAGTTGGCCAATAGTATCCTGCTCGTAGAAGTTTCTTAACAAGGCTAGGGCCAGCGGAATGCGAACCGCAGACACCTTCATGCACTTCACGTAAAGCCGTTTTTGCTTCTTCAGAATCAAGACATCTAAGGAGGATACCATCAAGACTCCGGCGATAAAGAGTGTCTCCTAAGATAGTGTAATGAGAGGCTCGACGGATAAAGGTTTTGCGCTGGGTGTTGGATAGTTGAAGTGGAAAGGTTTGATGGCGAATATACTCGTATATATCCTTGTACCACGATGAGTTGGGACCAACAATTTCACATATAAGCTCAGATTGTGGAACTTCAAATGCTGGGATCAAAAGCTGTTCAACCAAGAACTCACATTTATAGGTATTAGATGGCATATCTAAAAGAGATCCAATCATAGCCATGGCATCTGCTGCTCTGTTTTGTAGTCTGGGAATTTGCTCAAAGGTAATATCCTCAAAATATCTCTTGAAATCATCCACCATTAATTTGTATGGGAGAAGCTTCTCGTCTTTTGTTTGATATTCATCTAAAACCTATTTGATAACTAGCTGAGAATCACCAAAGACTCGTAACTATTTGATAGCCCATTGTACTGCCATGCGTAAGCCTGTGATTAAAGCTTCATACTCTGCTATGTTGTTGGTACATGGGAATGCTATTTTGTATGATTTAGGTATACAATCGCCTTGAGGGGTGACAAACAAGATACCTGCTCCAGAACCATGTTGTGTGTATGACCCATCGAAGTATAGTTGCCATCGTGCTGGAGAATTCAAATGAAACAATCCTTCATCCAGAAATTCTGGATATATTGGCTGAATGTCTGTGATGGGTGCTGCAGCTAATTGATCAGCAATAACTTGTCCTTTGATAGCTTTGCGGTTCACATATTGTATGTCAAACTCACTTAAGATCATAACCCATTTTGCTAATCTCCCTGTGAGAAGAGCTTTTGAAAGGAGATACTTGAGGGGATCCACATTAGAGATGAGCTTCGTTGTTTGGTTTAGCATATAGTGTCGCAACTTTTGGGAAGCAAACACTAAGGCTAAACAAGCTTTTTCCATGAATGAGTAATTGAGTTCATATCCCACAAGGGTTTTGCTGATGTAATAAATGGCTTGTTCTTTTCCTGAGTCATCATGTTGAGCTAGAAGGGCACCCAATGCTGCAGTTGTTGATGATATATAAAGCAGTAATGGACGATCAGGTGTCGGAGGTACTAGCACAGGAGGTGTTGCCAAGTATTCTTTTATCTTATCAAAAGCCTGTTGACACTTTTCATCCCACTTAAAAGGTTCACCCTTACGAAGAAGATGTTGAAAAGGATGACATTTATCTGCTAGTTGTGAGATAAATCTGCGGATAGATTGTAGCCTACCTTGTAAACTGCGGAGCTGTTTGAGAGTCGTTGGTGGAGGCATTTCTATGATAGCTTTTACCTTAGCTGGGTCCACTTCTATCCCTCATCGAGACACAATATATCCCAACAGTTTGCCTGATGTTACACCAAATACACACTTCTTTGGGTTTAGTCTGACTTGGTATTTCTCTAATCAATCAAAGATTTGTGCCAATACTTGTAAATGTCCTTCTCTTGTCTTGGATTTTCCCAGGATGTCATCAACATAGTCTTCCATGATAGTATGAAAAAGGTCATAAAAAATAACTGTCATAGCTCGTTGATAGGTGGCTCCAGCGTTTTTAAGACCAAAAGGCATTACAACCCAACAATAGGTACCCCATGGACAGATAAAGGATGTTTTATCTTGATCTTCCTCTGCTATTCGGATTTGATTATAACCAGAAAATCCATCCATCAAAGATAGCATTTCATGTCCTGCTGTAAGATCTACAATGTTGTCTATGCTTGGTAGTGGAAAATCATCCTTAGGACAAGCTTTGTTAAGATCTCTAAAGTCTATGCAGCAACGAACACGTCCATCTGGTTTTGCTACAGGTACCAAATTTGAAACCCATTCTGGATAATCAATAGGCTTTATGAATTTTGCTTCTAACAGTTTCTGAATTTCTACTTTGACCAATAAGGCAACTTGTGGATGCATTTTGCGCAATTTTTGTTTGACAGGCTTTGCATCCGGAGATACTGCTAAATGATGTACCACAAGTGAAGGATCTAGACCTGGCATGTCTGCATAAGTCCATGCAAAATTTATAGCTCTTCTCAGAAAGAATGCTGTGAAGTTTCTTCGTTCTTGCTCAGAGAGTGATGCTGCCAAAAAAGTAATCTTCGGATTCTGTTCTGTTCCCAAGTTCATGTCTTGTGATTTTTCAACTAGCACAGTTGATTTCTCATGGTAATCAGTGGCAACAGGAAGATCAAATCCCTCATCCTCAGGTGCCTCAGAGAGGTTTTCACCTTCGGATACGTCCTTTATTTTTACTTTTTCACGGTCAAGAGGCGCCTTTCGGTTTTCACCTAGTGACCTATTTTGTTGAATTTTGTTTATTTCACTTTTGCGACTGAAGGACTTGATACTTCCGCCAAAATATGCTAGTTTAGGTAAATCCATCATGAAACCTACTTTATGATCACCCAATGGAATACCTTGTCTCAAACCCATGAATTCTGCAATGGCTTCGTCATTTTCAAATGTATCCAATATCGGTGCCCCCTGTTGGTCCCAATCGATGAGGTCAGGATATACGAGTGAAAGGTTAATGGAGGAATCATGATGGCTAGAAGAGGTTGCGAAAAACATGAAGATGGAATGTTCCTGAAAAAGGTCGGTGATATGAAGGGAGGAGTCATCGATAATATCCAAGTTAGAAGTCTCTCCTACCGAGGAAGGTCCAACATCAATATCAGAAATACACTTAATGTCTTTGGGTTGCGGTACCTCCGGTTGGTAACCAAGGCCTTGCTTATTAAACTTCTTAGACACAATGATAGGCTCAATAGGTCCTTGTTCCTGTAATCCCAAGCCGCCATGTCCTTTGTAGCCCATGTTCTTTATGATACGAAAACCATTGTTGTATCGCTCTACTCCAAGTTGGACCTGGTCATTGTCATCAAAGAATATCCAAGAGTTGATGTCCTCAATGTCTTCATCATCCAAGAAACCACCCTTAATGAATATTGTAGGGGGAGCTTTGATAACAGCGAAGGATGAAGTTGGCTTAGATGTAGAGGGCTTACCATGGGATTTAGGAGATAATGGAAGAGTACCCACGCAATAAGACTCGTGTAGTTTGTATTCACCAGGGCCATGTTCGGTATATTTGATATGGAGGTTGGAAGCGGCTTTGCCAGATGAGGGCTTGAGAAGATTGGATGGGTTGATATAGGATGAAGACGGATATGCCTCGGTGTTGATAGGGATGCAATTCAGATTCTGATATTTAGCCTGAAAGGCACGACAGAACTCAAATGGATTAGGATCAGCTTGAATGGTAACCTCAACACCCTTATGTGGAAATTTAAGGCATTGGTGGTATGTAGAGGGAACTACTTTAAGGGTATGGATCCAAGGGCATCCAAGGATGATGTTATAAGGAAGATCAATATCAAGGACTTGACAGCGAGTTTCGGTAATAACTGGCCCAACTTGAATAGGCAATAAGATGATCCCTTCGGTATCTCTTTCAGCGTCATTGTATGCTCTGATGGTAATAACCTTGGAGGTGTCAACATCTTTCTCAGAATATCCCAATTGTTTGATAAGTTTCAAAGAACATATATTAAGACCAGCTCCCCCATCTATCAAGACTCGTTTGATACAGCGTTGTTTAACAAATACTTCAATATGGAGGGCTTCGTTGTGTGACGGATGAATGGAGGGCTGAAGATCTTTGTCGGAAAAGGTCAAATGACAAGGGGCGGCAATGCTAGCGACCATAGATTGGAATTGTGTGATATTAATATTATTAGGCACCGAAGACTCTTGTAAGGCTTTATCAAGGATAGCTTTATGTGCGGGAGATATGCGGAGCAGCTCAAGAATAGATATGTGTGCGGGTGTTTTACCAAGGTGATCCAAGAGGTTATAGTCAGAGAGAGATCGAGAAGAGTGAGGAGGAGCTCCTTGAATAGTAACTTGATCTCTTCGCGTGGTTACGGCACAATCAGGTGCTCTCCCTTGGACAGTAATGGTAGAAATGCGAGCATGGTCGATGCGGCCGATGGTAGATGATGCATAGTTATATGGAATAGCATTTCCAGCCTGAAGGTTATTTGTCTGATCATGAGATGGAAGTGGATTCTTGAAAGTCTCTAGATCATAATTTGATGTTGATTGTTGAGCAGGTTGAGCTGTTGAAGGTGTGACGTTGATTAAACCTTGATCGATGCAGTCTTGGATAACATGTTTTAAGCGCATACAACCATTTGTTTTGTGCCCTTTAACTCGATGGTAATCACAATACTCATTTTCTTTGTACCAAGGAGCTCGAAAGAGGGGTTCACCATTTGGTGGTGCATCAGGTAGAATAATGTCTCCTGCTTGAAGTAGCTTTTGAAGAACAACTTCCATGGGTTCCACTAATGGTGTAAATTGTCGGCGTGGATTGGAAGTTTGGCGTTGGTTTCTTCGTTGTGGAAAAGGCTGTCTTGGTGTAGAGGTTGCTTGAATGTTGATGGGAGCTCTCATAGTTTGAATATTCTTTGCATCTACAATACCGTCATTGACGACATTTTTGTTCTTATTCCAAAAACGAGACTTATCATTGGAATTTTGAGGAGAATCTTTATTGTCGTGAAAGATCTTGATAGTGCCTTTGGTAATTAAGGCTCGTTCAATAATAACTCCTTTGGAAACTAGTTCGTCAAAGGTGCTAGCGTTTTGCAATTGTAGTTGGAATGACAGCTCAGGATGAAGATTTTGAACAAAGATGTCAAGCTGTTGTTTCTCAGGTATTTCCCATGATAATTTGCTAGCCATGTTACGCCATCGTTGGGTAAAAGCAGAGAAGGATTCACCGTTGCGCTGTTTGGTATTGACAAGGTCATTCATGTTTACTTCGTGTTCAATGTTGAAGGCAAAATGAGATCGAAATTTGTTTGCTAATCCCGCAAAAGATTTGATGCCCGGGGGTAGATGAGAAAACCATTCAAGAGCTTGTCCTGCTAGGCTTCGAGGAAATAGTCTCAAAAGATATGTATCGTCATAAGAAACATCAAGACATGCTACAAAAAAGGCTCGAAGATGGTCTTCCGGATTCCCTTTCCCTTTGTATTTCTCAAATTGTGGGATTTCAAAATGGGGTGGAAAAGGTATCATATTAAGAGACTTGTCAAATGGACAGGCGCATATGTTTTCAAGAGAAAAAGGTTTCTTGCCTTGTCCTACCCTTTCATCGATCATCTGTTGAACATCTGCTGAAGATAATTGCTGTTGTTGCGAAGGGGGTGGAATATGATAGGAGATATGTTGTGGTTGCGGTTGTGGGATATATGGAGTTGTGACTGTTTGTTGCGGTTGTGTGCCCACAATGTATGTCAAAGGATTGGTATGTGATACGTATGTGTTGGAGGATTGCTGTCCTTGAGACACAAGCAGCAATTGGGTGTGCATCACATGGGAAGTGGATAGTGGATTGATAGTAGCGAATGGTTGGGAATTTGGGATTTGATTCGTGACATGGTAAGTGATGGAGGGATTTGTAGATACAACAGAAACATTTGGATTTGTATTCTGGATGATATGAGGATTGGTATGTGTCATAGGTTGGGTGACAATAGGAACTCTTTGGGTAGCATAGGATGGATTGATGGTGCGTGAAGGATTGGAAGAATATGACGACATGGATGTAAGTTGATCAACATAAGCAATCTTATTGTTCAGATTGGCTTGAGAAACGGGGGGATCACTCATGTCAATGAGACTAACGTTGGGATTATATGATAACGTGGAAGGATTAGCAGTTGGTGTATGGGATATGGTATTCGTATGAGAGGTAGTGGATTGTAATGGGTGTGAAGTATGGACAACATGTGTTGTTGGAATAGTTTGGGAGGTTTGTGCACTATAAGACATGGGAATAGCTTGTGATGCTCGAAGTGTTTGCGCTTGTGTTACATGGACAGCTTGTGTTACTTGAGGCATGGAAATAGTCATGGTAGAAGGAGAGATATGTTGAGGGACATGAAAAGGTGGAATGTTGAGATTTTGCGACATGAGAGGGAGCACATTGGTGGGCACTATCAATGGTTCTAAAGTATGCTTTGATCATGGTAACTCAAATGAAGCAACAATAGGCAATGAGGATGATGTTTGCGATGTAATAGGAGATGATGTGACTATAGTAGATGGTCTATTCGCAACAACAGCAGTAGTGTTGGGATCTTGCTCTCTAATAGCAGATATGTCAAAATCCTTAGGTAGTTTAGCACCCATGCGAGCAAGTTGGAGAAAACAACGATCAGGCTCAGATATCATGAGTTTCTCAACTTGGTACCATAGATAGGTATCTTGGAATTCCGATGAGTCGTCTTGAGATTGTTCTTCAAAAGTTTCCAAGGATGGTGGAGGTTGCATTTGTTGTGAAGATGACTCCCCCATAGTGTATCCTTGAGGTATAAACATATGAGAAGGCATACCAGTTGTGAATTGGGTTGCGTCCTTAAGAGGTGTTGTGAATTGTCTCATCTCAGCTTGCAATTTGGCTTCCATTTCAGCTTTCAATCTGGCTTCTATTTCAGCTCGATATTGACTCCTAGTTTGAGGCATGATGTTGATGATGAAGTTGAGCTTGTCAAAGTTTTGAGACCCAAAAGATGATAGTTGGCTGGTTGATTGATTGGTTGTTGTTTCGGTTTGCTGGTTTGGCTAAGTTGCTTGGTTGATTTGTTTTGGCTGAGTTGTTGTTGGTTGTCCCTAGAGGTAGCTTAAACACTCAAGGGAAAGATTGTTTGCTGTTGATGTTGGTTGGAGCTAAAGCTAAAAGAAATTGTTTGCTGAAGCTAAAGCTGAAGGATGTTTGTTGGTTGAAGCTAAAACTGAAGGTTGTTTGCTGATTGAAATGATTGGGTTGATGTTTGATTTGCTGGTTGAAGTCTCAAAAAGATGGAAAGCTCATGAGTTGTGATTGATTGATAAGCTCAAAAACAAGAGACAAAGGCCAGGTATTAGCTGTTGATCAAAGAGAAGTCTGAAAGCTGATGTTTGAGACTCAAGCAAGCTGGACCTGAGGCTAATTTAGCTGATGGATTGAGGTTTGCAGGTATTTTAGCTACAGGCGACTGATGATAGCTCAAATGCGACTCAAAGGATGCTAAAGGCGATCAATGATAGCTCAAATGTGATCTCGTTTAGGCTCGACAGAGAATGACAGTATTAACCAGAAGCGAATGCTATGCCAGAGGCGACGACTGTTGGTTCAAAGATGATTTTCTGTTAATCAGAGGCGACTCAGATATCCCTAGAGGCGACAGTATGTTGTTCAGAAGCGATTTTGCTCAGGCCTAAGATGACTAACTGCGGCTTAAAGGCAATCTGGCTCAGACACGATTGGTTATGATTCAGATGCGACTTGGTTCAGAAAGTAGGTGATCAGTTGTGTTTTAAAAGCGATTCTGTTCAGGCAATATGCGGGTAGTTGTTGTTTAAAAGCAATGCAGTTCAGGCAATATGCGAATCACTACAGTTCAGAAGCGATGTCTATGGTTTGTGCGAGCATTTTAGGTTCAAAAGCGACTGTGTTTGTGTAACAGTTGTTTGATTTTGTAGTTTTTTCAGCAAGAAAATAGTGATAACAGTCACTTACATTCACAACAAGCACAAACTGATACAACCTAGGCTAGGATAGGACAGTATCTGTTGAATCCCCTAGCTGCGCCTATTCAAAGCGGGTAGCTCCAGGATCTTGGTAGCACCGGCTCCTCCTTACATTTCCACACACTTCTCACGCATACCAAGATCTGGGTTTCTTATAAGGCTTGACCCTCTCCAAACCTTTAGATTGTCCCTGCTACCTCGGCTAAGAACCACATGAATCAGGGCCGCTTCAAGGGTTTTGCCCTCTGCGTCAACAGATAGAAGGTTTTTGGCTACTACACAAGGTTGCTAGTAAGGGCATCCGTTCGGGTGGCTATACGTGCGGCAGCGCTACTCTCCGTTATGGAGTCTCCCAGCCTCCAAGGGTTGCGCCTTGGAGGGTTTTGGGGGAGGTTGGCTGTCGGTATAACACAACTGCACCCGTTGTTTGTGGCTTTCGACACAAACACTTTTCTTATATAGCGGTTCGGAAGGACTTGGCTTTAGCCTGTTACCGCTTGGGTCGTATCCCTTCTCACACCGGGAAGGCAGGCCCTCTAAAGATAATGACAAGTTTTCATACACCCAAGATCCATTTGATAGGCAAGGGGAGAGGATACTTTTGCCATTAAATTTGGGTTACAATTAGGTGCATGCAAGCAATCAAAAAGATAAATCAAGCACGGAGCAAACAATGATTCATTTTAAGCACCAAGCCCAAATATGCCTAATTTAGTGAAAAAAAACACAAATCTTGGACCGATCGAACCTGCAACAGATATGTCAGTAGTTTGATAACCTCCTTTCTTGGATAAATCGATAAGATACTGCGCAAATACCCAATTAATAGCCAGAAATCCAACTAGAACTGAAACAGATTTGAAAACAACAGAACTTACCAGATGCGGTTCACTGCTGATCAAAAGCGATCTCCATTATACCAGAGGCGAAAGACTGCGGATCGGATGCGGCGCGAAAAACACAGGATGCGGCACCTGTCAGCTCATAAGCGATGCGTATTGGCCAGAAGCGATCAATTGAGGGCCAAACGTGAACAGTATCTGTAAAACATAGTCTACTCACAAAAACCCTAATTTAACAGATGATCACTGTAAATTCAAAAGCGACACCAATTAAGTCGAAAGCAGCCTCTGTAGACTCAGAGGCAATCCAGTTATCCCCAAAAGCGACTGACTGCGAGACAAAAGTGACCTGTATCTGCAAAAAAGGACTAAACCCTAACCTGCATAGGCGATTGTTATCAGTTCATAAGCGATACAAATCAGTGTAGAGGTGAGTACTGTTAGGTCAAAAGTGATGCGAACATTTCCAAAGGCGTCCACTGTTAAGTCGAAAACGATGCGAATATGTGCGAAAGCGGCGGCTGTTAGGTCAAAAGCGGTAAACACAGTTCAAAGCAACCGCGAAAATCATAGGCGAGCATTGTAAAAACAAAAGCGATACGTTTTACCTGAAGCAACGACTGTTCGTTTAAAGGCGATCCAGAGAGCTGAATGCGGCCTGTTCCAGCTTGAAAGCGGCGCAGAGATTCAGAAGTGGCAGATGTTTGTTCAGAAGCGACCAGAATTTACTGCGAGCACCTGCACAATCTGATCTTCAAAGAAAACAACTCCGAAAAATGAAGTCAATCAAGGACGTGAGTCCCACCGGGCGTGCCAAAATGTGATAGGTGAAAGTCAGGTGTAGCAGATCAGACATAGTCATGAAACCCTAACCCTACCATCATCAAGGAATCTAACCTAAATTAAATCAAAGAACAATGCAATTCAAGCATAATTTCACCTAGACCATGCGATTCCTTGTTTGAGAGAATGTGGACTGCTTCTTTAACAATGAACAATTGCAATGCTGAAAGCTGCCATGATTGATGATAAAAGCTCAAGTGAATGCTCAAATGCTCAAGATGATAATGTAGATGCTATATGATTGCTGTATACGATTACTGGATTGTTGGATTGCTGGATGTTTCATATGGAGTGAGAGGGTGTTTATATAGGACTTAGCCAAGATCAATCAACGGTGGAAATTCAGAGGTTATGTGAATGGCTAGGATTGAAAGTTACTAAATTTAGATTCCATTAATTGTGCATGTGAAGGATTGTAAATAAAAGTTGTTTTACAACACATGATTGACTGGACAAGTGTTGGAATGTGATAAATGATAAGGGCTTAATTCAAATAAAATATTTGAATTAGTTGGAATATGAGTTGGAAATTAAATAAATAAATAAAATTTATTCAATTAATAGGATAAATGAATAAAATGAGATAAGACATGATGTGGAATTAATTAAATAAATACAATTTATTTAATTAATTGGCTAAGTGAATGAAAATGGGATTTTAATTAAATAAATAAAATTTATTTAATTAATTGGCTAATGGATTAGTGGTTTAACAAGGTGTTGCTAGACATGGACAAATTTGAGTGTCTACACTCATATTTGCATTTTGAGGTGCTATGGGAGGCTGGTTTTGCCTTGTTTCTTTAATGTCAAGGGTGATCTTTTACGGGTTCAAGAACATTTCTATGAACAAGCGTTGTTGATCCTCTGGAATCTTTTCTACGAATCTGTTGTATTCCCTGTAAGATTTTGTGTTGTGTCCTTTTGTTCTATAAAAGGCACAATATTGTTGTATTCATAAGAGGGTCTCTCATACCTCCCATCATTTCCATTCCCATTTCTATCATCATTCCAGCTGTAATAGTTATCTCAAGGGTAATACCCATTGTTCCTAGGCTGATCTATGGCATTTACGTTAGGAGGATAATAATCTCTCCCATTGTAATGATTTGTTATCCTTTTGACCAGGGGGTTGATCTGTTACCCCATTTGTGGTTGCATTCCTGTTGTTTTTGAGAATTTTGATAGCAGAGGTATTATTTCCCATGTCTTCTTTTGTTGTTTTTCAATTTGAACCGTAGACCTTCCTACCACTATCGATGGCGGCTTGGTCAATTCTTAAGGCACTCTCCAATGCTTCCTCATAGGATTTGTATGGTAGTTTTTGGATATCTTCTCTCATGTCTTTGTTAAGGGCATGTAAGAAGAGGTCGCACAGTTCTCGGTGCTCCATGTTAGGAGCATTGGTTGAAGAGTAGAGCACTTGTCTCCATCAGGTGACGAAATGTGCTATGGATTCATTCGGTTCTTGTTTCATCGTGAGGAACTCTGTAATCCTTGTCTTTATGAGTTTGTTCATGTTAAGTGCCATGACAAACTCTCCAATCAGTTATCTGAATGAGTGGATAGAAGCCTCTAGAAGACGATAATACCAATCTAGGGCGATCCTTCAAGCATTTTTGGGAAGATCTTTGCGACAACACCATCCCAAGGAAGGAGTTCCCTTATAGCTGTAGTATAAGTTTTGATGTGAGAGTTTATGTCTCCCTCTCCCTTGGACTTCGGGAGATCAGGTAATGGCTGGGGTAGTTGCACACTCCTTATGTTCTGGTCTAGAGGCTCCTTTAGATATTCGAGGTATGTTCCTAGGAAAGCACTCTAAGATTGCAGGGTTGTCAGTAACAACCCTGTGGGTGGGTTTTGATAACCCATCATTGGATTCGTTGGATTGTTCTGAATAGGAGGATTCCCATTTAGACAAGTCTCATTGCTAGCATGTTGTGAATAGTAGTTGAGGTAAGAAGGATTTTGCGATGCCCCCTGGTCCTGTTCGTTAGATTTTGTTCTTTTCTCTGGAGCAGCTTGTTCTACTTCTAGGATCCTGATTCTTTACACTAAGGTTGCGATTACATCTGTAGTAGTTGTAGTTCTAAGGTTCTCTTCATTTCTAGGGTGCTCTCTTCGACCATTCTCGTAGCGACGGGCTTCCTCTCGTGCGACCTTCTCTTTTTTTTCTTCTTCCAGGGCTATCCTTAATGCTTCTTGAGCATCATTGGTTTCTTGTAAATGCCTTTCCAACCTTCTGACCTCTTCATCAAGTGAGTATTTGATGTACTTGTGGAAGGTTGTTCTGGTCGATATATTTCCGATCTTACCCTTCTGGCTTTATGGGGGGCATTTGGTATGGCTGAATCATTTTCCCAAGCTAGGTTATTGAAGGATAGAGAGCGCCTGGACTCTTTTGGATCATGTTCATAGTCAGAGTACTCATAGTCATAACAGTTGGTAACAGGTGCATCTGGATGAGCCGACAGATACCTATCAAAAGAAGGGGTTTCAGGTTCGTTTGAGGGAATGTTTCTCTAGTTCAAGTTTGGTTTTGTCATATTCAGGGATGCCATAGACACTGCAGAATAAATGGAATAGATGGTGGCATATATGGTGGAAGTCGAAATGGCTATGAGAAGCAATGAAATAAATCTTAAATTTTTTTGTGTGTCGAAGATGATTTTGTAATAGGAACGCAAAAAGCTTGACCAAAAGGCTTTGCTCTTCACGTCGGGTTCACCAAAATATGTACGCTTGAAATCAAGACTCCGGTTGCCTGGAGGTTGTCAGGTCAGATCTTAGCACGCACACAAACCTTTTCCCTCCTTGCCACAGGGCGATCCACCACGTCACTCTCACTCATGTGGAATGAGCCAGTTGAGAGGAGGTGAGACATGGCAGGGGTGTAGCTCGTTGGAGAATTAGACTTCGCGAAGGGGGGTCGGCAAGTTCTATGGCCTTTGTTGTTGTGCATTTTGTTGTATGTTTCATTCAATTGTTGTGGTGGTTGAGATAACCCTATGACCCACAGGGTGACGAGTCTCTCTTCTTCTATTTGGATTCCTTGAATTCCACCTTTGTGTGGGAAAATAGTTGTTCTCGTTGATGGTTTCTCTTGTTTCTATGTCTCTGAGAAAGGTTCTGTGTAATCGTAATTGCCTAATTTCCTCGATCAACAAGAGAACAAATGGATCCTCTTGTGGTGGAACGTGTGTCTGTTGTTGTGGTCACGGATGGATCTCCTCGATCTCGTCTTGGACAGCTCTCACCCACTCTCCCCTCACTCCTAAACACATGCATGAATTAGGATAGAGGAAGTCATGTGATTGCTAACTCTAACCAGATCTAGGGTTTGTCGACCTAGGTTTTGACTTTGTTGGTACCTTGTGATGAAATCAAGGGTTTGTTTAAGGTCTCTTGAACTGTGTTTACCTCGTGATGGAATCGAGGGTTTTCGATGTTGTCTACTTTATATGAATGCAAACAAAATGACATGCAATGCGTCTTTTTGGTATTTTTTAGAGTATTTTTGGAAAGGAAAATGCTTCTAATCTATGAAAGAAATATGTATGCAATCTGATATGTCTTTTCAAATGCAATGTGTAATCTATGTTTTTGTGGGTTTTTGGTGTTTTCAATGCAATTTAATCTAATAAAAAGGAAAGATGCTTTTTCTAAAAAAGTAGATCTAAGGATGTAAAAATAACCAATCTAGCATGCAAGATCTAATCTATCAAGGAAAAAGTAAGTATGTTACTATTCCCAAGAGCAAGATGATTGTCTAATTACTATGAAAGTGATAAAAGAACCCTGAATAGATGAAGATTTGAAGACTCCACTATCTCTCAGTGATCCTTGTGTAGGCAACCTCGAACCCTTTTGTGACAGCAGTTGTTCCTCTCGACGACAAAATGACCCGGAGAAGTAAAAAGAAGCTTTTGTAAAGCTTGTGTGAGCTCAATGTGATCTTTGAATTGAGCACAATGGCTAAAAATTGAGTAGCGTGATGTTGCTTGATTGAAACAAAGAAAATAAAAGGCACTTATGTCCTGTATTGAGCATATGGATGCTAGGTTGGAGGGCTAACTTGGCAAGAGCTGGTGCACAATGAATTTGCCTCCCTTTGTGCTTGAGGGGGGGGTATTTATAGGTTTGAAGATGGGATTGGATTGAAGAATTAACTCATTTGATTGATGAGTTAACAAGAATAGATTGGGGAGTTAACAAGGTTGATTGCCCAGTGAACTCAACAAGAAGGAGAATGATGAAGCAATGATAGCTTATCACTGAAGAATAAAAGGAGTTAGGAGAAATGCATTAGATTGATTAGAGAGTTAATTTGAGATCAAATAGAACTAATTATGCATGTGTGGGTGCATGAAATAGTTAACTCTATATCAAGGACAAATAATCATGCAAACACAAAGAAAAACAAGCAAAAACGGAGCAAAAACGCGAGGGAAACTTTAGTTTTTCCATGGGACAAAAGATGACAGGGTCACCACTTTCATCAGATAGGGTCGTCCAAGGAGATCATGGGTCACCCAAGGGGCAACCATATGTCGCTTGGGGTGATCTGGGGTGAAATAGGGTAGAATGCAAAAATCAGGGTGGCAGAAGGAAAAAGGGAGGAAAAAGATGATTTCTACATCAAGAAACAGGTCAATCATGAGGAAGAATCCAAATCTCCACTTGTGTCTATAGGATCTCCCAGGGGGATATGGAAATACAACTATAGTTAAGCATAGTGGTCTCATAAGCCCTAGTGTTGAACATGGTTGCTCTGATACCATATGTAACATCCACATTCTAAAAACACAATAATATAGAGAACTTACCATGGAATAAATTCAACAAGGTAAAAATGAGAGAGAAAATTTTCTTCTATCTATCATATAATCAAGTAACAACAAATTGCAAGATTCTCTTACATAAAACAAATATGACATATTGTCTTTCTCAATTACAAGTATCTGCATAAGTAATTCAATTACATAAACAAATTTGGAAAGATCACTACTTCTGAATATCTGACATCTTTATCACAAGCCTTGGCATGTTTTCTGCTAGAGAGAGAGAGCATCTTTTAGGTGTTTTATCTCCATCCACAGACCAGTGGTCTCCCACACATCTTCCACATAGGAAGTGGCCCTACCCTTCATGAGGAATATAGACCAGAGGTGACTAGTGGTAATTTGCCTTCTAAGTACATAGTGTTGTATCCTACATAACTCTATCAACCATACAACCCTAGATACCCTCTAGCTAAGTATGATTTTCTGATAGGTTATGCAATCCAGATATAGTGAACCGACAATGCATGTAGAAAATGAATGCATTACTTTGGCCAAAGATTTAATATCAATAACGTTCATATTGAATGTGGTCGAAATGTTCACCCACCCCAACTCGACTTGGATACTATCATATTCTTACAATTTCATCCTCCCCAACTATGTTTACGTATATAGTTCTAACATATTTCATAGTAATGGTCTACTTGACTTAGACGAGTTCATATAGATATAACTAACCATTTGTTTCCATATTCAATACTAGGGTTTATATTGCAACCTTTTGATAATTCTGATATTTCAAAATAATCCTACCTCATAACTATGAGACTAAGGTTTAAAAATGACCCCTAGGTTTACTTAATCAAGATTAAGAATAATATAGTTCTGAAAAAGATATTACCTCCTACACAATGGAGTATGAATACCTTCCTTTTCCCCTATTGTGATATCATTATTAATCACAAAGTTTATAGAATATATACATATATATGTTTCCTTACTATGCAATATTCAAGTTTAAACTTCTCTATTCCCATCATAATGATTTACAACAATATTATTGTCATCATGATTAATATAATAGGTAATAGAGATTGTCCTATGGTTCTTATTTCTCTTACCAATCTATTCCTGGTTTCCCATCACTTGACTAGATAAAATGGTTTTCCAAAGATTACTAAGAATCTAGGTTTTGAATAGAATTCATTTTGACATATAACTAAACAAAGAATGTTTTAAATAGATATCAACCCAGCTTAATGATTAAATTGTGTTACTCATAGCTAAAGAGTATACCTACCAAAGTTTCATTTTGCACTAAAAACACCGAATGTCTTTTGCATGATTAAACTTATAAGATCATAGTTGATTTGCTATCTAATAAATCACAATCATCAAAGTGATTGGTTCAAGCTTATAAGGCTCATAATAACTACATAAATAACCTTATTTGGGCATGTGAAATGTAATTATCATACTATCACTTTTGACATGATAATAGTTTTAAAAACATAGTGTGTTTTCAGCTCATGGTGCTCTGGTTTCATAATCTAATGATATTAGGATGCATCGGCTAACAAGGCTCACTCGATGCTATCGAATGTCTTGTCTGATAACAAGAAGTTTACTAACAACACTATCTATCACTTAGAAAAATAATTCTAACACAGTGAACACCGTTGGTTTTGAATCAAAAACACATCAAATTCTATGATTTAGCCTTATTGGCAATTCAAACGATTGCATACAAAACACTACAGTGAATATCACATAAGAAATTCAATTCCACATTGATTATAACACACAATATGTAGAAGAAGATGACTTTACAAGTGACGGCTATAAAGGATGACTGAGTTTGCAGGCTGCGAACTCCTCAAGACATTAAAGGTCGATGTATATTTCCTTCACAAAGATGTTTCTTAACACCTGCTACCCACATCAAACCACCTTAAGCATGACACCCATCTCTAGACTCACATAGAGTCGTTCTCCTTATAGGTTTTCAACCATGACTCCTAAAGAGTCGTTTCCTCATTAATGCCCACGATTTAACAGTTAGAAACATAAGTATACACAAACAGTCCACTAAAGCTACAATTACAACCAAATCATCATAAGATGTATGCTTTAACAAATGTCGAGAGGGTGGCGACTTAGTATCGAGAATGTGGTTTAAAACACCACGAATTCCTCTCAAGAGGCCGACAAGAATTAATACCACTTGTTTGATCATTTAGTGATCACATTGGATAGTTCGATCCATCACTTGAGACAATAAAAATATTCCTACAAATATGCCTACGGCTACTCCATGATTGAGGAAGCAATTAATAATCTTGAGATATTAATCTCAAGTCGATATATATATATATATATATATATATATATATATATATATATTCATATATATTGAAGTAATGGTTTATCATGACAACTACTTTACTTGATCATTTATGCTTTGATCAATATATGATAATAATAATAAGTCGAAACAATTACGAATAATGTGAAAAGGTCGAGCTTGTCTCCCCTTCACAGGCTCTTGTTAAATCACATCAACTTTACTTGATAAGATCGTCAAATGACATTTTAATAGCAATAATTTGGTCTATGTTCACACTAAACACAAAAACACACTAAGTAAAAGCCAAAGCTAAAACATTCTTCAACCTAACCACAATAAGAAATCTAAAGTTTAAATAAACATAAAGTGAGCCAATTCTGACACTTCACAAAACACAAATTAAATGCTAAACTCACATGACACTTCAAAGACCACAAATTGCATGGCTCACACATCAAAACACATAACACACAAAGTGAATGTCATAATGTAGAGACATCAAAACACAAAGTAGAGACCAAAGCTCAATTACACACACACAATGAAGGTCAAAATTAAACATACTTCATCCAAGCCACAATAATAAGTTGAAAATAAATACCAAAAAAACATGCACACATAGTGAAAGCCAAAATTCTCACTTCAAGAAAAGAAATTAAATTCCAAAGATCAAAGATTAAATTAAAATCACAAAAACTTAACTCAAAAACACTCAAATCAAATAAAATGAATGTCAAAATTTTAGTTACACTTCATCCAAACCATAAGAAATTCTAAAAAACTACAAAGTTTGCACTAAATAGTTTGTCTAAATCATAAGAAATGGTATTCAACATACTTCATCCAAGCCACAATAATAAGTTGAAAATAAATGCCAAAAAATGCAAAAGCCAAAATTCTCACTTCAAAAAAAGAAATTAAATTCCAAAGATCAAAGATTAAATTAAAATCACAAAAACTTAACTCAAAAACACTCAAATCAAATAAAATGAATGTCAAAATTTTAGTTACACTTCATCCAAACCATAAGAAATTCTAAAAAACTACAAAGTTTGCACTAAATAGTTTGTCTAAATCATAAGAAATAGTATTAAACATACTTCATCCAAGCCACAATAATAAGTTGAAAATAAATGCCAAAAAAATGCAAAAGCCAAAATTCTCACTTCAAAAAAAGAAATTAAATTCTAACGATCAAAGATTAAATTAAAATCATCTTTGTGTTTAAGAAAAGACATTCTTGGATATATATATAATATGGAAGGAGCGAAAAAGCAGGAAGAAGGGTTTTTCAAGGAGAACGATGGCGGTAAAAACGAAGGAGAAGAAGTGGAATGCAAAATAAGAGAGGAGGCACCATTCGTTGCAACAGGAGCGAACGCAGTCCCAATTAGCAAAATTAGGAGAAGCCATTCAGATTTCGCCAAAGGACAGGCAGATTCGCAGCAGGAGGAAAGGGTTACAATCGATGTAAAAGTCACGGTGGATAAAGACATAAATGCGCTGGAACAAACAGCTCTGATAGGAAGGGTGATAGGAAGAAACAAATCAAAACAACAGATCAAGGAATGGATTACAGGAAACTGGACAAAAGCAGAAATGATACATTTCATACCCAAACAATTCTTTGTGGTCGATTTCAAGGAAGAAGCTGACAGAGATAACATTCTGGAGAATGCACCATGGAAAATAGGGTTGGATTATATTTACACACAGAAATGGAGGCCGAACTTTAACCCGAATAACTTCGATCCTTACAAGGAACCAATATGGATAAGATTATATAATCTACCATTCGAATATTGGTCAGGAGGCTGTTTATACAAAATTGGAGATACTTTGGGAAATACAGTAGAGCTGGACATGGGAGATAGTGACTCAATTTACTTTGCTCGAATTAGGTTACTAGCAATCAACAAGATTCCAATGAAGATAATGCTGATCACTTCAGCAGGTACCTGGGAACAGAATATAGAAGTTGAGGAAAGGAAATTCTTTTGTCTGGAATGTAGAAGCAGAAGACATATGGAAAAAGGATGCCCTAAAAAACTTACCGGGAAAAGAACAGAAAACAATATGGATAGGGAGGAGGAATCGAAGCAAACAGAAAAGGAAAGGCAAGGAACATGGGACATAGGAGGAGACATAGAATTACCGGTAGAGTCTTCTAACAGAAATCCTAATTCTCCAATTCTCCAAGAAAAGGAGTTAACAATGCCAGACACGGAAACAAAGTCAGAGGCTAGACATAGGGAAATCAGAAAAGAACTTGAGGAGGGACATAACACTTCGCCGGCAGGATCCAAGGACTCTGCAAAAGTTGATAAGCAGGGAGAAAAAGATGAATACAGTCATGAGATAGTGAGAGAGACTCTAGAAGCAGAGATCGGGCCTAACGATGACTGGATAGATGAAGAAGAGGCTATTGAGGATAGAGAGGAAATTGGAATTATCGATCCTTGACATATCAGCCAAACTGGAGCAAGAGGAACTACGGGCAATGGAAAGAAGTTAGGAAGGAAAACAGATAAGGAGAAAAGAGAGGAGTATGCGGCAGACAAGGGACTTCCGAGCATCAAAAAATACATGCTAAGATCCAAGGGAGGGAACACCTCCCTTGGGAAGCCATGAAGATACTTTCATGGAATGTTAGGGGCTTAAACGCCCCTAACAAAAGGCGCGCAATCAAGCGCCACCTTTCTAAGCTAATGCTGGATATAATCTTATTACAGGAAACCAGATTGTTGAAGGAAGAAGCGGAGAAGTTTACACAGCATTGTAGACCTTTGACAGGTATCTTCAGCGAACCCAGGGGTACTGCAGGAGGGGTAGGATTACTGTGGAATCCTTCCAAGGTAGATGTCAAGGAAGTAGAGGTAAATCAAAATTGGATAATAGGAAAAGTCATTTTATATCATGTCAATTTTTCTTTCTGGATTTGCTGTGTATATGGGCCAACCAAGACAGAGGAAAAAAAGGAAGTATGGAATGGCATTTTAGGTAGAATGCAAGAGCTGGGGGAAGAAAGGGTGATTTTGGGAGGAGATTTTAATGCAATTTTAAATTTGGAAGAAAAAAGAGGAGGTTTGAGAACAGTTAACAACGCAACAAAAGATTTTAGGGAGTTTGTTGAAGAAGGCAGGCTAATTGACTTCCCCCCTAAAGAAGGAAGCTTTACATGGACTAATAGGAGGGAAGGCTTTACAAATATAGCCGAAAGGCTAGATAGATTTCTATGCAGTTCGAACTGGTTAGAAACAGATTTAGGAATTGAATCGAGCATTTTGCCATGTTCTCTGTCAGATCATTATCCCATAAAGCTGGAAATAGGCCAATTACTTAAGCCAAAGAATTCATATTTCAAATTCAAAAAAATGTGGTGGAGAAATGAGGAACTAATAGATTGTATAGGGAAATGGTGGCTAGAGATTCCAGGAAAGGGAGGATCGGTAAGTTATGTTTTTTGTCAAAAATTAGCACATGTCAAAAAGAGGTTGAAGGAATGGAACAAGAATACTTTCAAAGACATATTTGCAGAAAAAAACAGAGTTGAAGAAGAGATGGAAGGGTTAAATCAGAAAGTTATAAGGGAGGGGATGTTTCAAAATGATTACAAAAAAGAGAAAGAACTTATGGCCGAATGGGACAAATTGTTAGCTAGGGAAGAAGAATATTGGAGAAGTAAAGCCAGAGAAGTGTGGCTGGAGGCAGGCGACAAAAACACCAAATTCTTTCACAACTCAGTCAAATCCAGAAGAATGACGAATAAAATTTCAGAACTGACTATTGGGAATGGCATTATAATAAACAAAAAAGAAGAAATTGAGAGAGAAATAGTCAGCTACTTTCAAACATTCTTGGCACCTGAGGAGGGTTTTGACTGGTTAAACATAGAGCAAGCCACAAACCATATAGATAAGATAGTTAACGATGAAGAAAGGGAAGCCTTGGAAAAACCTTTCACAGAGGAAGAAGTCAGGAAGGCAACATTCCAATTACACCCGGACAAAGCGCCAGGACCGGACGGTTTTCCTGCTCTTTTTTATCAAAAATTTTGGCATATCGTGGGCAAGGAGGTCTGGAACATTCTGGAAGATTTCAGAAAGAAGAAAAGATTTGTTAAAGATATAAACAATACAGTAATTGCGCTTATTCCAAAAAAATCAGAATGTAGAAGGGTCAGTGATTTCAGGCCAATCTCATTATGCAACACGATCTACAAGATTCTCACCAAGACAATGGCTAACAGACTAAAACCAATTTTGGGAAGAATAATATCAGAAAACCAAAATGGATTCACGCCAGGAAGAGAGATTGCGGACAGCATTATTTTAGTAAACGAAGTTATCCACTTGATCAATCAAAACAGACAGAAGAGTATGCTAATCAAGTTAGATGTGAGCAAGGCATACGACAGGGTTAGATGGAACTTCCTTCTTAAGATACTAGAGAAAATGGGCTTCAGCAGATCTTGGCTTGAAGGCATTTACCAGTGTATTTCCACTCCAAGAATGTCGGTAGCAGTGAATGGATCGCTATGTGGCTTTTTCGAGATATCACAAGGGTTGAGACAAGGTGATCCGTTATCCCCGTGCCTTTTCGTTTTAATGGCTGAGGCTATGGGGAAAATGATCCAACATTGTCAAAGATCAGGGGGATGGAAAGGAGTCAGGGTAGCTCGAGGGTTAACACTAGTCACACACACTCAATTTGCAGATGACACGTTACTTTTCAGGGAAGCGAACCCCGCAGAGGCAGAGGCGATCCGAAGAGTGCTAGACACGTACACGAATCTGTCAGGGCAGGTGGTTAACAAAGAAAAGACAAGAATGTTTTTTTTCAATACCTCTAAAAGATGGCAAAACCAGATATCACAAATCCTGGGTTGTCAAGTAGATACCTTACCAAACAAACACTTAGGGGCTCCTATATTCAATGGACAGAACAAATCTCAGCTTTGGGAGGAAGTAATTGCTCAGTCTAAAAGTAAAATGGACACTTGGAAAGGAAGATGGTTAACATTAGCAGGAAGGATTACCATGCTAAAATCAGTTTTAGGGGCAGTCCCGACCCACATGATGTCCTGCCTACAGGTTCTAAATAAGGCTAGAACCACCTTGGAGAGTGGTTGGAAAAAGTTCCTGTGGGAAGGATCGAGAGAGATCAAACGAATACCGTTAATTGGATGGGATAAAGCCACGTGCCCCATAGACAAGGGTGGGATGGGAATGAGAGAACTAAAACTTCAGAATGAAGCATTGGGAGCTAAGTTGGTTTGGAAATTGGCAAAACAACCACAGAAACTTTGGTGTAGAATTATGCAAAGTAAATATTTGGATGATTCTGATCCGAATAGAATTTTGACCATAGCGAATCCAGGGTGTGGCTCGCCTATATGGAATTTCCTCAGAAAATGCAGACCGATAATTTTAGATCATTTGACATGGAGTATTAATAATGGGAGAAACGCCAACTTTTGGACGGATTCATGGGAAGGATGGCCGTCGCTAGATAGCTTGCAAGAGTTATCAGAATTAAGAGAACAGATGATTCAAGACAGAGGAGAAAAGGTAGCGGACTACTTCGAAGGAGAAGACGAGGCAGGCTTAGTCAGATGGGCGGACCCTAGCAAGTACAATGTAGATACGGACACCAAAAAGAAGTATATGGAAATACTTAACGAAAGAAAGATTAGGAAAAACAATGATAGCGATGAGATAATTTGGTGTGGTGCAAAGTCTGGACAATACACAGTTAAGATAGGATATCAATTATTGAAGTCAGACAGAGCAAGCAATTCATTAGATCATTGGCCAAAAAAGATTTGTTGGGACAATCAAGTTCTGCCCAAGGCGGGTGCTTTTCTGTGGACGGTGCTACATAGAAGTATATTAACAGGGGACAGGTTGCAGAAGCTAGGGATCTCTGGTCCAAGCCGATGTATACTGTGCAAGCAACATGAAGAGACTCTTGACCATTTGTTTTTAAAATGCCAGGTAGCTGATAAGGTATGGACGTATTTCCTCAGCCTATTAGAATGGAAAGGAGCCATGAACTCTACAATAGTAGATTTCTTAAAAAGCTGGCCAATACTACAACGAAAAGGTTTCTGGGGGAGCATCTGGATAACTATGCCATCCATGATAATTTGGCAGATTTGGAAGGAAAGGAATCAGCGAATATTTGAAGAAAAAGAAATTCTGACAGAAAACTTAATAAAAAAAATAGAAACTGGATTAGTTGAAATACTTAACTCCAAAGCAAGTAGCAGGGGAGGATGTAAGTTTACATGTTGGGATGAGGCAATCATGAAATTATGGCCTGATCTTAAAATCCTGAAAGGGTTGGGAGGAGGGAAGAAAACTAGAGCCCAATCAAGATGGTTGGCTCCGCCAAGAGGTAGACTCAAACTAAATTTCGATGGGGCCTCCAAAGGCAACCCGGGTAAAGCTGGATATGGCTATATTATCAGGGATGAGAGGGGAGATTTTGTCTGGGCAGCTTCGGGCGACTTGGGAGTGGCATCAAATAATATGGCAGAATTAGAAGCCCTAGCTAGAGGGGTGATGGACTGCGCTAGGAAAGGTTGGACCAACATTGACATAGAAGGGGACTCTCAAATAGTTATTAATGCTGTCATTAGGAACAATGCAGCAAATTGGATTTTAAAAAAAGGAGTGCAGAGAATCAAGGACGTCCTGCAAAACTTGAATTATTCCATCAGACACATCTATAGAGAAGCAAATAAAGCCGCGGACTTCCTAGCTAACCAAGGGATCACGAGAGGAGGAAAGGACGTCAGCGATTCAAACATTGCAAGCTGGAATGGGCTTGCTGAGGTACTTGGCTCAGACAAGGGACAGTTGCAGAAGGTGGATGAGCTGAGGAATCACACATCCGACGGTGGAGTTTAGACAGGCAGATACATACATTTGGTAGGACGATTCGGATGTTCACGCGATGTAGATTTCTCCAGTGAGACAATGATGAAGGGTACTAGCGTCTTGCTTATTTTAAGCCAGCCGAAGGTTGCCTGGGATTAGAATGGTGGAAGAGGAAGAGATGGCCAGAATAATGGGAGTGCAGTGCCGATGTCTGGAGGAAGGGAAGGAGCAGCAGGTGGGGTGCCTATTCAAACTCAAAGAAGAAGCTGCCAGAACAGCTATCCTACAAATCATTGGAGGAGGGTCGTGGAGTGGCGGCCATGTACACAATGATCGCGTATATCATATTTTCTTCGCCAATATACAACTGATCATGGGCAGCTCCTTCTATGGGGTGTGTTGGGGAGCGCGGTTGGTAGCTCCAGCCAACCACACGGTAATTATGGGAGAGATTGATTCGGTGGGAGGTGACCGGGCAGAGGAGACGCTGAAATCAGCCTATGCAAGGGGAGTCGGATCCAAGAAGGCAAGAGATATCCTCGCTGCTTACAGAGAAGGCATTGAAAACTGGGACATGGAAACCTTTCGTAAGATGCTTCAGGAAAATAAAGGGGAGTTTACTGACGGCCAGATCGGAAGGCTTCTGGAGACGGCGGAAGGCATGATGATGATAATGCACGAGATAATGTAACACACTGGGCTGTTAAAAGTTAAAGACATACTTGTTTTTAGTTCTGGATTAGTAAAATTTGGTGTTCTGTAAGTTGTTTTGTATGGCATTCCGGGATGGAATTAGCCAATAAATAAAAACAACTTTTTATTCTATGTTATAGATCAAAGGGAGCCATCCCCATGATGGCACTTACCAAACAAAAAAAAAAAAAAAAAAAAGATTAAATTAAAATCACAAAAACTTAACTCAAAAACACTCAAATCAAATAAAATGAATGTCAAAATTTTAGTTACACTTCATCCAAACCATAAGAAATTCTAAAAAACTACAAAGTTTGCACTAAATAGTTTGTCTAAATCATAAGAAATAGTATTAAACATACTTCATCCAAGCCACAATAATAAGTTGAAAATAAATGCCTAAAAAAATGCAAAAGCCAAAATTCTCACTTCAAAAAAACAAATTAAATTCCAAAGATCACAGATTAAATTAAAATCACACAAACTTAACTCAAAAACGCTCAAATCAAATAAAATGAATGTCAAAATTTTAGTTACACTTCATCCAAACCATAAGAAATTCTAAAAAACTACAAAGTTTGCACTAAATAGTTTGTCTAAAGCATAAGAAATAGTATTAAACATACTTCATCCAAGCCACAATAATAAGTTGAAAATAAATGCCAAAAAATACACATTAAGCCAAAATTCTCACTTCAAAAAAAGAAATTAAATTCTAAAGATCAAAGATTAAATTAAAATCACAAAAACTTAACTCAGAAACACTCAAATCAAATAAAATGAATGTCAAAATTTTAGTTACACTTCATCCAAACCATAAGAAATTCTAAAAAACTACAAAGTTTGCACTAAATAGTTTGTCTAAATCATAAGAAATAGTATTAAACATACTTCATCCAAGCCACAATAATAAGTTGAAAATAAATGCCAAAAAAATGCAAAAGCCAAAATTCTCACTTCAAAAAAACAAATTAAATTCCAAAGATCAAAGATTACATTAAAATCACAAAAACTTAACTCAAAAACACTCAAATCAAATAAAATGAATGTCAAAATTTTAGTTACACTTCATCCAAACCATAAGAAATTCTAAAAAACTACAAAGTTTGCACTAAATAGTTTGTCTAAAGCATAAGAAATAGTTTACACACACACAAAGAGCTGAAAGTTTAAAGTTCACAAAGCAAGCCAATAATCTTCACACTCTAAAAAAACATAAATTAAATGTGAAAGTTAACTCAAACAACACTTCAAAAAGTTAACTCACACAACACTTCAAAAAATATAAATTGCACTACTCTACGCCTCTAAACACACAAGCACAATGAATTTCAGAGTTTGACAAACACACTTCATCCAAGCTTCAATAAGGATGTAGAAAACAAATGCCAAAGTTAAAAACACATAACGAATGCTAAAATTCTCACTTCATAAAACACAAATTAAATTCCAAAGATCAAAGATTAAATTAAAATCACAAAATTTAACTCAAAAACACTCAAATCAAATAAAATTAATGTCAAATTTTTAGTTACACTTCATCCAAACCATAAGAAGTTCTAAAAAACTACAAAGTTTGCACTAAATACTTTGTTTAAAGCATGAGAAATAGTTTACACACACACACACACAAAGAGCTCAAAGTTTAAAGTTCACAAAGCAAGCCAATAATCCTCACACTCTAAAAACAAACAAATTAAATGTGAAAGTAAACTCACACAACACTTCAAAGAATATAAATAAGAAGTCAAAGTTAGACAATATCCAACATACAATAAAGCCAAACTCAAGTCCACATACACACTATGAAGGTCAAGGTTCAAACACACTTCAAAATGATAGGATGCTCAAGGTTCAAACAAAAAAAACATACAAAATGAAGGGCAAAGTACATATACTTCATCAACACACTTCATCTTCATTCAAACCATACAAAATACACACCTTAAAACATCTACCATGTATTCAACACATATATGAGAAACACACTTTATCTAAAGCATAAGAATAGTTTCAACACACAATGTGAAGGGAAAACTCAAAAGCACACACCTAATAAATGTCAAAGTCCAAACCACAATAAGAAGTCAAAGTTAGACATTATCTAGAATACAATAAAGCCAAAGTCAAGTCCACATACACACTATGAAGGTCAAGGTTCAAACACACTTCCAAATGACACAATAAAACATACAAAATCAAGGGCAAAGTACATATACTTCATCAACACACTTCATCTTCATTCAAACCATACAAAATACACACCATAAAAAGTCTATCATGTATTCAACACACATATGAGTAACACACTTTATCTAAAGCATAAGAATAGCTTCAAGACACAAAGTGAAGGCCAAACTCAAAATAAGAAGTCAAAGTTAGACATTATCCAACATACAATAAAGCCAAACTAAAGTCCACATACACACTATGAAGGTCAAGGTTCAAACACACTTCCAAATGACATAATAAAACATACCAAATCAAGGACAAAGTACATATACTTCATCAACACACTTCATCTTCATTCAAACCATACAAAATACACACCATAAAAAGTCTACCATGTATTCAACACACATATGAGAAACACACTTTATCTAAAGCATAAGAATAACTTCAACACACAAAGTGAAGGCCAAACTCAAAAGCACACACCTAATAAACGTGAAAGTGAAAACTACAATAAGAAGTCAAAGTTAGACAATATCCAACACACAATGAAGCCAAAATCAAGTCCATTTACAAACTATGAAGGTCAAGGTTCAAACACACTTCAAAATGATAAGATGCTCAAGGTTCAAACACAAAACATACAAAAACTTCATCAACACACTTCATCTTAATTCAATTGATAAAAATTACACACCATAAAAAGTCTACCATGTATTTAACACTCATATGAGAAACACACTTTATCCAAAGCATAAGAATAGCTTCAACACACAATGTGAAGGCTAGACTCAAAAGCACATACATAATAAAGGTCAATGTTTGATGCAGAGCTAACACCTCTAAGACCACTAAGGGGTCACAACAAACATTGTTGGAGGAAAAGGATACAAGGGATGGTAGGGTAAACAAGTCTTCTAGGCCCTAGTGGACCAAGATGCAACACTTAACTTCAAACAAGACATGACTGTCCCCTCAATGTCCATTACTTCAACACTACACAATAACCCCATTTTTGGGTTCATATACATGAGAACCTTCCCAAACTTTCTAGGCACCTTAAAATTTCTATGGTTGACTATCCCAAGCTCACAAAACCACCATAATGCTTTGGAGGTACATCCTTGTACCACTTCCTTCACAAACTAACCCACTCCCTTGTAGCCCTTAAAAAGGGACTGTCATGCAATGACTTGAGATTCAGACCTCCTAATGAGAGTTTCATGGGCTTTTTAGATACCCATTATCTTTTTCTTTAACATACTCAACATGCACTATAGGTTGTTTTGGAACACAACACTCTAAATTTGAATGTACCGATTTCCAATGAGGCCTAATTAGGTCAGTTTTGCAAAGGGAGTACACACAAACACAAAGATAAACTTCTCACTCCTATTCCAAAGGATCCACTATGATGCAAATGGACTGATTTAAAAGATTTTATGGGTCTATGGCCTTTTAACTTCATTCAATGGCCAAATCTTCACTCCACTTATGCTAGTTTGCCAAATTCATGTCACACATAGGCTCAATGGTTCAAATCTTCACCTTAAAACTTTTCCTCTGCTCCTGCACACAAAACCCATTAGAAAGCTCACCATCCTACACTCATTCCACCCATTTTGGGGTTCTAATACAGCAATATAAGTTGGGAAAACAAAAACCTCTCTAAAACCCTCAAAACAAGGGTTTGAGAGCAACTTCACTAAAAAGCAACCACAAGATGACTAAACCTCATTGATATTCCTTCCAACTTGGCTCAAATGAAAGGTAAGAACATCTACTGCAACATTTTGATCATTTCTATCCATGATTGTACTGTATGGTCAAGTGCAACATTGAGGAACAACAAAAAGGCAGAACACAGGAGTAGGACAAGGGCAGTAACAGGAAATCTGCTTGTTAAAACCTTCAATGATAATGAAATCCCTCCAAACTTGGTTCAAAACAAAGGTAAGATCATTCACTTAATCATTTTAAACATTTGGGGACTTGACACAGCTATACAATCCCATACCAAACTAAGAAACAACAAAAAGACAGTAAAAAGGCAGAAACAACAAATTTTATTATCATTTTCTCCTCTAGCACTTCATCCTCCACATTCTCTCCTCTTCATACATTCAATTCCCTTCCTCCTCAATGAATCCTCTACAACTAATAAACTCCATAAATCACTTTCCCATCGTGGGAAAAGGCTGAAAATAGCAAAAGTTATTTTTATTAAGAAAACTAATTGTCTAATAATAGACTGTCACAAACTTAAATGACTGCAGACTCACTAAAGAAAAATGCCTATACTAGGCCCCCACTACAACATCATGCCTCTCAAAGGCTTTATTACAATATTTTAAAACTCCATTTAGTCTTCAACAACTAGAATTTTCAAATAAATGACATAAAAATGTCCTGCGTGCATTGCACCAATGTCAAAACCACAAATACTTCATCAACACACTTTATCTTCATTAAAACCATATAAAACACACACCATAAAAAATCTACAATGTATTAAACACACATATGAGAAACATAGTTCATCTAAAGCGTAAGAATAGTTTCAACACACAAAGTGAAGGCCAAACTCAAAAGCACTTCCAAATGATAGGATGCTCAAGGTTCAAACACAAAAAACATACAAAATGAAGGGCAAAGTACATATACTTCATCAACACACTTCATCTTCGTTCTAACCATACCAAATACATACCATATTAAGTATACCATGTATTCAACACACATATGAGAAACACACTTCATTTAAAGCATAAGAATAGTTTCAACACACAAAGTGAAGGCCAAACTCAAAAGCACACACATAATAAAGGTCAAAGTCCAAACCTCAATAAGAAGTCAAAGTCAAACAATATCCAACACACAATCAAGCCAAGCTCAAGTCCACATACACAATATGAAGTTCAAGGTTCAAACACGCTTCCAAATGATAGGATACTCAAGGTTTAAAAACAAAAAACATACAAAATGAAGGGCAAAGTACTTATACTTCATCAACACATTTCATCTTCATTCAAACCGTACAAAATACACACCATAAAAGTCTACCATGTATTCAACACATATGAGAAACACACTTTATCTAAAGCATAAGAATAGTTTCAACACATAAAGTGAAGGCCAAACTCAAAAGCACACACCTAATAAAGGTCAAAGTCCAAACCATAATAAGAAGTCAAAGTTAGACAATATCCAACATACAATAAAGCCAAACTCAAGTCCACATACGCACTGTGAAGGTCAAGGTTCAAACAAACTTCCAAATGATAGGATGCCCAAGGTTCAAACACAAAAAACATACAAAATGAAGGGCAAAGTACATATACTTCATCAACACACTTTATCTTTATTCAAACCATACAAAATACATACCATAAAAAGTCTAGCATGAATTCAACACACATATGAGAAACACATTTCATCTAAAGCATAAGAATAGTTTCAACACACAAAGTGAAGGCCAAACTCAAAACCACACACATAATAAAGGTCAAAGTCCAAATTACAATATCCAACACACAATGAAGTCAAACTCAAGTCCACTTACACACTATGAAGGTCAAAGTTCAAACAGACTTCCAAATGATAGGATGATCAAGGTTCAAACACAAAAAGTAAAAATACTTCATCAACACACTTTATCTTCAACACACAATGTGAAGACCAAACTCAAAAGCAGATACATAATAAAGGTCAAAGTCCAAACCACAATAAGAAGTCAGAGTTTGACAATATCCAACACAAAATGAAGCTAAACTTGAGTCCACATACACACTATGGAGGTAAAGGTTTAAACACACTTTCCAAATGATAGGATGCTCAAGGTTAAAATACAAAAAGTACAAATACTTCATCAACACACTTTATCTTCACTAAAACCATATAAAATACACACCATAAACAATCTACCATGTATTCAACACACAATCACACACATAATAAAGGTCAAAATCCAGACCAAAATAAGATGTCAAAGTTAGACAATATCCAACACACAATGAAGCTAAACTCGAGTCCACATACACACTATGAAGGTCAAGGTTCAAACACAATCCCAAATGATAGGATGCTCAAGGTTCAAAAACAAAAGACATACAAAATGAAGGGCAAAGTACATAAACTTCATCAATACACTTCATCTTCATTCAAACCATACAAAATACACACCATAAAAAGTCTGCCATGTATTCAACACACATATGAGAAACATACTTCATCTAAAACATAAGAATAGTTTCAACACACAAAGTGAAGGCCTAACTCAAAAGGACACACATAATAAAGGTTAAAGTCCAAACCACGATAAGAAGTAAAAGTTAGACAATATCCAACACACAATGAAGCTAAACTCAAGTCCACATATACACTATGAAGGTCAAGGTTCAAATACACTTCCAAATGATAGGATGCTCAAGGTTCAAATACAAAAAGTACATATACTTCATCAACACACTTCATCTTAATTCAAACCATACAAAATACACACCATAAAAAGTCTACCATGTATTCAACACACATATAAGTCATATAAGTTTAAAAAATAATACATACACTAATATGAAGTGGATCAAACTTCATAGTAAAAACACATAAAAACCATAGTTCCAAATAAAAATAGCACAATAAGTAAAAAGAGAAAATGGATGTAAAAAGTTCACATACTTCATATATAGCTTAAGATATAGCCATCAAAACACATCTAGTTGGATGCTTAAAAATTCACACTTAAAAATGTAAACAAATAAAACCCATAAATAAGAACACATTTAGCACAATGCATATAGTCTAATAAACACATTCAAATGGATGTAAAAAAGTTCAAATAGGATGTTCGAGGTTCAAACACAAAAAAATATACAAAATGAAGGGCAAAGCTCACTACATAGACTTCATCACACACCATAAAAAAGTTCACATACTTCATATATAGTTCAACATCATGGATGTTAAAATGTTCACACTTACTAATATTGTCACACTTCATCTATAATAAGTGGATGCATAGTTCAAACACATAAAAACCAAAATAATTGAACATACTTCATAATATAAAAATGAAATCATATGAAAATGGATGTAAAACTATCTAAACCAATGAAATTTTAATAATTCATTTTAACAAAATAATCCAATGAAATTTTCTTATAATACTATCTATTTAAAACTATTAGAAAAATGATATAATAAAATAATTCACAAAATTTTTTAAACAAAATAATCCATCCATCAAAAATACTGATCCATAATCTTTATAGAAAGATTATTGTATAAAAATTATCTACTTAGAACCATTACAAAAATGATATAATAAAATAATTCACTAAATCTTCTAATAAAACAAAGATTGGTCCACTAACTATTACAAAGAATCTAATAACATAGTCACATAGTCTACTTTAAAAATAATCTAATGAAACAATCTACTTGGAACCATTAATAATTTATTTTAACAAAATAATCCAATGAAATTTTCTTATAATACTATCTATTTAAAACTATTAGAAAAATGATATAATAAAATAATTCAGTAATTTTTTTTAATAAAATAATCCATCCATCAGAAATATTGATCCATAAACTTTATAGAAAGATTATTGTATAAAAATTATCTACTTAGAACCATTACAAAAATAATATAATAAAATAATTCACTAAATTTTCTAATAAAATAAAGATTGATCCACTTTACACAATCATTAATAATCCACATTAAAAGTACCCTAAGACTACAGTCCACTTTATACAAAGATTAATAGTCCACTTTAAAAGTGGACTAACAAAATAGTGCATTGACTTTGTAAATACAACAGTTAGTTCAACATTTCAATTAAAATGTCTAAATAAAACTTTTTAGTTGATAGAGATTAGACATTTCTTAAAAGTACTACTGATAATCAATTTCTGAGCTGTTTTTACGATCTCATCAAAACTGTTAGGGCACCAAGAACGTTTAACAGCACCAACCCACTCAAAAAGACATTATCTTTAAATAATAAATAATGAAGGTTTAAACCCTACCCTATTTTGAGAAAAGATTTCAGTAAAAATAATTCTAGATATACTTTAATGGACATTATCTTTAAATAATAACTAATGAGGGTTTAAACCCTACCCTATTATGAGAAAAGATTTCAGTAAAAATAATTCTAGATGTACTTTAAAGGGAAAAAAAATAGTCATAAAATTAACAATGTAATTTTATCTAAATGTAATTATACCTGAACAAACTATAAGATTAAAATAATATTCTAAATTTGAAGCAACCCTCCACTACACAAAATTAGATATATATTAATTTTAAGCAACCCTACACTACACAAAATGAGATACATATACACAAAATTAGATAGATATACTACCTTCGATTCCCCTCATTGCCGCTTCGAATTCACTATTCCCATATTTCGCTGGCAGCCCACCCTTTTCCATACAGTGAACAATATACTAATTAATGGCAATCAGAGGAAAAAAACTTAGAGCTTTACTTCGTTTCTAAGCTACACAATCTTATGCAAAATAATTTCCTAAACCCTAACATAAAATAGCAGAGCCTTAATCTTAATGTGGGGAAAACAGCATTCAAGACCAAGCAAGGCTTGTATGAGGTACAACATTTCCTACCATTTGGATTGTGCAATGCTCCAGCTACCTTAATAAGTGTGATTGTCTATTTAGATGATATATTGGTTTTTAGTAGAACATACAAAGAACATATTTCTCATCTCAAGCAAGTACTACAAGTGGTGAAGAAGAACAAGTTGCTTTTAAATGGGAAGAAGATTGAGTTTGCAAGAACATCACTTCTTTATCTTGAACATGTGGTGCAGAATGGTGAAACCAAGATTGAGATTATTGTGGATTAGCAATTTCCACATTTATTTAAGAGACTAGGAGTTTTGTTGGGGCTATCCAATACATGTGTAAGTTTGTGAAATCTTTCTCCTATGTTGCTGCTCCTTTACATGTCATCACAGATGCTAGGAAATGTTTTCATTGAGTTACAGAACAGCAGTGTGCATTTGAAGAACTCAAGTGCAAAATCAATCATGCACCCGTACTTGTTTTTCCCAATCTTTAGCAACCTTTTGTTGTTAACACTGATGCTCGTGATAATGCTATAGGAGTTGTTTTGTTGCAAGAAGAAGACTGGTTTGCTATCATTCAGGGTTGTTCAAAGGCACTATCCTAAACTATAGTACATATGACAAGTGGTTGTGTTGGTAATTATTTATGTCTAGGGTTTTAAACTTGAATGTTTGCTAATTTTCTCCTTCAAACCCTGAAATTTCTGAGTTGCGGGATCTTGTTCTGTTGCTGAAATCTCCATTGGCCCCTGAAAAATGATAAAAATGAGTCGTATGCATTCCTGAATGCATACCCAGCTACGGTTTCCTATGTCTAAATGTTTCTGACAGTGGCTGAGAGGGCCTAATTATGCCAGTGCCGCAGGACCACCATGTGTCGTGCCCCAGTTTAAATCTGAGCCTTTGTTTTTGCTTCCCACGGAGTGTGCCATGTAGCAGACGCTGTGTCTATTTTGTTTCTAAGTTGAATGCACAGAAGGCACCACGTGTTGGCTTCCGCTGAAGTTTCAATAGAGTTTCTTTTATGTTTCAGCTTGGACGCAGAAAGCACCACGTGGAGGCACCCGAGGGACATGAAGAGAACTCAAAGCCTCGCGGACGATGCCAGGTGTCATTTTCTATGAAAATTTCAAAAAGGTTTCTAAGATGCAGTGGAAGATGCTACGTGTCCCTTAAGGTTGCTGCGGAGCGTGACAAGTGTCAGCTTCCGCGTAATGTTTCATATTAATTTTGGTGCTAAGTGAAGACATGGGGGTGGGTCCCAGTGAAGTGTCTCAAATGCCACGGACGATGCCAAATGTCAGCTTCTACATGAGTTTCAAACAGGGGCCTTAAAGTCTCTAAGCAGCGCGGAACCCGCCAGGTGTCGGCTTCCACAGAGGCTTCAAAAGGGTTTCATTGTGGCTACGGAGGGCACCATGTGTATCATGTGATAGCCGCGGAGCTTGACAAGTGTCGGCTTCCATGCACCTGCCCCTATTTTTCTTATAATGGCTGCCGCGACGGTTTGTGGGCCCCAATTTATGTGTCTCAAGTTTCAGATGCCGCGGGTTGCGATGAGTGTCACTTGCAGGGGCCACTTAAGTATAATGACACAATATGTTTCATGAGTGTTGTGGACAATGCCAAGTGTTGGCATCCGCGAGAGTCTCAAATGTTTCAAATGTTTCTCAAGTGTAGCGCAGAAAGCACCAAGTGTCGGCACCCACGTGAGTTTCAGAAAGGGTCTTTATGTTTCAAGGAGATTGCAAAAGTTGCCACCTGTCCCGATGGTTGAAACTGTGGAGGCCGCCGCGTGTCCCCTTTTTTTTGAAAGGCAATGAGAAGCAGTGGGCCAGCGATTGAAACTTCAAGTGCCTGCGTGGCACGATTTGATTCTAGCGACTCGGTCAATGTTTTGGGGCCGTTGATCTCAGCGATGGGAGTAGATCGACGGCCATATTTTGAACCTATAGTAGCAAGTTTTTTCCTGAGTATCTGCGGCCGATTTTGGGCGGGAAAACTTCTAAGGCTTGTTGCGGCTACGTTTCTAGAGGTTGTGGGTAGCTGAAGCTTTAATGGCATATCGTGTAGAGAGGCATGGGTCGAGTTGATGGGTCAACTACCAGATTTAAGAGAAAATCTTCAGGTGGTGGTGCAGATCCCGATCTCACCTGCTTTGTCCTCTGTTTCCCATCTGCAGCATTGATGATTTTGAGCACCATTTTTTTCATGTATTGTATCTGGCAAATTTTGACCTGCCATGTAATTAATGCTGGGAACTTTCCTTGCGATTTTTTTTTAGCAAGTTGTGTTTCTCATTTTGAGGTTGTTGAAAGTTAGACATTTTGGCTCTGTAATACAATACAACTAGTTCTGGTTGCTCTGTGTAGAAACCCTTGTGAGTTTATGTGTCTCCTGTTGTATGTTTCCTGCATGAATGTACTAATTTCTGGATTGGTCTTATATGAGTAATGCTTTATCTACATGTGTTTTGTTTTTCTGTCTCCAGTATTGCATGTATTCTTCTTCTGAGTATAAATATCTAAGGGATGTCTAGGATTCTAGAATATAGAATTCCTGTATTGAATGCTTGATCTTTTAACTTCTGCTCAAGGGGTAGATTAATTTGTTTTCAGATTGAGTATTGGGAAGGGTATACTGCAATAGGGATGCCATAAGTAGAGATAACTTAACACTCTGTATTGGGAGATATCTGTGAGGCAGATATCACATATATCCCCTTGAAATCTAGTTTTAGTTGTTCATGTTGATCATTCACAGGTGTATGGCTAATGACTCCAAGCCCTGGATAGGCACCAATCTAGCTCTGTGTTGAGGTTATACACCAGGTCTAGCTCTGCTTCCAAACACAAAATCAAAATCAAATTCCAAAACAACCATTAGGACAGTAGAATTAGTTTTAGGATACCAGGTCCTCTGTCTACAACTGAAAATAGGCCCAAAGCTAGCCCCTTTGCTCTTATCTTACAGTTTTGGTCTACTTACAGGAGGACTTATCTACTTTGTGTCAACATCCCAGCCTTTGTATGCATATTCTCATGGATGTTGAATAGGGAATACCCCCCTAGGTTTTGCAGAGCCTGAAGAAGAAGAGGAGATAAAAATAGAGTCTATCTCCTATACTGTTGGCCCATGGCCCAAAGATCCTGTTGATCACCGACGGCTACCTTGTAGGGAACTCTGGGAGTAAGCATCCAGTCTGGGAAAAGACCAACAGGTTGTATGCTTTGGTCTCTGTAATGAAGAAGTGGAAACATGATCTCATGGGCAAGGAAACAATAGTGCAAACAAATCATCAACCACTCCAATAAGAAAGCAAAATTACAAGAAGAAGATAGTGCTCAGTAGAGCAACTACAAGCATCTAATTTTTCTGCATCTCTTTGTCTGTTCGTTGGGTTTGATATGTCTTGAGCTTTAGTTAAATTTTTGATATGTTTTGACTAAAGAGGCCCCTTATTGATATCAGTTGTTTACCCTAGTTTACCCTTCATTGACTGAGATATCATGAGATCACATTAAGATCAAGATTGGGCCATAAACAATATCAATTTCTCAAAACAGGTATCCTCTGCCTTTATATAGAATGGAGACTTAGAGTTTTGAATATAAGTTGGTTAGGTATGGAAGGAAATTGTAATGATCTTGTTGTGCATTAATTAAGGGTGCAAAGTATATTGTGGCTTTGAAGAGCCCAAGTTGCGAGACATTCGTGGTCAAGTGGATAATGTGGGAATCCCATGTTTGAAAGGAGAAGTCCGCCAATGAACATTTTCCCCGTAAATACATTTCTCTGCAATATCCAAGGTCCACCAAATTGCCACAATCCAAACTTGTGGAAAATATCAAATTGTGCGAATGAAGTGATGTCTTCAGGTGATGTGAAATCTACTACACCAGAACAATTTGTAGACAACCCTTCAAGCATGAAGGATGGAAGGATTTTACCAGTTATTATGGTTTTAAATATGAGGTATCAAAGTACTAATCGGATATAAAAGCGGGATTTTTATGGATGACCGGAGTTTGTGGGGATTTTATTCCCATCCAGACTTATCCATTGAGGCCCTGAACCTCTGTAATATCCCTCAATGCTCAAAATCTCTACAAATTATTTAAATTGTAGAATATGTGAAGACAGTGTGAACATGGAGCAAGAAAGTCACCTTTGAAGAAAAGTGGACATACGTCAAAGCATAAGGGAAAGAGGATCATTGTTAGATGTCTCGACTGTGACTACATTGTTATGGAAGCGTTGACCAGGCACATGAACCATCAGATAAAGTGTTTTGAAGGAAAGCGTCTCATTTTGGGGAATTCACCCCCAACTGGATGATATCCAGCAGACCATTTCTTCTCCGCAATGTCCAATTAAAGACAATATTCCCACAAGTCTGGTCAATGGAAAATTCTCTACAAATCTTTGATATCATGGAAGCTTAAACAAAGGAAGTAAATACCATATGGGATGAGTAGCATGCTGCGGGTGAGGGGTATGTAAGCACTTGCGACCATCAAACATTCAAGGAATATGCTGTTAATAACAACCAACGAGTTTTGAAAGGTCTTTTTGTGGGTTATCCAAGCTCCAGATATATCTGGTTAGATGTGGAAGTTTTACAAATATCCAGATATGCACAATATGAGTTTATTGAAAAGGGGTTGTGGGACGTAAGAAAATAAAATAAGTTAGTGTAAAGTCAAAAGGAGGGAAGCGGGGGATTGACGATCAACTGGATGCGGAGCTTCTCTTTATCACTAGATATATCTTGTGCTTGCTAAATTCCCCACATTATCCTGTCACCCTCATTTTTTTGCAAATCTCTAATGACGTGAGAAAGCTCTTTACATATCCTGTATCATGTAAAACTCCTACAAACCTGTAGATAAATTGGACGTCCATAAAAATGATGAATGATAAAGGAATTTTGTTAGATGTGGTAGTTGCAATGTCTTGTTAGACATACATGCAAAATGTGGAGGCATGGACAAGACACATGAACTGTTGACAAAATGTCTTCAAGAAACATAATCTCATGGAATACCTTGATTGCGAGACATATGAAACATACATTTAATTTCCTCTTCCATCACTTGTTGTCGTAATGATTTCCTATGAGGAGTAGATGTATTTCTCCATGGTGAAGTAGCTATTGAATATAAGAGACAACAAATTATTAGTTTTTTATGATGTTTGGAAGATTAGGCTATGGGCATGTCCAAATAATAAGAGTATAGTCTTGTGAGCATTACCATGAGCTGTGGTGGTCAATAGTAGAGAAATCATGGACTTTGAAGTATAAACGATGTAAGCTTTATATTGAGTTAATTTAAGAAAAGTGGAAGGCAACTATACACAAGGCTGGGGATTTATGAGCTTATGACTGTCACACATGACTATATACAACTATAACATCCATAAGATAGTTAACTCCATTGCCATAGTTTTGCAAATGGGACAACCATGAACATCAAGGATTATCAACAACAGACATAGAGAAAACAATTTTCACTAAATTTCCTTCAAGCTTCCATGCTAGTTATAAGGACAGTCATCATCATGTTATGAACATATTTACTACTCCAATTTCAAACTTTGCATCCTTGTTTCCAAAAAGATTATCCCCTTGCACATGTTCATCAAACCATTATCATTGTTATGAGTAAAGGAAAGCACCAATGAATGAGATCATTGCAGCAGTAAAGAGGACGGTCAACACAATTTAATGAGATCATTCCTTGGACATGATATCTAGTTTTCCATGTACTACAAAGGCTATATTATGATTGAAGAAGTTGTGTAGAAAAGAAATGTTGAGGTCTTGAAAAGTAATAGGTTCACCATTGCATGCAAGTATGCTTGAGAAGGGGGTTATGTTACTGTCCTAAAAAGTGTAAAATAATCTCTTTGACTGCCCCAAAATCAGTCTCAAACATATGACAGTCCAAGAGACCAATGGAACCTATGATTTTGCCAAGTTTTGAAGATAGGAAGGTGGTGGAGGATCCCAAGGACAATGGATAATTGAGCACCTAAAATAGTTAGAAATCAGTCCTAAATTGTCCTTAAACATTCATGTACAGCTGGGACAGCCATGACTACATTTTGAGTTTTAATTGCATACTTGTAAAACAAAAAGTGGTTAACTTAGGAATGTTTGTCTACCATCAATAAGCTTTTCATTGTGAATGTCACTTAGGATCTTCTTTCTAACCCTTCACTCTTTTGCATTTTCTTTTACAAAGTTGTTAGATTTAGGTTTTCAAGCAACACCCATATTCTAAATCTGTTGAAGGTATCATGGGGGTAAATCATAAAACACACAACAACATAAATTGCACATAGAAAATAGAATGATCTTTTATTGATTTAGACAACTCATTACATTACAGAAGCTCAAATACAATCCGAGGATGAATCCTCCACATGTTGCAAAACACTACAACTTCCCTATCTCTAGACTCTGGAATCATCTGCCTTTTGTAACTCTAACTCAGCTAGGGTTTCTATTTTCCCACATTTTCTTGACTCTACACTTTTCCCCCTTATCTCTACTATTGCCAAGGGTTCCAAGAAATGGTTATTAATAGCCTTTTTGGTGGCCTCTAGCTAAATTTCAAAATTTGCTTCTCCCTCCAAAAATAGGTCAACTTCCGGGAGCCATAACTTTTGATCCAGATGTCTGATTGTTGAACTGTTTGAAGGATTGGAAATCTCGTGGATTGCTCCATGTGCTAATAATCTGCTCTATCGATTCTACCCATTTTTAGCCTCGTACGGGGCCATTTAGTGCCTCAAACTTGAATTTGAATAATTTTCAAGCATTTTTTGGGAAATAAAAACTTTAATATCTTTCAGCTCACCAATGATCTCTGTGTGATTCATTTGCCAAATGTCTTTTTTTTCATTTATGAAGCTTCCTGCAAATTTTTGCTTCAATCCGTGCCAAATGAAAACTTTCCAAAAATAGCAGTTTGGAAAAATTGAAAGTTCTACATCATTATTCAAGTGATTATGAAACTAGAAACGCTAATTTTGAAAAGAAATTAAAAAAACATCAACTTTTTTGAAACATCATCTTTTTTTGGGTGATGCAAGATTGCCCTTAGACCACTGGATGCTCCTACATCAAAAGATCTGAAAAAAAAATTAACCCCTAAGTTTTAGGATAAAAACCATAGGAGAACAAAAGATTAAAGGGTAAAAAGACAATTAAACAAGAAGAAAAACCAATTGTTTCATTACCTCAAAAAGTAATATTAGGACACTAAAACTCGCATTAGCCATGACTTGGGTCAAACCAAAAAAATAAAACAAGTGAAAGATACTCGAATAACTAAACCAAAAATGAAGAAACCCTCAACAATACATTATTTTCCTTTTAGTTGTGGTCACAATACTCCTATGATAAGTAGGGAAAATTTGATAGAGTACTTTCAAGTGCATCACGTTGGTGATACTTCAGATATCAATTTTAATGAAAAAGACGCAAAAGAAATAGAATTTGACTATGATTTTACATGTTATGATGAGACTTTTTGTAAATAACAAAATTGTGTAATCAGCTATGTGAATGATTAAATGACTCAAGAAACCATGTTTAATGCTTTTTGAGCAAGTTCTCTAACTCAGCTTAAATTGTCAAAATCTATTTGTAGTGTAATATTTTAGTCCCTTACTTGTGACTAGAATTAGTCACATAGTGCATGTAAAGTGTAAAATTGTAATACTTTCTTTGAGCTATTGATAAATTCTATAAATGTTTGTAAAGACCAACATTGTTTATTTATTTCATTTATGAGTAATCTAGTCATCGGATTTGACATCTATTTATATTGTTATGTATGGTCATGCTTGATTTATTGTTAAAAAATTGAGCTCATTTTATGGCTTATTGTTGGAATAAAAATTCTTTAACTTTGTTGTTATTTTATAATTATGGTGGCTATGCTACAATATTTCAATTGTTGGTCATGTATCATGTGTTCTTCTCTATAATTTCCATAATGGACCTTTGATGGGTTCTATAAGGGAGTAGACTGCAAAAAAAAACTCATTCTTGATGTTGTATAACATTGATAATTCTTGCTAAATATAAATGAATATTATGTGAAAAGTTTGAGAAACTATAAAATGAATTGTATTTATATGTAACTCTTTCTATGAGTAATCTTGATGGTTGGTGTGTATATCATGCCTTGATCCAAGTATTATAGGTATGATAAACTTGGTGAGAAGTGAGTTATAGAAACTTGCCATCATTGTATATTTTGTTGATGTTGATTAAGCCATTATTGGAATCATTTTAATATGATTTGTTCTAGATTAGGATGAAAATTCTTTATAATTATTTTTCTAGATGTGGGCAACTAACAATGCGAGCTATCAATGTGGTAAAAATTATTACCTTTACATTTGATTGACGCATAATTATATGCTAATGATTAAGAACTCAAAAACATATTATCATTTGAAATAATTTTGAGTGTCTGAATTAAAAATGGTATTTTGTTAATCATGAAATAAATGATTTTATATGATATATTTACTTGGTGAGTGATAACAAGTATTATGAGATACTTATTACCCATCATAGATGGTTGTGAACCAGGATTGGGAAATGAACAAAATGTTCATATATGATAAGTGAACATATTTTCTTTCTATCTATTACCTTTATGAAACATAGATTCACTCTTAGTGGCCAAGAATGAAAGGATATTCTTGATTGGATTTAATAAACCTTGTAAGATTATGATCTAGATGGTTTAATTGAAGAATAATTAAGTCTTTAATCTATTCATGATTTTTGTACATATAAGCATCGAGACAGTGAAGTCTCTTAGAGGGAAAGGATGTCACATCCTTATTTTCTATGCCTACTTAAAATATTTTTATAATGCATTGATTGGCTAAAAGTTTAAAAAATAATTATGATTATGTTGATTATACTTTGTATATGCACTCACTGCATAGGATTCTCTCTTATCATGTTTATCTCCCTTTTTAAAACTAGTTCATTCCAAATAATTTTCTATTAAAATTTATCTAAATTCATTTAGATAATTAATATTTATTTTTCTATAAACATAAAAAAAACTTAACCAACTAATATTTACATTAGTAATTTAATTATAAAAATATTAAATAAATATTTTTAAAAGAATAATTGTAAATATTAGTATAATTATCTTATCTCTCAATAATAAGTACACTTTGACTATCTATCATAATTATGAAACCAAACAAGATAACATGGACCAACTTAATGTCAAAACTCAAATATTCATCAATCAAAATGATTCCTACATGCACACCTATGATGAAATTATTTCAATCATGCCACCTTACCAACCATCTATAATCCCTCTTCCTGATGATTCTCTTTGAAATCTATAAAAGTGTTAATTCTTTCCTATCAATTTTTTAGCAAATCTTGATTAAATCTAGCATTTAAAAATATCAATTAAATCATATCATAATTCGACATTACAAAATGTCTAATCATTACTTGTAATCATTCTCATTAGCATGTCAAATAATTATTAGCATAATCATAATCATTTATCCTAATTGTATACATTATAAAAATATTTATAACTAGACATAGAAAATAAAGATTTGATATCTTGGGTGAGGAAGATTAGCTAGGCTCACACATCAAAAAACTCACTGAACACTTCAAAGAATGCAAATTACATTAATATTTTGCATAATCTCTAATGATTACTTGTAATCATTAGCATTAGCATGTCAAATAATAATCAACATAATCATTTTTTTATTGTATGCACTATAAAAGTATTTATAACTAGACATAGGATTTATAAAGGTTTGACATCTTGGGTGAGAGAGAATAACTAGGCTGACACATCAAAATACTCCTTAACACTTCAAAGAATGAAAATTACATGCCTCACACATTAAAATACTCATTACCACTGAAAAGAATGCAATTTACATGCCTCACACATTAAAACACTCACTAACACTTAAAAGAATGCAATTTACATGCCTCACACACATAAAAACACATAAACTGAATGTCAAAACTTAAACACACATCAAAGCTTGAGTGCACATACACATAATGAAGGTCAAAGTTGAAACACACTTCATCCAAGCCACAAAAGATTGAAAGCATGCAAAAAAGTTCAAGCACAAAAAAAATATTCAAATAAAATACTCACTAACCCTTAAAAGAACGCAATTACATCATGCCTCACACACATCAAAACATAGAAAGTATAGGCCAAAGCTTGAGTGCACATACACATAATGAAGATCAAAGTTCAAACACACTTCATCCAAGCCACAATAATAAGAGATTGAAATCATACCAAAAAGTTGACACCGAACAAAGTCAAAAATACAACACACAAAAGTTCAAGCACAAAAAATTATTCATCCAAACAAACACAAAATGAGTCAATTCTCACACTTCAAAAAACACAAATAAAATGTGAAAGAACATTTAAAAGAACACAAACTACATGTCTCACACAATAAAACCCGCAAATTGAATGTCCAAAGTCACACACCTCAAAACACACAAAGTGAATCTCAAAACTTTAATATACACCTCAAAATGCACAAACTAAAGGCCAAAGCTCAAGCACACACACAATGGAGTTCACACTAAACACATTCTTCATCTGAACCACAATAAGAAATCTAAAGTTTAAACAAACATAAAGTGAGCCAATTCTTACACTTCACAGAACACAAATTAAATGCTAAACTCACACAACACTTTAAAGAACACATTTTCATGGCTCACACATAAAAACACACAAAGTGAATGTCCAAACTCACATGCCTCAAAACACACAAAGTGAATCTCAAAACTCATCTACACTTCAAAATGCAGAAACTAAAGGTCAAAGCTCAAGCACACACACAATGGAGTTCACACTAAACACTTCATCTAAACACTAAGTAAAAGCCAAAGCTCATACATTCTTTATCCGAACCACAATAAGAAATCTAATGTTTAAACAAACATAAAGTGAACCAATTCTCACACTTCACAAAACACAAATTAAATGCTAAACTCACACATCAAAACAACACACAAAGTGAATGTCAAGCTAGAATAAGTAAATGCCAAAAATAAAACACATAAACTAAATACCAAAACTCACACTCCTCAAAATTAAAATATACTTCATCCAAGAGACAATAAGTAAATGCCAAAAATAAAACACACAAACTGAATGCCAAATAACATCCATGTTCTAAAAACACAATAATATAGAGAACTTATGATGGAATAAATTCAACAAGGTAAAAATGAGAGAAATTTTCTTCTATTTATCATATAATCAAGTAACAACAAATTGCAAGATTCTATTACATAAAACAAATATGACATATTGTCTTTCTCAAATACAAGTATCTGCATAAGTAATTCAATTACATAAACAAATTTGGAAAGATGATTGCTTATGAATATCTGACATCTTTATCACAAGCCTTAGCATGTTTTCTACTAGAGAGAGAGAGAGAGGGCATCTTTCAAGTGTTTTATAAGGCTCATAATAACTACAGAAATAACCTTATTTGGGCATGCAAAATGCAATGATCATATTGTCACTACACAGTAGTTTTGACATGATAACAGTTTTAAAAACATATTGTGTGTTTTCAGCTCATGGTGCTCTGGTTTCAGAATCTAATGATATTAGGATGCATAGGCCAACAAGGCTCACTTGATGCTATCAAATGTCTTGTATGATATCAAGCAATTTACTAAAAACACTATCTATCATTTAGAACAACAATTCTAACACAGTCAACACCATTGGTTTTGAATCAAAAACACATCAAATTCTATGATTTAGCCTTACTGGTAATTTGAACGACTGCATACAAAACACTATAGTCAATATCACATAAGAAATTTGATTATAATGCACAATATGCAGAAGAAAAATAACCTGACAGGTGACAGCTATAAAGGATGACCAAGTTTGTAGGCTACAAACTCCTTAAGACGTTAAAGGTCAACATAACCCCCCCTCTATATAGTTATTGGAGAAACCTCCCGGCACCGGCATCTGGGGTGGGTGGGAGGCAATAGTTGGGGGGGCCCCCCCCACCCCAATGGCATTAGCCTGCTAGAGTAAGCGCGGTACTCGTCCGAGCACTCGATAGATCGAGGGATAACCTCGACCCATCGTCCATGCTATAGACAGTGATGCAGTCCATACCATACTATATACGTCACATGATTGGCACCACCATCCGACTAGAGTTCAGTAGGGCTCTTGGTAATGTGTTTAAGGCTGTTCAAAGAATGGGCCACTCCCCGGCTGCCGCGTATATATATTTCCTTCACAAAGATGTTTCTTAACACCTGCTACCCACAACAAACCACCATAAGCATGACACCCACCTCTCGACTCACCTAGAGTTGTTCTCCTTATAAGTTTTCATCTACAGAATCGTTTCCTCATTATTGCCCACGATTTAACAGTTAGAAACATAAGTATACACGAACAGTCCACTAAAGCTGTAGTTAGAACCAAATCCTCATAAGATGTATGGTTTAAAAAATGTCAAGAGGGTGATGACTTAGCATGGAGAATGTGGTTTAAAACACCACAAATTCCTCTCAAGAGGCCGATAAGCATTAATACCACTTGTTTGATCATTTAGTGAACACATTGGATAGTTCGATCCATCACTTGAGACAAGAAAAACATTCCTATGAATATGCCTTCGGCTGCCCCATGATTAATCAAGCAATTAATAATCTTGAGATATTAATCTCAAGTCGATATATATATATATAAGTAATGGTTTATCATGACAACTACCTTGATCATTTATGCTTTGATCAATATATGATAATAATAATAATAAGTCGAAAGGATTATGAATAATGTGAAAGGGTCGAGCTTGTCTCCCCTTCACAGCCTCTTATTAAATCACGTCAACTTGACTTGATAAGATCGTCATATGATGTTTTAATATCAACAATTTAACCTTCAACGACTTAAGGAAGCTAAGACAACAATTCTACGACAATGTCGACGTAAGATTTACATTAAACTTAATGAACATCATTCTACTTTGAAGATGCCATTTTCTTTTACGAATGACAATGTCAACACATATGACTAACCCAGAAAAGAATCAAAAGATATCGACTACTTGTCGAATAGACTCAAGAGTTATATTGACAAAACATGACTTACCTCTATCGATATTGGTTCATATTTTGTTAAACAATGATACTCGTTTTGGCAAACAAACACTCGTAACCCAAGGTTTTTATTTCTCTCCTTGAAAGATACTCTCTCTCTTTTCTCTAAGACTCACCCGAAACCTGTAATCCTGTATAAAACTTGAAATCAACAGATTATGATTAGTGCATCATTTTTCAAACAATAAACCAAATTCTCATAATCAATTATTAAATTGATAAAACATTTGCATTACCATAATTCCATAAATGTCATACAATAGAATCTATGTTTTTCCTTGATATTAATCTAAACATCAAAATAGATTTACTTATGTTCAAGTAAAATTAAAAAGTATTAGCAAGAAAAAAATTGGGGATGTAACATATCCTTCCCCTAAAGATTCATCATCCTCAAGGATATAAAGTATCAAAATGTAACTAAAAGCAAGTTCATTGTTTTTCAACTGGTAAAAGGATTAAATAAATGAGGAAACTTCTGATAAAATTCCAAGCAAGACCTCTCTATTACGCAAGCGGAGCTTGCGTGTTTCTAACACTTTGAGTGGCTCGATCATGACCACCCCTGGGTCCTACATCTATAAAGAATTCCAATTTAAAATATGATCATCACCTAAAATATATTTCTTTAAATAAGAAACATGAAAAACATTGTGCATTCTAGACAAAGCTGGTGGTAGAGCAATTCTGTAGGCAACCAGATTGACCTCTTTGAGTACTTCAAAGGTTCCCAAATATCGAGGAGCTAGCTTAGAAGACTTCCCAAACTTAATAGAACTTTTCTAAAGTTTGACCCTCAAAAGAACTTTCTCTCCAAAAGAGAATTGTCTTGGTACATGCTTGGCATCTGCATAACTCTTTTACCTATCATTGGCTTTTGTCAATCTTTTTCTGATCAGCTTAATTTGTTCTTTCATTTCAACTAGCATTTTCGGTCCGATGCTAATCCTATCTTCTAGCTTATCTTAGCTTATAGGAGTTCGACATCTTCTTCTATACAATGCTTCAAATGGAACCATCTTGATAGCGGAATGATAGGAATTGTTGTAAGCAAATTCCACAAGTGGTAAGTATTCTTCCCACTTATATTGTTGATCCATGCAATACATTCGCAACAAATCTTCCAAAACCTGGTTAACTCTCTCAGTTTGCCCATCGGTTTCAGGATGATAATCTGTACTGACATTGAGTTTAGTCCCTAGCACAGAGAACAAGGTTTACCAAAACCTTGATGTTATACGCGCATCTCTATCCGAGATAATCTTTTCAGGGAAACCATGCAATCTAAACACTTCATGAACAAATTTGCAGGCTAACACTGGTGCCCCATCAGACAAATTCCTTGGTATGAAATGTGCTACCTTTATGAGTTTATCAACCACAACTAAAATGGCATTGTGTCTATTCCTAGACATAGGAAGGCCTTGAACAAAATCCATACTTATAACTTGCCATTTCCACTCTAGTACATCATGTAGGTACAACAATCCTACTAGGTGTTGATGTTCTTCTTTAACCCTCTGGCATTCTAAACAACTTACTACAAATCTCGCAACATCATTCTTCATTCCTTTCCAAAAATAAAGAGGTTTAACATCCGCTATAAGTTTGGTCACTCCTGGATGTCTGGAGTATGGTGCGGTGTGAACTTCTTTCCATATAAATTCCTTAATTCAGCTGAATTAGGAACATACATTCTACCTCTAAACCTCAATAGTCCATCTGACTCAAACAGAAACCCATCATATCTTGGGTCTCTAGGATTAACCTCTAGAGCCTGCTTAACCTACTCATAATATTCATCACCAGACAAATTTTGCAGCACTAAATGTTTGAAATTTCCACGAATAGTGACAATTGAAGATATATGTCTTCTACGACTCAAAGCATCACCTACCCTGTTCTCTTTTCCTTTGATGTAGTTTATCTCAAAGTCATAGTTAGATATCAATTCTAACCATCTCCTTTGTCGACCATTCAAATGTGGTTGAGAGAAAATATACCTAAGACTTCGATGGTCCAACTTAAGTACAAAGGTTTTCCCTAACAAATAGTGCCTCCACATTTGCAAAGCATGAGTAACTGATGCCAATTCAAGATCATGTGGTGCATAATTTTTCTCATAGGATTTCAATTTTCTAGACTCATATGCTATCACTCTCCCATCTTGCATGAGCACTCCTAATCCTTCTCCTGAGGCATCTGTAATTACCTCAAACTGTCCTTCGGGGTCAAGAAGCTTCAAAATTGGAGCTGAAGTTAACTTTTCATTTAAAAGATCAAAAGCCTCCTGACATTTATCTGTCCATTCAAATTGCTTTCCTTTCCTTTGTAGGGAAGTGATTGGACTAGCAATACTGGAGAAAAATTTAAAACAAACTTTCTATAATAACCAGCCAGGCCCATGAAACTATGCACTTCATGCACATTTGTAGGTACCGGCCAATCCAGAATAGTTGTGATTTTTGCACTATCAACAAATATTCCATTTGCAGATATAATATGTCCTAGATATTAATCTCCTTCTGGAAGAATGAACACTTTGACAGTTTTCCGTATAACTTATGTTCTCTTAACCGTTGTAGAACCAATTGTAAATGTCGATGATGTTCTTCTTCATTCTTAGAGTAAATAAGTATATCATCCAGAAAGACTAGAACAAACTTGTTTAAATAATCTCTGAATACACTATTCATGAGGTTCATGAATGCGGCAGGGGCATTCGTCCAACCAAATGGAAACACTATGAACTCATAGTGCCCATATCTGGTTCTAAAAGTTGTCTTATGGATATCCTTATCTTTCAACCTTAACTAATGGTATCTTGATTGCAAATCGATCTTTGAAAATACTGTAGCTCCATGCATTTGATCAAAGAGATCATCAATACGTGGAAAAGGATATTTGTTCTTTACCGTTGCTTTATTAAGCATATGATAATCTATACATAAACAAAGAGTTCCATAGTTCTACTTGACGAAGATAACTAGAGCACCCCATGGTGAAACACTGGGTCTAATCAAACCTTTTGCCAACAATTCTTGTAATTGGGCTTTCAATTCCATTAACTCTATAGTTGTCATACAATAGGGTGCTTTTGATATAGGCTCAGATCCTAGTTTAATATCAATTGCAAAATCAAAGATCCTCTTGGGAGGCAGTCTTGGAAGTTCTTTTAGAAAAACATCCTGAAAATCTTGAAGAAAGGGGTACTTTTCTTCAAAAGATGAACTAGGGCCTTCTAACCCTTCCTCCACTTGTTCCATTTTAACTACAAACAACTAACAAACTTTTTTTCTAACCCATTTCAATTGCTTAGTAGAGATAGGTCTAATCTTAACTTCTCTTTGAATTCCTTGGATTTGGGTCTAATTTCCCAAATCATCTAAGCATTCAACCGTTTTTGAAAAATAGTCAACCTTAGCTGTATGCTTCCATAACCACCTCATTCCTAGGATTACATCATAGGAACCTAAGGGGGCTACATACAAATTTAATTCCATTGAGAAACTAGGGAGATCAATCTTGGCCTGAAACAAACATTGCTCTACCTGAGCCTTAGATTGGTTAGCATATTCTACTGACCAAGGTTTAGACATGAACTCAACTTTTCTAGGAAACTTATTCAAAATTCTAGGAGAAACAAAGTTTTCAATTGCTCATGTATCAATCAAAATAGATATAGGGACTCCAAACAAAGTACCTATCATTTCAATGGGTGTGATTTGATACTCTGCTTGACAATTGTCGAGAGCTACATGAATCCTTTGCTGGAAAGCTTCTTGTTGAGTAGGTAGTGTAGTACCTCTTTGTTGACCATTTTGATTCTTGTGTGGGCAACGATTAGCATAATGGTCACCTCCACAAGTAAAGCATCCTCCAATGGGTCCTCTCTTATTTGAAGTCTTTCCATTGTTATCCTCATTCCTTTTGTAATTACCATTCTTCTTCTCATTTCCAAGTCCACCCCTATTTTTCTGAGTTCCTTTATATTTTCTCTTGTTCTTATAGCTTTTATCATTTCTTCTCTTGAATGGTTGGTTAGTAGGAGTTCCATTAAATCTCTTGTTGTTTCTATCACCATAAGATGAGATGGATTTCAGCTTTTGTTTTTGCTTGATTGCCTTCTCGTACACTTGATCCATTGTTGTGGGACCATGTGCGTCCACCTCAACACCAATTTGAGCATTTAAACCCATGATGAATTTCTTGATTTTGAATCTCTCATCTTTTTGATACTGAGGCACATATTTCAGAAGTTAGGTGAATTTTTCACTATATTCCACCACTGTCATGTCTCCTTGTCGAAGATTCTAAAAATCAGTCAATTTCTGATCAAAATAAAGTTGTGGTAACCATCTTTTGCGAAAGAGCTCCACGAACTCATCCCAAGTTACCCTTAAAGATCTTAAGTTCAATTCCATCTTCTTATTCATCCACCATGTGGATGCTTCTTCTCCCAGTTGGAATGCTCGGGCCAAACTGCCTTGGTTACTTATGAGTAATTCCTTATCTCGAAATATTTTTCCATTTCTGTCAACCAAGCTTCTGCTGCATCTCTAGTCACCTTTCCATCAAATTTTGGTGGAGTGACCTTCTTCATATCCTTAGAGAGTTCTGAGGTCAGTCTATCCCTTACCTCTTTATGAGGTTCTGTACTCTTACTTTGCTCTTCATGATTCTCTCCACTTTCTCCATGAGAGTTTTCGCCTCTTCCCTCATAATTCCCTTTATCATCCACCTTCTTTTCCAAATCACCTAGTCTTTTCTTAGCTTCCTCAAGCATGGTTATGATTTGGTCCAATTTATTATTTAGCAGGTGGTTTTTCTTTTGACTTCCTCCTTGGTTAGTTCTTGTCTGAACCATATTTATCATTTTTCTCACACCTGAGAATATTGAGTTGTCTATTAGTTCATGATTATAATGCATCCCATTAAATCAAAACATAATAAACTCAAATCAAACAATAGTTTGGTTAAAAAATAACTCTTCTTTATTTATTTCATTTCAAGAGTAAAGAACATTCTTTATTTATACAAAAAATGACTTCAAAAGTCATGTTCAAGAGGAGTATATCCTTTAGATTCTTTTTCAGATACATAATCTCGAGGTATATAACCTTCTGACTCACTATCAGATGTAACTTCTATGATCTCAACAAATGAGGGTATGCGGGGATCTCGCCTAACCATAGTTGTATCCTCATCTGACACATATGTTATGATTTTAGTAGTGATCTTAACTCTTTCAATGTTTTCCTTTCTCACTCGCTTGATTCAAGTTAAGGCATTCACAAGGGTTTCAGTATCAGTTAACCATATGTCACTCTCATCATTAGTTCCCTCAAAAGTTTTAATAATGGCTTCACGTTCTCTTTTTGCTTTAAGGAAATGTTTACTCCCATTAACAAACTTTCTTGTTGTCTTCTTAAGACATACCTTCCTGGCACAAAAAATTTTAAACATTAGCTTACCACATAATGTTGACTAGTGTATGCTCGAAATCGTGACTCTGGTTGCTTAGAGGCTGTCGGGTTGGATCTTGGCACGCACATGGACCCTTTCCCTCCTTGCCATGGGGCGATCCGCCACATCACTCTCGCTCATGTGGAATTAGCTAGTCGAGAGGAGGTGAGACACAACAGGGGTCTAGGTGAGACAAGTTCTGTGGCCTTTGTTGTTGTGCATTTTGTTGTATATTTCATTCAATTGTTGTGGTGGTTGAGATAACCCTATGACCCGCAGGGTGACCAGTCTCTCTTCTTCTATTTGGATTCCTTGAATTCCACCTTTGTGTGGGCAAATGGTTGTTCTCGTTGATGGTTTCTCTTGTTTCTATGTCTCTGAGAAAGGCTATGTGTAATCGTAATTGCTTAATTTCCTCAATCAACAATAGAACAAATGGATCCTCTTGTGGTGGAATGTGTGTCTGTTGTTGTGGTCACAGATGGATCTCCTTGATCTCGTCTCAGACAGCTCTCACCCACTCTCCCCTCACTCCTAAACACATGCGTGAATTAGGATAGAGGAAATCGTGTGATTGCTAATTCTAACTAGATCTAGGCTTTGTCAACCTAGGTTTTGACTTTTTTGGTACCTTGTGATGAAATCAAGGTTTGTTTAAGGTCTCTTGAACCGTGTTTACCTCGTGATGGAATTGAGGGTTTTCGATGTTGTCTACTTTATATGAATGCAAACTAAATGACATGCAATGCGTCTTTTTGGTATTTTTTAGAGTATTTTTGGAAAGGAAAATGCTTCTAATCTATGAAATAAATATGTATGCAATCCTATATGTCTTTTCAAATGCAATGTGTAATCTATGTTTTTGTGGGTTTTTGGTGTTTTCAATGCAATTTAATCTAATAAAAAGGAAAGATGCTTTTTCTAACAAATTAGATCTAAGAATGCAAAAATGACTAATCTAGCATGCAAGATCTAATCTATCAAGGAAAAAGCAGGTATCTTACTATTCCCAAGAGCAAGATGATTGTCTAATTACTATGAAAGCAATAAAAGAACCTGAATAGATGAAGATTTGAGGACTCCACTATCCCTCAGTGATCCTTGTGTAGGCAACCTTGAATCCTTTTGTGATAACAACTATTCCTCTCGATGACAAAATGACCCAAAGAAGCAAAAAGAAGCTTTTGTGAGCTCAATGTGAGCTTTGAATTGAGCACAATGGATGAAAATTAAGCAGCGTGATGTTGCTTGATTGAAACAAAGAAAATAAAAGGCACTTACGTCCTGTATTGAGCATATGGATGCTAGGTTGGAGAGCAAACTTGGCAAGAGCTGGTGCACAATGAATTTGCCTCCCTTCGTGCTTGAGGGAGGGGGGTATTTATAGGTTTGAAGAAGGGATTGGATTGAAGAGTTAACTCATTTGATTGATGAGTTAACAAGAATAGATTGGGGAGTTAACAAGGCTGATTGCCCAATGAACTCAGCAAGAAGGAGAGTGATAAAGCAATGATAGCTTATCATTGAAGAAGAAAAGGAGTTAGGAGAAATGCATAGATTGATTGGAGAGTTAATTTGAGATCAAATAGAGCTAATTATGCATGTGTGGGTGCATAAAATAGTTAACTTTGTATCAAGGATCAAAAATCATGCAAAAAGAAAGAAAAATGGGTGAAAACGAAGCAAAAACGTGAGAGAAACTTCAGTTTTTCTGCGGGACAAAAGACGGCAGGGTTGCCACTTTCATCAGACATGGTCGCCCAGGGAGATCATGGGTCACCCGGGGTGATTCGGTGTGAAATAGGGCAAAATGTAGAAATTAGGGTGGCAGAAGGAAAAAGGGAGGAAAAAGATGATTTCTGCATCAAGAAATAGGTCAATCATGAGGAAGAATCCAAATCTCCATTGCATCTATAGGATCTCCTGGGGGATATGGAAATAATAGGGGGAGATTTGGATAGGAAGGTCAAAACTAAAAATGGAAAGCGGGAGAGGGATCGGGGGATCTCTAGAAGGCTTCTATGAGGTGCACTAGACAAAATACAAAGGAGAGGTGAAAACTCACCAACAAGACACTCACAAGGCCTAGGATTAAGGTCAAAAGCCAAAAAATGCAAGTCGACAAGTGTCGCAACAAGCGTCAAAAATGGGGAAGAAGGAGAAGAAGGAGAATCGACAAAGCAGAAACGGCACAAAACAAGAAGAAAGGACACTTCGTCAAGAGGCCTGCTACCCAAAGGATTTATTTTCACGCTTACATGTACGTGACAAGGATCTGACTCATCATAGGGGTCCTCGTGGAGGCAGTGCGTGATTTTTGTGCTTACATGTTTGCCCCCTTTGGGGAGGATAGTCTACATGAAAGGTAGACACCATTCCCAAACTAGGCCTTACTTGTTGTCCGACGTCTAAATATATCAAAACAAATAATGAAAACTGAAATGACGAACTTACCATGGATCGTTTGAGTTTGACTAGTCCTTTGCTTTTGTTGGTTTGAACCTGTAGGCATGAGAGCACTCAAAACAATGCACGAAACAAATGCATAAAAGAAAAAAAACTAGACTAAATGCATAAAATGAAACTAAGCTAAGGGTAAACAAAGAGAGCCAAATTGTGAGATCGAAGCGAAACGGCAACAGAATCGTTCGTGTGAGCAATCGATAGAGAAGTATCATTGAGGGGATTGTAGAGATGGCCACCTTTTCCTCAGCCGCGAAGAACAGGGTAAGTAATCAGTGAAAAACGCTCCTCTAAACCCTAGGTTGAATTTTAAAAAAATCCCTTGAAATCGTCTATTTTTTGTGATTTTTCTTGTTGCATTTTGTTTGTCTCATCATTTAGAGCAGGATTGGTCTTTTGTTTTCTAAAATCGGTCGAGAAACAAAATTTTTGGACAAATTTTTGCTTGAGGGGGGTGCTCATAGGATCGCCCCTTCTGGTAAGTAGGGTCGCTCAGGGGGATCCTGTTTGACAACAAGGTTCCCTTGGGAGATCCTGCTTTGCAATAGGGTCGCCCAGGGGGATCCTAACTGACACCTGGGTCACCCGGGGGGCGACCCTGTAGGAATAATTTTTGGCTGCAATTGATGTTGTTTAACGCTTCTTTCACTCTGAACTGACATGAACTTGGTCGCTTAATCTGTCTGTTTATTACAATTTTTTTATGGTTTATACATTTTTTTGTGTTTTTATGAGTTTACGAGATCTAATCTAAACTTCTCTTTTGATTTTGCAGGAGATGTGCATTCGATGGAATGTTGGCCAAGAGCAAGGGTGGCTTTCAGGGATGTTTGCTTCTCTTAGTATAGAGGATCATGCCATACTAAAGAGGACATGCCTTGCCAGAGTTTGTCATGTTCCTATGATCCATCCTATATCTCAGATGTGTTGTGATATTCTGACTTACTGGGATCCAGATAGGAACATATTCAGGTTCTCGCAGATTTTAGGAGAGTGGACTATCACTCTATATGATGTATATCACATTCTTGCGGTCTCTATGAGGGGACAAATTCTATTTATTCCTACCAGTGAGTCTTCTGAGAACAAGGCTTCTTGGGCTACTTTCATGGGGGTTAATCATCCTGGAGACCAGACAGGAGTTCTACTTTCTTCAGTGCCTTGACTCCGTATCCCACTTCTGAGGAGGTTTCTGATTGGTTTGATTGCTTCGACGCTGTCGGGAGATAAGGCATCGACTTGTTTGAGATGGTGTTGGGCACCCATCATTCGTGGTCTAGAGGAGGGCACAATTTATGCATGGGGACTTGACATCTTGGCTATGGTCTACAGAGATTTTTATCAGATCTCTCGGCGAGGGGCTCTAGCTTTCAGCCACTCTTCTTTGACTACGACATGGATCTTTGCGCACATGAGGCCTTACCAAAAGCTTATTCCTCTTCCAGATAGGCGACTACCGAGAGTGGCGAGGTGGGCACATATTGGTCATTATGATGCTACTCTTCCCACAATTGCTACCCTCATAGATGATGATGTGATTTTTGATCCTTACCGTGACATGGAGGGGGCTTGGCCCTAAGATGGTGAGGTGAGAGCATACTACCATGAGGTTCTAGAGATCACAGATCGCAATGGTCAGGTTAAGGCTCATCAGGTAGATCAAGTCTTACAGCAACTCGGCGAGGATGTCCCGGAGGACTTGCCCCCAGTGTCCACTTGCTATAGGACCGTTCAGGAGATGGGGGAGATTGGACAGAGGAGCGTTGTCTAGACACCCTTGACTCCATGTGTTTTCATTACTAGATCTTCTAGAGGAGGACAAAGGGGAGGGAGAGGGACTCCTTCTGGATCAGTGACTGTGGTTGTTGATTCAGAGTCCACTGACGAGGACTATGTTCCTGATAGTGATGATTCGTCAGATGAGGCTTCTCTTGAGGATAAGGATTTTAAGGACATTGATGTCTCACATGAGGTTCCTAACATTCTTGAGAGTCCTCCTGTTGTTCCTCGACCTCCTCACTCAGATGAGGTGATGCATTTGTTTGGCCCTAACAGGCAGCCTGGAGATCCATGTGAGTTTTGCTCTATAAGCACTTTTCTTTGGCTTTTGTTTTGTCTTCTCTTTCTTTTTGGCACTGACTTGATCCTGACTTTGATTTTGGCCTTTTAGGCAATGTCAAAGAGTGGAGGGACTTGGTTCGCGAGGTTAATATTGGATTAACCTTCCCTTTTACTATGATGACCCGCGATCATCTCTTGGATTTTCTTGGTGTGCCCCCTGCTACAGGGAGACACATAGACATTTTTGCTGCTGTCTACCATGGGTGTGAGATGACCACAAGTTTGAAGACCTAGGTTAGCATGCTTCAGGGTGAGAAGAAAGTACTTCAGGAGATGGCTCGCCTTAATGTGGGGCGTTCTAGCACTAGCACGGCGGCGCCTTCGTGATTGCATGCACACAGCAAAGCACATCACTCTCATAGGTCCCATGGAGCGACAAACAGTACTCATAGACGGAGGAGCCGAAGCCCCAAGGGTTCTATTGGAAGGAACCAACTTTGACTTGTTTTTCTCAAACTCATGCCCCCTTGCATGAGGAGCCTCTACTTCTCTTGAGAGCATTTTGTCTTAGCTCTGTGATACCATTTGTATGTGAAAACTTGAGATATATCTATGAAAGCTTATCTTTTTCTATGGTTTTTCCCTTGTCAAACTCTGTACTCATCTCTTGTGCATGTTTGGAAGTTTTGAGGAAGTTTTTGATTATGTTTTGACCTTTTCAAATCTTTTACCAAATGTAATTATGACAACGATGACATGTTTTTGTAATTTTGAAGGACACATATATGATATGCAGTTTACGATATGATAATGCAGGCACACAAGAAATGCAGTAAACGAAACTACAACACTTTACAGAATGTCATGAGATATGACACTTGACTTTATTTCTTTGTGACTCTTTTTCTAATTTTGATATGAATGCAATATGGGACAAACATAATGATTTCTCTTAAACACCATTTTCAGTTTAGGGGATTGCGGGTTGTCCTAATATAAGAAATCTATTCAGGGCTGTGAGATGGGATTTTAGAAAAACTCAAGTGGGAAGTGAAAATGAATCATGGAGTGCTTTTGATTTCTAGGCTTTGCTAAAGGCTAAACATTGATCCTTATCTAGATGAGATAATTTGTTAGGCTTTCAACTTAGATGATCATCAAGTTTTATAGGTGTTCGCTAGACTTAGATCAGAGATGGCAAGCAAGATAGACCCGGGGTAAAGGATAAAAATGGGAAAGAACAAGGGTCTCTAGATAGAAGATGATCCTAGAGACAAGTAGATTCTTCAGCTTTGCTCAACCTAGTGCATGTGTGTGCTTTGTACCTTACTTTCTCTTTTAGAATGTCACTCTTGAGTCTTCGATCTTAGACTATTCTCCACCCAAGAGTACGGACATTCAACAATCTTTTCTCTTTCACTCTTTTTTTTTGTATCTCTCTTTTTTTTGCTTTTCACTTTTTTTTTGTATTTTTCCTCACTTATCTTTTCTCATTTTTTTTTGGATTTTCTGACTTTTCTAGAAATGAATGCTTTTGGAATTTGTGCTATGCAATGATTTGATCTCTTAATTCTCACTTTTCTACACTCTTATTTTGTTCACTCATTTTTTTATTCACTCATATCTTAGATTGCTTCCTTCAGAGTTTTGATCTTCCTGATGTTTTTGGCCAAGAGAGATAAGGGGTTGAGCGCCACCTAAAGCTTTCATAATCTGGTTGGACTTCTCTTCTACTAGGGAAGAATTGGGAAGGTCTACTTGCAGGCTTCCTTTGAACACTATAGGTTTGAATACTGACTTTGCTTAGACCTAACATCTTGACTCATTAAGACTAGGATCAGTGTAAAGCTAAGAGCTAGGCTTTGATTTTAGATTCACTAGGAGTGAAGGGGGATTATGGCAGATTGTGAAAGAAAAAGTGAGGGATCTCTAGGTCCTAAAAGGGTGACATATAACTAGGCAACACCAGACTCCTTACTAAAGGGGAAATAGTACAAGAGCAAGTCACAAACAGTAATGCAAGATGAACAGAATGATGCAGAAATGCAAGAAACAAATTGTTTTTGACATTTTTGAGTTTTATAATTTTTTTTGTATTTTAATGTTTTCCACTTTTTTTTTGTTTTTTAGACATAGTATTTCTTGAGGTTAAAGGCATTGACTGTTTTGCCAAATTCCTCTCCCTCCATTATGCACAAGAGATAAGTACCATTTCCAATATCTTCTTTAACCATGTATGGGCCTTTCCAGTCTTCCAAATAGCCTCTTTGTCATCTCCTTTTCTTGTTTTTCATGCTACCTCTTCTTAGGACAAGTTCTCCTATTCGGTATGGTTTATTGCTTGAGCTTATTGTTTCCAATTCAGTGGTTTCTCTGGGCATCGTGAGCCGTAATAGATCCTGAAAAGCATGTTGGTGGGAGGGGGTCCAATATAGGACTCCTTTGCAATGGAGTAATTCCATCAACAGATCGAATTGTCCTTGCATATAGATATTTATTTTTGGCCTCTCTTGAATTCTTTGTAAGAATTGGAATAATTTGAGAGGAGTTTGTGGTTCTCTTTGTTCAACAGGGGGGACAAAGATTATAATCATCCTCCCATTGGATTCTAGTCTCAAATCCATGGCATACCCAATATAACTCTTTGGTAGTTCAAAGATTGCAGGATCATCGATTCCTACTGTCACTCTCATCTTCCATTCTCTATGAAAGATTCCTTCACTTTCTTTGTCTTCATCGGGTAATCTCTCTACCATTTATATTTGTACTCGAGGTGCTTCCCATTCATTGAGTTCATTTGACTAAATTGAGGCGGAAGTGGTTAGTTTCTCTTGCGGCTTGGACACTACAAACATCCTAGGTAACATCCCTACAACATTGGTTGACTCATTGTCCCTGGAATATGCCTCTTCCATGGGTAATATTGGTTGATGTGAGTCTTTGGTTGGTGTGAGAGGCTCATCTGATTCTATTTCCTTAGGTGTGTCAGGGAGATGTAACCTACTTAGTGGTGATAATGGAGTATAACTCTCTGTTGTGTCTTCCTCAGCATCTGAGAAAGCATGTGGATCTGCATCATTTAGATATAATGTTGCAGTTTGAAATACTAGCTCTTCAGTTCTGTGAGTTTTTTCCCCTATGTATGGGAAGAGTTTATAGACTTCTTGGATGCCAATGGTGAGTATCTCTAGGGGGAATTGGAGTGGTCCCCTTTCGATCAATTCCATGATCTCGATTGTTTTGTCCTTAGGGACCACTTCTTTCTACTTTGGTGGTGGCCCATTCTCCAAAGTTTTGATGTCTGCTATATTTACGGTCTTTTCTAGGGTTCCCATCCTTTTGATACATGTCGATTGTGGTGTTGGACTTGGGATGGTTAACTTGTTGGTAGGGAGTTCGTAGTCTATCAAAATTCCTATGCATTTGTTTGGGGTATTAGACTTTATCATGCTGAAAGGCTCTGGATCTCCCTACACAACATACACTTTCCCTAGATGTAGGAATCAAACTTCTTGAAAAAGCATGGATGGCACAACTTTCATCTTGTGTATCCATGGCCTTCCAAGAAATAAGTTATAACTTGTGTCTTTGTCTATGACATAAAAAGTAGTCAGGATCATCTTGGGACCCAAGGTCACTGGGAGAGTGATTTTTCCTATGGTGGCTACATTTAGATTATCATATCCACTTAAAGTGTCCCTTGAAGCAGTGATGTTGGTGTGTCCATAACCCATTCTCTCCAAAAGGGAAAAAGGAACTATGTTCATTGCAGCTCCATCATCAACCAACATTCGTTTGATACATGTGTCGTAGACCCAAACTTGAAGATATAGTGTGGGGTCTCCTTTTTTTGTTAATACTGCCTCGAAGGGCATCTATTGTAAATCAAAAAAGAACCCTAGATCTTTAAGTTCTAAGTTTGGTGGGGTAAGATTGTAGTCTATGTGATTGATTTGTTCACTTGGCAGTGGAATGATCTGGTTAAGATATCTTAGGCCTATGGCTTTCAACAAAGCTGAGTGATATGAAGGGGAGTTTCTAAGCAAATCAATGAACGAGATGTGGGCATATGTTTTCTTTAGGTCCTCTATGAGTTCATAAGGTCCTATTGGAGTTGGTATTGGTTCAATTACCGAAATGGTACCTTCACATGCTTCGACCTGCTCATTGTCTTCCTCATGACTCTCTTTTTCTTCATCATGCATGATCTCAACCAACCCCATTAATTTAGTTTCTCCTTTTTGTCCTAGTTGAGGTGGGATTTTAGGGTTACTACTTTGAGTTGCTTTATCCATATTTGTTGTCTCAGTGTTCTTATGTGCAGGGAACGGGTCCTGATAAATCTGCATGTTTGCATTTTGAGGTGCTATGGGAGGTTGGTTTTGCCTTGTTTCTTTAATGTCAAGGGTGATCTATTGCGGGTTCAAGAACATTTCTATGAATAAGTGTTGTTGATCCTCTAGAATCTTTTCTATGAATCTGTTGTATTCCCTGCAAGATTCTGTGTTGTGTCCTTTTGTTCTATGAAAAGCAGAATATTGGTTGTATTCATAAGAGGGTCTCTGATACCTCCCATCATTTCCATTCCCATTTCTGTCATCGTTCCAGCTTTGATAGTTATTTCAAGGGTAATACCCATTGTTCCTAGGCCGATCTATGGCATTTACGTTAGGAGGATAATAATCTCTCCCATTGTAATCATCTCTTATCCTTTTGACCGGGAGTTGACCCGTTACCCCATCTGTGGTTGCATTCCTATTGTTTTTGAGAATTTTGATAGCGGAGGTGTTATTTCCCATGTCTTCTTTTGTTGTTTTTCAGTTTGAACCGTAGACCTTCCTACCACTGTCGATGGTGGCTTGGTCAATTCTTAAGGCACTCTCCAATGCTTCCTCATAGGATTTGTATGGTAGTTTTTGGATATCTTCTCTCATGTCTTTGTTAAGGGCATGTAAGAAGAGGTCACACAGTTCTCGGTGGTCCATGTTAGGAGCACTGGTTGAAGAGTTGAGCACTTGTCTCCATTGAGTGACGAAATGTGCTACGAATTCATTCGATTCTTGTTTCATCGTGAGGAACTCTCTAATCCCTGTCTTTATGAGTTCGTTCATGTTAAGTGCCATGACAAACTCTCCAATCAGTTGTCTGAATGAGTGGATAGAAGCCTCTGGAAGATGATAATACCAATCTAGGGTGATGCCTTCAAGCATTTTTGGGAAGATCTTCGCGACAACTCCATCACAAGGAAGGAGTTCCCTTATGGCTGTAGTATAAGTTTTGATGTGGGAGTTTGGGTCTCCCACTCCCTTGAACTTCGGGAGATTAGGTAATGGCTGGGGTAGTTGCACACTCCTTATGCTCTGGTCTAGAGGTTCCTTTAGATATTCGAGGTATGTTCCTAGGAAAGCACTCTGAGATTGCAGGGTTGTCAGTAACAACCCTATGGGTGGGTTTTGATAACCCATCATTGGATTCGTTGGATTGTTCTGAATAGGAGGATTCCCATTTAGACAAGTCTCATTGCTAGCATGTTGTGAATAGTAGTTGAGGTAAGGAGGATTTTGCGATGCCCCTTGGTCCTATTTGTTATATTTTATTCTTTTCTCTGGAGTAGCTTGTTCTGCTTCTAGGATCCTGATTCTTTGCACTAAGGTTGCGATTACATTTGTAGGAGTTGTAATTCTAGGGTTCTCTTCATTTCTAGGGTGCTCTCTTTGACCATTCTCGTAGTGACGGGCTTCCTCTCATGCGGCCTTCTCTTTTTTTTCTTCTTCCAAGGCTATCCTTAATGCTTCTTGAGCATCATTGGTTTCCTGTAAATGCCTTTCCAACCTTCTGACCTCTTCATCAAGGTGAGTATTTGATGTACTTATGGAAGGTTGTTCTCATCGATATATTTCTGATCTTACCCTTCTGGCTTTATGGGGGGTATTTGGTATGGCTGAATCATTTTCCCAAGCTAGGTTATTGAAGGATAGAGAGCACCTGGACTCTCTTGGCTTATGTTCATAGTCAGAGTCTTCATAGTCGTAACAGTTGGTAACAGGTGCATATGGATGAGCTGGCACATACCTATCAAAAGAAGGGGTTTTAGGTTTGTTTGAGGGAATGTTTCCCTAGTTCAAGTCTAGTTTTGTCATATTCGGGGAAGCCATCCCCATAGACACTGCAGAATAAATGGAATAGATGGTGGTGTATATGGTGGAAGTCAAAATGGCTATGAGAAGCAATGAAAGAAATCTTAAATGTTTTTGTGTGTCAAAGATGATTTTGTAATAGGAATGCAAAAAGCTTGACCAAAAGGCTTTTCTCTTCACGTTGGGTTCACCAAAATATGTACGCTTGAAATCAAGACTTTAGTTGCCTGGAGGCTGTCGGGTCAGATCTCGGTATGCACAGGGACCCTTTCCCTCCTTGCCACGGGGCAATCCGCCATGTCACTCTCACTCACGTGGAATTAGCCAGTTGAGAGGAGGTGAGACACAGCAGGGGTCTAGCTCATTAGAGAGCTAGACTTCGCGAAGGGGGGTCGGCAAGTTCTATGGCCTTTGTTGTTGTGCATTTTGTTGTATGTTTCATTCAATTGTTGTGGTGGTTGAGATAACCCTATGACCCGCAGGGTGACTAGTCTCTCTTCTTCTATTTGGATTCCTTGAATTCCACCTTTGTGTGGGCAAACGGTTGTTCTCGTTGATGGTTTCTCTTATTTCTATGTCTCTGAGAAAGGCTCTGTGTAATCGTAATTGCCTAATTTCCTCAATCAACAAGAGAACAAATGGATCCTCTTGTGGTGGAATGTGTGTCTATTTCTATGGTCACAGATGGATCTCCTCGATCTCATCTCAAATAGCTCTCACCCACTCTCCCCTCACTCCTAAACACATGCGTGAATTAGGATAGAGGAAGTCTATGATTGCTAACTCTAACCAGATCTAGGGTTTGTCAACCTAGGTTTGGACTTTGTTGGTACCTTGTGATGAAATCAAGGGTTTGTTTAAGCTCTCTTGAACTGTGTTTACCTCGTGATGGAATTGAGGGTTTTCGATGTTGTCTACTTTATATGAATGCAAACTAAATGACATGCAATGCATCTTTTTGGTATTTTTTAGAGTATTTTTGGAAAGGAAAATGCTTCTAATCTATGAAAGAAATATGTATGCAATCCTATATGTCTTTTCAAATGCAATGTGTAATCTATGTTTTTGTGGGTTTTTGGTGTTTTCAATGCAATTTAATCTATTAAAAAGGAAAGATGCTTTTTCTAACAAAGTAGATCTAAGGATGCACAAATAACTAATCTAGCATGCAAGATCTAATCTATCAAGGAAAAAGTATATTACTATTCCCAAGAGCAAGATGATTGTCTAATTACTATGAAAGCAATAAAAGAACCTGAATAGATGAAGATTTGAAGACTCTACTATCTCTCAGTGATCCTTGTGTAGGCAACCTCAAACCCTTTTGTGACAGCAGTTGTTCCTCTCGATGACAAAATGACCTGGAGAAGTAAAAAGAAGCTTTTGTGAAGCTTGTGTGAGCTTAATGTGATCTTTGAATTGAGCACAATGGCTAAAAATTGAGCAGCGTGATGTTGCTTGATTGAAACAAAGAAAATAAAAGGCACTTACATCATGTATTGAGCATATGGATGCTAGGTTGGAGAGCAAATTTGGCAAGAGCTGGTGCACAATGAATTTGCCTCCCTTTGTGCTTGAGGGGGGGTGGGGTATTTATAGGTTTGAAGAAGGGATTGGATTGAAGAGTTAACTCATTTGATTGATGAGTTAACAAGAATAGATTGGAGAGTTAACAAGGTTGATTACCTAGTGAACTCAGCAAGGAGAGTGATGAAGCAATGATAGCTTATCACTGAAGAAGAAAATGAGTTAGGAGAAATGCATGAGATTGATTGGAGAGTTAATTTGAGATCAAATAGAGCTAATTATGCATGTGTGGGTGCATGAAATAGTTAACTCTATATCAAGGATAAAAATTCATGCAAACAGAAAGAAAAATGGGTGAAAATGGAGCAAAAACACGAGAGAAACTTCAATTTTTCCACGGGACAAAAGACGACAGGGTCGCCACTTTCGTCAGACAGGGTCATCCAGGGAGATCATGGGTCGCCCAAGGGACGACCATGGGTCACCTAGGGTGATCTGAGGTGAAACAAGCTAGAATGCAGAAATCAGGGTGGCAGAAGGAAAAAGGGAGGTAAAAGATGATTTCTACATCAAGAAACAAGTCAATCATGAGGAAGAATCCAAATCTCCACTTGCATCTACAAGATCTCCCAGCGGGATCTGGAAATACAACTACAGGTAAGCATAGTGGTCTCATAAGCCCTAGTGTTGAACCTGGTAGCTCTGATACCATATGTAACATCCACATTCTAAAAACACAATAATATAGAGAACTTACCATGGAATAAATTCAACAAGGTAAAAATGAGAAAATTTTCTTCTATCTATCATATAATCAAGTAACAGCAAATTGCAAGATTCTCTTACATAAAACAAATATGACATATTGTCTTTCTCAATTACAAGTATCTACATAAGTAATTCAATTACATAAACAAATTTGGAAAGATCACTGCTTCTGAATATCTGACATCTTTATCACAAGCCTTGATATGTTTTCTGCTAGAGAGAGAGAGAGAGCATCTTTTAAGTGTTTTATCTCCATCCACAGACCGGTGGTCTCCCACACATCTTCCAGATAGGAAGTGGCCCTACCTTTCACGAGGAATATAGACCAAAGGTGACTAGTGGTAATTTGCCTTCTAAGTACATAGTGTTGTATCCTACATAACTCTATCAACCATACAACCCTAGATACCCTCTAGCTAAGTATGATTTTCTGATAGGTTGTGCAATCCAGATACAGTGAACTGACAATGCATGCAGAAAATGAATGCATTACTTTGGCCAAAGTTTTAATATCAATAACATTCATATTGAATGTGGTCGAAATGTTCACCCACCCCAACTCGACTTGGATACTGTCATATTCTTACAGTTTCATCCTCACCAATTATGTTTACGTATATAGTTTTAACATCTTTCATAGTAATGGTCTACTTGACTTAGATGAATTTATATGGATATAACTAACCATTTGTTTCCATATTCAAAACTAGGGTTTTTATTTCAACCTTTTGATAATTCTAATATTTCAAAATAATCCTACCTCATAACTATGAGACTAAGGTTTAAAAATGGCCCCTAGGTTTACTTAATCAAGATTAAGAATAATATAGTTCTGAAAAAGATATTACCTCCTACACAATGGAGTATGAATACCTTCCTTTTCCCCTATCGCGATATCATTGTTAATCACAAAGTTTATAGAATATATACATATATATGTTTCCTTACTATGCAATATTCAAGTTTAAACTTCTCTATTCCCATCATAATGATTTACAACAATATTATTGTCATCATGATTAATATAATAGGTAATAAAGATTGTCTTATGGTTCTTATTTCTCTTACCAATCTATTCCTGGTTTCCCATCACTTGACTAGATAAAATGGTTTTCCAAAGATTACTAAGAATCTAGGTTTTGAATAGAATTCATTTTGACATATAACTAAACAAAGAATATTTTAAATCGATATCAACCCAGCTTAATGATTAAACCGTGTTACTCATAGCTAAAGAGTATATCTACCAAAGTTTCATTTTGCACTAAAAACACCGAATGTCTTTTGCATGATTAAACTTATAAGATCATAATTGATCTGCTATATGATAAATCACAATCATCACAGTGATTGGTTCGAGCTTATAAGGCTCATAATAACTACATAAATAACCTTATTTGGGCATGTGAAATGCAATGATCATACTATCACTTATGACATGATAACAATTTTAAAAACATAGTGTGTTTTCGGCTCATGGTGCTCTAGTTTCATAATCTAATGATAGTAGGATGCATCGGCCAACAAGGCTCACTCGATGATATCGAATGTCTTATATGATAACAAGCAGTTTACTAACAACACTATCTATCACTTAGAACAACAATTCTAACGCAGTCAACACTGTTGGTTTTGAATCAAAAACACATTGAATTCTATGATTTAGCCTTACTGGCAATTTGAACAATTGCATACAAAACACTATAGTGAATATCACATAAGAAATTCAATTCCACATTGATTATAATGTACAATATGTAGAAGAAGATGACTTTATAGGCGACGGCTATAAAGGATGACTGAGTTTGCAGGTTGTGAACTCCTCAAGACGTTAAAGGTCGACATATATTTCCTTCACAAAGATGTTTCTTAACACCTACTACCCACATCGAACCACCTTAAGCATGAGACCCATCTCTAGACTCACATAGAGTCATTCTCCTTATAGGTTTTCAACCATGACTCCTAAAGAGTCGTTTCCTCATTACTGCCCACGATTTAATAGTTAGAAACATAAGTATACATGAACAGTCCACTAAAGCTATAGTTACAACCAAATCATCATAAGATGTATGGTTTAACAAATGTCGAGAGGGTGGCGACTTAGTATGGAGAATGTGGTTTAAAACACCACAAATTCCTCTCAAGAGGCCGACAAGAATTAATACCACTTGTTTGATCATTTAGTGATCACATTGGATAGTTCGATCCATCACTTGAGACAAGAAAAATATTCCTACGAATATGCCTACAGCTACTCCATGATTGAGCAAGCAATTAATAATCTTGAGATATTAATCTCAAGTCGATATATATATATATATATTGAAGTAATGGTTTATCATGACAATTACCTTACTTGATCATTTATGCTTTGATCAATATATGATAATAATAATAAGTCGAAAGGCTTACGAATAATGTGAAAGGGTCGAGCTTGTCTCCCCTTCACAGACTCTTGTTAAATCATGTCAACTTTACTTGATAAGATCGTCATATGACATTTTAATATCAATAATTTAACCTTCAACAACTTAAGGAAGCTAACACAATAATTTTCTGACAATGTCGATGTAAGATTTACGTTAATCGTAAACGAACATAGTTCTACTCTCAAGACGCCATTTTATTTTACGAATGACAATATAGACACATACGACTAACCCAGAAAAGAATCAAAAGATGTCGACTACTTGTCGAATAGACTCAAGAGTTAAATTGACAAACATGACTTACCTCTATCAATATTGGTTGACGTTTTGTTAAACACTTATACTCGTTTTGGCAAACAAACACCCGTAACCTAAGGTCTATATTTCTCTCCTTGAAAGATACTCTCTCTCTTTTCTCTGAGAGTCATCCAAAGCCTGTAATCCTGTATAAAACTTGAAATCAACAGATTATGATTAGTGCATCATTATTCAAACAATAAACCAAATTCTCATAATACAATTATTAAATCGATAAAACGTTTGCATTACCATAATTTCATAAATGCCATACAATAGAATCTATGTTTTTCCTTGATATTAATCTAAACATCAAAATAGATTTACTTATGTTCAAGTAAAAGTAAAAAGTATTAGCAAGACAAAAATTGGGTAAGTAACACAAACCTCACACACCTCAAAGCACAAAGTGAATGCCAAAACTCATATACACCTCAAAACACACAAACTAAAAGCCAAAGCTCAATCACATATAGAATGGTTCACACTAAACACAAAAACATACTAAGTGATATCCAAAGCTAAAACATTCTTCAACCTAACCACAATAAGAAATCTAAAGTTTAAATAAACATAAAGTGAGCCAATTCTCACACTTCACAAAACACAAATTAAATGCTAAACTCACATGACACTTCAAAGACCACAAATTGCATGGTTCACACATCAAAACACATAACACACAAAGTGAATGTCATAACTTAGAGACATCAAAACACAAAGCAGAGACCAAAGCTCAATTACACACACAGAATGAAGGTCAAAATTAAACATACTTCATCCAAGCCACAATAATAAGTTGAAAATAAATGCCAAAAAAATGCAAAAGCCAAAATTCTCACTTCAAAAAAAGAAATTAAATTCTAAAGATCAAAGATTAAATTAAAATAAAAAAAACTTAACTCAAAAACACTCAAACCAAATAAAATGAATGTCAAAATTTTAGTTACACTTCATCCAAACCATAAGAAATTCTAAAAAACTACAAAGTTTGCACTAAATAGTTTGTCTAAATCATAAGAAATAGTATTAAACATACTTCATCCAAGCCACAATAATAAGTTGAAAATAAATGCCAAAAAAATGCAAAAGCCAAAATTCTCACTTCAAAAAAACAAATTAAATTCCAAAGATCAAAGATTAAATTAAAATCACAAAAACTTAACTCAAAAACACTCAAATCAAATAAAATGAATGTCAAAATTTTAGTTACACTTCATCCAAACCATAAGAAATTCTAAAAAACTACAAAGTTTGCACTAAATAGTTTGTCTAAAGCATAAGAAATAGTTTACACACACACACAAAGAGCTCAAAGTTTAAAGTTCATAAAGCAAGCCAATAATCTTCACACTATAAAAAACATAAATTAAATGTGAAAGTTAACTCACTCAACACTTCAAAAAGTTAACTCACACAACACTTCAAAGAATATAAATTGCACTAGTCTACGCCTCTAAACACACAAGCACAATGGATTTCACAGTTTGACAAACACACTTCATCCAAGCCTCAATAATAAGGATGTAGAAAGCAAATGCCAAACTTAAAAACACACAATGAATGCCAAAATTCTCACTTCATAAAACACAAATTAAATTCCAAAGATCAAAGATTAAATTAAAATCACAAAACTTAAAAACACTCAAATCAAATAAAATTAATGTCAATTTTTTAGTTACACTTCATCCAAACCATAAAAAGTTCTAAAATGTTACAAAGTTTGCACTAAATACTTTGTCTAAAGCATGAGAAATAGTTTACACACACATACACAAAGAGCTCAAAGTTTAAAGTTCACAAAGCAAGACAATAATCCTCACACTCTAAAAACACACAAATTAAATGTGAAAGTTCAACAAACACACTTCATCCAAGCCTCAATAAAAATGTAGAAAGTAAATGCCAAACTTAAAAACACATAATGAATGCCAAAATTCTCACTTTGAAAAATACAAAATAAATTCCAATGATCCCACTATAAAACCACAAAAAGTAAATGATAAAATTCAAACTTTTAAAAAATTCCATGAATCCATAAATAGTTGTTCACCCAAACCACAATTACGAGAAACACAATTCATCTAAAAGCATAAGAATAGTTTCAAAACACAAATAATAAAGGTCGGTCCAAACCAGAAAGTCCGAACAATTTGAATTAAATGTCTCACACACGTCAAAACACCTAATGTCCAAACATAAGAAATAAAATTCAAAGTTTTAAAAAAGTTTCATCAACCCATAAAAAGTTGTTCACCCAAACCACAATTATGAGAAACACACTTCATCTAAAGCATATGAATAGTTTCAACACACAAAGTGAAGGCCAAACTCAAAAGCACACACATAATAAAGGTCAAAGTCCAAACCACAATAAGAAGTCAAAGTTAGACAATAGCCAACATAGAATAAATCCAAACTCAAGTCTACATACACACTATGAAGGTCAAGGTTCAAACACACTTCCAAATGATAGGATGCTCAAGGTTCAAACACAAAAAGCATACAAAATGAAGGGCAAAGTACATATACTTCATCAACACACTTCATCTTCATTCAAACCATACAAAATACACACCATAAAAAGTTTGCCATGTATTCAACACACTTATGAGAAACATACTTCATCTAAAGCATAAGAATAGTTCCAACACACAAAGTGAAGGCCAAACTCAAATGTACACACATAATAAAGGTCAAAGTCCAAACTATAATAACAAGTCAAAATTAGACAATATCTAACACAATCAAGCCAAACTCAAGTCCACATACACACTATGAAGTTCAAGGGTCAAACACGCTTCCAAATGATAGGATACTCGAGGTTCAAACACAAAACATACAAAATGACGGGCAAAATACATAGACTTCATCAACACACTTCATCTTCATTCAAACCATACAAAATACACACCCTAAAAAGTCTACCATGTATTCAACACATATATGAGAAACACACTTTATCTAAAGCATAAGAATAGTTTCAACACACAAAGTGAAGGCCAAACTCAAAAGCACACACCTAATAAAGGTCAAAGTCCAAACCACAATAAGAAGTCAAAGTTAGACAATATCCAACATACAATAAAGCCAAACTCAAGTCCACATACACACTATGAAGGTCAAGGTTCAAACACACATCAAAATGATAGGATGCTCAAGGTTCAAACACAAAAAACATACAAAATGAAGGGCAAAGTACATATACTTCATCAACACACTTCATCTTCATTCAAACCATACAAAATACACACCCTAAAAAGTCTACCTTGTATTCAACATATATATGAGAAACACACTTTATCTAAAGCATAAGAATAGTTTCAACACACAAAGTGAAGGGCAAACTCAAAAGCACACACGTAATAAATGTTAAAGTCCAAACCACAAAAAAAAGTCAAAGTTAGACATTATCCAACATACAATAAAGCCAAACTCAAGTCCACATACACACTATGAAGGTCAAGGTTCAAACACACTTCCAAATGACACAATAAAACATACAAAATCAAGGGCAAAGTACATATACTTCATCAACACACTTCATCTTCATTCAAACCATACAAAATACACACCATAAAAATTCTACCATGTATTCAACACACATATGAGAAACACACTTTATCTAAAGCATAAGAATAACTTCAACACACAAAGTGAAGGCCAAACTCAAAAGCACAGACATAATAAAGGTGAAAGTGAAAACTACAATAAGAAGTCAAAGTTAGACAATATACAACACACAATGAAGCCAAAATCAAGTCCATTTACACACTATGAAGGTCAAGGTTCAAACACACTTCAAAATGATAAGATGCTCAAGGTTCAAACACAAAACGTACAAAAACTTCATCAACACACTTCATCTTCATTCAGTCGATACAAAATACACGCCATAAAAAGTCTACCATGTATTTAACACACATATAAGAAACACACTTTATCCAAAGCATAAGAGTAGCTTCAACACACAATGTGAAGGCTAGACTCAAAAGCACATACATAATAAAGGTCAATGTTTGATGCAGAGCTAACACCTCTAAGACCACTAAGGGGTCACAACAAACATTGATGGAGGAAAAGGATACAAGGGATGGTAGGGCAAACAAATCTTCTAGGCTCTTGTGGACAAAGTTGCAACACTTAACTTCAAACAGGACATGACTGTCCCCTCACTGTCCATTGCTTCAACACTACACAATAACCCCATTTTTGGGTTCATATACATGGGAACCTTCCCAAACTTTCTAGGGACCTTAAACTTTCTATGGTTGACTGTCCCAAGCTCACAAAACCACCATAATGCTCTGGAGGTACCTCCTTGTACCACTTCCTTCACAAATTGACCCACTCCCTTGTAGCCCTTGAAAAGGGACTGTCATGCAATAACTTGAGATTCAAACCTCCTAACTAGACTGTCATGGGCTTTTTAGATACCCATTATCTTTTTCTTTTACATACTCAACATGCACTATAGGTTGTTTTGGAACACAACACTCTAAATTTGACTGTACCGATTCCCAATGAGGCCTAATTAGGTCAATTTTGCAAACAGAGTACAAACAAACACAAAGCTAAACTTCTCACTCATGTTCCAGAGGATCCACTATGATGTAAATGGACTGATTTCAAAGGTTTTATGGGTCTATGGCCTTTTAACTTCATTCAATGACCAAATCTTCACTCCACTTAGGCTAGTTTGCCAAATTCATGTCACACATAGGCTCAATGGTTCAAATCTTCACCTTAAAACTTGTCCTCTGCTCCTACATACAAAACCCATTAGAAAACTCACCATCCTACACTCATTCCACCCATTTTGGGGTTCTAATACAGCAATATAAGTTGGGAAAACAAAAACCTCTCTAAAACCCTCAAAACAAGGCTTTGAAAGCAACTTCACAAAAAAGCAACCACAAGATGACTAAACCTCACTGATATTCCTTCCAACTTGGCTCAAATGAAAGGTAAGAACATCTACTGCAACATTTTGATCATTTCTATCCATGAATGTACTGTACGGTCAAGTGCAACATTAAGGAACAACAAAAAGGCAGAACACAGGAGTAGGAAAAGGGCAGTAACAGGAAATCTACTTATTAAAACCTTTAATGACAATGAAATCCCGCCAAACTTGGTTCAAAACAAAGTTAAGATCATTCACTTAATCATTTTAAACATTTGGAGACTTGACACAGCTATATGGTCCCATACCAGACTGAGAAACAACAAAAAGATAGTAAAAAGGTAGAAACAACAAATTTTATTATCATTTTCTCCTCTAGCACTTCATCCTCCACGTTCTCTCCTCTTCATACATTCGATTCCCCTCCTCCTCAATGAATCCTCTACAACTAATAAACTCCATAAATCACTTTCCCATCGTGGGAAAAGGCTAAAAATAGCAAAAGTTATTTTCTCTAAGAAAACTAATTGTCTAATAATAGACTGTCACAAACTTAAATGACTACAGACTCACTAAAGAAAAATGCATATACTAGGCCCCCACTACAACATCATGCCTCTCAAAGGATTTATTACAATATTTTAAAACTCCATTTAGTCTTCAACAACTAGAATTTTCAAATAAATGACATAAAAATGTCCTACGTGCACTGCACCAATGTCAAAACCACAATAAGAAGTCAAAGTTAGACAATATCCAACACACAATGAAGCTAAACTTGAGTCCACATACACACTATGGAGGTCAAGGTTCAAACACACTTTCCAAATGATAGTTTTCTCAAGGTTAAAACACAAAATGTACAAATACTTCATCAACACACTTTATCTTCATTAAAACCCTATAAAACACACACCATAAAAAATCTACAATGAATTAAACACACATATGAGAAACATAGTTCATCTAAAGCATAAGAATAGTGTCAACACACAAAGTGAAGGCCAAACTCAAAAGCACTTCCAAATGATAGGATGCTCAAGGGTCAAACACAAAAAGCATACAAAATGAAGGGCAAAGTACATATACTTCATCAACACACTTCATCTTCGTTTTAACCATACAAAATACATACCATAAAAAGTATACCATGTATTCAAGACACATATGAGAAACACACTTCATTTAAAGCATAAAAATAGTTTCAACACACAAAGTGAAGGCCAAACTAAAAAGCACACACATAATAAAGGTCAAAGTCCAAACGTCAATAAGAAGTCAAAGTTAAACAATAGCCAACACACAATCAAACCAAGCTCAAGTCCACATACACACTATGAAGTTCAAGGTTCAAACACGCTTCCAAATGATAGGATGCTCAAGGTTTAAAAACAAAAAACATACAAAATGAAGGGCAAAGTACTTATACTTCATCAACACATTTCATCTTCATTCAAACCATACAAAATACACACCATAAAAGTTTACCATGTATTCAACACATATGAGAAACACACTTTATCTAAAGCATAAGAATAGTTTCAACACATAAATGAAGGCCAAACTCAAAATCACACACCTAATAAAGGTCAAAGTCCAAACCACAATAAGAAGTCAAAGTTAGACAATATCCAACATACAATAAAGCCAAACTCAAGTCCACATACACACTATGAAGGTCAAGGTTTAAACAAACTTCCAAATGATAGGATGCCCAAGGTTCAAACATAAAAAACATACAAAATGAAGGGCAAAGTACATATACTTCATCAACACACTTTATCTTTATGCAAACCATACAAAATACACACCATAAAAAGTCTAGCATGAATTCAACACACATATGAGAAACACACTTCATCTAAAGCATAAGAATAGTTTCAACACACAAAGTGAAGGCCAAACTCAAAACCACACATAATAAAAGTCAAAGTCCAAATTACAATATCCAACACACAATGAAGCCAAACTCAAGTCCACTTACACACTATGAAGGTCAAAGTTCAAACACACTTCCAAATGATAGGATGATCAAGGTTCAAACACAAAAAGTAAAAATACTTTCATCAACACACTTTATCTTCAACACACAATGTGAAGACCAAACTCAAAAGCAGATACATAATAAAGGTCAAAGTCCAAACCACAATAAGAAGTCAAAGTTTGACACACAATGAAGCTAAACTTGAGTCCACAAACACACTATGGAGGTAAAGGTTTAAACACACTTTCCAAATGATAGGATGCTCAAGCTTAAAACACAAAAAGTACAAATACTTCATCAACACACTTTATCTTCATTAAAACCATATAAAATACACACCATAAACAATCTACCATGTATTCAACACACATATGAAAAACACAGTTCATCTAAAGCATAAGAATAATTTCAACACACAAAGTGAAGGCCAAACTCAAAATCACACGCATAATAAATGTCAAAATCCAAACCAAAATAAGATGTCAAAGTTAGACAATATCCAACACACAATGAAGCTAAACTCGAGTCCACATACACATTATGAAGGTCAAGGTTCAAACACTATTCCAAATGATAGGATGCTCAAGGTTCAAAAACAAAAGACATACAAAATGAAGGGCAAAGTACATATACTTCATCAATACACTTCATCTTCATTCAAACCATACAAAATACAAACCATAAAAAGTCTGACATGTATTCAACACACATATGAGAAACACACTTCATCTAAAGCATAAGAATAGTTTCAACACACAAAGTGAAGGCCAAACTCAAAAGCACACACATAATAAAGGTTAAAGTCCAAACCACAATAAGAAGTCAAAGTTAGACAATATCCAACACACAATGAAGCTAAACTCACGTCCACATATACACTATGAAGGTCAAGGTTCAAACACACTTCCAAATGATAGGATGCTCAAGGTTCAAATACAAAAAGTACATATACTTCATCAACACAATTCATCTTAATTCAAACCATACAAAATACACACCATAAAAAGTCTACCATGTATTCAACACACATATAAGTCATATAAGTTTAAAAAATAATACGTACACTAATATGAAGTGGATCAAACTTCATAGTAAAAACACATAAAAACCATAGTTCCAAATAAAAATAGCACAATAAGTAAAAAGAGAAAATGGATGTAAAAAGTTCACATACTTCATATATAGCTTAAGATATAGCCATCAAAACACATCTAGTTGGATGCTTAAAAATTCACACTTAAAAATGTAAACAAATAAAACCCATAAATAAGAACACATTTAGCACAATGCATATAGTCCAATAAACACATTCAAATGGATGTAAAAAAGTTCACATAGGATGTTCGAGGTTCAAACACAAAAAAATATACAAAATGAAGGGCAAAGCTCACTACATAGACTTCATCACACACCATAAAAAAGTTCACATACTTCATATATAGCTCAACATCATGGATGTTAAAATGTCCACACTTACTAATATTGTCACACTACCAAAATAATTGAACATACTTCATAATATAAAAATGAAAACATATGAAAATGGATGTAAAACTATCTAAACCAATGAAATTTTAATAATTCATTTTAATAAAATAATCCAATGAAATTTTCTTATAATACTATCTATTTAAAACTATTAGAAAAATGATATAATAAAATAATTCACAAATTTTTTTAAATAAAATAATTCCTCCATCAAAAATACTGATATCTTTATAGAAAGATTATTGTATAAAAATTATCTACTTAGAACCATTACAAAAATGATATAATAAAATAATTCACTAAATTTTCTAATATAAAATAAAGATTGGTCCACTAACTATTACAAAGAATCTAATAACATAGTAACATAGTCTACTTTAAAAATAATCTAATGAAACAATCTACTTGGAACCATTAATAATTCATTTTAACAAAATAATCCAATGAAATTTTCTTATAATACTATCTATTTAAAACTATTAGAAAAATGATATAATAAAATAATTCACTAATTTTTTTTTAATAAAATAATCCATCCATCAAAAATACTGGTCCATAAACTTTATAGAAAGATTATTGTATAAAAATTATCTACATAGAACCATTACAAAAATAATATAATAAAATAATTCACTAAATTTTCTAATAAAATAAAGATTGATCCACTTTATACAATGATTAATAATCCACATTAAAAGTACCCTAAGACTACAGCAGGAAAATATTCTAATAGAATAGTCCATTTTATACAAAGATTAATAGTCCAGTCCACTTTGTAAATACAACAGTTAGTTCAACATTTCAATTAAAATGTCTAAATAAAACTTTTTATTTGATAGAGATTAGACATTTCTTAAAAGTACTACTGATAATCAATTTTTGAGCTATTTTTACGATCTCATCAAAACTGTTAGGGCACCAAGAACGTTTTAACTGCACCAACCCACTCAAAAAGACATTATCTTTAAATAATAAATAATGAAGGTTTAAACCCTACCCTATTTTGAGAAAAGATTTCAGTAAAAATAATTCTAGATATACTTTAATGGACATTATCTTTAAATAATAAATAATGAAGGTTTAAACCCTACCCTATTATGAGAAAAGATTTCAGTAAAAATAATTCTAAGGAAAAAAAAAACAGTCTCAAAGTTAACAATGTAATTTTATCTAAATGTAATTATACCTGAGCAAACTATAAGATTAAAATAATATTCTAAATTTGAAGCAACCCTCCACTACACAAAATTAGATAGATATACTACCTTCCATTCCCCTCATTGCCGCTTCGAATTCACTATTCCCATATTTCGCTGGCAGCCCACCCTTTTCCATACAGTGAACAATATACTAATTAATGGCAATCAGAGGAAAAAAAACTTAGAGCTTTACTTCGTTTCTAAGCTACACAATCTTATGCAAAATAATTTCCTAAACCCTGACATAAAATAGCAGAGCCTTAATCTTAATGTGGGGAAAACAGCATTCAAGACCAAGCAAGGCTTGTATGAGGTACAACATTTCCTACCATTTGGATTGTGCAATGCTCCAGCTACCTTAATAAGTGTGATTGTCTATTTAGATGATATATTGGTTTTTAGTAGAACATACGAAGAACATATTTCTCATCTCAAGCAAGTATTACAAGTGGTGAAGAAGAACAAGTTGCTTTTAAATGGGAAGAAGACTGAGTTTGCAAGAACATCACTTCTTTATCTTGAACATGTGGTGCAGAATGGTGAAACCAAGATTGAGATTATTGTGGATTAGCCAAAGTCCACATTGAGTTTTGTTGGGGCCATCCAATACATGTGTAAGTTTGTGAAATCTTTCTCTTATGTTGCTGCTCCTTTACATGTCATCACAGATGCTAGGAAATGTTTTCATTGAGTTACAGAACAGCAGTGTGCATTTGAAAAACTCAAGTGCAAAATCAATCATGCACCCGTACTTGTTTTTCCCAATCTTCAGCAACCTTTTGTTGTTGACACTGATGCTAGTGATAATGCTATAGGAGTTGTTTTGTTGCAAGAAGACTGGTTTGCTATCAATTCAGGGTTGTTCAAAGGCACAGTCCTAAACTATATTACATATGACAAGTCGTTGTATGCTTTGGTCTCTGCAATGAAGAAGTGGAAACACGATCTCATGGGCAAGGAAACAATAGTGCAAACAAATCATCAACCACTCCAATAAGAAAGCAAAATTACAAGAAGAAGACAGTGCTCAGTAGAGCAACTACAAGACAGCCATAGAACTCCACAAAGTACAACCCAGCAAAGAACAGAACTGAAAAATACAGCTCCTGTAGAAAAAAACATCAGTCCTGTAGCCTAAACAGTCCTGTGCCATACCCCTTGGACAGAATCAGCCCTGAAATATAATTGCAGCACCATAAACAGAAAGAGACCATTGTGGCGTGACAAGATTTAAGACAGTTTCAATTGGTGATCAAATATAAGTGGGGTGTGACTAACATGGTGGCTGATCAGTTGTCAAGACCAAGACTGGCACTTCTTTCAGTGGTTAGTACCCTTACTTTGTTGGAGATATTTGCTAAGGAAGTTTCTATTGATGGCTATTTGCTAAGGAAGTGGCTAATTTTGAGCCAAATCTTGATTATTTCTTCAAGATGGGCTCCTCTACAAAGTGGGAAAGTTGTACATACATAAGGAGAAGGTTGTTATTTATGCATGAGGCTCATACCTTGAGAGTTGCAGGACATTTTGGAGTATCTAGAACAGTTTCAAACCCTCGGCCTTATGTTTATTTTCCTATGTGCAAGAAGATTTGTCAAACTTCATTAGGCATAAGTAAGCCAAACAACTGGAAACTTGGAATACCAGCCTGGCAGCCACTACCCCTGGCTACTAGACCATGAGAGAGCGTCTCCAAATATGGGTTACTTTACAAAGGGGGTTAAGTTATACAACCTAAGGAGAAGGTTGTTATTTATGCATGAGGCTCATACCTCGAGAGTTGCAGGACATTTTGGAGTATTCTAAAATAGTTTCAAACCTTCAGCTTTATGTTTATTGGCCCGTGACAGGCAAGAAGATGTGTCAAAATTCATTAGGGGCTGCAAGTTATGTAGCATAAGTAAGACAAAGCAACTGGAAACTTGGACTACCCATGGCTACTAGACTATGCAAGAACATCTCCATGGATTTTATGGGTGGTCTTGCAATGTCCAAGCATGACTACCTATTTGTAGTGGTATACCAATTCAGAAAGATGTGTGTGTTAATTGCATACAAGAACAACTTGAAGGGAAGGGATGCGGCTGAGTTGTTCTTCAACCATGTGCCGGTTCATTTTGGACTTCTAAAGAGCATCATAACAGATAGGGATACTCTCTTTTTGGAAAAGTGTTGATGACTAACAAGCTGGCTGATATGTTGTCAAGACAGATTTAACCCTAAACAAACCTTATTAAACTCATAGAAGTCTTTTTTCTGAAATGGCAGATTTAACCCTGGGCCAGAAAAATTAATTTAACCTTAGTCTTCTTTCAGAAATGGCACGATTTAACCCTAACCCAGAAAAATTAATATAACCTTAGTCTTCTTTCTGAAATGGCAGATTTAACCCTAAGCTAGAAAAAATAATATAACCTTACTCTTCTTTCTAAAATGGCAGAAATAGAAAAAGATTCAAAACATTGGAAGATGCATATCTCCACATTGGGGGAAACTTCAGCATAGATAAATTTCTAAATTAAAAATGATCAAGCTTTAAAACACTTAAAAAAAACTCTAATCAGCATATTGGGGGAAATTTTATGCAGAAATTTGTTAACTAATAATCTAAAAAATTTGAGAGCATAGAAAATAAAATTCAAACAATAAAATTTAAAATCATACTTACCAGATGCATCCTGTCCCATTTGTCTGGTTTCATTCCATGGCTTGAATTCAAATTTCTTTACAATCCACTACTCACAAAAAGCATGTAAACAGACAGAGCACGGTCGTGCCACATACAATCCAAGCCCAAAAAAAGAAACACAATACAAAATGCAAATGCAGAAAGCAAAAACCAAAAATCTCAAATCAAAAACCAAAACACAAAATGAAGAATTCACGAATTTAAAAACAAAACATGATATGAACTAAAAAAAATCAATGAAATTTTACTGTAATATTAGGTATTTATAGAGCATGCTCAACGGTTTCAATCCAGCTGTTTATGGTCCGCTCCTCAACGGTTTCAATCCAGCTGTTTATGGCTCTCCCACACTCCATTGGAGCTTTCTCATGCTTATCCTCTCCCTTCCATTTAAAATTAGAATGAACTTGGTAGATGAGTATCACATGATGTCAGCCCATAAATTAGAAAAAAACAACAAAAGTTTATGAGATCATTCAATTTTGTAAAAAGATTTTTACTAGTTGCCTTGAGAGGTAGATTATTATTGTATGTGTAGAAATTAATTTTTAAATTAGTTTATAGTTAGTTTATTTATTATAGTTTTATTATTATGTTTATTATTTCATCTTACCAATTTTTAAATATAATTTTTTTATTATATATTGTTAGAAGGATAATAAGATTCAATTTTACAATATAATGCTTAATAAGTTCTATTGTTATGTTAGCCATCTGCTTTTGTTGTTTCTTGTAACTACTTGTTATTTTGTTACTAGGGAGACAACAGGGAGTATAAGGGCCTAGTAATAGCTGAGTGTGGGGGTTGAGGCTCACCAAAAGTTGACACATAAGTTCTCAATGCTTTGTGGTATTTAAAACATGCAAGCACTAAATAAATATAATGGACTCACCACTTATGTCAACAATGACCTCACATGGCACAGTTTAATATGCTCTTTCTAGAATGTAAGCGCACATTCATGACCACATATACACATACCTTAGGCCAATAAAATAGCCACACCTCGAGCCAAGTGGATTTGATATTTTTGACAATGAACTCGATCTAATAAGATAGGACGGGATTCGATGTCTAGTAGATGCCTCAAACATAAAATCATAAATATTTTGGACATGAGAGCCTAAGTAAATCTAAGTTTATAATAGCCTATATCCATAGGGAGCATTGGAACATTACATAGGTGAAGTTTGAAACTAGATGACCAAATAAATTAGGAAACCTGAGTCATGCAAGAGTTGAGAGATTGGACTATGTCAAGAACAAGATATAATGGCTAGAGTTTGTTGCACTTTAAGGAATTGGGTTGTTTAGCCTTGAGCCATCAATCTTACATTGAATAATTCTCATCATAGATACTTGTCTAAACTTAACATACCAAGACTAAAATAACTTGATAACCTACCCATTGTGCCTTGCACACACGCCCCATTGAGTGAACGGGGACCCCCTCTCTCTGATTTGGCATAGTCTGGGTCTTTTCCTTGGAGGGATGTTCAACTTGCGTTGCCAAAATAATCCATCTGAGAGACAAAATTTCAATTTTCCTTGATGGAGAGTGTTTGGGGTGCCTTAAAGTTCAAATTATTAAGTCATGAGTCCCTTTGCCAACAACATTCAAGTCCCAAAAATTCCTTTTCGTTAAAAACATGCATCATTGACCTTGGCACTGAAAACTTCACCTACTACCAAAAGTGCTAAAATCACATATCATTGCCTCAGTACTAAAAACCAGAGTCACCGACTTTGGCATTGAAATCATGAACCACAGACTTTGCGCTAAAAGTGGACACTACCAACTTGCACCAAAATTGTGTGGCATTGTCTTCTGTCAGTGAGTCCGGAAACTAGCGCAAGGTCAGCACCTTCGAAATTCCTGCTTGGCACATCTTCATATCCTTTGCACTAGATTTGTCATACACCGACTTGCACTGAAAAGTGCCCTTACCAAGTTTTGTCTAACACCTGCCAAACTCGCACAAGTCAGTGTCACTCAAAAGCGGCACTAAAGCCTATTGTCATTCACTTTATACATCCTGCGCTGAAAACTATCCTCACTGACTTGCACTAAATATCACTCCTCCTGCCTTAAGGCAGTAGACCCCAAAACTCGCACTAGGTCGGTACCCTCCCAAATCCCCGCTTCCTCAAGAGAGCCTTTCTTTTTCGCTGTCTTGTGACACCTAATTTTTCTACATCTATTTGTCTGTTCGTTGGGTTTGATATGTCTTGAGTTTTAGTTAAATTTTTTATATGTTTTGACTGAAGAGGCCCCTTATTGATATCAGTCGTTTACCCTAGTTTACCCTTGATTGACTGAGATATCATGAGATCACATTAAGATCAAGATTGGGGCATAAACAATTTCAATTTCTCAAAATAGGTATCCTCTGCCTTCATATAGAATGGAGACTCAGAGTTTTGAATATAAGTTGGTCAAGTATGGAAGGAAATTGTAATGATCTTGTTGTGCATTAATTAAGGGTGCAAAGTATATTGTGGCTTTGAAGAGCCCAAGTTGTGGGATATTCGTGGTCAAGTGGATAATGTTGGAATCCCATGTCTGAAAGGATAAGTCCACCAATGAACATTTTCCCCGCAAATACATTTCTCTGCAATATCCAAGGTCCACCAAATTGCCACAATCCAAACTTGTTGGAAAATATAAAATTGTGCGAATGAAGTGATGTCTTCAGGTGATGTGAAATCTACTACACCAGAACAGTTTGTAGACAACCCTTCAAGCATGAAGGATGGAAGGATTTTGCCGGATGTTATGGTTTTAAATATGAGGTATCAAAGTACTAACCGGATATAAAAGCGGGATTTTTATGGATGACCGGAGTTTGTGGGGATTTTGTTCCCATCTAGACTTATCCACCAAGGCCCTGATCCTCTGTAATATTCCTCAATGCTCAAAATCTCTGCAAATTATTTAAATTGCAGAATATGTGAAGACAGTGTGAACATGGAGCAAGAAAGTCACCTTTGAAGAAAAGTGGACATACGTCAAAGCATAAGGGAAAGAAGATCATTGTTAGATGTTTTGGCTATGACTACATTGTTATGGAAGCATTGACCAGGCACATGAACCATCAGATAAAGTGTTTTGAAGGAAAGTGTCTCATTGTGGGGAATTCACCCCCAACTGGACGATATCCAATAGACCATTTCTTCTCTGCAATGTCCAGTTAAAGACAATATTCCCGCAAGTCTAGTCAATGGAAAATTCTCTACAAAGCTTTGGTATCATGGATACGATCATGATGAGATAAGTGATACGATCATGATGAGATAAGTGAAGAATATGATTTCCCTAATCCTCGAGACTACCCCAAAAATTGTTCAAACAAGTTCCAAAACTGAATTTTGACAATTCAGAAAACCTAGGACAGTCACAAACATTTTAGATCCCTATTGATGATAATGAAGGAAGAAGTGGTAAAATGATGAAGTGATGGATGAATGATGAATATAATCAAGGAAGAGACTGTCCTAACTTGAAAAATTGTCCTGGGAGCTATCCAAACATGCTTGGAACTAATTTTTGAAAACTCGGAAATTCTAGGACAATCATAATGCATTAAATTTCTGATTTTGTTTTCACCTATATAGTGGATGCAAAAGTCATTTTTAACTTGATGGAAGGCTTAAGAAAATAGCGAAGATGGAAGGTTCAAGTGGATATGGAAAGAAACTAGGAAAATCATGAGAAAACATCCAACTTGTGAAGTTTCCTGTGGCAACAAATTTGACAACAGGTTGTCCCTGATTAACCTATGGCTTAAATCTAATATATTTTGAACACTATGTCTGAAATTGATTTATTTATGATGGAATTAATGTTGGTTTTATTAGTTGTAGGTTCAAGAAGCTCAAGACTTGAGGGGATCAGTCAGAACTATCTTAGAAGAATGAAAAACCCAGAGACATCCTATTGTCCCAGTCATGGAAAAGTGTGATTTTTCTGTTCAAATCACTATTGTACATGTAAGAGAATGACAGTATGATGTCCAAAATGTTGGAAATAAGTCCCAGGAACTAGAAGACATCAGAGATCACGCCTACATCTTGTTGTTCTTGCAGATCCAGTCCAATGTCCAGGACATGTGCACAACTAATCTAGCAGTCCATCCATCAAAAGTTGTACCCAACAAGAATCTAGTTAGATATGCCTTCATGTAAAATGTGCCACACACTCCTCTTGAACAGTCATGTACAGCTAGGACAACCATGACCACATTTTGAGTTTTACTTGCATACTTGTGGAATTTAGATGGAGATAAAGAATGAGTCTAAGGGAGACGATCATGATGAGATAAGTGAAGAACATGACTTCCCTAATCCTTGAGACTACCTTGAAAATTGTTCAAACAAGCTCCAAAATTGAATTTTGATAATTCAGAAAACCTAGGATAGTCACAAACATTTTAGATCCCTATTGATGATAATGAAGGAAGAAATGGTAAAATGATGATGGGATGGATGAATGATGAATATAATCAAGGAAGAGACTGTCCTAACTTGAAAAATTGCCCTGGGAGCTGTCCAAACATGCTTGGAATTGATTTTTGAAAACTCAGAAATTCTGGGACAGTCATAATGCATTAAATTTCTGATTTTGTTTTCACCTATACAGTGGATGTAAAAGTCATTTTTAACTTGATGGAAGGCTTAAGAAAACAATGAATATGGAAGGTTCAAGTGGATACGGAAAGAAACTTAGAAAATCATGAGAAAATATCCAACTTGTGAAGTTGCCCGTGGCAACAAATTTGACAACAGGCTATCCCTGATTAACCTATGGCTTAAATCTAATATATTTTGAACACTATGTCTGAAATTGATTTATTTATGATGGAATTAATGTTGGTTTTGTTGGTTGTAGGTTCAAGAAGCTCAAGACTTAAGGGGATCAGTCAGAACTATCTTAGAAGAATGAAAAACCCATAGACATCCTGCTGTCCCAATCATGGAAAAGTGTGATTTTCCTATTCAAATCACTATTGTACATGTAAGAGAAAGTCAGTATGATGTCCAAGATGTTGGAAATAAGTCCTAGGAGCTAGAAGACATAAGAGATCATGCCTACATCTTGTTGTTCCTACAGATCCAGTCCAATGTCCAAGACATGTGCATAGCTATTCTAGCAATCCAGCCATCAAAAGTTGAACCCAACAAGAATCTAATTGGATGTGCCTTCATATAAAATGTGCCACACACTCCTCTTGACTAGTCAACTCATTGGAAAAGTGATTTGTCCCATTAGACAACTCAAAAAGTTGCTATTTCATCTTGTTCTCATGAGCTAAAAAGATGTTTTTGCGTCTTTTTCCTATAAGACAAGCAAATCTAGGATTGTAACTACCCATTGTCCAAAGTAAATGTTGTGTAATTTGGTCCATTGGTGTTGAGTCAATCTCCACCGTTCACTCAAAAACTTGGTATGGAGCCTCCTCTATACAAGGGGCTGCCATTTCTCTCATTGTTACAGATTATTGATGCCGAATTGTTGACACTCTGCCATTTGAAGTTAATACAAAGCAAGTTTCTGTAGTTTTCCTGAGAATTTGTTTATTTGTGTTATATATTTGGTTCTCATGGTTCGGTTCATGATCTATAATTAGTTAATCGTGCTTTTGCAATGTTAATGGTTTGTTGAAGGTATCTGATAAACACTCTGGTCCATACTATTAGTATCTTGCTAATTGTAAGTTGTTGTGTATAACTATCCTGGGCCATTAAATTGAGCTTAGTTCAATTGCATTTCATAAGTTAAATCATGCCCTAGTTTTGGTATTTGATGAATGAATGTGATTTGAAAATCTTTAATCTCCATTGAAGATAGCACCATTTTCTGCAGCACTGTAGCATTCTGGTAGCTTAGTAAAACAAAAAGTGGTTAACTTAGGAATGTGTGTCTACCATCAATAAGCTTTGCATTGTGAATGTCACTTAGGATCTTCTTTCTAACCATTCTTTTTTTGCATTTTCTTTTACAAAGTTGTTAGATTTAGGTTTTCAAGCAGCACCCATATTCTAAATTTGCTGAAAGTATCATAGGGTTTCTGCACTAATATTGATGTTATCTTTAATAAACCTTATCATTGCATGTAAGACCCCTTGTTGGTACAGCTAGACATACCAACTAAGTTATTCCTCTAAGCTAAGACCTAGCTGTAGAATCCTTGGAGTAGTCTTACCTAGGGTAGGATACTTTTCAAGAGAGGTGGGATATCCCTTATTTCACCTGCGTTGTTGTGTGTCAAAAACACCATCAACAGAATTAGCATTAGAAAGAGGGCATGGACAAAGACTTTGATGCAAGCTTTCAGTTTTAGTGGTTTACTACACATGCTGAAATTAATTAAGTAATTAGGAGATTCAGCTCCAATGGATACACACAAGGGTTTCAGTCATGAGACCCCCTTCATTCTTTAGAGGACTATCTTAGCAGTCATATTATGAATAGAACTTCCAAGTAGATATCCCACTCTTCAAAGAAATGCTAGATAGGTAGATCAGGGTGAAGTATCCTCCATTAACATTTCTTGATTTTAGTTCACCTCAGGGCTGCACTGTACTTCCTGGAGAACTTCATGACAAGATTGATTGTTTGACTTTCCTCCAAAGATTGGATCTAGACTTAAAAGGATTGCTTCCTATTTTCGAAGTATACAAGCCTAAAGTGGGATATAAATATGATAGACATATTTAGAGAAAGACCTTGCAGGGAGCTGTAGTGAAGATGAATGCATATGCATGTGGTCGTGTCTCAGTTAAGAATGCCCAAAAAGTTTAGGGTGCAAGAGTTGTAAATCCACCGTTCATAATTGATCACAATCAGAAGGATAGTCTACACATTGGAAAAATTGAAGTCCCTCAAGTTCATCAAAATACATATCCAGATGAGGATGGTAGGGAATGCATGTGGTCTGCAAGTCACCCAACTAATGAATATGAGATCCATGACTGGATAAAATCTCTTTCTTAGTTAGACAAGTCAGTAACATGATATGTTGTCCTAGCTTGGTTAAAACTTAGTTTTCAGTCACAAGACAATGAGCAAGGCCCAGCATACAAGGTCACACTTCTGTTACTGAGGATGTTGATAAGATGAACCAAGGATCAAACCTCATGAACAGTCATGTTAAGAGTGCTGATCAGCAATTAGATGCTTCACAAGTATCAAATTCTAAGCCTGAATTTGCTGCTGCAGAGGTACAAAACAACAGTTCAATTCAATGTGCTAAAAATTCTGAGTCTAAAACTAAGTATGAGTAGCAGATGGATCAAGTGAAATAGGTGCAAGAACAAGAAGAAATTAGTCACTTAGATGAAGAAAAGTCATGGATAGAATGCAGGAAGTTGTTTCAGTTGATAAATTTAATCTACAATTAGATTGTCTGATGAAGAGTGATCAAATTCTTGACTACATCAACCCAGTATACCATCATGACCCATCATATCAGGTTGATATAGTCTCTCCAATAGTCTTCAATTGAATCAAATGAACAAAATCAGGATGATGTATCACTTCAAGGCAACATTGAAATCAGGAATCAGGTTATGCAAGAAGGAGACCATGTTGTTGCTGCAGACAAAGGATGGATAGTCAAAATAGGAAGGTTGCTGATTGATACAGAGAAAGCTTCTTCATAACATATGACTAATTTTGATGAAGACAATTCAAGTTTATCTTATATTCATCAAGTTGATCATGTTCATGCATGCATAAAAGAAGATCTCCACATGGTTGGTGCTGACCCAGTAGTGACAAATGAGAGCATAGATATACAATCTGAGAATAAAAATCAAACAGTCATGCAAGATGATGGCTTGGAGGTTTTTTCATGTCAATCACTTGATCACATCATTGAGTTGGTGTCAACAATGAGAAAGGATATGTTACTGCATGGGAATTCACCACATATGTCAAATTTTGCTTTAGCCACTTCATGCAGAGTTCATCCAGATGATCCACATTCTGAAGAGAGTTGTCTAGACTTCCGGTTTGCTTGGGAGGTTGCTACGGCATTAAGTGACCTAGAGGTATCTGATGCACAAGATATGACCCAACATGAACTGAGATCTCCTAAAGGTGCAAAAGTCAGTAATGTGATACAACAAGGTGATGAACTTGCATCTCTGATTGATGGTACTACAAATCAGGTTGTATCTTTCCTCTCTCCACTTAGTTTTAATAGTTATCAATTTGATTATGGTAATTTAGGTAAGACAACTTGCATCTGGATTGATCATGGCCCTAATGAACTGCCCCAATTGTTGATCCTGCGTGGTTGGAACCTTGAACATGAACCTAGTACGCCCATACCTTACTTTTCAAAGTATAAAGATGAATTTGCTAGACTTAGGACATTGACCTGCACCTTGTTACCTCTGCGTGTCATAAGAAATAAATCACGGTGAAGTGTAAATACTTGTTGTCCAAAGCTTTTGTGCATAGTATTGCTTATTTTGGGTTAGGTTTTGGTCAGTTGTCTGTTGTTTTAGTTTAGTTTCCGCTGTCTATTTTTTTGTTTTCCTTAGTTGTTAGCTATTGTTAGTCGTTAGTTGTTGCTTTCATTTTGCTTTTAGTTTGTTGTAGTTTGCTTTGCTTAGGTTGGGTATTTTGCTTGCTTTGCTTTCGCTTTCTATGCTTGCTTTGTTGGGGATCTTCATTTCTTGAACGTGGTGGTCGTTCTACAGACCTACGAATGGTCCTTTGTTGGGTAAGTAATCCAGAGTATCTCTTTGAGAAGCTGCCATTTTCTACTTAGATCCTCCTATGGGTCCCATGGTTGTCCTAGGATGGTATGATGTTTGTTCATGGGAAATGAGTCATTAGTTGGTGCACTTGAAGTATTTTCTAGCCATATATCTCTCAGGCTCTTAAATAATCTTGAAACCTCCAAAGGAGTCTTGGCAATCTTACGTTAAGTGAAAAATCTAAAGGCTCACCTTTGCCGCCACTATGATTCCCAACCCAGTAAAATTGAACCAATCCATAGCCCATGTGATATTTATCATGTGCTGCAATGGTATGTAGTGCTTTCTAGTACTCATATCAAGAGCTAATTTCAAACTGTTATCAAAAGAAAATTCTGCTAAACTAATACTTCCTAATTTTCTTATCAAATGTTCAATCAGCTAGAGGATTCAAGTAACTCTATCAAGGCTATGGACGCCCGGTTGGCAGTAGAGCAATTCTTGAGGGAATCATAGAGACAACTCCATCAGGGCTATAGACGCATGTTGGCAGTGGAGCAATGTCCACGTAGTCCATGAGGTGGGTATCCTTACGTAGTTTAATGCAAGTTAACCTTGATAACCCTTGGTTGCGAAACGATGGAAATGAATGCAGTTGCACACACTCAGGTTTTTAGGATATGGATGGCTGTACTATGCTATTGATTTCTTCTTCTATGATATGGTATCATGCTGTCATGTTTAACGTGTGGGAAACATAGAGATTCTAGGTTTGAAACTAAATTTTATCATTGAAATGCTCTAGAGCATTTCATAGCAGAGTCACCATTTATTGTGCCTTGCAGACACACCCCACTGAGTGAATGGGGACTCCCTCCCTCTGATTTGGCATAGTCTGGGTCTTTTCCTTGGAGGGATGTTCAGCTTGCGTTGTCAAAATAATCCATCTGAGAGTCAAAATTTCAATTTTCCCTGATGGAGAGTGTTTGGGGTGCCTTGGAGATCAAGATGGGGCCATAAACAGTTTCAATTTCTTAAAACAAGCATCCTCTGCCTTTATACAGAATGGAGACTCAGAGTTTTGAATATAAGCTGGTCCAGTATTGAAAGAAATTGTAATGATCTTGTTGTGTATTAATTAAGGGCGCAAAGTATATTGTGGCTTTGAAGAGCCCAAGTTGTGGGACATTCGTGGTCAAGTGGATAATGCGGGAATCCCATGTCGAAAAGGATAAGTTCACCATTGAACATTTTCCCCGCAAATATATTTCTCTGGAGTATCCAAGGTCCACCAAATTGCCACAATCCAAACTTGTTGGAAAATATCAAATTGTGTGAATGAAGTGATGTCTTCAGGTGATGTGAAATCTACTATGCCATAATAGTTTGTAGATAGCCCTTCAAGCATGAAGAATGGAAGGATTTCGCTGGTTGTTATGGTTTTAAATATGAGGTATCAAAGTACAAAGTGGGATTTTTATGGATGACCAAAGTTTGTGGGATTTTGTTCCCATCCGGACTTATCCACCAATGCCTTGAACCTCTGCAATATCCCTTAATGCTCAAAATCTCTGCAAATTATTTAAATTGCAAAACGTGTGAAGATAGTGCGAACATGGAGCAAGAAAGTCATCTTTGAAGAAAAGTGGACATACGTCAAAGCATAAGGGAAAGAGGATCATCGTTAGATGTTTCCATTGTGCCTACATTGTTATGGAAGCATTGACCAGACACGTGAACCATTGGCTAAAGTGTTTTGAAGGAAAGTGTCTCATTGCGGAGAATTCACCCCCAACTGGATGATATCCGTCAGACCATTGTTTCTCCGCAATGTTTAATTAAAGACAATATTCCCACAAGTTTGGTCAATGGAAAATTCTTTGCAAAGATTTGGTATCATGGAAGCTTAAACAAAGGAAGCAAATACCATATGTGATGAGTAGCATGCTGCAGGTGAGGGGTATGTAAGCACTTGCGACCATTGAACATTCAAGGAATAGGCCATTAAGAACAACCAACAAGATTTGAAAGGTCTTTTTGCGAGTTATCCAAGATCCTCCAGATATATCTGATTGGGTGCGAAAGTTCTGCAAATATCAAGATATGTGCGATATGAGTTTGTTGAAAAGGGGCTAAGGGACGTAAGCAAATAAAATAAGTTGGTGTAAAGTCAAAAGGAGGGAAGCGAGAGATTGACGGTCAACTAGATGTGAAGCTTTTCTTTATCACTGGATATATCCAGCGCTTGCTAAATTCCTCGCTTTGTCCTGTCACCCTCATTTTTTCCACAAACTTTAATGACATGTGAAAGCTCTGCACATATCCTGTATCATGTAAAACTCCTGCAAACTTGTAGATAAATTGGACGTCCATAAAAATGATGAATGATAAAGGAATTTTGTCAGATGTGTTAGTTACAATTTCCTGTTAGACATACATGCAAAATGTGGAGGCATAGACAAGACATGTGAACTGTTGACAAAATGTCTTCAAGAAATGTAATCTCATGGAATACCTTGATTACGGGACATATGAAACATACATTTAATTTCCTCATCCATCACTGGTTGTTGTAATTATATTTTATGAGGAGTAGATGTATTTCTCTGTGGTGAAGTAGCTGTTGAATATAAGGGACAACAAATTCTTAGTTTTTTATGATGTTTGGAAGATCGGGCTATGGGCATGTCTAGATAATATGATTATAGTCTTGTGAGCATTACCATGAGTTGTGGTGGTCAGTAGTAGAGAAATCATGGACTTTGAAGTATAAATGATGTAAGCTTTATATTGAGTTAATTTAAGAGAAGTGGAAGGCAACTATACACAAGGCTGAGGATTTATGAGCTTATGACTGTCACACATGACTATATACAACTATAACAGCCATAAGATAGTCAACTCCATTTCCATAGTTTTGCAAATAGGACAACCACAAACATCAAGGATTATCAATAACAGTCATAGAGAAATCAATTTTCACTAAATTTCTTTCAAGCTTCCATGCTAGTTATAAGGACAGTCATCATCATGTTATGAACACATTTACTAGTCCAATTTCAAACGTTGCATCCTTGTTTCCAAAACGATTATCCCCTTGCACATGTTCATCATACCATTATCATTGTTATGAGTAAAGGAAAGCACCATTACATTATGAATGCGATCATTGCAGTAGTAAAGAGGACGGTCAACACAATTTAATGAGATCATTCCTTGGACATGATATCTAGTTTTCCATGTACTACAAAGGCTATATTATGATTGAAGAAGTTGTGTAGAAAATAAATGTTGAGGTCTTGAAAAGTAATAGGTTCACCATTGCATTTAAGTATGCTTAATAACTTGGGGGTTATGTTGTCCTAAAGAGTGTAAAACAATCTCTTTGATTGTCCCAAAATCAGTCTCAAACTTATGACAGTCCAAGAGACCAATGGAACCTATGATTTTGCCAAAATTTGAAGATAGGAAGGTGGTGTAGGATCCCAAGGACAGTGGATAATTGAGGTTCACCTAAAATAGTCAGAAATCAGTCCCAAATTATCCTCGAATAGTCATGTACAGCTGGGACAACCATGACTACATTTTGAGTTTTAATTGCATACTTGTGGAATTCAGATGGAGATAAAGAATGGGTCTAAGGGAGATGATCATGATGAGATAAGTGAAGAACATGACTTCCCTAATCATTGAGACTACCCCAAAAATTGTTCAAACAAGTTCCAAAATTGAATTTTGACAATTCAGAAAACCTAGGACAATCATAAACATTTTAGATACCTATTGATGATAATGAAGGAAGAAGTGGTAAAATGATGAAGGGATGGATGAATGATGAATATAATCAAGGAAGAGACTATCCTAACTTGAAAAATTGCCCTGGGAGCTCTCCAAACATGCTTGAAACTAATTTTTGAAAACTCAGAAATTCTGGGACAATCATAATGCATTAAATTTCTGGTTTTGTTTTCACCTATATAGTGGATGCAAAAGTCATTTTTAACTTGATGGAGGGCTTTAGAAAACAGCGAAGATGGAAGGTTCAAGTGGATATGGAAAGAAACTAGGAAAATCATGAGAAAACATCCAACTTGTGAAGTTTCCTGTGGCAACAAATTTGACAAGAGGCTGTCCCTGATTAACCTATGGCTTAAATCTAATATATTTTGAACACTATGTTTGAAATTGATTTATTTATGATGGAATTAATGTTGTTTTTTTTGGTTGTAGGTTCAAGAAGCTCAAGACTTGAGGGGATCAGTCAGAACTATCTTAGAAGAATGAAAAACCTAGAGACATCTTGTTGTCCCAGTCATGGAAAAGTGTGATTTTCTTTTTCAAATCACTATTGTACATTTAAGAGAAAGTATGATGTCCAAGATGTTGGAAATAAGTCCCAGGAGCTAGAAGACATAAGAGTTCATGCCTAAATCTTGTTATTCTTGAAGATCCAGTCCAATTTCCAGGACGTGCACAATTGTTCCAGCAGTCTAGCCATCAAAAGTTGAACCCAACAAGCATCTAGTTGGATATGCCTTCATACAAAATGTGCCACACACTCCTCTTGACTAGTCAACTCATTGGAAAAGTGATTTGTCCCATTAGACAACTCAAAAAGTTGCTATTTTGTCTTGTTCTCATGAGCTAAAAAGCTATTTTTTTGTCTTTTTCCTACAAGACAAAAGCAAATTCAGGATTGTAACTACCCACTGTCCAAATTAAATCATGTGTAATATGGTCCATTGGTTTTGAGTCAATCTCCACTGTTCATTCAAAAACTTGGTATGGAGCCTCCTCTATATAAGGGAATACCATTTCTCTCATTGTAACAGATTATTGATGTCGAATTGTTGACACTCTGCCATTTGAAGTTAATACAAAGCATGTTTCTACAATTTTCCTGAGAATTTGTTTATTTGTGTTATCTATTTGGTTCTTATGGTTCGCTTCATGATCTGCAATTAGTTAATCATGCTTTTGCTATGTTAATGGTTTTTTGAAGGTAGTTGATGAACCATACTATTAGTAGCTTGCTGATTGTATGTTGCTATGTATAGCTCTAGCCTGGGCCATTAAACCAAGCTTACTTTAATTACTTTTGATAAGTTAAATCATGCCCTAGTTTGGATATTTTAATGAATGAATGTTATTTGGAAATCTTTAACCTCCATTGAAGATAGCACCATTTTCTGCAGCACCGTAGCATTCTGGTAGCTTGGTAAAATATAAAGTGGTTAACTTAGGAATGTTTGTCTACCATCAATAGGCTTTGCATTGTGAATATCACTTAGGATCTTCTTTCTAACCATTCATTTTTTTGCATTTTCTTTTACAAAGTTGTTAGATTTAGGTTTTCAAGTAGCACCCATATTCTAAATCTATTGAAAGTATCATAGGGTTTCTGCACTAATATTGATGTTATCTTTTATAAACCTTATCATTGCGTGTAAGACCCCTTGTTGGCACAGCTAGACATACCAACTAAGTTATTCCTCCAAGCTAAAACCTAGCTGTAGAATCCTTGGAGTAGTCTTACCTAGGGTAGGATACTTTTCAAGAGAGGTGGGATATCCCTTATTTCACCTGCGTTGTTGTGTGTCAAAAACACCATCAACACTACCTTTAACTAGAAGTTTCTCCCTATTAATTCTCCATGACCTATGCACATGATAGTCTACACCATGATAAATTTTCTAGTGCCTTAAGTAGTAAAGCTTATGATTAAAAAAGGCTTATTTTTGGGTTGCTTAGTTGGGGTGTTATAAATCATGAATATGAATTAACATTAATCTACACAAATATTAATCTAAAAGCATTTACCCAAAATTATTGTTCTAAATAGACATTAGTCTAAAGCCATAATCTGAATTAACATTATGCCAAAACACATAATAAGATCAAATCTAAGATGTCAATTTATTAAAGCATGAATAATATAAATCAAGCATTTGGATTAATAATTGATCCATTTTAATCATAAATTCCTTAAATAATTATTCTAATACTAAGCCAAAACAAAAAGCAACAAAGTATTACACATAATTCCCATTTGGGTGAGTGCAAGAAGTTGGGTCCACTTTTTGGCTAAAAAATGGAAGTGTTTTCCTAGAAAGTTAAAGTTTGTCACAGTTGGAGTCAAAATTTGAAGCACTTACACATAGAATATTAAGAAAGTCTAGTAATATGAAATGTAGTATTTTGAATCTAGTTTTCAAATATGTAATTTATTCTAATACCCAGATGATATAAATTAATTTTACATAGGCTTGTACAAAAACCACTTTTTAAAAGTCACTTTTTTAGGACCATACTATGCACGTGTACGGCCAACATAATTTAACCTAAATAAAAGTATTTTTCTAAATCCTTTTGGGAAAAGATGTGTATTACAGTGAAGTTTGATGATGATATTTTTTAATAATTTTTTTCAAAAAATACATATTTTTTATCAAATTTTTATTGGCCCTAATTGTTGTTTTTGGAAATCCCTCATGTATTGCCAACATAATTTGAGCTAAACTAATCATAAAATAATTTTTTTCATTGTGTAAATAATGATGTGTATATATATTTTTGATTGGTTATAATGATGTGTATATTGATGACATATAATTTTTAAAAAAATTAAAATTAAAAATTAAAAGTTATTAAAAAATGCAAACACCTATCATTTCAAGTTTATGGACTAGTTTGATCATAAATTAATTAATAAATAGAAAAACAAGTTGAATCAAAATAAAAATTACATATTTGAAAACTACACATCATCATCTATAGTGGGTTTTAATTTTGAAAAAAAAAAAAAAAAAAGACATCGTCAGCCATATTGGTAAAGTTGGTCTTTTCTCTTGCTCTGAACATGGACTTGTACTTGCAAGTCCAAGGCTAGGGGTTGGCTTACTATGTCTTTCACGAGCCTAAGATTTTAGCAATGTGTACCCATTCTAAAACGAGTACACGTTATGAATGACACTTGTTCCTTTTCTATGGGAAAAAAAAGCACGCTGGGTTTTTTTTAAATTCAAATACGTGTTTAGAAATGGGTACCTGTTCCTAAATGGATACCCATTTAGGCTTGGGAACCTGTTCTTAAGTGGGTACCTGTTTAGGCTTGGGAACCCGTTCCTAAATGGGTACTTGTTTCTTTTAAAAAGGGTACCTGAACTTGTCAGGATTTTTTCTTTGCCCACGAGTTCCCTTATATGTGGACCCAACTTCTTGTGGGAACCCATCTATCTGTAATATCTTCACATTACCTATATTTTTTGTGTTGCAACATTGATTTGGAAATAAGGGAACAAGCATGTAGTGGAGAGTATTTGTAGGATACAATTATAAGGAAAGGTGTCTCAACCTTGCATCCTAATGTGAAAAACACAAAAAAAATACAATTTTTAGGCTATAGAATAGAAAAAAAATCAAAATTTGAGCTATAGAGGTTGTTTTTGGCCCTAAAAAATGTTGAAATGGGTTGTAACCAAAGCAAGTGGGTTATGATGACATGGACCTCTTTGAGATCTACAATTTAAAAAAGGAGGCTTCATCAACTTCCTAGATCAAAATTTATGGCCTCTAGAAGTTGGCCCTCCCACATAAAAAATGTAAGAACATCTACAACACATAAGATTTGTAAGAGGGAGTTACACTTGTTGACCAACTTATAATGTATGTTATGAGACATTTTAAGGCATCTTTGAATGGAGATAATTGAGCCAAAATGGAGCACCAAAGTTAAGGAGTTGATTATGATGATCTTATGACACATAGAATGAATATATTATATTTAGCTTGTGAATTCATCTTGGGACTAAGGCATTTGATTTTTATTAGAAATTTGGGAGCCATATTTTGGGTGGTTTTATCTCATGATTTTCTAATTACCATTTGATGGTTCCATGTATTGCTTCTCCTATTTATTGAGTGCTTGAGATGGAGGTTTTATAGTGAGTTTTGTAGGTATTGTTATGCTATAAGAATTACTCAAGATCTCTTGTTGTTGATACTCTTGTAAATGCTTAGACTCTACAAGTGTATTGTAACCATTTATTACTAAATATTACATTGCGTTTCTTTAGAATGTGGGTTTTTCTCTCAAAAGAGTTTTCCCCATGTAAATCACTATGTTATGGTATTTTGTTTTTGCATTTATTTCCTTATAACTATATGATTAGTTTATTTTTTGAATATAACTCCACTCACATATTAGTGTAGGAAGCATACTCCGCCCCTCATGTTCTTTTCATTTGGTATAAGAGCTTGATCACCTTAGATTTTAGGTATTAGGGACAAGGTTTTTTAATACTAATCTTAGATTGAGTGAGCTTGCATAGAAGGGTATCTTGTTGTAGGAAAAATGGAAAGCACATCAATGATAGAGATGGAGAAGTTCACAACACTAACTTTGAGTTTTGGAAGTTCAAGATGGATGATATGCTTGTAGATAGAGACCTATGGTTTACCATATCGAGGTCCAAACCCATTGTAATGAATTAAGATGACTAGAACATATTGGATAGAAAAGAAAAGGCTCTCATTAGGCTCTATTTGGTAGACTTTGTGTTGTTAAATATACATGAAGAAGCCACTACAATAGCTCTTTGAAAGTATTTGAGAGAGATTTATCAAGCTAAATCACTAGTATGTAAAATTTTCCTAAGAAAGAGTTGTATACCCTTAGGATCGAGGATGGTGTTTTTGTGGCTAAGCACCTAAACATGTTCAATATGATTATGACCAAGTTGCACTTTATTAGAGCAAAGATGTAGGAGGAGGATCATTGCACGATGCTTCTATCTTCTTTACTAGACACGTGGGTTTATATTAGGGGAATGGAGTTTTTGTTGTATGCTTAATGTAAGTTTTGTTTGAGGATTGGACTACTCTCCTAAATTACAATCTAGATAAAACTAAGCAAGAATTATTTTTTATGTTTTTGTTTTATTAATCTATTGCTTTACTAATACAAAACTAAATAAATATTGACTAGAGAATTGCCTCTTTCCTACTTAAACTATGTTAAGAAAAAGAGACTGAGTTGGGTGAATAAAAATGAGAATAACTAGAATCTGAAGGATAGAATTGAAAACTAGAGTCCACAGTGTAGAAGAGAAAATCAAAACAAACCTTGTAGATGATCTAAATAGTTCATTATCTAAGACATTAGCACAACATACTATTGTCCCATTTGTGTCCTATTATCATTTCTCGTGGACACTATTATCGCTTCATGTGTGTGTGCGCTTAAACTTAGTTTTGTCTACACTCAAGAGTGACAATGTAAATCAAATATATGAGTATTAAACTTTAGGTCTACAAAAGATTAATTCCCTAGTGTATGCATGCAAATGTTGAAATGCACAAGACAACTGAGAGGGGGGGTGAATTAGTTGTCACCAAAACTTAACTTCTTTTAAACATCAACACATCAATCACTTAATCACTATTATTATGATTTAACCATGAAAGCATGAAATTAGAAACTTAAGCACAATCACACATTCAACACATTCAACACCAGATTTTTACGTGGAAAACCCAATAAGGGAAAAACCATGGTGAGTTTTAGCTCACAATATAATATGTAATAACAATGCTGATAATCAAAGGCTTACTGCCTTAGCACTCACTACTCAGAATGCTCACTATAAAAGATAGAGGCTCACTGCTAAAAGAAGAGGCTCAATGCCAAAAGTTGGTGAACTAAGATAGTAGAAACTATACCATGCCAAAGTTTAATTCCATTGAAGCGCATTGATTCTCCTCTGCTCTGCTCTTCTTTTACATTTCACACTTATCTACTTCTCTTCGCTCAAGGATCCATTTTTCCCAACTTCATTACACATTTTTATATAACTCATCAACCTTGGAATGTACATCAAGGTCGACATTATATTCATCAACCATTGGAACAATCTCCAAGGTCAACATTACAAACATACATAGAAATAGGTCTGGACCTAAACAAAATTAGCTAAGGAAAAGATGTATGTAGATCAAGTTATGCCTTAGCTGGTACTCAAATGCAATCTTCCACACTACAACATGTTTCCACAAACTTCAATACATCTCTGCAAGTAGTGAAAACAACTAGGTCGACCAAGACTGGTGTTAACCCTAAGTCTTCTAAGAACAGTCTTCATCCACAATCCAAATTTCTCTTTGCGGACCAATACAAAGGTAGGAACACAATCAGAAGACATCCACAAGCACATTGTAATCACCAAGAATATCTGTACAACCTCTAAACACTTTATCCATAAGATTCTTCAATCAGGAACACTTGAACATAACTGTTATCCACTATCATATAGAAAGGATCGCTTGCGGACCACCAAATCATAAGCCATTAGAGTTGAAGGTTCTTATCATAATTACAAACTAGATTCTAGAACTGCGGACTAAAATACTTAAATGTGGAGGAATGTGGAGAATAATACATTCTCCCTGTCACCACCAAATATACAGAAAAAGTAGTTTTCACTCTGGTGAACATAACTCACTCAAATCTGCATACATGAGGCTCAAAATTGGAACATAGCAACTTTATACATGTCTCTAACTAATTTCCAATCTGCAGACAAAGATATTCATTCTTCAAGAAATGTCAAGCAATCTACTGGACTATTTTACTGTAAACAAAGATACTCTTCAATACCCTATTTCTACCAAAGTAGCAAATTTTCTCAAAAGCACTTGGAAACTCAATATCAGGACCACTTACTCATTATCTCCAACACTTATATAAGCCAATGCAAAGAATATAACTAATTAAAAGAAAGCATCAAAACAAGAGCACAGTTGACACCAATGACAACACAGATATGTTGACATCAATGACAACATTGGTTAGGCACATACTTGCAATAGTAAATACAAATGGAATTAAGAAAAATCCTCTTTGTGCCATCAACAAATCTAAACACAATAAGAGATCACAATAATAGAGAAAATATAAATAAAGAGAGAGTTAAAATAATATCAGCTCAAGCATATAAATGAAGATCAAATCTACTAGATTCACAAACACATGCCCTCAATATTGAAATAAAACCATGGAGAGCCAATACTAGAAACATAGATTTTGCTCAAGAAAATCAAAATGTTGGACTTGTGTTTCAAAAGAAAATGCAAAAAACTTGAAGATAGATTATCACTTGCAAGATGAGAGTAGATTGATTGAGATATTTTTTAAAAATGATATTAGATTGGAAGGTGAAGAGGCATGCCCCCTAAACTAGTTGTTGGGGTTCACCCAACTTTAGTTACATTACATGCATAATTGCAACAAGGTAGCCAAAATTAGAGAAAAATGGTTGATGTATGACTAAAAAGTCAATGGACATTAGTGTGTTAGGTGAACATCCACTTATCACAATGGTATCCAAGTATAATAGTACTACAAAGATTTTAAATGATAGCATGGCACAAGACTAACACAAAAAACAACTTGACTTACATAGAAAGGCTAAGAACATACAAAAACATAAAATTCATCTTCGCACTAAGAGCAGGATAAAAGCTAGGTAAGAAACCTAAAAACATATTAGGGGATATGGACACTAAAGCAAGCCCAAAACCTAAAGTGACAATTATAGGGTATGCAATTTTTGACATTACATTTTGCCCCAACTTTAGTGGAATAATGAGACTAAGTGATAAGCTACACTAAACTATAGAAAGGAAACAACTAAAAAATAAATAACATCAAAATGATACAATAAAAGATGCACAAAAACTCCCCAAGGAAGGAAAACATGCCCCCAACTAAGATTTTGCCAAACAATCATGTTAAACAACAAAATCCTACAAAATAAACAATGTTAGAATACATAAAATTTACAAAAGAGAGACATTAACATAACATAACCTACAATAAAATACATGCAAAAATGGCTCACACTCGAGATATGAATTTTGGCATGGAAGCAATGGAAGGAGGAAAGCATGTGCATAATAAAACTGTCATAGGCATACCAAGTTTCACAATAGGTGCCAATCGGATCCAATTGGGAGAGGGCAATGCAGGCAGAAGGAACTATCAAAACCCAAACCAGAGATTTGAAGGGACAAGACATAACACTTGAAGGTAAGCTAGAAGAATATGGCAGGAGCACAGAGGTGATGGAGCAACAAATTCAGGAAGAAAAGTGAACCCTAATCATGTGGCTGTGGTAGTCAATCCCAAATCAATGGCAAAAAAAATGAAACGACTGGGACAACCAACTTTATTCGCCAAGTGGGCTGGCAAGAGGATCTCATGGCCAATAATGCAAAAATGGTGGGTAGATAGGTGGGGGGATTAGGTAAGAATCAAATCTCTTCATAATGGCTTTATATTCATAGAATGCAATTCAAAAACTATGAAGCTAGATATCCTTCGCAGAAGACCATTAATGCTTGAAGGATGTGGTTTCTATATAAAACAATGGATTCTAAATATTGACCCCCTAAGTCAAAAATTGGGGAAAACTCCAATGTGGATTAGACTCCACAATCTGCCATCAGAATTCTGGAATCATGAGGTGCTCTTTGTAATTAGGGGTGCCCTAGGATCCTTTGTCCAAATAGACAAAAAATTTGCTAAAGATGGACTTTGGCAAATTCGTTAGAATTTGTGTAGATGTTGATCTTCGAAATGAATTGCTAGAAGAATTAGAACTGATAACAGAAGCTAAGAAATGGAGATAGGAGGTGGAAATAGAGCCTCAATGTCCTAATTTTGAATTGAAGAATGTGGAAGGAGCAGATCAAGAAGCCCCACCTAGAGTTTCTAACAACTCTCACGGAACGGCTGGAACAATGATGGATTAGGTAAACAAAGAGATAGAGGAGGTTCAAACAGATGTGGGGAAGGAAAATGTGAAGAAAAACAAGGAGGTGTCCCTAATTAGTAGTAGGCAAAACCATGTCATTGGAGACAGAATCAAGTCTAGGACCTAAAGAAACATAAAGTATAGCTAATAAGAACACAGGAGAGAAGGGGATCCCCCAAGCCAAAAAAGTAGAGGTGGCAATCCAAGGGGATTCTTTTCAGAAGGAAAACACCCCAATTGTGGCTCCCCTGCTCTAGATCGAGAGGTGATAGAGGACTTAGCCAAAGATCTTTTTGGGGCCCCCATAATCCAAACAGAAGCTAGTGGAGAAGAATAGAGTTTGGAAAGCCAAGTGGCACATGAAGTAGGGGAAATCCCTATCTTGGAGCAAATAGGGACGGAAACTATCTTAGAACAAGTTAGGGCATTCCCTGCCTTAGAGTAAATAGGGACAAATCCTATCCTGGAGCAAGTGGTGGTGGATCCTGTTTTGGAGGAAAATGAATGGACTTCGAAGATTGAGGAATGGATCATTCAAGAAGAAGAAAAGTTCTTGCAGAAAGGGTCAAGATTAGGTAAGCATCAGAAATTGGGAATCAAGACAAAAGAACTTAGACACATGTCCCCAGATTGTTGGGAGGCAAAAAAGAGGGGGAAAAAGCCCAACATTGAGAAATTGAGGGAAGATGGGGATGTTGAAGGGCAGTAGAAGATTACATGAATGCTGAGATCTGGAAAGGGAAAGACCCTTCCTAGGGGCCAATGAAGATCTCTTCATGGAATGTTAAGGGATTGAATGCCCCTAACAAGAAGTGCTTGGTCAAGCGCTATCTAGAAGTGTCTAAAGAAGACATATGTATGATACAGGAAACCAAATTAGCTGGAACAGAGGCAAAAAATTGGAAGAGAAGTCTAAAATTTTGGAAAATGAGCTTGAGTGAAGCAGAAGGAGCATCGGGAGGAATGACTATTCTTTGGAAACATCAATATGTCAAGGTAGAGGAATTTGTAATAAACATGCATTGGATGGAGAATTGTATAAAAGGGCTGGAGGGGAGTTTGAAATTCATTCTGATCAATGTATATGGGCCTGCATCACTAGCTACAAAGAGAGTAATTTGGCAGGAGTTGGAAGCCTTCCTACCTAGTGTAGAGGATCAATTGGTAATTATAGGGGGAGATTTCAATTCCATTCTCCATAGCCAGGATAAGTTAGAAGGGTTTCAGAGGAAACTACAATCTTAGATATATTTTGAAGCCTTTGTGGAAAAGAATTCACTAATTGAAGTTCCAATGAGGAATGGTCAATACACATGGTCAAACAAAAGAAGGGGTTTCTACAACATTGCAAAAAAAATTAGATAGATTCTTAGTGAAAGGTGAACTGAAATAGTTCCCTTTCACTTTGGAATGTTCTTTAGTGCCAACTTCTAGATCAGACCACTTTCCTATTGATTTGAAAATAGTGGGTGATGCTACACCTGATCGATGCCATTTCAAATTCGAGAAGGTGTGGTTTCAGGATCCAAACTTTTTGGACCTTTTAGAGCTTTGGTGGGGTGAGGTCAACTTTGATGGGTCAAAAATGTTTTTCCTAGTAGAAAAGTTGAAATACATAAAAAGGAAGTTGAAGGATTGGAACAAATAACATTTCAGGAACATCTTTGAGCTAAAAGTTAAAATAGAGGAGGAAATGCACATTCTAAATGAGGAAGTCTTCAAATCAAGGATGGACCAAGGGAGATAATTGAAAGAGAAAGAGCTCATGAAAAGACATGCAGATGTCTTGGTTAAAGAAGAGATTTATTGGATGAAAAAGTCTAGAGAGGTTTGGTTGAAGGATTGGGATAGAAACACCAAATTCTTCCATAATTCGACCAATATCAGAAGGCAATAAAACCTCATACATCAGATCAAGTTAGGAGACAACTCCCTCACTTAGGACTCAAAGAAAATTAAGGAAGAGGTGGTATCTTTCTTCAAAAACCTGCTCAATAATTGGGGAGGTCCAAACTTGAGACAAGTCAAAGAGATGGTGAGAAACATACCGAAATTGGTAATAGAGGAATAGAAGAAGATATTGGACAAAGCGTTCACTCCTGATGAGGTCAAGGAAGCTCTTTGACAGCTTCATCCAGACAAATCCCCAGGCCTAGATGGGTTCCTAGCTACTATTTTTTAGACTTGCTGGCACATTATGGGTCAAGATGTATGGGAAGAGGTGGAGGACCTTACAAAAAAGAAGAAATTCCTAAGAGAGCTAAATAACACACTCGTAGTATTGATCCCCAAGAAGGAGTAGGCCATAGCATTAGAAGACTTCAAACCCATCTCTTTATGCAACACAATCTACGAAATTCTGGTCAAGGCAATTGCTAATAGACTGAAGAAGATTCTTCCTGACATGATAGCAGAGGAATAGACAGGGTTCATCCTAGGAAGATATATTCAAGGTGGGGTGATCATAGCCCAAGAAGCAGTTCAATCAACATAGAAAACTGGGAAGAAGATGATGTTGATCAAATTGGACATGACAAAGGCCTACAATAAGCTAGATTGGAGATTCCTTTTTAGAGTAATGAATGCTTTTAGCTTGAATCAAAGTTAGCTTAATTGGCTTTTCAATTTAGTTGCAAGTCCAAGGTTTTCTATTCTTGTCAATGGCTCCCTAGAAGGATTCTTCGAATCCTCCAAGGGGGCTCAGGTAGGGGGACCCCTTGTCCCCCTTCCTCTTTGTCCTAATGGCGAATGCATTAGGCAGATATATTCAGATTGGTTGGCACCATAGAGAGTCTATTCATGGTAGGCAACTTCATCAAAAGCCTAAGCGTCCGCATGCTCGCTCTCTAAACCATCCCTTCTAATGAATCTTCCTTAATAATGCTTCATCAGAAGGCGAGTTCGGATGGGAGGAGTTCCAAAACGATTCAAATTTTGATGTCGATTTTATTACCTTCAGAAGCAGTTTGTCCTAATGCTTTTTCGTGTGTGGGTTATAGCTCTCCTGAACGCCAGTTTAGGTTACGGGTTGGGTGGGAGATAGCCGGGAGGTGCCTCCAATTATTGTGGGGGGCTAAAGTTGTGTCTCCAAACGAAAGGCCTAATAATAAGCCGACATTTCATATATTCTCTACGTAACATGCAACTATCATTCCCTATGCACCACTCACTATAGGGCATGTTACGTATAGAATCGAGAGATAGGATGGGAAGCAATTCAATGACGGATGGGAAAATGAATGCTCAACGATCCGTCTCTCAATGCGCCGATCCGTTGATCAAACTTTTTCGACAAGCTGCTTTTGGCCAGAGAAGTAGGGAAGGTGGAAGGCTTCCAGGTCACAAGCAACCTCAGTCCAATCACTCATCAACAATTTGCTGATGATACAATGTTCTTTGGAGTAGAAAAGAACTGGGAAGCAATGGGCTTCAAAGAAATCCTTACTTTATACTCGGGAGCTTTGGGCCAAGAGGTGAATGGACATAAATCTAAAGTTTTTTTCATAGCGACTCTCCCAAGGAAGCAGCAAGAAATCCTTGGAATTCTGAACTTCAAAAAGGGAAACTTTCCAAGAATTTATCTGGGTCTACCTCTAACACTTGGATAGAGGACAAATAAACTCTGGGACCCCCTGATTGAGCAGGTTTCAAATAAAGTAGCCTCATGGAAAGGCAAGTGGTTGTCCTAGGCTGGAAGGATGACAATGATCAAAGCCACGTTGGTGGTAATTCCAATATATCTAATCTCATGTTTACCCCTCTCTTGCAGAGTGGATCATAAAATCTCAAGAATCTACATAAAACTTTTCTATGAAGGATCCTCAGAAAAGAACAAACTGGGTCTCATATCTTGGGACAAGGTGTGTAAGCTGTGGAAGGATGGAGGAGCTGGGATGAAACAATAGATGCTCCAAAACAAAGCTCTGGGTGCCAAGATGGTCTAACATTTATTCCAACAACCGCAATTGAAGTGGGTAAAAAAATGTTTAGCAAAAGTATTTTGGGAGCTCTGACTTGACAAATATTCTCATGGTCTCCCATCTATCTAAAGGATCAAGGGTCTAGAACTTCATGGTAAACTACAGAGATCTCATTAGAGATCAAATTACATGGGAGATACATGATGGTACAACTATCCTATTTTGGGAAGATTCCTGGGGTGGATTCCCTCTCCTAGCCAATTTAGAAGGCTTGGTCTCTATTAGGAGAGAATTAGAGTAGAGGTGGGGAAATAAGGTGTGTAACTATGTGGAAAAAAGAGTGAAGGATGGGGTGTGCTATTGGACTTGGAAAAAAGTAGATCTCCCCAATTCGCTAGAAGTAGAAGTCCGACTCTTGGAAGCTTTGCTCAACAATTGAAGGATAGCATTAAACAATGGAGAAGATGTTTTGGTTTGGAATGGGTCTCCAGATGAGCAATACAGTGTTAGAGAAGGCTATAGGTGGCTAGAGAGCTCAACCGACATCACAGAAATTCTAATACACCTATGTTGGAATCGCCTTTGTCTTCCTAATTCAATGGTCCTTCTAGATGCCCACTGTGCAAAAAGGTAGAGGAAGATACCAAAACAAAATCAATGGGGATTCAATTTTGACTAAAGAAAGACTTCTCAATCTAGGATTCAATGGTCCTTCTAGATGCCCACTATGCAAAAAGGTAGAGGAAGATACCAACCATTTTCTGTCGGGTTGTACCTTCGTTCAAAAAAGTTAGTAGTGGCTCTATGCAAAACTTGGATGGACTGGGGTTTTACCTAATGACATTGTAATCATGTTCCAAGGTTGGTCGATCCTGAACAACGGTACTACTTTCTCATGGTTATGGGTTATAAGCCCTTCCATACTGATCTGGGAAATTTGGAAGGCAAGGAACCAAAGAATATTCCAAAACAAATCAATGGGGATCACCTCACTATGGAATAAGATTGAAGTAACTAGTGTGGAAGTAGCAAATTCTTGCCTTCAGCATGGGGTGTCAAACAAAAAATCTTGGACAGATTGGGATAATGTCATCTCTAGAAGATGGTCGGGACTGAAGCTGCCTAAGGTAGTTGGTAAAGGTGGCGAGGAGTCCAAAAAAGCTAGAGCAGAGGCACAGTGGAAGAAACCTCTCCAGGGCTAGTTTAAGCTAAACTTTGACATGGAAGCTGTCATGCCCACATTTCACATGCGTTCACAATACGCAAAACATGCATGTTATGTCCACATATGACATGCAGACATGATACGAACTATCAAAAATTTTCCTTTACTACGTGAAAACCTTTTTCCTCGCATGTGCAAGCGTGCTCGATTGCATATGTTTAAGTTGTCTAAGTGATTGTTGTTACAAAATATTCTACACACATGTGCATGTTGATATCGATCTCGAAGTATGTGACGGTTTAATTGCAACGCTTAGGATTTCCTTGGTAGGTGGTTGGCCTTTAATTGGTTTTCTCACTTATCATAATATTGGCTCGCATTTCCCCTTTCGTTGCATTCCAGCGATTAATTATTTAATTATCTGTTTATTCGATAAATTGTCACATTTTCTTAGTTTACCTTTTTGAATAATAATATAATTATTTGTCAAAAATAATTTGTCTCATTTATTCTTTAACTAAATATATAAATACCCATCTGTTTAATTATTTTATCATTCTTTAAACCCACATATTTTTTTTTAATAATTGCAATCCCTCTTTCAAAATGAATAAACGAATTAATTAATAATTACATCTAATTTTCATTACCATTATATATATATATATATGTATATATACATATATGTAGATATATATATATATATGTATATATACATATACATATGTAGATATATATACATATATGTATATATGTGTATACATATATGTATATGTATATATATATATACATATATGTATATACACACACACACATATCTATATATATATAATTCTTTTAAACATTATTACAGTTATAACTTTCTCTTAAATTGTAAAACCCACATTGTTACAACATCATTTTTAAATGTATATATATATGTATATTTATAGGCACTCACATTTATACATATATAAATATATATAACATTTATTTTTATTTGAATTCAATAAAAGCCAGTGGAAACTCCACTCTTAATTTAATAACACATTAATGTGGAGTTCCAACTCATGTCAAAGGGTTAAATAACCCTAATCTTTTTTTTCTTTTGTGTGTTGTTGAGATGTAGGGTAGGTTGGTGCGTCGGTGGCAGATTTGAAGAGGGGCGCAGGTCGCAGGGGAGGCCAAGGCCTGGAAGGTGGCGGAGGTAGGGAGTAATGGACGTAGGCAGAGGTGGGAAGGTGGAGATGGTGGTGGCCGGGCCGTGCAGGAGCGGCGGCAGAAAAATAGTCAGCGGGAGGGACGGACTGGAGGTGGCAGGCCCTGCGGAGGAGTGGACCGCGCAGACTGCGGGGGCGAGGTTTGCAACGGCCGCGGATGTTGTGAGCGGGGGTGTGGGGAGGGGCGGAGCCCCACCCACATCCCATGAAGTGGTGTGTGGGTGGGGCTCCGCCCCTCCCCACACCCTCTCCTATTTGTATTTCAGTGGGGGTTAAACCCCCACCATTAACCTTGTTATAATGTCTAAGTTTTATTTGTTATTTGCCTTCTCTCACATTTATTTGCTATTCCAAAAAATACAAATTAATATTAATTATATATATATATATATATTGTTTTCACAATTTCTTTTAGTTTACAACTATTAAAAATAAATATATATATATATATATATATACTCAAGTTTACCAAATTTTCTCAACCTCATTTAATAATTAAAATATATATATACATATATATATATATGTATTTATATATATATATGTGTGTGTATATATATACAAGTAAATCAACTTTTCACAGCTATATATATATATATATATATTACTCATAATAAAGTTTCACAGTAATTTCCACTTCACCTTAACTTCACAACTCTTTTTTTTTTAATTTCAAATAAACAATTCCTTAAGTGAAAATAGCTACACTAAGCATTTAAATCTGTATTCATCTATTGAAGTTTTAATCCATCATTTTTCATTCCATTTCGAAAAGATTTAAAGATCAAGAGTAATTTACAGGAACTGATAGAATTTTCTCCTCAATAACAAAAAAAAAAGGAAAGTAAAGCGATCTAGATTATCTCCTAATGCATACTTAAACCAAATGTAAATTTTGTTTTCAGGGCAACTTACAACTTCCATATTACTGTTAATGTAACTTTTCAATGGATAATACAAGAGGTAATTTTACAACTAACCCAAATCAACAACTAATCTCACAACTTTACTATTTTGGTAAAACAAAATAACAAACAACTGTAACATCTCACAACTCACATACACTCTAAGGGAGGAATTTACTTCTTCTCCCATTACAATTTTTCTACAACTTTCATAGGGAGCAATCTCTCATCTTCGAAAGAAAACTATTACAGGAAGAAATTTAAAGAGATCAAGCTCTCATTACAAATAGGAAGATAGAACATTTTCTTTAACAAGGCAAAATTCCTTCAATCCTTTTTACATGCTCCAATAGTAACCTGCATGACATCAAGGGAGTAAACAACAACCATCTAGCTCTCCTCCCTACCATAGGCCCACATGAAGGTCACCCCCGAGCTAGGGAGACCATCCACATACCCAAGGTAGAAGGACCAAGACACTTCACAACGTTGAACAACAACAACAAAGAAAATAACACACACAATCCCATGGTTTACTCACAATACAAAGACTCAGCATAGGTGAGTTCAGGGAGGGTAGGGAAGTAGACATCTCTACCTCTAGGTGTCATCCTTTCACATTTCATCACATTTTATCACAAGGCCTCAAGCCAACAAATTACTCTTCCTCAAGGCCTCAAGCCTTCCAAATAATCAATTTCCAAGGATATCCCAATAGGCTCTCAAAGCCTTAAAGCCCTCTTGGCTCAAAAGTACCAACATGCCCTCAAGGCATTTCTTAAATAAGAGAACAAGATGACACCCAAGGAGGGTCACACCTCCCCTTCCCTATACAAGATGAGCATTGCCTTCCAACAGTAAGGAGCTCTTTCAACACCCAAAACAAACTCCAAAAATAATAGAAAACTCATAGAAGACATTTCCAAACATATTCATCAAGCAAGAAACAAACATACATATCAAGCAATAGATCACACAAGAGAGTAGTCTTGTTCACCAACCTTTCAAATCCCAATTATGGAATTAAATTTGATGAAGAGCTCCTCTCTAGCCTCCTCCTCCAAGTTCTCCTTCTTTCCACAATAATCCAACCCCCCCCCCCCCGCTTACTTTCGTCCTCCCTCTTTTAAAACTAAATTCCCTCTATTTTCCTAATTACCCAAGTGGCATTAAACAATTAATCCACAACTCATCCATTATCCTAGTGGTCTTAAAACAATTAACTCCACTCAATAGGTTCCCCACCATAATCCTTTTAACAACACATGGAGAATTAAAATACAATAAGTAAAATAAAAATACAAAGGGAGTGGATGACACACTACCCTTATTAAGGGTAACCCCACCAAAAGAGAGGCACAAGGAGACAAACACTCCATTATTAGGGGATCATGGAGTTGTTTCATGACTTGGAAGTGGGCCTGAGTGTCGATTCCACTCATCCCATTGTCCCCCATGCTTCCAAATTCGTCACTTAACTTCACTGTGAAGTTTAAGTGACCCTATGGAGGTTAACCCAAGGTTATCCTAGTCAAAAAGGTCCTTAGACCCATGGGGTGTAACCAAAGGTTGATTTTTGCCTAGTTAGAACTCCCAGAGTCAAATAAAAGCACAAGAAAAGGGTCTAAAAGAAATAAAGTTAAAACAAGATTTAAAACAACATTTCTTTACAACACTTATCACATTATAAGTAAATTAGAAAGTAGCCTTAATTCCCTTGACCTCATGCAACATTAACACATTACAACATTACAACATTTCTCCAAACATGAGGTTGATCTTAGTTCCTCGTGGAACTAGATCAGCTCACAAGGGTTACAACATAGGGTATGGATGATCTCCTATAGTTGTGATTTCGTTAGCAATACCTGCACACTCAAACTCGAAGTCAATATCCCATAAAGATATCATAGCCAAAGCCACTTTAATATAAGCATACCTAAATATTCTATCATATAATCATACTAAAATCACAATAAAGTTCCATATCATTTCCTTAAAAACAACATCTAATTACCATTGCACAATTATTTCCTTAAAAATCAATTAGGTATAATAAACAAGATTCAGGATCAATAGTCTCCCAACATAAGAATAATAGCAATAGCACTGCAAATAGTCTCATGAATAGTGGTGTAAAAAGTAGGCCTCACATCCTCTCCCCCTAAGATTGAACTTCCTCCTGGAAGTCATCAAAGAGGTGAGGGTAAGGAATCCTCAGTCTCGTTGCATCTTTCCATGTTGCAGAGAACTTGTCATACAAGTCCTACTGGACCCTATTTTGGTCCAGCTCCTGCTCTTGAAGGCCCAGTGCTTTGAAGTTTTTAACTATTGAATATTTCATTTGGATGGAGATACTAATCATGTATCTAGTTTTGTAGGTATCATATAGACATCGGTTATTGGAACCAACCGGAATTGCTCATGATGAGGCAAGGTAAACGAAAGGGATTAAAGTGTGCTCATTATCTATCTTAATAATTTAAAGTAGGTACAATTCTTAAAGATAGATCTTATGGACGTATGTGAGGAAAATCATACGTTTAGTTAATACTACTATAGAGGTCAAAGTTATATTCCACCTTAATCCCCATTGTTATCCAGGAATGACATATATTAGGTGTTGGTTTAAGGAGTCAATGTAGTTCATTTTGATGCGAAACAATGTGAAGTTTGTTTAAATAATTTCATAGTCGTTCTCTCTCTTGGTAAAGTAGATATTGTATGATAGGTGTCTCAAACAGACATTCTAAATGTGCCCTAACCTAAGAGAGGAAGGATTTTGGGAAAAAATGTCCAAAGTTATATAGGGTTATGATTTACTTATACTAAGATTTGTCATAGTATTTAAAGACTCCAATGACTAGATAATTATCAAAATGCATATGCTTGTTAATCAAGGTCAACTGACAAATTCAAGACTGTTAAGCTACCCGTTGCAACCCCAAGGTACTCAACTAAATTCACATTATGATTAGATCATTCATCATTTACAAGGGGAAATTGCGTGAATTATAAATTACATGATATTGAAGCTTTTCAACAGTAAAAGAAGCATTAATTGATGCTAATACCGAAATAATTTCAATCTTTCTAATCTTAGGTTGTAACAGTTTTTCTCTTTAGTGAGAAGAAAATAAGTAACTTGAATTAAGTAACTTGAGATAAGTAACTTGAAATAACTTGGAATAAGTAATTTTCCTTGCATACCTATATGCATTTTGTTTGAAAGAGTCAAATGCTTAGAATCTATATATCTAATTATATTCACATCAATGACTAACTTTTACTCAAGAAGCAATTTGAGAATGTAACCACTAACATACATGGAAATCCACTACTAAATGTTGAAACCTCTCCTTGCATATGTTATAGCCTTTAAAATAGTAAGACAACCTTTCATACAACCTCTTAGAACAGTAAATTGCTCCTTAAAATAAGATGCAACCTTTAAGAAAATAAAAGTAATCTCAGAATCAGATTTGACTGTTGACTTGCTTATCAACAATTTTTCTTATAGCAGCTGTTCTGTATGTGGTACCAGTAAAATACTACGGCAGGTTTTGATATCTTAGTAAGTTTTATTGCACCAGACAAAGTAAGTACAAAAGTTACATTAATAAGAAACTCGTCAGGTTGTAATGTATGATAACTCAATATTATCAAGGCATAATCTTATTCACAACACACACTGTGTTGATCAACATAAGGAATTTCATGTTCATTTATCACACATGCAAAAGGAATTTCCACACATAGTACCACCTATTTTTATAGAACATCCACTCGATACATCAATTACAGATCTTACATCTAAACACCTAATTTTCATTCATCCACATTATAGGTATTAACTTTACAGGCTCACATAAAGGTTTAGGGAGATGTCATAGTCTCATCATAGAACCAAGTATTCAATAACCAATGCCAAGTAACCAAAGATCCAAGAACCAAGTAGAATGATGGTCTCTGGGCCACACGCCTGGGGGCCTCGCCATACATTCCCAAAATGGCCTACCTCTTGTTTGTATAAGGGGTTTAACCTCCAAGAGATAGCCAACATAAGAACCATATCACTAGGAAGGTAAGTGGATAATAACCAGCCCATACTAGTCCACACTTACCCCCATCCTCATAAGTTTCTTGCGTTTGCTTCCTTATATACACTCTACCAGAGGTCACTCCATCGACATGGCGAGAAGAACATCATAACACCAGACCAACACTTGCAAACAAAAATAACCTAGCTTAGCCACCACAAATAACAGATATACCAAAAGAAAGGAGTTCAAAATCCAACAATAAAAATAAATAAGTGCGTGCCAATCCAACAATAAATCAACCATAACCACAAGGGTTATGTGAAAAATGGAGAAATCAAAGATTGTGGCTAAGCTACTTTTAGTCAAGCTTAAATAACCTGGTTGGTCCACACAGGCAAGAGACAAAAAGGTCATCAACAACCAAAAGAAAAAGATCGTAATCCATGAAAGTGCACATTACATCACTATGTGACTAACATTAAGTCACCAATAAGGAAGGAGGGAAACATGGTCACTACATATGTTATGCAAACACAACCAATGCAATAACATCATGTAGGTAAATGCGCCTTCACGTACTCTTACGTGGAATCGTGCCCTTCTGAAAGGTAGCACGTTAGTAGTATAGAACATCGTGCCCTTCTCAAAGGTAGCACGTCATTAATATAGAACATCTTGTCCTTCTCAAGGTACATGTAATCATAATGTAAATGTCTCTAGGATGCCATGCATCCACTCAAATAATATACCAAAGTAAGATTATGTCTACACCAAGTAGCATGGCCTCGAGCAATTCACATGCCCATACCAAACCATAATCAAGATCCCAAGTCAAATATCAAATAGTATCATCAAGGAAATATAACATGATAGGATAGCACGATGGGCCTCGCAAGGGTCCATTTACTAAGGGGAAGTAGGGGGTACTCTGGCATAGGAAGGTATGGTTGGTTGGGTAATCCCAAACCAATGCCACAGCATGTCGCCATAGCTTCCTAAGTTTTTCCTCTCACTACCTCTCTCCACACATGGAAGGTCTCCAACTCCAAGATTGGACCTTACAGGGTATACATACAAATAGCCACACAAGCATGAGTCCATCATACTTGCAGTTATACACTCAACCCATGGATGGATACCTAGTATCACAAGTTCATGAGTACACTAGGCATGTACGGGATAATCACAACACATAGCATTCACGTTCTTCTGGTACTCACATCCACAAGGTAACACATAACACAATATTCCTCTACCATTCATTACTTATTGAGGGAAAATCAACTTTCATACACAAGTTCACAAAATTATTTACCATAATGATCAATAAGGATTCTACCCAACAACATTTAAAATTCACCACTATGAGGTCTAAAAAGAATCTAACCATAACTTCGCATTTAAAAACAAGGCAATACACCCCAAATCAAGTATACCATATACTAGCATTTGCATAATAAGTCATAATTGAATCAAGCAACATTAACCATATATATTACTACCTATGAATTATGAATCAAACATTTACTTATTTGTCAACAAGCTTGTAAGGAGAATGTATATCTTAAGGGGAATCTAATTAAAAGTTTAAGTCATTAATTTAGTATTTTACCCAAAGATGTCAAACATTATTCCCATACAAGGTATATGCAACTTGATATCTAATTTACACAAGGAAAATTTGTAAAATGCAAAATTCTCATTAAGGAAGTACTTTACAATGTTTGACAAGTACATCATTTACCCTTGTGTCTTCACGAGAACATAAATTATTTCTTAACAATTCTAAACATAAGTCACGTTTACTCCTATTTCTTTCATAACCTTTTACACTCAAAGGCGATGTAAACATCACTCAATGACTTGCACTCAAGAGATTCAAAGTAGATACATCTCATGCAAGCATAACTAGTTACCCATCCCAAGGAAAACAAGGCCAAAACTCACATGATAACCAGAGCTAAGAGTCAAGAAGATCTGCTATTCAACATCATGATAATCATACGCAAGGTACACAAGGCAAGAACAATCGAAAAGGTCATTAAGACTACATTGTTCATTCAAGGAACCCAAGGATATCAATGCACCATCCTCTCTTTCACATCCCTATATCAAGGTGGAACACAAGACTATCTGTTCCTATGATGCTAACCTCTAACCCCCTTCACACATAGTGCAAACTAGAGGACAACACCCCACTTTACAAAAAGGAACACAAGGGTGAGATAGGGCCAAATACAACCTTCTCAAACTAGACCGACCTACTCATGAGGAGGGTCGACAAGAGGAAAACACCATCTCTAAATCACAAGCGGAAGACTTCGATAATCATGTGACAAGGCCATCACGATGATAACACAAGAGGATGGTAATCCTCCAAGATGAAGGTTAGTCGCCAAACCACAACCTCGCTCTCTCGCAACTACATGGAGTAGGACAAGGGTCAAGCCACACTCAACCCACTCCATGTTGGCCCAACAACATGCTAACCTAGAGATCCCAATGTTAAAACATGGGCTCTGATACCAAATGTCATGCCCACATTTCACATGCGTTCACAACACGCAAAACACGCATGTTATGTCCGTATATGACATGTAGACATGATACGAACTATCAAAAATTTTCCTTTACTATGTGAAAACCTTTTTCCTCGCACGTGCAAGCATGCTCGGTTGCGTATGTTTAAGTTGTCTAAGTGATTGTTGTTACAGAATATTCTACACACATGTGCATGTTGATATCGATCTCGAAGTCTGTGACGGTTTAATTGCAACGCTTAGGATTTCCTTGGTAGGTGGTTGGCCTTTAATTGGTTTTCTCACTTATCATAATATTGGCTCACATTTCCCCTTTCATTGCATTCCAACAATTAATTATTTAATTATCTGTTTATTCGATAAATTGTCACATTTTCTTAGTTTACCTTTTTGAATAATAATATAATTATTTGTCAAAAATATTTTGTCTCATTTATTCTTTAACTAAATATATAAATAACCATCTGTTTAATTATTTTATCATTCTTTAAACCTACATATATTTTTTTAAAAAAATTGCAATCCCTCTTTCAAAATGAATAAACGAATTAATTAGTAATTACATCTAATTTTCATTACCGTTATATATATATATATATATATATATATATATATATATATATATATATATATATATATATATATACACACACACACACACACACACACATATATCTATATCTATATATATATAATTCTTTTAAACATTATTACAGTTATAACTTTCTCTTAAATTGTAAAACCCACATTGTTACAACATCATATATAAATGTATATGTATATTTATATATGTATATTTATAGGCACTCACATTTATACATATATAAATATATATAACATTTATTTTTATTTGAATTCAATAAAAGCCAGTGGAAACTCCACTCTTAATTTAATAACACATTAATGTGGAGTTCCAACTCATGTCAAAGGGTTAAATAACCCTAATCTTTTTTTTTCTTTTGTGTGTTGTTGAGATGCAGGGTAGGTTGGTGCGTCGGCGGCGGATTTGAAGAGGGGCGCAGGTCACAGGGGAGGCCGAGGCCTGGAAGGTGGCGGAGGCAGGGAGTAATGGACATAGGCGGAGGTGGGAAGGTGGAGATGGTGGTGGCCGGGCCACACAGGAGCGGCGGCAGAAAAACAGTCGGTGGGAGGGACAGACTGGAGTTGGCAGGCCCTGCGGAGGAGTGGACCGCGCAAACTGCGGGGGCGGGGTTTGCAATGGCTGCGGATGTTGTGAGCTGGGGTGTGGGTAGGGCTCCGCGCCTCCCCTCACCCTCTCCTATTTGTATTTCGGTGGGGGTTAAACCCCCACCATTAACCTTGTTATAATGTCTAAGTTTTATTTGTTATCTACCTTCTCTCACATTTATTTGCTGTTCCAAAAAATACAAATTAATATTAATTATATATATATATATTGTTTTCACAATTTCTTTCAGTTTACAACTATTAAAAATAAATATTTATATATATATATATATATATATATATATATATATACTCAAGTTTACCAAATTTTCTCAACCTCATTTAATAATTTATATATATATATATATATATATATACATATATATGCATATATATATACATATATATACATATATATATGTATTTATATAAATGTGTGTATATATATACAAGTAAATCAACTTTTCACAGCTATATTTAATATATATATATATATATATATATTACTCATAATAAAGTTTCACAGTAATTTCCACTTCACCTTAACTTCACAACTCTTTTTTTTTAATTTCAAATAAACAATTGCTTAAGTGAAAATAGCTACACTAAGCATTTAAATCTGTATTTATCTATTAAAGTTTTAATCCATCATTTTTCATTCGATTTCGAAAAGATTTAAAGATCAAGAGTAATTTACAGGAACTGATAGAATTTTCTCCTCAATAACAAAAAAAAAGGAAAGTAAAGCGATCTAGATTATCTCCTAATGCATACTTAAACCAAATGTAAATTTTGTTTTCAGGGCAACTTACAACTTCCATATTACTGTTAATGTAACTTTTCAATGGATAATACAAGAGGTAATTTTACAACTAACCCAAATCAACAACTAATCTCACAACTTTACTATTTTGGTAAAACAAAATAACAAACAACTGTAACATCTCACAACTCACATACACTCTAAGGGAGGAATTTACTTCTTCTCCCATTACAATTTTTCTACAACTTTCATAGGGAGCAATCTCTCATCTTCGAAAGAAAACTATTACAGGAAGAAATTTAAAGAGATCAAGCTCTCATTACAAATAGGAAGATAGAACATTTTCTTTAACAAGGCAAAATTCCTTCAATCCTTTTTACATGCTCCAACAGTAACTTGCATGACATCAAGGGAGTAAACAACCATCTAGCTGTCCTCCCTACCATAGACTTGCACGAGGGTCACCCCTGAGCTAGGGAGACCATCCACATACCCAGGGTAGAAGGACCAAGACACTTCACAATGTTGAACAACAACAACAAAGCAAATAACACACACAATCCCATGGTTTACTCACAATACAAAGACTCAGCTTAGGTGAGTTCAGGGAGGGTAGGAAAGTAGACATCTCTAACTCTAGGTGTCATCCTTTCACATTTCATCACATTTTATCACAAGGCCTCAAGCCAACAAATTACTCTTTCTCAAGGCCTCAAGCCTTCCAAATAATCAATTTCCAGGGATATCCCGATAGGCTCTCAAAGCCTTAAAGCCCTCTTGGCTCAAAAGTACCAACATGCCCTCAAGGCATTTCTTAAACAAGAAAAGAAGATGACACCCGAGGAGGGTCACACCTCCCCTTCCCTATACAAGATGAGCATTGCCTTCCAACTGGAAGGAGCTCTTTCAACACCCAAAACAAACCCCAAAAATAATAGAAAACTCATAGAAGACATTTGCAAACTCATTCATCAAGCAAGAAACAAACATACATATCAAGCAACAGATCACACAAGAGAGTAGTCTTGTTCACCAACCTTTCAAAGCCCAATTATGGAATTAAATTTGATGAAGAGCTCCTCTCTAGCCTTCTCCTCCAAGTTCTCCTTCTTTCCACAATAATCCAACCCCCCCCCTCGCTTACTCTCGTCCTCCCTCTTTTAAAACTAAATTCCCTCTATTTTCCTAATTACCCAAGTGGCATTAAACAATTAATCCACAACTCATCCATTATCCTAGTGGTCTTAAAACAATTAACTCCACTCAATAGGTTCCCCACCATAATCCTTTTAACAACACATGGAGAATTAAAATACAATAAGTAAAATAAAAATACAAAGGGAGTGGATGACACACTACCCTTATTAAGGGTACCCCTACCAAAAGAGAGGCACAAGGAGACAAACACTCCATTATTAGGGGATCATGGAGTTGTTTCATGACTTGGAAGTGGACCTGAGTGTGGATTCCACTCATCCCATTGTGCCCCATGCTTCCAAATTCGTCACTTAACTTCACTGTGAAGTTTAAGTGACCATATGGAGGTTAACCCAAGGTTATCCTAGTCAAAAAGGTCCCTAGACCCATGGGGTATAACCAAAGGTTGATTTTTGCCTAGTTAGAACTACCAGAGTCAAATAAAAGCACAAGAAAAGGGTCTAAAAGAAATAAAGTTAAAACAAGATTTAAAACAACATTTCTTTACAACACTTATCACATTATAAGTAAATCTAAAAGTAGCCCTAATTCCCTTGACCTCATGCAACATTAACACATTACAACATTACAACATTTCTCCAAACACAAGGTTGATCTTAGTTCCTCGTGGAACTAGATCGCTCACAAGGGTTACAACATAGGGTATGGATGATCTCCTATATTTGTGGTTTCGTTAGCAATACCTACACACTCAAACTCGAAGTCAATATCCCATAAAGATATCATAGCCGAAGCCACTTTAATATAAGCATACCTAAATATTCTATCATATAATCATACTAAAATCACAATAAAGTTCCATATCATTTCCTTAAAAACAACATCTAATTACCATTGCACAATTATTTCCTTAAAAATCAATTAGGTATAATAAACAAGATTCAGGATCAATAGTCTCCCAACATAAGAATAATAGCAATAGCACTACAAATAGTCTCATGAATAGTGGTGTAAAAAGTAGGCCTTACAGAAGCAAGGGGTAACCTTGGAATCTTAGGGGTTGGTTGTGCCATTCATGATTGGGAAGGAAGAATAGTGCGAAGAGCAGCCATTCCCCTCCCAGTAGGGACAGACAAAGTAGCAGAGTTCCATGCATTATTGTATGGGTTGGAGCTCTACCATAGTGAGTAGATAAATAATATAGAAATTAAAGGTGACTCAACCATTGTAATCAATGTCATTAGAGAAAGGTCCATCCAAAATTGGCAGCTGAGGGGAATCCTTAGGCGGATTTTGGATAATTTAGTTGCCTTTGAGAATTTTACTGTGAATCATGTCTATCGAGAGGCAAACCAAGAGGCTAATAGGCTTGCCAATTTGGCAACTGACCAGACCTATATCAATGAGGCTGACTGGATAACCAACCTGGCAGCTGACGACACTCTCCTTAATCCAGCTGACGCATAAGCTGTACGTGGGAATTTTTCCATGGTCACTCTAAGCTTGAGCTTTTATTACCATGATATCTTGACAAGAGGGAAAGTACATGTTGAATGCAAATATGTGACAAACATTCCCTTTGGACATGAATAAACTATTCTCCTGGATTGAAAATCAGTGGTGAAATCATTACAAAGCATTAGAGGTCGCGATGGGAGGCTGGCGCAATCATTTTTGCATACTTCACTTAACTCAAACAGGTGGCAACTGAGGCTATTAAAATACATCAAGGCAAGAAAACTCTTATTCAGTTTCTTTCACAAAACTCTAAGTTTTTCAAAGAGATAGATGGATACCCCGGTGAAGCTAATTTGCAAGAAGTGCCAAATGTCCTTCCTAGGGAGGGTATTTGATCTTTAGATCACTAAGGTTCCCAAATCTAATCACCCTATGGAAGTCGTAACAATTGAATGGGTACTGGGGGAGGATTTTTTGCAAGCCATAGAACGTTATCGAGTCAACACTGATATCTCTTCCCGTTTCGTGGCCTCGCTGTTGGACTTAGGCGAGGATAAAGCAATGGTGATTCGTCTTGCAAAGGAAATGCTCAAGTTTGAATACCTCGGGGGTCTGGAGGAGGTGGTTGAATTATCTAGGTTAGGGGTGGGAATTTTGCGGGCTAGAGATTTTGAGAAGTGTAGAGTAGGCAATGAAGACATTCTATGGCTACCCCTCCTAGCCAACTTTGCAACCACTATGTTGACAGAGCACCGTGAAAGGGCGGCGAAGGGGTGCGGGTTCCTGAAGAAGTTTTCCAACCTGGAGCTGATGGCTGGAGTGGAGTGGCTATACAAGTTTGCCAACCTGGTCAGAACTAAGGACGAGGTGGTGATCTTGGAGTAAGATAGCAGTATGTTGTTTATAATATGGATTGACTATAGACCTTTTTTGTATCTTATGTACACAATAGTGATAGATTATAGTTTGTTGTTTTCAAGATCCTTTTCGAATAGGGTTTAGTGTAGCCACAAAGATGGCAGATATACCCTTGGACAGGGGATTTTGGCAAATGTAATTTGGATTTTATTTCTAATATAAATATATATGCAGCTCTGCTGCAATCTTTCTCATTAAAAAAAACATAACATAACCTGCAAAGAAAAAGTGTTAGCAAACAATATATAATCTAATACGTGAATGGCATGTTCATAAGAGCACTACATAACAAAGCACACAAATATGAACAAGAATAGGACATAAGAAATATACAAAGAAACAAAGAAGAGAAGAGAAATGAGAATTTTCTAGCATACTCTATTGCTAAAAAATGGAGAGGCATAATCCAACATGCTCTATTGTTAGGAAAATGTAGGCTATGGTCCAAGGTCTAGAATACTCTATTTCTAGGAAGCATACAATACCCTCATGAATCACAAGCACTAGCACATTCTATCACTAGGTGACCCATAAGGAGTATACAAATTAGCTGATATAAGTCACATGAACTAGCATACTTTGTTTCCAGGTGGCTCATATGTAAATGTAATATCAAGGATTACATGGACTAGTGTGCTCTATTGCTAGGTAATCCTAATAAGGGTAGACAATCCAAAAAATTATTTATACTTGCGACCCCAAGCTATTAATGCTTCAAGGAGCATGTTGACAATGTGTGTAGATATGTGTGGTTGTACATGTTAAAGTTTGAATATGCCCCCTTTAAATAAATACATAAAATTGTAACTTATGCAATTGATTTTAATTAGGTAGAAAAGGGGGATGTGAAAGATCTCTAGGAAGCATATGTGAATGGATATGGCCCAAAAGTTACCAATGGGTAATTCCCCTGAAAAAAGGCACAAAAGATAATGCTATTGTAAAAGAAAAGCATGATGTACTAAAAATCATGCTCATGGAATGAAAAATATGAAAGGAAGAACAATGCCACACAACAATAAGTAACATCACATGAAGACACACAAAGGGATCTAAATGGGTAAATGTACAAAGTTTGGGGGCCAAAAAGTGGCCAAACAAGTTTTGAAACAAATTAAGAAATGTAATTCAAACACATTATAATGCATTAACATTATGGATTAGAAATATGGAGCCTATAACATGTTCCTTTTATAAATGCCTTAAAATAAACAAAAGGTGGGTATGCTCTATTTTTTGAATCTATAATACATTGACGTTATAATGCAGATGAATTTTATTTGAAGTTTATTTGGAAACCAACCCTTCATGTAACGTCCCCAAAGACATGTTTTACATAAAACATACAAAATAAGCAAATCTCAAGCATGCTCTCATCAAGTTTGCACATTTTAAGACATTATTCTAAAAAAATTAGCATGACAATATTAAAATCTCTCTTACCTTTCTAACTATGTAAATTTTTCTACAATTCAAATACATTAAGTTTTTGATCTTCAATTAATTTTGCTAGTGTCTTCATTTTTTGCCAAAAACCTATGTATTGTTTTTTGGTGTCATTTTTGATCCACCCATCAAAATTTGAAAAAATACATTTTTATATTCTAGACTCCATTCTACACACAAATTTTAAAAATTGATTTTCAATTAGTTTCCTCAAAATTAAGGGGGGGGCATGCTCAATTTTTTATTTTTCAAGATGGCTCCACTTTGAAAATTAGTACAAAATCATATATTCATTAAAAAATTAATAGAAAAATTTGACATAAACTAGGTGATGTTAGCTAACTTTCTACTAAAGGGATTTGTAAAATACTAAAAAAATTTCAACATTTTAGGGGAAGCAAACCTAATGTTATGTTAATTTTTTTGACAAAAATAGGAGAACTTTGTGTGATCCCCCTATTTGACCCTATTATTCTCTACCTTTTTCTGAAAAAAAAAAGTAGTTTCAAAACTAGATTTTGAGCACTATTAATCTTGTTCTTGTGACATCTTGAAAATTTGAACATAGGTATCTTGAGTTACTCATCGAAGATTAGTTTTCCTTATTTCAAGAAAAAAGTGGTCACTTTTGAGCCCCATTTGGCCCCATATTTCCATGAATATACCCATACTCATAGAGTTAGTATGTATATAGGACTTATATGATCAAGAAATAGGGACATGGAACTATTATCATCCCTAAAGCATTTATAGAACTATGAGCACAAAGGAAGAAGACTTATAGCAATTAGACAAAGAAAAAATTTAGGTCAACATGTAAGAGACCTAAATGTCTCAACAATTTGTATCATCCCTCAAAATATAAAGAAAACAAAGTATAAAACATATATGAACAATATAGATACAAAAAGGAGAAGCGCACAACATCTCTTTCCTCCTATATCCATTCACCTACAAGGGTTGCATGGGTCCTCTATGGGAACTAACATACATATAGCAAGTAGGAACATGGGAACGTACAAGCAAGCACACACAATAAACATGCTAGCTAAACATATATACAAATGAAAAGAAATGACTACTCATAAAGATCCATGTCCAACAATTCATCTCCATCCCAATCTCATCCCAGTGTGAGTGGAGGACCACATGTGGTATAGTATACATGATAATAGCATAAGGAGGAACATGAGAAATGGGATGATATGTAGAAGCAAGAGGAGTAACATCCTCCCAAGCATCTATCAAAGAGGTAATTATTAATAGTCATGTGAAAATCACAAACAATGTTAGTTCATTTGACACAAAATCAAATAGGCACTCCTTTGGAGGAGGGGCTAGTGACTCAAGTGCAAAGTACACCACTAGTCTCTAGTTCTCACTACTAACAATAGATGTGAGTGAAAATATCATAAGATTGGGGTAAAGGAGGATCCTCCACACTAGGGGGAAATAATGTAAAGGGGCTAGGAGGTAGAGAAATAGGATTGGTCTTAGGGCTATCAAAGGGTGGGTGGGATAATGTGTAGGCTTTCATTAAGGGGTAGGGGAGGAATGTCAATGTCTAGAGTCAAAGGTCTCACTTCAAGAAAAAAATTATGAGGAGTATGCATAAATGGAACCATGGAGGATAAGTTGGTGTTGTAAATCAAAATAAAATTAGGAAGATCAAGGGGTTGGGAGAATGGGGGTCAGTTTATAATCTATGGAAGTGTAATGATACTTTTCTCTAGAGTTATTTTGTAGAGAATTTATTATGGTTAATACTTAGAGTTAAGATATTTTAGAATATGTGAAGATATCAAATAGATACAAATAACAAATGAAAATTACAACATTTAATACTTGAATAAGAACTCTAAAGTAAATAATTAACATGGTCAATTGAATAACACAATCCATAATTAGATTAACATCAAAACCCACATGTATCATGATTCTAATATCTTTTATTAGCATTAAGTTTAGTGCTTAATTAATTTCCATAATAGAAAGGAATAAATACATATCTATTGGATCTGGAAGTTCTCCCAAATATCTCTCTACAGAATGGATCAGAGATTCAACCCCCTTTTAGCTAGTGAGCACTTCCAAGAGGAACCGAGTTCTTATTCAGAACCAACCATGTATTTCCCAAGAATTTAGCTCCTTTTCAAAAAGTACACACACAAGTTCTCTAGATCCATGTTCAACAAAACATGCTCAACACAAGTGCACACACAAGCCCTAACTAGGACAATCTCAGGTATACACTATCTCCCCAAGTTGGATACACGTTGTGTGCCCCTTCTCCAATGCTCACTACCTACCAAATCCCTAATCTTTTTCCTTCATGATTTATTGCAATTATCTTATTTCCTCCTTTCTCCACCTTCTTTTTTCTTTGAGTGATGCTTCATGCCTATTCCAAGTCTCACACAAATGCCTTATATAACCTTTTAAGGGGTGGTTTCTAAACCATCACACCCTTTCACAAAGGTTGTCATTAATAATGGTTTAATAAACATAATAAGTCCTCCCTTTTAAAGGGGTTTTCATAATTATTCTTTATTTATCTCCATTTTAACAAAAAGGATCATAATATCCTTTATTTTCCATCTCCCTTTTAATAAAGGGTAAATAAACTTTATCCTCTTATAATTTTAGAGGGTTATTCATAAATAGCTTTCTTTTTCTATTTTGGGTAAAAATTCACATAACATTTCTCCCCTTGTAAATCAAATGTTGTCCTTAGTAGCTCAAGTTAAATCTAAACATATTTCAGCAAAAATAATTAGTAAAGTAACATTATCGATATCACAATGAATCTTCATTTATAATCATATTTCTTAAATTTTAGATCTTTCCAATAACTCTTTTGCTTTAATTGAAACCACAATTAAATCCCATAGAAATACTTTGTTAATCAATAACATGATTAGAACTATAAGCACATTTTCACATGAAATAGATCATGAATCTATACTTGAGAAACTAATACAAGTGTATACAATAAATCTCCTATCAAATAAACTTTTAAAAATGGTTATTTATGTGTAATCTTATCTTCAATACAAATATTTTAATCTTTTAGTTGTCACTTCAACATAAAATATATAAAAGTATTATCATGTGAATGACATGCATATCCCATACATGTAGTTGCTCATCATTTTTTTTGTATTCATTATAGTGAAAGATACATAAGTGCATAACAACAGCAAGGGTGTTGTTGCTAATATTTCATTCTATTACATCAAGGACTGTCACTTCAGTCCTCTACTTATTTATTGATTCCTATAATGCCTTCACTTCTATAGTCTACTTGATACAAAAATATTACAGCTATATATAAAATACTTTATATAAAATGGGGGGGGGGGGGCAGAAATGTCCCTCCAACTAGTCTTCTTTCTCTTTCCTTTTGTTATCATTTCTTTTGGGATCTTGGGATCTACTGCTCAAGTATCGACTCATATTAGGGTTGTGGTTCTCTCTATGGTACAACCACTGTTCTACAAATGCCACTTCCTATTTATTGATCTCTACCTTGCCTTCCTCCATCAGTTTTTTGAATTTTTCCTTGGACACCTGCATGGTGATATATATCTACATATAAACAGTGTGAAGTGTGAGTTTTCTCAAAAACTTAGTAAGATCTCTTCTACAGCCCTGGTAGATTTCTTTATTTCTTGCTTTCTAGATATACCATAATATATTTATTGACAAGACCATCCATAACAGATTATTAGTTATATCAAGACCCTTCATTTTTCCCATAATAATTTCTAATTTTCTTTCCTCTTTTATTTACCCATCTTTTAACATATCAATTTTGAATATATTCCAAATTTCCTTTACAAAAACAATAAAAAAAGTATGCATTATATAGAATAAGATACTTTACAGATGTTGCAGATGAGTGGGTTCTTATTGCAGTTCACATTTGGCAGCCTTGGCATTAAAAATAACCATCTAAATGCTACTTTTTTGGGTTCCAATGTGTTATTCCAGTTATGACTGAAACTATGGTTCCATTGCTTCCAACTTAATTTCACCTTCCACTTTTGGTTTAGATCTTTTACAAGGTTTGGATTTCTCTTCAGGAGCCCATATATTTCTTTAACCTTTATACCTGCAATAATGTTGTTTTCCAACCATTTACTATCCTACACCAAATTCTTATCAATCATCATGTTAGCAATGGGTAAAATTAGGGTTTTTTTAATAGTTTCAAAAGTTTTTTTCTATGTTTGAGGCAAGTCAAACTCTTCTTTCAGAGTTTCCCAACTTTTCAGTTTGCCATCTTTCATAATCTGTCCAAAACTAGATAGACCTGTTTGATTCCAAGCCTTAACATAACAACCTTGCAATAATGCTAGTGGTTTGTTATTGTGGAAGACATTCCACCAAATGGACCTTTCTAAGAATATTTTATTATTAGGGTAAGTGCAAGAAATTGGGTCCACATAGAGGGGAAGTTGAAAGCAAAAAAAAAATCCCGACAGAAATGGGTGCCCAAGCCTAAACGGGTGCTCTCTTAGAACAGGTACTCGTTTAGGAACGGGTGCCCGATCCTAAATGGGTACCTGTTTAGGAACAGGTACCCATTTCTATATAGATATTCAAATTTGAAAAAAATAGTGCGCATTTTTTTCCCCACACAAAAGGAATGGGTACCCATTTTAGAACAGGTACCCATTCCTAAAAGCTTAGGCTTGGGAAAGGCATGGTAAGCCTACCCCTTGCCTTGGACCTGCAAGTTTTTTTCTAAGTACAGAACAAGAGAAAAGACTGAGTTTACCTAAATGGCTAATGATATTTTTTTCAGATTTTTTTTATGAAATTAAAACCCATTATAGATGATAGTGTCTAGTTTTCAAATAAGTAAATTTTTTTTATTAGACTTGTTTTTCTATTTATTATTTAATTTATGAGCAAACTAGTCCAAAAACATGAAATGACAGGTGTTTGTATTTTTTTAATAACTTTTAATTTTTAAAGTTTTTTGAAAAAAAAAATTATATGTCATCAATCTACACATCATTATTTACACAATGAATTTTTTTTTTTCATTTTATGATTAGTTTTGCTCAAATTATGTTGGCCGTACACGAGGGTTTTTGAAAACAACAATTAGGGCCAATAAAAAATTAATTAAAAAAAATATTTGGAAAAAAATTATAAAAAAATATCCTCATCAAACTTCATTGTACTACACATTTTTCCCAAAAGGATTTAGAAAAATACTTTTATTTAGGTCAAATTATGTTGGCCGTACACGTGCATGGTATGGTAAAAAAAAGTGACTTTTAAACAGTGGTTTTTAGAAATACCTATTGAAAATCAATTTATGTCATCTGGGTATTAAAATAAATTACATATTTGGAAACTAGACTCCGAGTACTACATTTCATATTACTAACTTTTTTTAAGATTCAATCTTTAAGTGCCTCAAATGTTCAAGTCAAATGTGACAAATTCTGAAAATCAGGGAAAACACTTCTACTTTTTGGCCAAAAAGTGGACCCAACTTCTTGCACTGACCCATTATTCATGTCAATTTGACACTTCTCAATAATTTTATCTTTGGAAACTTCCCAGGATTTCCATAAAATTTTAAATACTTTGGACCTAGCAGCAGCTATTGCAAACTTACCAAAGATTAAGTCACAAAGAGGCATGTGTTTCCAGGTTTTGGCTTTTTTTGGAGTAGCATTCTTAATGTTATCTCTCACCAAGACTTTCCAAGGTTCATCACTAGAAAGAGCATTGGAAATCCACTTTGTTGCCAGGGCAATATGTTGTTGCTTTAGATTTTTGAGTCCTAGGCCTCCTACCTATTTTTCCATGCAACATATTTCCCACCTAATTGCATGCATCTTCTTGTTGCCTTTACCATCTGACCATAGGTACTATCTTTTTTTGTATCTCTTCCACTTGATAGCTATTAAAGAGCCATGCAGAGGAGTAGTATATGTTGTAGGAGGCTAAGATTGTTTGACATACTTGAGCCCTCCTAGCTAGTGAGAGATATCCATTATTCCAACTGTTTAGTTTCTTCTCAATTTTACTCTTCACCCACTCCCACATGTCTCTTAGGTTGGGGCTAACTGCAAAAGGAATTCCCAAGTACCTTACCACTCTACATGGACCCCCCATTGTAGTCCCAACTTTTCAAACTAGGGAGGCTGATTCTCATCCTAGCTAAGCATGATGGACTTGGCCTTTGAGATCCTTGAACCAACTGCTTTTTCTAAGAGTTCTAATTTAGTCATGAGATGGCCCACATTCTCTTCCTCTGCATTTGAAGATATGGTCATACTGTTTAGAAGTTAAGTTCAGTATGATGTAAAGGTGCTAAATTTAAAGTTTCAGATCATTTGTCCCTACACTATGAAAGTTATGAGAGGCAGAGTTCTAATCTGTGCTTTGGCAAAATCAAGTGATGATGAAGACCGCTTGGAATGCTCCATATTCCTCCGCAGTGATAGATATGGTTGTACAGTTTTGAGGATATGTTCACAATAGTGTATGAGTGCATCCACATGAGTTTCAGGTGTTGTGGAGGTCTACAAGCTTAGATTTCAAATGACAGTTGTGATACAGATAGTTTCAGATGCTTAGTTATTCTAAGGACATATGCTAATTGTGTATGCCAACTTGGTGTGGCATGAAATGGTGCATAGACTAATGGAAGATGGTCCTAATGTTCTTATGTTGTCTCCAGTTGCTCCGCAAGGTGTTTTTCTATTCTCTTCGGAACTGGTTGAGGTTTGGGATGATGATATTTCTAGGCTATTCCTCTATCTGGCCAACTGAAGAATGTTGAAGGTATGAGCCACAATGTTGTTGCTGTGCAGAGTTCAAGGATTGTTTTGAGATGTTGTGTAGGTCTTGTCTACTCATTTCGAAGAAGTGCAAGCAATGTTCAAACTCTCATGAGTACCGCCAAGTTGAAATGATCATTATGCTACAAGATTCATGTGTTCTTGCTTAAGCGTGACCTAATTCAAATTTGTGAAGTGTACGGATGTTATTCCTTGAAGAATGAGGCTGTGAATGATGTTTAGGACCGGACTAAGCATGTATTGGGATCCACAAGGCGTGTGTTTCCTTTTGAAGTAGTGTGTTGTTCATGATAGGGCTTGACCTATGCATGTTTCATGTTGTGATCTCTAGCTGACTTGTAAAATGTAATATTCTTGTTATATTGACCAACTTTTAATGAAATCAATGTAATGTCATGTATATATTATAAACCTATTTGGTCTAGGTGAAGTATGATTGCGAATATGAAAATATGAAAGAGTAAAGAGCAGAGTAAGAATATCATATGCATGGTGATGTGTGACTGAAGGAGAAAGAGTAGAAGTGTTAGAGGATGTCCTGATTCATCTTGAAGATATTTTTGTAATAGGAGGAAGTGAAGAGTGTTCCTAATTGATCCAATCATAAAAAGAAGCCGAATTGCAATAATCAAAGGTGTGAGCTTTAATGTCAATTTTTAGGTAGTAAAAGGACTGTCATACTGTAATCATTTTTGAGTTTGTTCTTAGTTCAAGGAGTAGTTGCTTCCTTGGGAGTGACCCTAAAACAAATTATTTAGGGAGTTTTAGCTTCCTTGGGAGTGACCCTAAAACAAAGTTGTAATTTTGAGCTTCATATATTGTGAGTTAATCTTCACCGTGGTTTTTCCCTTCTTGGGTTTTCCACATATATTTGGTGTTATGTGTTGATGTGCATTGTGTTGATCTTTCATGTTTATGTTGATGTTGTAATGCTTAAGTTATAATCTACTTCAGAGGATTTGAAGTTTGTTTAGATACTGATTCACCCCCCTTTCAATATCCTAGTGTGTTCAACAAAATCTACTAGAATCACAAACACATGCCCTCAGGATTGAAATAAAACCATGGAGAGACAATACTAGAAACATAGAGTTTACTCAAGAAACTCAAAATGTTGCAAGTGTTTCACAACAAAATTCAAAAACTTGAAGATAGATTATCACTTGCAAGATGAGAGATTAGATTGATTGAGACATTTTTCAAAATGATATTAGATTGGAATGTTAAGAGGCATGCCCCCTAAACTGGTTGTCGAGATTTGCCCAAATTTAGTTACATTGCATGCATAACTACAACAAGGTGGCCAAAACTAGAGAAAAATGGTTGTTGTATGACCGAAAAGTCAATGGACGCTAGTGTGTTATACAAACATCCACTTAAATCACACTAGTGTCCAAGTATAATAGTCCTACAAATATTTTAAATGGTAGCATGGCACAAGACTAACACAAAAAGCACCTTGACTTACATAGAAAGGCTAAGGACATACAAAAACACAAAATTCATGTTGGCACTAAGATCAGGATAAAGGTTAGGTAAGAAACCTAAAAACATGCTAGGGGATATGGACACTAAAGCAAGCCTAAAACACAATATGATAATTATAGGGTATGCAATTTTTGACACTACATTTTGCCCCAACTTTAGTGGACTAATGAGACTAAGTGATAAGCTACACTAAAATATAGAAAGAAAACAACTAAAAAATAAATAACATCAAAAGGATACCCAAAAGGATACAATAGAGGATGCACAAAAACTTCCCAAGAAAGCAAAAAATGCCCCCAACTAAGAAATTTCAAAACAATCATGTTAAACAATAAAATCCTACATAACAAACAATGTTAGAATACATAAAACTTACAAAAGAGAGACATTAAAATAACATAACCTATAAAGAAAAAGTGTTATCAAATAATATATAATCTAATACATGAATGACATGTACATAAGAGAACTACATAACAAAGCACACAAATATGAACAAGAATAGCATTCAAGAAATATACAAGAATAGGATTCTAGCATAGTCTATTGCTAATAAATGGAGAGGCATAATCCAACATGCTCTATTGTTAGTAAAATATAGGGTATGGTCCAAGGTCTAGCATACTCTATTTCTAGGAAGCATACAATACCCTCATGAATCACAAGCACTAGAACATTCTATTGCTAGGTGACTCATAAATAGTATAAAAATTAACTAATATGAGTCACATGAACTAGCATACTTTGTTTCAAGGTGGCTCATATGTAAATGAAATATCAAGGATTACATGGACTAGTGTGCTCTATTGCTAGGTAATCCTAATAAGGGTGGTCAATCCAAGCAACTCTTTATACTTGAGACCCCAAGATATTAATGTTTTAGGGAGCATGCTGACAATGTGTGTGGATATGTGTGGTTGTACATGCTAAAGTTCAAATATGCCTCCTTTAAATAAATACATAAAATTGTAGGATGCAATTGATTTTAATGTATAAAAGGCGATTGTGAAGGATCTCTAGGAAGCATATGTGATTGGATATGCCCCCAAAGTTACCAATGGGTAATGCCCCTAAATAGAGGCATAGAAGATAATGCTATTGTAAAAGAAAAGCATGATGCACTAAAATCATGCTCATGGAATGACAAAGAAAGGAGAAACAATGCCACACAACAATAAGAAACATCAAATGAAGACACACAAAGGGATCTATATGGGTAAGTGTACAAAGTTGGGGGGCCAAAAAGTGGCTAAACAAGTTTTGAAACAAATTAATAAATGTAATGCAAGCACATTATAATGCACTAACATTATGGCTTAGAAATCTTGAGCCTATAACATGCTCCTTTTATAAATGCCTTAAAAATAAACAAAAAACTATATGTGCTCTATTTTTTGAAATTATAATACATTGACATCATAATGCACAATAATTTAATTTGAAGTTGCTTTGGAATCCAACCCTTCATGTGAGGTCCCTAAAGACATGTTTTACATAAAACATACAAAAACAAGAAAATCTCAAGAATGCTCTCATCAAGTTTGCACATTTAAGACATTATTATGAAAAAACTAGCATGACAAAATTAAAATCTCTCTTACCTCTCTAACTATGTATTATTTTCTACAATTCAAATATATTAAGGTTTTGATCTTCAATTACTTTTGCTAGTGTCTTAATTTTTTGTCAAAAACCTATGTTTAGTTTCTTGGTGTCATTTTTTATCCACCCATCAAAATTTGAAATAGATTACATTTTTATATTCTAGACTCCATTCTATACACATTTTTTGAAAGGAATAATTAAGGAACAAGAAAAGAACTAACCAAGAATTTAGAGTTGATGTTTGAAACAATTTATACCATTCAAAGAAGAAACGCAATAGAAGCATACACCAATCAACAATGGAGACAAGAGCTTTGGAAGGGGAAAAAACAAAGAAAAACCACCAATGAATATAAATGATGGCAAGAAGCCTTCAAAGAATTACAAGAAGATTATTCACGTAAATGAGAGAATGAAGATGAAGAATGAGAGAGAAAACACCTCATAAATAGAGGTGAGAAAAGGAGTTGCATGCAACTCCATATGCCATCTATCACTTTGGTGTGTAGAAAGTGTCAATCACTTAAGGAGATGACTAATCACCTAAATATTCCTCCTAGAGGAATGTGTACATGAATTATCCTCATATGTGAGGACAAAAATACATTGTATGATAATACAAGTATTTACATGGTGAAAGATAAATAAATAATCTTTACCTTACCAAGTAAGGATTAATATTCTAACATCCCCCCTTAAGCTTTACTTGTGGAGATTACATCAAATCCATCTATGGGATGTAAGCCTAGATTTTAACAATGATGAAGAAAATTTTCTTTACAAAGAGGTTTAGTGAGAATATCTACAAGTTGATATTCACCCTTGCAATACAAAAGAGAAATTTATTTATCTTCAATTTTCTCTCTAATGAAGTGATGTTGAAGAGCAATATGCTTGGTCCTTGTGTGAAAAACTAGATTCTTTACTAAGGCAATGACACATTGATTATCACAATACGAAGGAGTAGGATCTTTCTGAGGTAGACCAAGTTCTTCAGGCAATCTTCTTAACCGTAGTGCTTCTTTAGATGCATTAGTACAACCTTTATATTCATCTTCAGTAGAACCAAGAGAAGTGGATTGTTGCTTCTTACTATTCCATGATATGGCACCTAATCCAACAAAGAAACAATAACTACAAGTGGATCTCCCATCAATGGGATCACCTCTTAAATTTGAATCAGTATAACCATATAGAGAAAATTTACAATTTACATCATAAAAGAGACCAACATTAATGGAACCTTTAATATATCATAAAATTCTTTTTGCAACTTTAAAATGTGTTTGTTGAGGTTTAGACATAAATCCAGAAACTAAACCAACATTAAAGGAAATATCATGTCTAGTTAGAGTTAAGTAATTTAAGCTTCCAACTAGTTGCCTATATAAAGTAGAATCAACAAAAGGAGTTTCCATATCAACCATTAATTTTGTTCCTAATTCAAAAGGAGTAGAAATAGGATTAGCATCATTTATTTTAAATCTATATAAGAGATCTTGAGCATATTTGTGTTGAGAAAGGAAAATATCATTAGGTGTTTGCCAAATTTCCATACCCAAAAAACAATATAACAATCCTAAATCAATCATTTGAAATTGATGATTTAGTTGAGACTTAGTATCACAAATCAAATTGTTAGAGGTACCAGTAAGTATCAAATCATCAACATATAAAATAACATTCATAATATCAATTTCACTATGTTTAATATAAATATTAGGATCATTTTGACTTCTAGAAAATCCTTGAGAAGTAAAGAAAACATTAATTTTAGCATACCATTCTGTAGGAGATTGTTTTAAACCATAAATTGATTTCTTTAATTTGCAAAAAATATGTTCTTTACCTTTTTGAACAAAACCCAAAGGTTGAGACATATAAATTTCTTCATGTAAATCACCATTTAAGAATGCACTTTTAACATCCATTTGATGAATAGGCCAATGCATATGAGAAGCTAAAGCTAAAACTAATTTAATAGTTGTCATTTTGGCCACAAGTGCAAAAGTTTCAATATAAACTAAGCCTCTAGCTACTAATATAGCTTTAAATTTATTAATCTCATTGTTAGCATTGAACTTAGTTTTATACAACCATTTGCATGAAACAAGATTCTTACCTTGAGGTAAAGGAACAAGCTCCCAAGTATGATTTGCAATCAACATGTCATATTCATCTTGCATAGCCTTTTGCCAATGAGGTTGATGTTTAGCTTGTTCATAACTTTGTGGATCATTATTATCCATAATTTTTGACATCAAAGCATAATTGCAATAGTTTGATTTTCTAGCCTTATATCTATCCATTCTAGTTAAGATATCACCACTTTCTTGAACTAAATTGTTAAACCATCTAGGTACACATTTAGATGTAGGAGTAGCATCACTAGAAGAAGAATCATCATGATAATGTGCATCATGTTCACTATCACTTGAACTAGGAGAAGTATTAGGAGGCAAAGAGAGATTTAAAGAAGTATTCAAAGAAGGAGGATTATCCTCAATAACAAGAACAATATTTTGAGAAGAATAATTAACAACTTTAGAACAATCATGAACACCATTTTCAGAAATGCATACATCTCTAGCAACTTTAACTTTTTTGTAACAGGATTATAAACTATATAAGCTTTAGATTGTTCATCATACCCAACAAAAATTTGAGAAGAAGATTTAGAATCTAAATTTTGCATTTTTTGTTTATGTTTATGAAGAAAAGCAATTGAACCAAAAATTCTTAAATGCTTAAGATTAGGCTTCCTACCTGACCAACTCTCTTCAGCAATGATATGCTATAAGGCTTTGGTTGGAGTTCAATAAATAATATAAGTAGCACAAAAACATAGCTTCAGCCCAAAATTTATAAGACATGTTTTTAGCATGTAACATACATCTAGCCATTTCAAAAATAGTTATATGCTTCCTTTCTGCTACACCATTTCGTTGAGGTGTATAGGGAATGGTAAGCTTGTGTTTAATACCAAAGGACTTCAAATAACCATTAAAAGCATTATTCACATATTCAATACCATTATCAGTCCTAGGTATTTTGAGTTTAAAAGTAGATTGCCTTTCAACAAATTTATGAAAATCAACAAAAATATCAAGAACTTGATCCTTGTTTTTAAGAAAAAAGATCCAAGTCCTTGAATAATCATTAACAAAAGTAAGTGCATACCTTGATCCTTGGATGGATTCAATTTCCATGGGTCCCAAAAGGTCGCTATGAATGAGGTGCAACTTATGATTTTCCCTCCATGCTTGACCTTTAGGAAAGGGCTCCCTATGCATCTTACCACTCATGCATCTTATTCATATAGATTTAGAAGGAACAATACCAGGCAGTCCTTCTACCATATTAGATTTTTTCAAGATGGCAAGAAGCCTTCAAAGAATTACAAGAAGATTATTCATGTGAATGAGAGAATGAAGATGAAGAATGAGAGAAAAACCCTCATAAATAGAGGTGAGAAGAGGAGTTACATGCAAATCCATACACCATCTATCACTTTGGTATGTGCAAAGTGTCAATATCTTAAGGAGATGACTAATCACCTAAATATTTCTCCAAGAGGAATGTGTACATGAATTATCCTCATATGTGAGGACAAAAAATACATTGTATGATAATACAAGTATTTATGATGAAAGATAAATAAAAAGTCTTTACCTTTACCAAGCAAAGATTAATATTCTAACATTTTTAAAATTTTGATTTTCAATTAGTTTTCTCAAAATTAAGGGGGAGGCATGCTCAATTTTTTAATTTTCAGGATGAGCCCACTTTGAAAATTAGTAAAAAATCATATATTCATTAAAAAACTAGTAAAAAAATTGACATAAACAAGGTGATGTTAGATAACTTTCTACTAAAGGGATTTGTGAAATACTAAAAAAAATTCAATATTTTAGGGGGAGCAAACCTGATGCTATGTTCTATTTTTTTTTCACAAAATAAGAGCACTTTGTGTGATCCCCCTATTTTACCCTCTTTTTCTCCATCTTTTTCTTAAAAAAACTAGTTTCAAAACTAGATTTTGAGCACTACTAATCTTGTTCTTGTGACATCTTGAAAACTTGGGCATATGCATCTTGAGTTACTCATTGGACATTAGTTTTTCCTTATTTTAGGAAAAAAGTGGTCACTTTTGACCTTCTTTGGCCCCACATTTACATGCATATACCCATATGCCTAGGGTCAGTATGTATATAAGAATGATATGACCAGGGAATAGGGATGGAACTATTATCATCCCCAAAGCATATAGAACTATGAGCACAAAGGATGAAGACATATAGCAATCAAACACAAAAAAATTTAGTTCAACATGTAAGAGACCTAAATGTCTCAACACTTTGCATCATCCCACAAAATATAAAGAAAACAAAGTATAAAACATATAGGAACAATGTAGATACAAAACGAAGAAGGGCACACCATCTCTTTCTTTGTATATCCATGTGCCTACAAGGGTTGCATGGGTCACGTAGGGGAACTAACATACATATAACAAGTGGGAACATGGGGGTACAGAAGCAAGCACACCAAACAAACATGATAGATAAACACATATACAAATCAAATAAAATGAATACTCATAAAGATCCATGTCAAAAAGTTCATCTCCATCCCAATCTCATCCCAGTGTGAGTGGAGAATGACATGTGGCATAGTATGCATGAGAATAGCATAAGGAGGAACATGAGAAATGGGATGATATGTAGAAGCATAAGGAGAAACATCCTCCCAAGCATTTGTCAAAGAGGTAATTAATAATGATCATGTGAAGATCACAAACAATGCTAGTACATCTGACACCAAATAAAAAAAACAATAGGAGGGGCTAGTGACGCAAGTGCAAAGTACACCACTATTATCTAGTTCTCACTACTAATAATAGATGTGAGAGTGCAAATATCAGAAGACTAGGGTAAAGGAGGAGCTTACACACTAGGGGAAGTGATGCAAAGGGGCTAGAAGGTAGAGAAATAGAACTGGGCTTAGGTTTATAGAAGGGTGGGTGAGTGGGATAATGTTTAGGCTTTCATTAAGGGATAGGGGAGGGATGTAAATGTCTAGGGTGGAAGGTCTCATTTCAAGAAAAAAATTTATAATGAGTATGCATAAATGGAAGCATGGAGGATAAGGTGGTGTTGTAAATCAAACTAACATTGGGAAGATCAAGGAGTTGGGAGAATGGGGGTCAATTTGGAATCTATAGAAGCAAGTTAGGTTAAGTGGAAAGAGCCAAGACAACTTCAACCTCTGGGGTATTTTCTCTTGGGGCTCCAGAGGTGGATCAGAGGCTAGAGGGATATGAGATGGTGGATTGGAGTTAGCTTAGGTAGAGGCATGAAATAAACACTTACACAATCTAGCTTATTGCTTTCATCAAGATCATACCTGGGAGGTAGAAGGAAGAGGATCATCTTCCATGGGTTGATTTCCTATATCTATCATTGGTGCAAAATGAGGAACAAGAACAATCAATAAGGTTGGGTAACCATAGGTGGGGCAGCTAGAACAAAAGGAGTGAGAGGGGGAATCCAACTCATGACATACTTTTGATAGAGCTTGAAGAGAAAGTCAATATGATGTCAAAGGATACCAAAAGGAGTAGTCTAGAATTAATCAAGAGAAAAGTTTCTCTAAATGGAAAGAAGTTGCTACTAACTATGATGTACAATATGAACCACACCATTATGGAGAAAATTTAAGCATTTGTGAGCAACAAAATAAATAGACCACATTATAGTGAGCTAAGGATGGCCCAATAGGACACAAAAATGGTCAAAATTTAGGATGATGATAAGTGGAATGTTTAGTGTCTTTGGTCCAACCTAGATAAATAGGAAGATGGAACTATTAGAAAAGGTGTCTCAACCTTGCAATTACAAAAAGTGTGATTTTTTGGTTATAAAGACATAAGAACTCAATTTTTGGTCTATAGAGTTGGTTTTTGGCCACAATAAAAATTTTGAGTGGTCTGCACTACCATTAGTAGTGCTTGGTGTGTAGATCTCTTCAAGCTCTTCAATTTTAAAAAAAGGGGCCCACCTCCTGAATAAAAAGTTATGGCCTCTGGAACTTGGTCCTCCCATATTAGAAAATGTAAAAAATGTGTTGGACATAGAAAAAAGATGTAAGGGGCAGTTACACATGATGCATTTTTTGACACATCATAAGGCATCTTTGATTGGATATAATGAAACCCTAAGAATTTGGGCACCATTTTTTGGTGGTTTTAGATCATTTTTATAATTATTGTTTGATGGTTTCATGTATTGTATCTCCTATATATTAGTTGCTTGATATGAAGGTTGTGTAAGAGTCTTATATATGTTGATTTGCCTCTAGATCTTTGGTTGGCGATACTCTTGTGAAAGATTTCTCTGCAAGTATATTGTAATCTTATTGAGATTTTTAAATAATATATTCAGCTTCTTTTGGAGTGGGGTTTTTCTCCCAAAAGTGTTTTCTCCATGTAAATCATTGTCTTGTGGTATGATTGCTATTTATGTTTATTTCTATATAATTTTTGTAACTATTGTGAATATTTGAAAAGTTTTTTATAACCCTCCTCTCAAGATTAGTGTAGGAAGTTGTTTCGCTACCTTAGCTTCCTTACAAGTGGTAGAAGAGCTTGATCACTTTTGGTTTCAATTGTGGGTTGTTGAGTTTTTTTAACTAATCCAATTTCAAGTGGGAGCTTTTGCAGAAGATACTTTGTGATCTTGTCATAAGAATTTTCAGATGGTAGCACACCAAGGAGAATAGGAGTAGAAATGTTTTCGGTAACAATTTGAGATGTGGAAGCTAAAGATGGAATATCTGTTAATTGATCGATATCTTGGGATGTCGTTAATGAACATGTTTCAAGGACTATAGATGCTACTTTGGTTTCTCAATATGATGTTATGGACCATAAATCCAAGTGTCTAGTTAGATTGTGCTTGGAAGACTATATTTTAATCAATGTCCATGAAGTGTCTAGTCAGATTGTGCCTGGAAAATTCTATTTTAATCAATGTCCATGAAGTGTCTAGTCAGATTATGATTGCGAGTTGGTGTAAATTTACAAATCTTGATTACATTGAGTGATAGATTTGTTACCTTTATCATTAACACCTACGACTTGTACAATATTAGAGTCAATTGAGTCCTAGATTAGATGGTTGAGATGCATGCACCTTTTCAATGTCATGGCCAAGAATGTGCACCTAGTATTGATAAAAGACCTTTGGATCATATTTTTTTGAAGTGGTTGGCTGGTGTCAAGGGGGTGAATAATGGGTAGTTGCACAAGATTATTGGATAGGAGTTGTTGAATGATGGAGTGTAAAGGATTAGATAATTGTGTGAAGTGGTGATTACACTAGGACCACATATACATAGCCAACATTGAAAAAGAAAGCATGGCTATATGAGCAACATTAACAATGGCCATAAATGGGTTTTTCTCTAGATTAGAATGAATTTGTGTTCTTTTAATACTTTTGGTTGTAAGATGTAGAAGGCCTTGGCAAAGAAGCAGGAATCAATAAGGTGGTAAAAGGTGGCACATTAAACTAGCTTACTATCTACTAGTAATCACATAGGGAAGTGCGTAAATATGGGAATAAAGAGTAGCACATCAAGATAATCTTATCCTAGATTTCAGGATGAATATTTTCAAGATGAAAACTCATTGCACATAAAAATTGAGGAGTGCATCTATAATCCTGTGAGAATAAGGATTAACATCTAAAGATGAAGTTGGTGACTTTTTCATTGGGGACCCTATTTTGTAATGAACCAGGTTAGTGAAGGAGACTTGGGGGCCAATGTTGACTTGAAAATGTTGTATGATTAGATTGAATAGTTGATCAATAAAATAGATAGAGTGATTTAACAAGGATCAAAACTAGTCTAACATGGTATCTTTAAGGGACTACAACAATAACTTTGCTAATAACTTGTCTTAAAAAATGAAGTCACTAGAAAGCATTGCGAATGTAGACACATGCATTTGAGGGTCACCTTTACCATTGTATTTTAAAGTGAGAGACCTCAAAGATAGTAGAGAGGGGTGTACTAAGGATCTCAAGTGATAGTAGACAACTATATTGCAAATCATCCACATGGCATATAGAATCGGGCCCATAGTGTGACGAACACACTCATCAACATCAAGGTGAGATTGAAATTTCACTAGATGCCTATCAAGTAGGTGGACCTAGTACTCAAGTCCCATAGATAAGGTGGATCCATGATGGAATCCTTTGTTGATATCATGAAATTCCACATGGGGAGACATAGGGAGCATAATGGTTGTAGCTAAATGGTCAAAGCAATAGTTTGAGAAACTCATTGAAGAGAAGGGAATTTTAGAAGGTTGTGATGAAGACATGTTATAGATACAAGAGCTCCTTCTAAAACACTGTCAGAAAAAGAGGATTGTGTGGTAAATCTCACAAGACAAGAGTAATATGAGTGCAAGTAACACACAAGACCAAAATGAAGAAGTTAAAGGTGCACCTAGAGTGTTGGGTTCACCAAAGAGAAGGTTTCACCAAACAAGTTAGGTTCAAAAAAATGTATATAGGGTAATGGAGTTTTTGTTGTATGTTTAACATATGTTTTGTTTGAGGTTTGGACTAGTCGCCTATTACAATCTAGACAAGACTAAACAAGACAAAAAAAATTGTGTTTTTGTTTAATTAATCTAGTGCTTCATGAATATAAAAACAAAATAAATTTTTCCTAGAAAATTAGAGAAACTCATTGAAGAGAAGGGAATTTTAGAAGGTTGTGATGAAGACATGTTATAGATACACGAGCTCCTCCTAAAAACTCTATTTAAAAAAGAGGATTGTGTGGTAAAGATCATAAGGCAAGACTAATATGAGTGCAATTAACACACAAGACCAAAATGAAGAAGTGAAAGGTGCACCTAGAGTGTTAGGTTCACCAAAGAGAAGGTTTCACTAAACAAGTTAGGCTCAAAAAAATGTATATAGGGTAATGGAGTTTTTTTTGTATGTTTAACCTATGTTTTGTTTGAGGTTTGGACTAGTCGCCTATTACAATCTAGATAAGAATAAACAAGACAAAAGAAATTGTGTTTTTGTTTAATTAATCTAGTGCTTCATGAATACAAAAACCAAATAAATCTTTCCTAAAAATTTTCTCTTTTCTACTTAAACTATGGTAAGAGAAAGAGAGTGAGATGGGTGAATAAAAATGAGAATAATTGGAATCTAAGGTATGAAATTTAAAATTAGAGTCCAGAATGCAAAAGAGAAAACTAGAATGAACTTGGTAGATGACCTTAATGGATCACTATCCAAGATGCTAGCACATCACGTTTTCATCCATATTGTTGTCCTATGCACATGATGTCATGCCATAAATTAGCAAAACACAACTATTCGTATCAATTTTTGGACTTTCTATACATAGGAACACATCAACAAGAAACAACAAATACCAAGAGGGTCCAAAAATAACCAAAAACTAAGAGAAATCCTTTAAATGATGATTTTAAGTTAAAATTAAATAGAATATCAAAGCTAAAGGATGAGAAAGAGAACAACCACTTCATGTGTGAGAATATCCAAAAACTATAGCTAAGACAAGGAGAGAAGGTTGGGGTTGCTTAGAAGCTTTCCAAGAATGGGAGACTCCTATTTGGTATTTTGACCTTCATGGCCAGCCAATGGCATAGAGTAACAATGGAATGTGTTTGTCCACTTAAACTTAAATGCATTTAAACTTAAGAATAATAATGTCAAACAAATCTATGAGTATTAAACTTTAGGTCTGCAAAAGCTCAATACCCTAGTATGTGTATGTAGATAAATAGAAATGAGAAAAACACTCTTTGTTCCAACAACAAAGCTAAATACAATAAGAGTTCAAAATAATAATGGAGAAAATAGAAATAAAGAGATAGTTTCAAACAAAAAATAGAAAATAAAAATAAATATATGTCAAATTTAGTGGCTAGAATACTTGTAAATGAAATAAATAAACAATGCTAGCCCTTACATACATTTACAAAATTTATTAATAATTTAGAAAGTATTAAATTTCTACAAGGTACACTTTATATGTACTACATGACTAATTCTAGTCACAAACAAGGGAGTAAAATACTACACTACACCTTGGTTTTCACAATTCATGGTGAGTTAGAGAAATTTCTCAAGCAACATCAAGCATGACTTCTTGAATCATTTAATCATTCACATAACTAATTGCACAAAATTCTTATTTACAAAAAGTCTTTCATTGCCATATTTACAATCCTAGTCAAATTTTATTTCTTATGGCTTTTCTTCATCAAAATTGATATCTAAAGTTTCACCAACAAGATGTACTCTAAGAGTATTTTATCCACTCTTCCCTACTTATAGTAGGAGTATTGTGACCACAACCAAAAATAAAATCACATACTATTGAGGGTTTCTTCATTTTTTATTTATTTATTGGAGCATTTTTCACTTGTTTTTCTTTTTTGTTTGACACAAGTCATGACTGACACCAGAGTATTAGTGTTAAACAACCAAATTACTTCCTCTTAGAGTGATGGAACAATTAGTTTTTCTTCTTGTTTAATTATCTTTTTGGCACATTTAATCTTCTTTCATTCTATGATTTTATTTTAAAACTTAGGGGGTGCATCTTTTTTTAGATCTTTAGCTAACTCAACTTCAATCTTAATATATGTGGTATCAAATTTCTAGGTTCAACATTAGGACCTAATGATAGTGGTTAGTGGGACAAACTGGTTCTGATATTAGCCTTATTGAGTGGCACACGAGATAGAATGGGTGTCCTGGAACATGCGGTCAAACAAATTCCTAGAGTGCAAGAAATTATACTTAATAACAAATATGTTAAGACTGAAGCTTAGCCAAATAAAGATCTGAAAAAAATTGCACCCCCTAAGTTTGAAGATAAAAACCATAGGAGAACAGAAGATTAAATTGTAAAAAGACAATTAAACAAGAAGATAAACCAATTGTTTCATTGCCTCAAGAAGTAATTTGGTTGTTTGACACTAAAACTTGCATTAGCTATGACTTGGGTCAAACCAAAAACATAAAAAAAAAGTGAAAGATACTCGAATAACTAAACCAAAAATGAAGAAAACCTCCACAATACATGATTTTCCTTTTTATTGTGGTCACAATACTCCTACTATAAGTAGGGAAAAATCGATATAGTACTTTCAAGTACATCTTGTTTGTGATATTTCAGATATCAATTTTGATGAAAAAGAGCCAAAAGAAATAGAATTTGATTAGGATTTTACATGTTATAATGAGACGTTTTGTAAATAACAAAATTGTGTAATCAACTAAGTGAATGGTTAAATTACTCAAGAAATCATGTTTGATGCTTTTTGAGAAAGTTCTCTAACTCACCTTAAATTGTGGAAATCTATGTGTAGTGTAACATTTTACTTCCTTACTTGTGACTAGAATTAGTCATATAGTGCATGTAAATTGTAAAATTTTTATACTTTCTGTGAGCTATTGATAAATTCTATAAATAGTTGTAAAGACCAACATCGTTTATTGATTTCATTTATGAGTAGTCTAGCCATCGAATTTGACATATATTTATCTTGTGACTTATATAATGCTTGATTTATTGTTAAAAAATTGAGCTCATTTTATGGCTTATTGTTGGAATCAAAATTCTTTAACTTTGTTGTTATTTTATAATTATGGTGGTTGTGCTAGAATATTTCAATTGTTGGTCATGTATCATGTGTTCTTATCTATAATTTCCATAATGGACCTTTGATGGGTTGTATAAGGGAGTAGACTGCAAAATAATACTCATTCTTGATGTTGTATAACAGTGATAATTCGAGATAAATATAAATGAATATTCACAACAACAAAACATGCAATTAGTGCCTAAAATAGCGTTAGAATTTAGTGCATTTGAGTTCATGAATTGGACACTTCTACTGGCGCAAAACTTAGCGTCAAACTGCATGTTCTCTTTGGCACCATTTTTTGCGCCAAATTTTATGCCGGAAAAGTATCGCAAACAATCGTGCCTCCTTTAGTGCCTAGAATAGCACCAGAAGTAGCGCCCAATTTGGCTTCTAGTTTTGCTTCCATTTCTGCTCCCATTTTTGCTTCTAGTTTTGCTCCCAGTTGTGCTTCCTATTTTCCTTCTGGTATGGTGTTGAAAATAGCTTCTTTTTTGGCTTCCTAATTGACGCCAAGTTTTGCTTCCATTATGATGTCCTTTATTGCTTCCAGTTTGGCTTCTAATTTTGCTTTTAGTTTTGCTTCTTGTGTTCCTTCCAAGTTTGCTTCCGGTTTTGCTTCCATTTTTGCTTCCAGTTTTGCTTCCAATTTTTCTTCCAGTTTTGCTTCCAGATTTGCTTCCAATTTTGCTTTTGATATAACGTCACTTGTTGCAAAATTTATGACTAAACAAATTTTAGTCATTAATTTGGTAGTATATCTAGTCAACAATTTGGTAGTATATTTGGTAATTTGGTAGTATATTTAGTCATCAATTTGGTAGTACGTATATTTAGTCATTGATTGTTGTTAACTGGTCATTTATTTAGTCATGGTAGTCATTTTTATTTATTGGTTTCCATTAATTGGTAGTAAATTTAGTCATGATATGAATAATTTATTAAATACCAAAAATTTTATAATGCATAAAAAATATATTATTAAATTTGAATTAAAACATAAAAGCAAATAAATTTGGAAAACTATATATCTTATGATGCTGCCAAGTAAAGATTGATAATTTTGAGCCAACACTTTCTATTTGAGAATCGACCAATAAGAAAATGAAACAAGACAAAGCAAAGTGGCAATAAATATTTTTTTGTATTGGAACAATGTAGGAAAAGGATTACAAATAATAAAAAAGTAGCACAAGGCTGCCATAACTAGAAAAAACCAGTTCAGCTCTATCATGTACAATAAACTACAAGACTGGCTGAAGAAAAAACTAGTTCAACAACCACATTAGATACAATAGCAAAACAATGGAAAGACAGGTCAAATCGATGAAGCCCTTCACATCTTTTGAGACTTAGAAAAGAGATGTTGCCACTGAGCATTCCATGAGACATCATTTCTTTTGGCATTCTGTTAACCAGTTCAGGTACTTTGACTACAGCCTTGGTGCATTCCATATTCTCCTTCACACAAGCCATTGAGGTGTTACCTGTGTATTCAAACAACCCTGAACCACTGTGAACAATATATGAATAACAACCTGAGAATGCTACTTAGAGGCTCCTATAGCAGTGACCCTGTAGCAACAAGAAAACACACCATTCCCTGTAACCTTCCATAACATGGTCCCAAATAGCTGAAGCAAAAGAGGCACTTGAAACAGTGAAATCTAGCCAATCAACAACATGTTGGAGACGACAACATGGAAATGTTTTTGGTTTCGTACAATTGTAGTAAAATATGAATTTATTTAAAACAACGTTTGCATGATATTTTCTTCATTACCTCAAGAAATCATAAAATAGATCATTACACAAAATCTCCACTCTTGAAATCAATCTCTTCCCTTTCTCACATGACAATACCGCACTTGCCCATTTAGACAATTAAATTTTAGAAAATGAGCTAAACAATAGACATTTAAATGACCTCCTGCATAGATAGGATCTGAAGTTCACTACTGTCTTATTGTAGCCAAAGGTGCAACACGTACACCACATAGCAAAACATTTAGAAGAAGCTTATGATGTAGAAGCTATTGTTTTGGTATCAACAAAGTTCACCATTTGTTATCTTGATTGTGGTGTTTGTAATGTTGCAGGGTGCATTTTCCATTTTCATCAAAAAATTTTGCTCCAATCCAAAGTTCCATTGCACAGTGCATGATTAGTAGTAGCTCAAAAAAATTTTAGCAGCTTTTTCAATTTCAACACAAGTTTCCAATCATCATTGGACAAATCATCCTGAAAAAATAAGAAGAATATTCCATTTTAGACATTAAAAAGTTGTTTTATCCGCCAAAAATGAAAAGCACAAATGTTCAATTAGTATAAAATGCATAATAGTAAATACACTGTAAAATTACGTAATTTGAATATCAAATAACCTTACCCTATAGTTTTCTTTCAATATATCTGTGGATCTTCTAGTGAGATGACTCACAAATTCATCCTCCATTTCAAAATGCCTACCAAACATTTTATGTGCTTCATCAGCGTTGCTCCCAACAATCTGTAAAGTTCGTATGATAATTCATTAACAAAAACATTTCAAAAAATAGCATTCAAAATCATATAAAACTATTAACAACAAAGACATCTTCTCAAAATACCTTCATGGCCACTTTTTCACCCTTCTTAGCCCTTTCAATAGCTTTATGATTAATCTCAATTGAGGATATTTTGCCAATATCTATGAAATCTTTTGTGGGAACACATAATGGCGTGCCAATCTGTAGATGCAATCACCACATATGGATTTATACAAACCAAAAATAATACAACAATCTTTTACATGCATAAGTCATAACATCGAAAAGACTAGGTTTAGATACTAACCCTTGCAATGCCTTCAAGAATATCAACACCAACAATTATAGGATCCTTCTTGTTAAAAATACAATTTGGCAAAATGCTCAGTACACAGGGGAAAACAACATCTTTTATAGCATCCCTTTTCCTTTCTTCCTTAAGATTGTCCATATATGCTTTAAATTGGTCAAACAGATGATAAATAATGTCCGCTGCAAATATCTTGACACCAACTTCATCTGCAAGCTCCCGAGCTTCAGGAGTAATTTTGACATCAAATGCCAAAATTGCAGCATACTCTTTCTTATTTTTCTCAAGCATTACACTCACATGCATGACATCTTTTTTATGCACAGGCCCAATACCAATTGCACTAACTGGGATGCTTACAGCTGGGGTCTTCAAAAACTCATGTAAAGCCTCCAAAGATCCAAGAGTTGAAGCTTGAACATAAACTCCTTCCCCACTCTTGTCAATCCAAGACATTACATTATTGATATCTTGCATTGCTTCTTCCTTAATTAATATCCTCTAAATCATCATCAGGTCCAACAACACATAACTGAGTTCTTGCTATGGCATGCTCAAGACCTTGGAATCAAGAAATTGCAGCTAAATTTCATTATCCACATGTATTTGATAAATTTATGCTCATATACATAAAAGTATTAGCCTGAAATTTGATACTTGAGTAGTTATCTTGATTCCCTGTGCAGCCTTCAACTCCTTATGATGTTGATAAGATCCTTGAAATGAAAAAACATTTTAATCTATGGAATATATTATATTATTTTAACAATATGATCAATGTGACATGGTTTGAGTAATCTAAATTTGAGGTGTAGATTATTGTATTATAGCATAGTAGATCACAAATACCACCCATTCTGCTTTACTATAAAAGAGCATTTCAATTTTTTTAACGCCACATATACTTCTTTAAATAATATGGCACCATATGGCTTCCAAGAATACATACCATTATGTATGTTACCACAATGGACCACTCGTAAGGAACATTTTAAATTAGGATCAAAGTCACCTGGATCTTGAAACCAAAAGGCAATCCCTTGGCTTTTACACCATATATCAATTTTATCTGCCCTTTGTCTTGATGTTTCAAAAGGTAACTCCTAGTGCCTGTAATTTCTCATACTGTCTGACCATTCAACATTTACAAACTATTTTCTATTTTGAACAATTTCTATATCCAAGTTTGACTTGATGATGCTATAGTATGGTAAGCGTTTACCAGAGTTCCAGTGCAAGTTTTGGGATATAGCATTTATTATTTGTTAAGTTACCTAATTGGTAGAAAAATAGGGCATTTCTAGGTACTATTCGTCCCAAAATCAGATTCAAAATCGAATCACCTATGGAATTGGGCACGGCTGGAATTTTTTGGGCCTGAAATGGTGTGGAATCATTGAGGTATGAACCCCAGTGACTCTAGGATAAACGTGGCATTTTGAAGAAGTTTCTATGACGATTCTAGAGGCAGGTAATGTTTTCAATGCATTTTTTAAATATATATATATATATATATATATATGAACAAGATACAAAATGCTAGAATTAAAAGATTGATTCAACATCATGATAAAGAAAGGTAATCTACAATAAAATATATAATGCATATATATATATATATCAAGTTATAAGATATCAAAATTGTCTAAGAATATATATATATATAAATATAATAAAAAATGTCATAGTTGTCTTTGAGTTTCCAACTCTTTCAAATACACCATGAAAATTAAGATCCTTAAACACATTCAAAATACTGCATAAAATAGTGGGCCAAGATGTCTAACAACTAGTACATGATAAACATCAACTATGCCATTTTTTACAAATATTTTAGTGGCCACCGTGTGAAGGTTCCTTCTTTCTCTTTCAGATGGACAACTCCATCTATTTTGTGGTCATAAGCAAGGGGTACATTACTTGCGACCTTTAAAATATTTACATTTGCATTCTCCTGTTCCTTCCAAGTTGACTCCATGTACAATAGAGAGTGAGTGAATCTGCCCAATGCCCACATCAACACCATCAAATGGATCCAACACCCTAACTTCATCCCCTTCTTGGAGTTTATCCATACATTTTTGCAAAAACAAAAAAAAAAATACAAATTATATTGAAATACATAATAATTATTACATAGGTAAGGATTACCCTTATTTGCATAATAAAACAACCATTACTTATGTTGGAACAAAATTTTAATACCCTAAAATTTTGTTAATTCCCGCCATTATTCCAAATAAACTATTCTAATGTCTCACCTATTAGGACATCTCAAAAAAATTTTACATTACCATCCTGCTTGATCTTTTCACTTGTATATGACCATTTCTTAATAGACTTTCATGCCAGAGTTTTATGCCATTTATTTCCCAGGGTCACGTAACATGGTCATTTTGAGGAGTATGCAGTTATTCTTAATCATTTCTATTTTTTTGCAGTTTATCTCAATCTCGCAGGTCATCCTCATTGTCTTAGTGGCAGTGCATGAATTAGAGCAACAAGAATCATGTATACCGCACTCACTAGAAACATACAAGTTGTTCGCGGCATGGCGGTAGGAAGGGCTCGGTCAACCATTTATACCACAGTCCCTTGGAGGTCTCACCACTTGGTTGTGGCTTGGTGATAAGGAAGAGAGTTCAATATAATCTGATCCCATGGTCCCACATTGGTCTAGCAAGTTGTTCACGGCATGGCGGTAGTAAGTATCCAAGTTACCGGGCTCCCGCGATGGCTTTCAAAGAATGTTTCTGGCAAGGTGGTAAGCAATAAAAGTTGGGAACATAATCACCCTGCAGTAATGAGAACATGCACTTGCAGGTTGATGGTAATGGAAGAAAATGGAATAAAGGGGGCTATAAGCCCCGCGATCCTGCTTTGTTTGAGCATAAGGGCTGAGGGTTGGCGGTAATCAAGAAAAGTGAACAAAAGGTATTGAAGCTTATCGCCATCCCATGACTAGTTTAAACAAGCTCCACGGTAGTGCAGTAATGATAATAAATGAGTAAACATACTCAGTGCGGGTGTGCGATTACCAAGAAATTTGAAAGATCTTGTCATTTCATCTAATCGTTGGATCAAATTTGATCAAGGACTTATATTTGAAATGAATTGAATGCTGAGATTTTATAATCTCGTGGCACAAACCAAAAACAATGGTGGAATGATGAACATTCTGGCTCGATAAAATCTAGAAATCTCTCAGCATTTTCTCAGTTCAGAGATTGCAGATTGGCTTGGAGAAGGCACCCAGTTCAGTCTATTCTTAGCAAGCTTCGAATTGTTCAAGTAAGTCCATCTCTACGTTCTTTGTAAGAAAGTTTGAAGAATCTTTGCTCTGTTTCAATTCTCCGTACATTTTCTTGAATTGTGAAACCCTAGTTTGTATAATGGCACCCAAGAAGTCTAAATCCACAAGACCAGTAAGCCCGATCTTGCCCCTAAGAAAAGATCATTGCAGTAATCTTTGCTAGATGTTTTACCCAATTCAATTGACAAAGGTCGAAAGAAAGTATTTAGGGATGTTGCTGAGGGTTGTAGGGATGCCATAATTCCCATTTCTGGCTGGAAATTATTTTGGTACTTCTGTTAGAAGAAGGATGGTCAGGGACTGGTGGGCAATCCATGGAAGCTAGATTTGGCCAAGCTAATTGTTTCAAATGTATTCATGGATGTGGAACTGATTTGTACTCTGGCATTGCATTATCACCTGGCTACTAAAATAGTAAGGTTGCCAAATGGATCTTCTCTATTGAGAATTGACAGAAATGCTATAATAGACTATTTTATGTTGAACAAACAAGCTCTCACCAAAATTGACCTACAAAAGATTGAACAAGAATACAAAAGTTTGAGAAGAACACTCAGAAGGGATGAGCTACCGATATTTATGAGAAGAGGTGCAAACAACAGGATAGTTGATATTCCTTCCAATGCAGTCAAACCATTCCCTGTGGAAGATTTTGCAATCTATTTCAAATGGACCTATTATGCATTGTGCCAAGTACTAGGAATTGATGTTGATCAAAGGATGCCCGTTAATTTGATGATGATGTCTATGAAGATACAAAATTCAGAGGTGAACATTAAGTATAATTTTGTCTCATATCTTGAAAAGAAAATACATGATGGATTCATCAGTGTGAAGGAAGATAAGAAACCCATGAACTTCATGTTTTATTCTTTGGTTTACCACATGATCCTATATCAAAATAGGAGTAAATGGTCAAGTAAAATGTAGATCAACATGATTGATAGGACAAGGAAAAGAATGCCTACTCAATGTTGGTGTTACATGTGGGATTCTCATTGCCAGACTGGTAACTATACTATATTTCATAATGAATTTTCTGTGAAAATAATGAATTCTTTTGGTAATTGGGTCCCCAGATTGTCACCAAAAATTAGGGTAATTTTGAGACCTCTTACACATAAACGAGAGAAAGGTCATACTTTCAATTATATTGATTGATTCTTCCTACTAGAGCACACAATAATCAGGGTATATGATTTCCCCCAACCACCTCACAAATTGCTAAAGTTGGTTTCTGATAGAATTGCATTCTTGGAATTCATGTGGCAAATGATGTGAAGGGAAAAGGAAGTGATGAAAAAGCAGAAGAAAGGCACCTTTTTGCCTAATACCACTGTCTTTGGAAATTGGTCAATTGATTCAGACACTCTTGAGGAGTTGCAGGCCTATTTGAAGGCCAAGTACTCTTTGGAATCTGGTGTTGAAAGAGTTTGTAACCTTGAAGGTCATATAAACTTTGTGAGACAAGTGATCTTGACTAAGATGGGCATCTCCCATCAAATTTTTTATGTTGAGGATGTGATAAGGAACTTGGTTACTTTTGATGAAGTGTATGATAGGAAGAGGAAATGGGAGATCCTCACGAAAATTGAAGATGACAAAAAGGAAAAGAATCCAATTTTTGAAGGATTTTTTTGCTGAAGAGAAAGATCCTCTAAAGAGGATTAATACAATGATTGGAAAATTTGAAAGTATTTATGCTAAATCTGAAGTACAACCTACCAAGGCTACCAAACTTCCAGTGACGAGGTTTGCAGGAATTGAGATTCATGAGCCTACCCCTGATTTCATGTCAGTTCAAGATCCATAGATCCCTGAATCACTACCACATAAAAGGTAGAGAACTGAAGGCATGTCTTCTCTGGTCCCATATGAGATGTTTGAGGGTGTGGGGGATACTGATGAAGTTGCAAATATTTTGACACAATTGCATGATGGAGAGGAAGTTGATCAACCATTTGTTGGTCAAGAAACTGATGCACACAAGCCTAGGGCTAGGATGGAAGAACAAGCCCAAATTGATCCAGAACTACAGGAAGATGAAAGGGTGGTGGCATCATTGAGATTTATTCAAGATGATGATTTCATCAAGACTCGAGAGTTTTGAGATTTCTGGTTAAAAATGAAGATGAAGGAATTTGATGAAAAGGTGGAAATCAATAAGATGGGTGTTGATGAGTCTCAGTATGGTCAAATAATGACCCAAACAATCTAAGAACTAAAATTTGACGAAATCAATGTGACTCCTGAGGAGGCAAGACAAATGGTCTTGAAGAGTAACATGCTGATCATCCCAGATCTTGAATTGAAAAAGGCATTCTTGCTTGACCAAGTTAGGAGTCAAGATGACCCTAATCTTGTGTCTGAATTTGATTATGAGGATGGACTCAGTGGATGTGGTTTCAACCCAAAGATAGAGACTCTTGCCATATGGACAAAATAGAAGAATACTAGTAAACCAAGGTTGCTAGATGTTGTTTAGGAAATGAGGGGATCTGTTGTGGTGAAAACCTTATGAGATACTTCAGGGTCTGAGGCCTCTGCTCTTATAGTCCATTCTGCCATGTTCACCCATGTAGTTGTAAAAAAGTTGGAAAAAAATTGTAGGATTATGAGCAAACACAATACGACATGAATGATGAAGTGAATAGGTTGTTCATTGAAAATAGGCAATTGAAAAAGCAACTGCAAGATGTGGGTTCTTCCCAAAGTCTACCAATAGTTCCATATCAACCTTCTGTGCCACCAACAACTGGTGATGTCACAGTGACAATGCAAGAGTTTAATGCTTTGAGAACAAAATTTGAAAAAGAAGTTGAGGACCTAAAGAAGCAAAATGAGGAAACAAAAAATGAGGCAAGGATCAAGGTCCTTGAAGTCTTTGAGCAAATTTTGGAATATAGGATAAAGCTGGTTGTGGATAAACTTGGGGATGCACATGATTGCTACTCCATGTTATCTCAGGCCATTAAACAATTGCAAGTAAACTTTTCTATTTTGGAGCCATTGTACTAGAAATGGCAGCCTTCCTTGCACAATTTAGTCATGCTTTGCAGGATACTTCAAAGAAATCCTGATGCTCCTGCTGAATTGAAGCCCACAGAGTAGACAGTGAATATGATCATTGAAGAGCATCAATATGCCAGCAGTGAAGACAAAAGGATGTAGGCTAGGCTTGAATCTCTTTCTACTTTCAAGCATCAATTTATCCCCTCTATTCTGACAGAGGAAAACAAACTAGTTAAAGGCCTCGATACTTGGAAGACAGTATTCAGAACAATAGTGTTTGTGGTTATGGAATTCTTGAAAAAGGAGTAGGATATAGATACTTTGAGCTTTAACATGATTTTGGATAGGGTCATAGCCCTAGATGCAGGATATGGAAAATTTGTAATTGATGTTAAAGCTATGTTGGATAAAAGATGGAAGGACCATTAGACCAATCTTCTCTGAATTCAGGAATTCAAATGGCCCAGTGACCTTACATTTGATAAGTGGGAGCAGACATACTTGAAAGATTGATGTGCAGTTACAGGTTCAGGTGTAGAAGGAGCAACGAGCAGTTTTGTTGGCGTCAACATGGAGAACAAGAACAAAATTTTGACACTTTTTTGCGATAATAGACAGGGGCACAACACACTTAATAGATACTACAACATGGAGATGAGTACCTTGCCAGGCCTGAGGTCACATGTGCTCTATGATGACTAACATATTCAGATCTTGGTTAACTTGCTTATGCCTTTAATTTCTCTTTATTAAACATGTTTAGTTACAAGAGGATGTGATTTATGAATAGTTGTGTTGGTTCAGGCCTGAAGCTTGTTGCTTCCCATATTTATAAGGGAAACCAAGGCCTAGACAATCATCATCTTTTAGCAAGACAATTTATATATTCCAATATTATCTATCCTATCATATTTCAGATTCAATACATTACACTTCTACGATAATTTAATAATATAATGGGCAAGGATGGTTAAATTTGTGGATATGTATGGTGTTCTGATTTTTTGTCAATATTCAAGTTCATAAGTTATTTGATTGTCTCCATATTGGCTATTTCCAGTTATTCAAATCAATAGATTTATCAAGGCACATTTGTTGTCATTGTGTGGATGCTTTTAATTGGTTTCTATTAAAAGTTGATGTAATTCCCTTTAAGTGACTTACAATTATTGGTCTCTCTCTAGAGTTAAATCCTTTAAAGTAAATCATATTGGTGGGTTTTCCTTCAAATAGAATTAAAACAACTTACTTGAATAGTACTTACTTGCATGTGTGTGTTAAAACAATAATGACTAGCATGAAAGACATAAAAACAATAAATAGAACTCACCTCAATTCCAACACCAATACTACCACTAGCAACTGCCTCATCATCATCACCATCATGATCATCATCATCGTGATCATCATAGTCCTCATCATCATCATCATCAGTGTCGGTGTCTTCTGTATCTGCATCATCATCATCCTCTGCCATGTGATCTGTACCAAAACCAACATATTTTGGATCTATATCATGAGGATCATCTTGATCTTTTGGAACACTCATGTTTTGTAAAAAAAAACATTTAAAATGAAAAGTTATTATTTATTTCATGCAATAATTTAATTTTCTGTTATATATCTAATATTACAACATATGAAATGAAACCATAATCATATTACATCATATCAAAGTGCACATACCATAATAAAATTTCAAAAAAGTTACAACTAATATGTCATTCCAATGATGTAAAACATGCAACAATTCTAATAAACATTAGTAAAGATCATAAAAAAATTGTTATACAATTTAACTATCAACTGTAAATTCTATTACATAACCTTAAGTGAAAACCCTCTGCATTTTGTGCTATATATGATTATGTTTGCCTCGAAGATCCTTTGAGAGTTAACTGATCTATATATCTTTTTCTCCTATATCTCAAACGAGGAACATATTGAACATGATGAAAGGCTAGAGTCCATCCTGACTCTAACTCAAATACAACTGAACCCTCTCTTCTATCGAATGCTCCTTCTATATGGATCCCACACCTCACCAAGTATCTAGTAGCTACTTAGCTAGGTGGCTGAAATAGATCACACTCCCCTGTCAACATTCTTAGATGAGGAAGGAGTCAAAGATCATCCATCAAGTAGGCCTCTGAAGTTGGAGCATATCTTAGGTGCCAAGGAACTCAAAAAGACAAGGGATAATGCCTACTTTCAGTATTTAGTCCATTGGAAGGGTTTACCAAATGAGGATGCCACTTGGGGGTCAGAGAATGACATGATCAAGCATGAATCTACTGTTGCAGCACTGTCCTCAATGGGACTTGAGTCTATTTTGCCTGGGGAGTATGGTGCAGGGCACTTGGGTCTTAATGTAAAAATTGTAGAGTGTTAGTATTTTGGTGTGGTGAAGTCATTTTTTTTGTAATAAGGTCGTTAAGACCATGTTTTATGTCTTTGTGTGTCAGTTGGGTCATTTTGGAGTCAATTTGGTGAAATTTGTAAAAGTTGCAAAAAGTTGTCAAAGCAACTTTTGCATTTTTGCATTTTTGGGGAAGTTGAATGGTTAGGATTTGGTTTTTGGTGGGAAAATGATTGGTTATGCTTGGGAATGTTTTAAAAGCATTTGTGTATGTTGGAACGAGACTTAGAAGTTGTAAAAATTTGAAATTTGAATAACAAGGTGCCATGTTTTTGCATTTTGGAAGCCTAATTTGCTGCTAAAATGTACTGTATGGCTCTGTACAACCTGTAAGTAGTCAAACATCAATTGGAATTAATGGTGCCTTGAATACTTGTTCTTTGCAATTGATTTCATTAAGTTTGAAGTGAGTTAGGGAAGATTTACTGAAAGTGGTTTGAAACCCTTACAAGGGTGTGCTTTGACTAAAAATAATGCATTTCTCTCCATTTCACTGGTGAAAAGGCCTTCAACTTAGTGGAATGGATGTAGGTAGCATGTATTTCATGTTCACAATGTTGCAGGAGTAGGGGATGGTGTTATGTACAAATTTGGTGATGCCCTAGTCCATTTAACCTCATGTATTTGGCATAGAAGTGCATAGGAGTTAGGGTTTGAAGTAGAACTCTTAAATAGTGGTTGAAATTTCTTGGAACGTTGTTGATAGACATCATAAGACATGTCTGAGCCATTGGCATGAAGTTTGGAAACTGATGGGTTGAAGACCTTGTGATGACCTAGTTGAACAAGCCTAATTAGACCTTTTGTCAAACGGGATAGTCAATTTTAGAGCCTTGTGTTACAAAACAACCATACCTAAGTTTTGGATATGTTCAAGAACTCCCAAAAGGGTACTCAAAATAGTTTTTAGATTGTGGGTTTGAGGCCTGCTCTGCAAGTAATGTCAGAAAAAGCCAATTTGCTGTCCTACTTGGCCTAGAGTCAATTTGGCAAGAGAACAATTGAAGTTTGCTAGCCCTAAGTTCTTGTGCATTGTTAACACTTATTGTTTATCATCCTCATTCCATTGAGAGTCCTCCTAGTGTTGATTTACCTGTTGAAGCATAAATGACTCATTAGGGGTTGAAACATATTTTGCATCCACTAAAGGTTATGAGATGTTGAAATCTTGAAACCACCCCTGCTTTGCATCACAAGGAAGCACTCCTTGAGATACCATGTTTGAGACAAAAGAAGATAAATCAAATCAACATGGGACTAAGTTACTCAAATGATATAACTCATAACTTAAATGAGGACACTTAAGAGATATTAAAAGACCATGGTCATTAATTAAAAGATGCGATAAAAATAAGGCATGAATGTCACCCACTGCCCTTTAAGGAAAACAATATTTTTTCCTCAACATGAAATAATGGTACAATTGAGTGGGATCTAGGGCCAACAGAGAAGCACTTTAGAACTCATCCTACGCATCAATAAACAACTCAACACAAGAAATGCAAATTGACATATTAACACAACAATATCCAACTAAGTTATTGAAAGTCAACTATTGATACCTCATTCTCCATCCAGATTACAAAATCAGTCCACTTTTTACTTTGTAACATTTCCTTTTCAAATTGCATTAGATGTCGGCCATATTTCTCCTCCTGTCAAAACATGGTACATGGACTAGTTAAACTAATTAATATGCAATCATTTACTTTTTCCTAGGAAAAAAAAATATCATTTAACATATTAAATATACTTACAAATGTATAGATCAAGGCCTGTAAACCTTTCTAGCCACTGTGATGCATGGCACGAAGTTTGTCAAGCCTAACCTTGGACGCCTTGTCCTGAAACATATACTAATTCAATTTAGCTATGCACAAATAAAATTTAAAAATCATTTAATAAATTTGATATAATCTTATGAGCAAATTCATAAACCTACATACTTTCCTCACCAGACTTCCTCCGTGCATCAGACTTCTCATATGCTTTTACAAGCTCTTTCCATGCTTTCACACTTACATCAATTGGCCTTTTTTTGAGCCTTAGCTCGGGAGGGAGTTTTTTATCTTCTTTGTTTGGTTGCACCGAAATCTCTTGTAGTTTTGAGACATTTGTAGCTTTATCTTCTTTACAGACCAACCTGTGCCAAATTTAGTCTCCATGTCATGGATAACTGCTTTAGGTGCATGGGTATCTTTGAGAATGGCAAATGTGGATGGTCTTTGAACCGTTGAAGGCATGATTCCTTCAACCTATTCACAAACATTTTTCTAGCATCTGTCATTCAGACTTCCCCTAAAACCACATCGTATTCTATCTTGGTATCGTAGCTACCAATGGAAGATGCAAAACATGGCGTGGTGGAAGAAGTCTGTGTCCTAAGAGTGGCTAGGACATTAGAAGTCTTTGCTCCCTGTTCCACATTCTTAGAGTTTATTGTTATTGATTTCCTCCTGGATCTTTTGCTCGATCTAGGACTACTTGGGGAATCAATTCTTTGACACGGTTGATTTGGTTGCAATGTTTTAGGGGCTTTACTAGATCATTTTTCTATGTATCTGGCAAGCATTGTCAAGTCCACACCATCCAATTTGTTTACTACCTCTACCCCCAATATGGAAGCCAATGCCTCTTTATCTTTCTCAGTCTCATGTCCCTATATATATAATAAATTTCTTCTTTTAAATTTAGAAATAAAAAACTAAAAACTAAAAATCAAAGAAACAATGGAAACATTTACAAATCTATAAATTGACAATGAATTACCTCATTGAGGCTAGAGTCTGCTCCCTTTGCTCCCTTCCCTCTATTGCTTGACATTTTGAGGCGACCTAGGGCAAATTATTTTCATCTAATTTGTGGAGGCAAACAAAGTACACACTGCCAGGTATGGACCTCCCAACTACCAATTATAAGCACAAATTTCTAATGTCATTATAGAGGAGAGCATGAATAATTTGTCTATAACATTAGAAAAAAATGTAAGTGAAGGTAGAGGAGTGTAGAAATATTTACTTGGACAACAGAATCACAAGCGACTGTTGCCAAAATATTAGTGCAGGAAATAATGTCGCTGCACACATTCTCAATCTGAGTCTTAATTTTATCAATGGCCTCGAAACTCTTTTCTCCTCTAAATGTTATTGTGTCATCCAAGAGTACAGACCCTAAACATTTAGCTATATGGATGATAAAATGTAGAGATAAATGATTTAGAAAACTTTTTCATTACATTAACAAAACAGTCGTGAAAGTGAAGGTGAAGCAACGTGCCAGGCACAAATTTTTTATGGTGTGTTTTTTTGTTGTGTGGTATGTTTTAACACAGGCGGGAATTTTTAATTTTTTGTTTTTGATTCATTAGTCGGCACTATAGTCAGCGCAGTTAACATTGACTTTAGCACCGACTTTCAACCCTAAATGTAATCTCTTTGGGGCGCCAAAGGCGGCACAAAGTGTGCCTATTTTAGCGCCTAGTTGTGCCAAACCAAAATGTTCCTCATGCAAACATTTGGAATTGAGGTAAATGCTTAAGTAGTAAGGGTTTTATAACATTGGAATATAGTGTGACAAAAACATACCACCAACTAGCTTGGAAAAAAATGGATACATCCTAGAAACTTTACATAATAAAAACATAATTTGATGGAATTTAAAAAAAGTTGTATTGTGTTTTAGTAACTTGAAAACCAAACTCTTTTACCTATCAAACAACTAAATTCAGATCTCATGCCTTCTCTTGGTTAATGAAGATATACATGCTAGCTAAATCAATCAAGATGTCAAAGGTTTTAGCTAGTGGCTAGACTTCCATGCAATACTAATTACGAAAACATAACATATTAGGCTACAAATATGATTCCATACAACATAAAGTAGGTCATGCTATGTATCAATCTTTCATTAAAGTTGTAGTAAATTGTTAAGTCTTATATGAGTTGAGCCATTTGTAAATATTTGTTAGCTTTTATTTGACGAGGGGATTTCTACATAACCAAGTCAACTACTTTCACCATGGCCTCTATGGAGGATAAACACCAATCATGAAAAATAAAAAATCAAGAATTAAAGTTTTGGATCTTATCTAAGATAAATATTCTCACACTATCCAATGTAAAGTAGGTTTCAATCAAGAATAAGGAATCCAATCTCTAGTTTTCAAAGAGAAAATATCTACGGTTTTAATGAATTTGTGGAAGAAGTGTAAGGTAGAGAACCAGCTAAAATTATTAGTAATAGGTTTTCTTTCATCTAGGATAACAAGGGACCATGGAAGGGATGTTCAACTAAAATTATTAGTAATAGGTTTTATTTGTAGTCAGCTTGTGAATAAATGTCTTTTTGATGTGAATTTGTAGTCATCTTGTAATCATAAGATTTGATCTCTAGTTGTCAAGATTCCGCGTGTAAACTTTTTGTGAAGAGCAAAATGTTGCAATGTCCTATTTTGTTTTTCATAGTGCATCTTAATGAATAGCGAGCATATTAACAAGATAATTTCAACAATATTCTTTGGTGCACAACTATTATGTGACTATTGTCATTGTTGTGTATTACAGGATCCAAAGGAGGCCATGGAGAGAGGACGTGGATGGCATAGAACTACTAAATCGTGGAGAGGAAAGTGGGTGGAAATAGATGTGACAACGAGATCTGCAGATATGATAGAGGTAAGAAGAGAAAGCAGCCTCAACCAAAGGAGGAAGGTGTTTATGAATTCACAAATGCTACAACATAGAGGAGATAAAGTCATTTTTTTGTCCATGAGGCCTCTAACATCAAACTTATTGGTTGAAAATGCATAGGAATGGTGATTAAATGTGATTCTATGATCAAGGGAAAAGTTTGAAAATTAGGATGGCCAAAACATGATATCAATATGTCAAATATATGACTAAAGTGAGGTTTTGTGTTGGATAGCATATTCATTGAAATGATATAATTGGTGTACTAAACATTATTTACTATGTTGTGTATTATAGGGGCCAGACGAGGCCATGGCAATAGATTGTGTCATATCAAATGAGGACACAACGGATGAAGTGGGACATCAGGTACTCAAATTTTAACTTAACTTAGGAAAAAATGATCTGATGGCATTTTGTGATACATCCATCTTTTTTCACAGTATTATTGAAATTTATAATGTACATTATCCAATCTTGACATAAATTAATGCATGTTGTTGATTATTTTAGATGGAGATTGGAGCAAATGCAGAGCCTGAGTATTCAACTAGCAAAAGAACAAGATATGTACGTGGACATGGACCTAAAACTATTAAATCACATAGAGGATAGTGGGTGGAAGAGGATATGACAATGGATCCTACAGACACAACAAATGATTGCACTGAACAAGAGGTTGGTCAAGGCTATAGTACATGGGATGAATACTTTGAGAAAATTATTGTTTGTGGATGTTCTGTATGTCATGGAAAGAAACAATTCAAACGAGTGATTGTACAAAGTCATTACATATATGATGAGCTTCCAATCGGTAGTATGCCTCCTAAAATTGATTCAAATCCAATAGGAATTGTGGTAAGGAATTTTCCAATTTGATATAAATAACATGTATACTTCATTTAAACATTGTTTTATATTATTTAAATAACTCATTTTTTTCTTAATGGATACTTGCAGGATAAAGTTCTTGGTTTAAAGTTTCTTGGATCACCGACTTCTAGCCTAGAGGGCAATGATCATTTATTAGATGATACATCTAACAAAAATATGTGTCAATATACCAGCTCGGAAGATGAGGAATTGATGAAAACAAGTAATAGAACAAGAACTGGTTTAAATATGCATAATTTGCTTAAAGACGAGGGGAAGGTGGACTACATACCCTATGAGAATAAATGTGATGGAGATGATGACTTGCCCTTGAGTTTGAGATCAATTTACAAAGAGACATTTGATCATCGACTATATTGCACTTGGCTTAGTGATCAACAACTACCTAGAGTGTACGAGGTGTTTCAATTTTGGGGATACAACTACATGATACGACCCTCCAATATTCATGGAACAGATCTAGGCCTCTTTATTGTCCAAAATGTATATGTGGGATCTAAACATAGAAACAATTCATAACAAACCACTAGGAGATTAATGCCATATTATGGTCCATCATATTATAGTGGTAAATGGAGAAGGCTAGTAGAATATAAGCCTAGCATGTCAGCATATGGTCTAAATTCGAATATGTATACACATCGTCTCCAATTGGAAAGTGGAAAATAAATGAATAGAGGTCATCTTATGTATATAGATGGATGTGCATATACACACAGAAATATTGCAGGATTTATAAATAGTAGTAAGGGAAGGGACCCTACTGTAAGACTAAATTGTCAACTTGTTGAGGTTATAAATGATAAAGATGGAGATATGGAAAGAGAGGTTGATATATTGATAATGGTTGAGGCTATTATGGACCTTACCATTGGGGATGAGTTATTGATTGATTACCCCTTCTTAAAACACACTTCTGCATGAAAGAAAAGGGAAGAACAAGGTCTCCCTAAGGATGTTCTTAAGGGCAGAAAATTAAAGAATAATAAATGAGTGTGGATTGATGTTTTATAAACTATGTTGTCAAAATTATGTTTTATTTAAATTATTGTATAAAAAAGGTAGTCTATAAAATAATGTTCCATTAGTCAATTGATGTATATATGTTCATACAATTTATATTTTTATTTTTTAATCCATAGTTGATTATATTTCTTTGAAATTGATACATTTATGATTTATCCAATTGTTGCCAAACATTAAATAATGCTTGTGTTTGTTGATAGGTAGAAGATGTTGATGAAACACATACTAATACCCAAGATCCAACTAGGTTATTAAGATTTGGATGGGATGATCCAAACGTGAAAAGAGCAATATTGAAGACAATACTACCAGCTAAGAAATTTGAAGAGCTGATGAGATCTGCATACACTGATGACATGCCACCTAGCCTTAATGATGATGATCATGATAGGAAAAATGCAATGCATGAAGAAGGATTGAATGAAATGCTTATAGGTTTCTTTGGGGATGGAAACAATGATGACAATAATGATCATATGGTTGATAGTAACGATGATAGCAGGGGTAATTACCACCAATGTAAGTTGATGATAACAACCTGAAAGACTCCATCAAGCAAGCAGCGAAGACACCCGTGTTCAAATCAGGTGCAAGTAGAACCTTAAAACTGGCATGCACATTAATATTATTAGAAATCAAATTACTATTTGGTTGGTTAGACAAATGATTCACTACCCTATTGAAGTGAGTTGAAATCTATTTCTTACTTTGCATTGTCAATTGGTGTACATAATTCATAAATGTTCATCAACTTCGTTTATATTTCTTTAAGGGGATTTTAAAACCATATATTGTATATAAACAGTCCTAGTATAGATTGACATATCAAACATGTTCATCATAAGTCAAACATTCAATTGATTTAATCTCTGGCAATCTTATAGGACACTAAAAACTAAAATATTCCCTGAAGAGAATGTGTTGCCATCAACTCGCAAAGAGGCGTGTCTATTGTTGGTTGAGTTGGGGATTGAATATAAGCAAATTAATTCATGTAAAAATGATTGCATTTTATACAGAGATGAATATCAAAACAAGGTAGAATGCCATGTATGCAAAGAGAAGAGATATTGTACAGATGTACAAGGTCCTATAGTTCCAAAGAAGGTTTTATGTCACATGCCAATTATACCTAGACTTCAATGAATGTTTCATTGCAAGTCACTTGCACAATTGATGGACTAGCATGCAAAGAACAGGAGTAAAGATGGATTCATGTGAATTCTGGCTAACTCCAAAGAAATGAAACACATAGAGGAAAAATGGCCAAGAAAATTCAAAGATGAACCCTGTAGTATCAGGTTTGGTCTTACAATTGATGGAGTGTGCCCATTCTCTTTCCTGAGCTCAAACTATAGTGTTTGGCCAGTTGCATTGAAGTATACAATATTCCCCTATGGATGAGTGTTAGAAAGGAGCACCTTATGCTAACTCTCATTGTTCCAGGAAAACATCAAGTTAAAAACATGGATGTTTATTTTGTGCCTTTTATTAATGAGATGCAACTGCTATGGAAAAGCATAAGAATGTATGACATATCATGTCCTCCATCAAATAGGTCCTTCATGTTGTATGGTGTGCTATGTTGGACTATTCATGATTTCCTAGAACTTGGTGTTTGTTCTGGTAAGATAAAATATTTACGTATTTACACTCATAATTTATTTTCATCCCAACTTTCATACTTAGTTTTATACTTTTTTTTTGATGTTATTAACATTACTTATTAAATTGCAGGGATTCAAACAAAGGGCATATTTGCATGTCTAATATGTGTAGAACAATTTCAAGGCCAGTATTCTAAAGATCTACATAAATTTATTTATGCAAATAACAAGGTTTTTCTACCACTAGATCATAAGTTTAGAAATCGCCTGAAGAATCAATTTGATGGAAAAGTTGAAAATAGAGGCCCTCCCATGATTATGGGTCCAGGGGATTGGCTTAAGAAGTATGAAGATGCTGAATTGAAAGCTTGGGAGGATTTTTTTGATCAGGGTGATTCAATTGAAGAACCAGAACAAGTTGTAGTTAATATGCCATAAGGAATGAAAAGGAAATCCATATTTTATGAGCTCCCTTACTAGAAGGATCTATTAATATCTCACCTATTAGATCCTATGCACATCTTCAAAAATGTCCCAGATTCTATATTTCGACATATATCAGGCAAAGAGAAGGACACCTTGTCTTTGAGGAGAGATATTTCTCATTCGCATACCAAATTTGATAGAAAACATTTGTGGCCAAACAGGGAAAATGAAACATATGTAGAAGCTCTATGGATTTTGAAAAAAAAGAGCTAGACCAACTAAAAAATGTCATCCGTTCAATAAGGACACCTACTGGCTATGGGTCATCATTGGCTAAAGCTTTTATAGTTGATGGACATATCACAGGATTTAAAACACATGATTTTCATAATTTTATGAAGGTATTATATATCATCATTTAACATTTACTGGTAACATTGATTAAGTACTAAATATATTTTGATATTTTGTTGTGTGAGAAAAAATTACTAATGAACTTTTCATAAATGTGTTTGATAGCATATCATGCCATTGGCAATTAGGGGGGATTCTTGTCTTACAGTTGACTTAAGGAATGCCATAAGTCAATTGTCAGCATTTACAAGGTATGTGGTTATATGAAATGTTCATGTGTGAGAGACATAGAGATATTATATTGCATTTTAATTTTGACTAAAGGTTCATACTAATTTACTATTCTTATATTAGGTGGGTGACTTCCAAGGAGATCCACGAATGTGAAGTGCCAAAATGGAAGAAGGAAATTGTAGAAATTGTATGTGCATTTGAGAAGGAGCTCCCTACAAGTTTCATGGACCTACAAGTCCATTTACTTATACACCTAGTCGATGACATTGAATTGGCAGGTGTCATATCAATGAGGTGGATGTTTTTCTTTGAGAGGTATATGAAAACGCTAAAAAGATATGTCCAACAAAAGGCACATCCAAAGGGTTGCATGATTGAAGGGTATGCATTGAATGAAGCATTTTTCTTCCTGTGTGAATTCCTTGGTAAGGATTTTGAAGATGGGCCACACTTTTGGGATGAAGAACGAGCATCATATATTATTAATGGAGAAAAACCACAATCTAATGGTGTTCAAGTAGAAATTAGTAAGTAAATTCATGATCAGTGTGGTTGTTTTTCTTGCAATCATTAATTTACTCTGTAATTTATTTGTCAAATTAACAACATGACATTTGGAGTTTGAAATAAACATGTTGACATGTAATAGGTGCAGACGAAAGTGCTATCCTTGACAAGTTCATTCTGTACCACATGGACTTTATGAACAAATGGATTGATCTGTATGATAAAAAGAGAGAAGTGTTAGAAGCAAGGAGATAGTTTAAGAGATCGAACCCAATGAATACTCCACTTCCCATTGATCTACTTGGGGAATGGGGCAAAGATTGCACACTAGAATGGGTTAGTAAACAAATTCAAAATCAAGTAGAAGATGTAGGTATAGATTCAAACATAACAGAAGATGAAATCAACATGTCTAGAGGATGTGAAAGAAAGGTACTGTTGGAATTTTACAAAATGTTGTTTTCTTACAGTTTTGACATGTTAACTATTTTAATATTCATCAATATATTTGTTTTCACTGAAATAAATGGTCTTTCACAGGCGAGGAAATATCCAGCAATGTGGGCATATGGTTGACATTATTGTGTATAAATTGTAGATGTAAAGAGACAATCCTTCAATTGTGGCATCATGGTTGACTTCAAGCAATCCAGTCGATCAAGCTCAAAAGATAAGAATATAATTGAAGGGAATCTACAATATGTTGGGAAAATACAAGAAATTATTGAGTTGGATTACCGCTCTTTTAAATGTTGTATTTTTAAGTGTAGATGGTATGAAACATTTGAGAGGACATGAAGACATGATACCCATAGTGGATTATTTTCTATAGATTCCTCATGGTTCCTACTGGAGGATAAGGAGCCTTATGTTCTACCAATTCATTGTGAGCAGGTATTTCTTTAACTCAAATAAGAAGTGGTAGTGATCATTAATCTATCAATTCATAGTTTATTGTGAATATATACATGTGTTTATTAATCAATAAAATTGTTATAACATACGTCTAATATATGTATGTCAGTCATGTGCAGGTATTTTTCTATGAAGATATTTTGGACCCGAAATGGATATTTGTCATACATTATGATCCAAGATTAAGGCATGTATTTGACGATGCATTAGTGGATACTGAGAAAAACAATGATGGCCAACAAAATGAGAGAGAGATTAGAGAACATCAAAGAAATTGACATCCATGATGATGTTGAAGATGGTTATGTTCAGGCACAATAAGACAACAATCCAGAGTTAGATGATGTTATGGAAGACAACAATATGGATGGCCTAGAAAATGATGATCCAAATACATCTGGTAACAATATAGATGGTCTACAGTCAAATTTCAATGATGATGAAGATGATACAGGTCAAGATGAGGATGATGATAATATTAAATACTTGAAAGAACATATGAACATTGACAATGATACATTGGATGACATTGTAGCAAACAATAATGTTAATGACCAAGACTTCTAAATTTTTAGAATTATTTGCAATCCATGTTTAAAAAAGGATGATTTTTATGGCCTAAACTTTGAAATGCTTCAATAATATTATTTGTGTCGATACAAATTACCTATTGCAATATCCTTAAATTGTTCAATCTTTGGTATGAATTGTTGGCAGAAAAAATTAGGATTACTTGGATGCTTCTTCCATTCATTTTGTATCAACATATGTTCATGAAGACACAAAAGTTAATAAAATATTAATGCACGTAACTCACAATTATTTAAATAAGTAACTTTGTTAACTTTATTATTTTTAAATAGTTTCCATTTTTATGTTGAACGTAATTTTGAACATGCAACTAAAACATCCACAGTAAATGCTTTACTGTATTAGCATATTCATTCACATAAGCATAGTATTGAGGCTCAATAACTGATATTCATTCAAATATAAGAAGAAATAAGTATGGCAAACATAAGAAAAATACAGAATGATACCACTAATAAGATGTTCTATTTCATTCATAAGCTCAAAAGTTACACCAATAGAGTTTTGGTACACCCTTCCACTCATACCTTTATTATTTTTTATCAAAGTTTATATAGAGATTACATAATATCAACCATAATTCCTTAGCCATTAACCATTAAACTACCTAAGCCCTAAGCCCCAAATCCCTTATCTTTTGATCGTTAATCCCTTAATCCCTACTAGATCAGAACAATTGGGCGCTCAATTAGGTGCTAAATTAGGCACTAAAGCAGGCTCTAAAGTGGGTGCTAAATAAGGCATTAAATTAGGCACTAAAGCAGGCTCTAAAGTGGGCGCTAAATAAGGCATTAAATTAGGTGCTAATGTAGGTGCTAATTTAGGCGCTAATTTGGGCACTAATTTGGGCACTAATTTAGGCACTAATTTGCGCCTACTTGTTTTGATTGGCGCAAAAAATGCCAAAAATAGTGCCATCTTGATAAATAGCACCGACTTTTTCAAAAAATTGGAGAAAAATACATTAAAACAGTGGGTGGAAGCAAAAAATGGAGCAAAAAAGGGAGCTAATCACATGGATTTGTTGTAGTGTATAAGAGGTTAGTAACAAGCATTGGATATGTTTTGTGAGGTCCCATTTGGTTTTTAGTGCTAGTTGTGAGGCAATAGATGAACCTGTTAAGCATGCTCTTAAGGAACATACCGACTGGTATGATAAATCTTTGTACGGAGAAGAAATGGTGTTTGAATGATCTATTTAAGTGATTGCATGGTTAGAGCCAACCTATATGAAGTTATTTACACAATCACTTGGGACCGCATTGAAATTAGTACACATGATCAGGCCGACAAAGCATAACATCTTGCTCTCACATTTCCAGTTTGTCTTGCCAACCCAAGTAAGTGAAAAATCTCATGGCGGATATATATAACAGATGGATTGCAGTTTTGGAAAATGATGATATATGACATGATGGATGTGTATGAGAAATATGTGAAGATAAGGTGATCATAAGCAGAACAAGAGAAATCTTATCCTTGAAGCACGAAGTCAGCAGTGAAACAAGGCAATCAGTAATCAAGAGCTTTGAATCAAAATTATGCATTTTAATGAGACTGTAATCATGCATGAGAGATGCAATCTACATAGACATCTTGGTAGTGAGCCACCCTCTTCTTTTCTTCCCTCCTTCATAAGGCAGTGAACCTATCTATTAAGCACTAAGCTCTAGGCAGTGAGCCTTTTGTATTTCGGTATTGCTATAATAAAAATATTCTTGAGAGCTAACACTCTCATGGTTTTTCCCCACCTTGGGGTTTTCCACGTAAAAATCCTAGTGTCCATATGTTATCTCTTTGTGGTTACCATTCATTTGTATATTGTGCTTTTGTCTAATTAAATTTGGAAAATGGTTAAAAGTGAAAGTGGATAAATGGTTTTATGGAACACTGATTCACCCCCCCTCTCAGTGTTCCTGATATTCAACAAGGACCACTAAGAGGGGGGATGAATCAGTGGTCTATAAAATTTAAAACTTTTTGCACCTTTTAATCTACTGGATAGACAATGAGAGAAACTTTAAAGATTTATCAAACACATATGCATAAGTATGATGATATTCAATATGATCAAGACCTCAAAAACAAAACATTAGGGCACACACATAAAGATAAGCAACATGAACCATAACACATGTTTTTGATGAGTGGAAAACCCTCATAGGGATAAAAAAAACCACTCAGAAAATGCCTCACTGGCTTAGTAAAAAACTCACTGTTTAAAGAGCCTCACTAGCTATTTTTGTTCCTCATTGGTTTTTTGAAGGATCTCACTGATTACTAATTTGTTTAACAGCCTCACTGGCTTTACAAAATGCTTCACTGGCAAAATATACCTCACTAGCAAAAACATGAACATTAGAAAGAAAGGATTAGTTCAGGGGATTACCTTGATTCATTGGATTTCTCTTCTACACATCTTAATCCTACATCCTCTTTGACACATAAACTGAATATACCTTTACAATGAAAGACATATCAAACAAATTTAATTTAACAAGATTTCTCCTGCAGACATGTATCACCCTGATAATGCAAGTATGAAGACTAAAGGTAAAGACTCCATTTTGGCCTACAAACTTTTGCATCACTTCTTTACAATCTCTTGTATAATACTCAAATCATACTTCAAGTATACCCCTCTATGTCATTGCAAAAAGTCCATTTCAATCTCTTAAATCTTTACATGTTCTTACCCAAAACTTTGTGTGCTTTAAGATCTATGCAAGTCTCTTCATATGCAATGTCTTCAGATACAATATATCACTACACCTTATGAGAAGAAGTCATATTTTTGGTATGAACTTCTAGATATATCTTTACAGAACCTAAATCCTTAATCCCCTCTCTCATGTACTGAAAACCTATCTCCCCTTCATAACTTCAAAAACATAGTTTTTCTTTATCAATATGGACAATCTTCACATGGATGAGTAAGTGTTTCTCTGCTAAGCACGAACCATACATTCAACCTCACAGAAACATCTCTGTATTAGTTTTATATATTTTTCTAGCCTTCTTGATTTAGTTCCATAACTGTAGGGACAATTAGTGCTTTTCATCTTCCAACTCCCTGTCAAAATAAACATATATATTGAGCCGTTGGATTTTAAACCTTGTTTAAATTGTGGTCTTTGATTTGGCTTCTCACGCCTTCTCCACATTAAAATAGGACCTTTGATTTCTTTTAACCCATGCATTGCACAATCCTTCACTGGATCTTCCGGTCTTGCTAGGCAAAGGAGCCAGTGGAATGTATGACTTAATAAACCTTTACCCGGTCAACTTAAGTTGTTAACTTATGATCAAAAGTCTCTTTGTCAATAAAACAAAAAGTAACTCATATAGTGATGGGTAGGAAGGATAAGAACTAGGTTTTAGAAAGTAAGAGCTATACGTAGGGTTTTGTGTTTGCTTTTAGGTTTCATAAGATTTATCATTTAAACCCTAGATTAGAATGGGGACTAATGCATGTTATAAATAGAGACATACCAAGAGATTACAGAGATAGAATGGGCTAAGAAAAACCATGAATGAACCTTGCAAACTTAACAAGCATGACTTAGACATAGACATTAGGGTTTACATACTTGAAGCACACATATGAGTGACAAAGATGATTTTAAAGAAACATTTAAGAACCATGCACTTGAATTCATATGCAGAGACCAGGAAGAAGATACTTGATCAATACCATCCACAACACCAACCTTTACAGATCCTTCTTAACAATTAATGTGAATATCATTGTTCATAGGTCAATGTCACTCACAAAGCAACTCATCAAAGCCCACTACTATTGACATTTCAATTGACATCTCCAAAGCACAGGTGATCATGAAGACAACAGACTCCTCCAAGACTTCCTTTGTATTGTACTACCCTTGCATAATGTACTTCCCTTGTATTGTCAAAGGCATTCATTCTTCTCAAATCAACCTTGCCAACGACAACATACCATGAGCAACATAAGCATGAACTCATAAAGTATGTAAACTCTATGAAAGCCTGATCCATGAAGCAACAAGTACTTTGCAACTGAACTTTGATATTCTTAGCACTTTAAGGCATTCTTGCACCAATACACATTCTTGCATCAATACCATACCTTGAAGACACTCCTGAATGAACAACAGCATAAACCAAGGCAACTGAACACATGACAAGCCAACACCAGTATAAACAAATAACAAGGATGATCTGATCAACACTTAAACTACTTTGATATCAATGAATATGAAGGATGCCCACATCTTGTGCCTTGGACAACATGAAGACCATAATATGAGCATTATGAACATGAACTCCTATCTCTATGAACTCCTAGCATATGAACTCCACACACTTTTGACATCAATGACAAATAACTCAATAGTATGCATATGAAAGAATGTGCATCATAAAGCAATTCATCAAAGATCTAGAGTTCTTTACCTTCTTTGAGAGAGACAAACAACTAACACCACTAGTTCTCCACTAAAAACAGCAATATGCCAAGAGCCACAAGGAATGGAATACTGACTAGAAGGTGTTTTTAGGAGTGGGTAAGGGGCCTTACAACTCTAATCTTCTAATATTTTCACTCTCACATCTATTTTAAGTAGTGAGAACTACAGACTAGTGGTGTACTTTGCACTTGAGTCACTAGCCCCTACTCCAAAGGATTGATGATTTTATTGTGTGTCAAATGTACTAGCATTGTTTGTGATCTTTACATGATCATTAATAATTACCTATTTGACAAATGCTTGGGAGGATGTTTCTCCTCCTACTTCTAAATATCATCCCATTTCTCATGTTCCTCCTTATGTTATTCTCATGTATACTATGCCACATGTGGTTCTCCATTCACACTAGGATGAGATTGGGATGGAGATGAATTGTTGGACATGGATCTTTATGAGCATTCACTTCATTTGATTTGTACATACAGTGTTTATCTAGCATGTTTTTTGGTGCACTTGCTTGTGTAATCCCATGTTCCTACTTGCTATATGTATGTTAGTTCCCCTAGATGACCCATGCAACCCTTGTAGGCACATGGATATAGGAGGAAAGAGATGTTGTGCCCTTCTTCTTTTTGTATCTACATTGTTCATATATATTTTATACTTTGTTTTCTTTATATTTTGTGGTATGATGCAAAGTGTTGAGACATTTAGGTCTCTTACATGTTGACCTAAAACTTTTCTTTTTTTGATTGCTATATGTCAAGTCATCCTTTGTGCTCATAGTTCTATATGCTTTGGGGATGATGATAGTTCTATCCCCATTCCTTGATCATATCATTCCTATATACATACTGACCCTAGGCATATGGGTATATGCATGTAAATGTGGGGCCAAAGAGGGTCAAAAGTGATCACTTTTTTTCTTGAAATAAGGAAAAACTAATTTTCAATGAGTAACTCAAGATACCACATATGCTCAACTTTTCAAAATGTCACAAGAACAAGATTAGTAGTGCTCAAATTCTAGTTTTGAAACTACTTTTTTTAAGAAAAAGGTGGAGAATAAGAGGGTCAAATAGGGGGATCACACAAAGTGCTCCTATTCTTGTCAAAAAAGTATAGCATAGCATCAGGTTTGCTCCCCTTAAAATGTTGATTTTTTTTTAGTATTTCACAAATCCCTTTAGTAGAAAGTTAACTAACATCACCTAGTTTACGTCAATTTTTTCTACTAATTTTTTAATGAATATATGATTTTTTACTAATTTTCAAAGTGGACCCATCTTGAAAAATAAAAAAAATTGACCATGCCTCCCCCTTAATTTTGAGAAAACTAATTGAAAATTAAAATTTTAAAAATGTGTATAGAATGGAGTCTAGAATTTGAAAATGTAATTTGTTTCAAATTTTGATGGGTGGATAAAAATGGATGCCAAAAAACTATACATAGGTTTTTGGCAAAAAATGAAGACACTAGCAAAAGTAATTGAAGATCAAAGCCTTAATGTATTTGAATTGTAGAAAATAATACATAGTTAGAAAGGTAAGAGATATTTTAATGTCATCATGTTATTTTTTTCATTATAATGTCTTAAAATGTGCAAACTTGATGAGAGCATGCCTGAGATTTTCTTATTTTTGTATGTTTTATGTAAAACATGTCTTTAGGGACCTTACATGAAGGGTTGGATTCCAAAGCAAATTTAAATGAAATGCATTTGCATTTAATGTCAATGCATTATAAATTTAAAAAATAGAGCACACGCAATTTCTTGTATATCTTTAAGGCATTTATAAAAGGAGCATGTTATAGGCTCAATATTTCTAAGCCATAATGGTAATGCATTATAATGTGCCTGCATTACATTTCTTAATTTGTTTCATAAAAAAATTGGCCACTTTTTGGCCCCCCAACTTTGTATGCTTACCCATATATATCCCTTTGCGTGTCTTCATTTGATGTTGGTTATTGTTGTGTGGCATTGTTTTTCCTTTCATCTTTGTAATTCCATGAGCATGATTTTTAGTGCATCATGCTTTTCTTTTGCAATAGCATTCTCTTCTATGCATTTGTTTAGGGGCATTTCCCATTGGTAACATTGGGGGCATATCCAATCACATATGCTTCCTAGACATCCTTTGCATCCGCCTTTTCTACCTTAAAATCAATTGCATACTATAATTTTATGTATTTATTTAAAGGGGGCATATTTGAACTTTAGCATGTACAACCACACATATCCACACACATTGTCAACATGCTCCCTCAAGCATTAATATCTTGGGGTCCCAAGTATAAAGATTTTATTGGATTGACCACCCTTATTAGGATTACCTAGCAATAGATCACACTAGTCCATGCAATCCTTGGTATTTCATTTACATATGAGCAACTAGAAACAAAGTATGCTAATTCATGTGACTCATATTATCTAGTTTTGATACTCTTTATGAGTCACCTAGCAATAGAATATTCTAGTGCTTGTGATTCATGAAAGTATTGTATGCTTCCTAGAAATGGAGTATGCTAGACCTTAGACCATACCCTACATTTTCCTAACAATAGAGCATGTTGGATTATGCCTCTCCATTTATTAGCAATAGAGTATGCTAGAGAATGCCCATTTCTCTTTTCTTCTTTGTTTCTTTGTATATTTCTTGTGTCCTATTCTTGTTCATATATGTGTGCTTTGTTATGTACTACTCTTATGCACGTGTCATTCATGTAGTAGAATATATATTATTTGCTAACACTTTTTCTTTACATGTTATGTTATTTCAATGTCTCTTTGTAAGTTTTTTGTATTCTAACATTGTTTGTTATGTAGGATTTTCTTGTTTAACATGATTTTTTTGAAAAATCTTGGTTGGGGGCATGTTTTCATTTCTTGAGAAGTTTTTGTGCATCCTCTATTGTATCCTTTTGGGTATCCTTTTGATGTTAGTTATTTTTTAGTTGTTTTCTTTCTATACTTTAGTGTAGCTTATCACTTAGTCTCATTAGTCCACTAAAGTTGGGGCAAAATGTAATGTCAAAAATTGCATACACTATAATTATCATATTGTATTTTGGGATTGCTTTAGTGTCCATATCCCCTAGCATGTTTTTAGGTTTCTTACCTAACCTTTATCCTACTCTTAGTGCCAACATGAATTTTGTGTTTTTGTATGTCCTTAGCCTTTCTATGTAAGTCAAGGTGTTTTTTGTGTTAGTCTTGTGCCATGCTATCATTTAAAATCCTTGTAGGACTATTATACTTGGACACTAGTGTGATTTAAGTGGATGTTCGTATAACACACTAGCATCCATTGACTTTTCAGTCATACAACAACTTTTTTTCTCTAGTTTTGGCCACCTTGTTGTAGTTATGCATGCAATGTAACTAAATTTGGGTGAATCCCGACAACTAGTTTAGGGGGCATACCTCTTCACATTCCAATCTAATATCATTTAAAAAAAAATGTTTTAATTAATCTACTTTGTCATATTGCAAGTGATAACCTACCTTCATGTTTTTGCATTTTCTTGTGAAACACTTGGAACCAACATTTTGAGTTTCTTGAGCAAACTCTATGTTTCTAGTATTGGCTCTCCATGGTTTTATTTCAATCTTGAGGGCATGTGTTTGTGATTTTAGTAGATTTGATATCCATTTAGATGATTGAGATGACATTATTTGAACTCTCTTTATTTCCATTTTCTCCATTATTATTGTGAGATCTTATTGTGTTTAGCTTTGTTGATGGCACAAAGAGGGTTTTTCTTAATTCCATTTGTATTTACATACACACAGTAGGGAATTGAGATTTTGTAGACCTAAAGTTTAATATTCATAGAATTGGTTTAGATGGTCACTCTTAAGTGTAGACAAACATAAGATTAAGTGTGCACACACATGTCATTGTTCCTCCATATTATTAGCTACTCATAGAGGTAGAAATACCAAATAAGGGCTTGATCATTCTTATCAAGCTCCTAAGTAGCCCCAACCTTTTCTCCTTGTCTGAGCTACATGTTTTTGGAGATTCTCACACATGAAGGGTTTACTCTTTCTCATCCTTTAGGTTTGTTATTTCATTTCATTTCAACTTAAAATCACCATTTAAAGCATTTCTCTTAGTTAAATTGGGTATTTTTGGAAGCTCCTAATATTTTCTATTTCTTGTTGTTGTGTCCCTATGTACATAAAGTCTAAACATTTGTACAAATAGTTGAATTTTGTTGACTTTCAAGGCAATAGCACATGGATAGGATAACAACATATGGAGAGGACAATAGTGTGCAGAAATGGAAATAGCACGTAGATGGGACAATAACATGTGTTTATTTCCTAGCTAATGAATGATATAAATCATCTACCAGGTTTGTTTTGATTTTCTCTTCTACATTGTGGACTCTAGTTCTCAATTCTATCCTTTAGATTCTAGTTATTCTCATTTTTATTCACCCAAATTACTCTCTTTCTCTTAACATAGTTTAAGTAGGAAAGAGGTAATTTTCTCGTCAATATTTATTTAGATTTGTATTAGTAAAGGAACAAATTAATAAAACAAAAACACAATTTAAAATAATTCTTGTTTAGTCTTGTCTAGATTGTAATAGGAGAGTATTCCAAACCTCAAACAAAACTTAGGTTAAGGATACAACAAAACTCCATTCCCCTATATAAACCCGTGAGTCTAGTAAAGAAGATAGAAGCATCATGCAATGATTCTCCTCGTCCATCTTCTCTCTAATAAAGTGCAACTTGGTCACAACCATATTGAATGTGTTTAGGTGTGTAGCCACAAAAACACCATCCTCCATCCTAAGGGTAGGCAAATTATTTCTTAGGAAAATTTTATACACTAGGGATTTAGCTTGACAAATCTCTCTCAACTTCTTTCAAAGAGTTGTTGTAGTGGCTTCTTCATGTATATTTAACAACATAAAGTCTACCAAATAGAGCCTGATGAGAGCCTTTTCTTTTCTATCTAGTATGTTCCAATCAACTTATTTCATTGCAATGGGTTTGGACCTAGATAGGGTAAACTATAGGTCTCTATCTACAAGCATATCATCCATCTTGACATTGTGAACTTCTCCATCTCTATCATTGATATACTTTCCATTTTTCCTGCAAAAAGATAACCTTCTATACAAGCTCACTCAATCTAAGATTAGTACAAAAACACCTTGACCCTAATACCTAAAATCTAAACCGATCAAGCTTTGATACAAAATTAAAGGAAGAAGAGGTGTGGAATGTGCTTCCTACACCAATCTATGAGTGGAGGTGTATGAAAAAAGTAAATTAATGATATAGTTATAAGGAAATACACACAAAAATAAAATACCATAACATAGTGATTTACGTGAGGAAAACTCTTTTGAGAGCAAAAACCCACACTCTAAAGAAACTCAATGTATTATTTAGTAATAAATGGTTACAATACAATTGTAGAGTCTAAGCCTTTACAAGAGTATCAACAAAGAGAGATCTTGAGTAATTCTTACAACATAACAATACCTATAAAACTCACTATGAAGCCTCCATCTCAAGCACTCAATAAATAGGAGAAGTAATACATGAATCCATCAAATGGTAATTAGAAAAGCATGAGATAAAACCACCTAAAATATGGCACCCAAATTTCTAATAAAAATCAAATGCCCTAATCCCAAGATGAGTCCATAAGCTAAATATAATATAATCATTCTGTGCGTCATTAGCTCATCATAAGCAACTCACCAACTTTGGTGCTCCATTTTGGATCCATTATCTCCATTCAATATGCCTTACAATGCCTCATAATATACATTATAAGTTGGTCAACAAGTGTAACTCCTTATTACAACTCTTATGTGTCGTAGACGTTCTTACATTTTTGATGTGGGAGGCCCAACTTCTAGAGGCCATAACTTTTGATCTAGGAAGCTAATTGAGCCCCCCTTTTTTAAATTGTAGATCTCAAAGAGGTCCATGTCACCATAACCTGCTTGCTTTGGTTGTGACCTGTTCCAATATTTTTTGGGGCCAAAAACAACATCTATAGCTCAAAAATTGAGCTTTTCTATTATGTAGCTTGAAAATTGTATTTTTTGTGTTCTTCACATTAGGATGCAAGGTTGAGACACCCTCCCTTATAATTGTAGCCTACAAATACTCTCCACTACATACCTGTTCCCTTATTTGCAAATCAGTGTTGCAGCACAAAAAACATAGCTAATGTGAAGATATTAAGATAGATGGGAATTATGTGTAATACTTTGTAGTTTTTTGTAATATTAGTATTAGAATAATACTTTAAGGATTTTATGATAAAAATAGATCAATTATTAATCTAAATGTTTGATTTATGTTATTCATGCTTTAATAAATTGACATCTTAGGTTTGATCTTATTATAACTCATGGTTCCTAATCTATTTGGCCCTCTAGTTTCAAACTTTCACCTATGTAGTGTTCCAATGCTCCATATGGATGTAGGCTTTTTATAAACTTAGATTTACTTAGGCTCTCATTCCAAAATTTATGATTTTATGTTTGAGACATCTACTAGACATCAAATCTTGTCCTATCTTATTAGATCAAGTTCAAGGTAAAATATAACATTCAGAGACAGAGCTCCAATGGAGAGGATAAGGATGAGAGCTCTAATGGAGAGGATAAGGATGAGAGAGCTCCAACAGACCATTCAGAGACAACTCGATTGAACCGTTGGGGAACGGACCATAAAGAGCATGTTGAGGCCTGGCCGTGCTCCATAAATACCTAATACTACAGTAATATACCATTGATGTTTTTAGTTAATATCATATTTTGTTTTTAAATTCGTGATTTTTTAATTTTGTGTCTTAGTTTTTGATTTGAGACTTTTGGTTTCTTTTGGTTTCCGCATTGTTTCTCTTTTGGTTTCTTTTGTTTTCTGCATTGTTTCTTTTGGCTTGGACTGTATGTGGCACGACCATGCTCTGTCTGTATACATGCTTTCATAAAGAAATTTGAAATAAATCCGTGGAATGAAACCAGACTAATGGGGAAGGATGCATCTCACAATCTGGTAAGTATGATTTTAAATTTTATTGTTTGAATTTTATTTTTTATATGCACTCAAATTTTGTTAGATTATTAGTTTACAAATTTTTACATAAAATTTCCCCCAATATGCTGATTAGAGTTTTTTTTTAGTGTTTTAAAGCTTTTTCATTTTTAATTTAGAAATTTATCTATTACGAAGTTTCCCCCAATGTGGAGATATGCATTTTCCAGTGTTTTGAATCTTTTTCCATTTTTGCCATTTCAGAAAGAAGACTAAGGTTATATTAATTTTTCTAGCTTAGGGTTAAATCTGCCATTTCAGAAAGAAGACTAAGGTTATATTGATTTTTCTGGTTTAGGGTTAAATCCTGCCATTTCAGAAAGAAGACTAAGGTTATATTAATTTTTCTGGCCTAGGGTTAAATCTGACATTTCAGAAAGAAGACTTCTATGAGTTTAATAAGGTTTGTTTAGGGTTAAATCTATCTTGACAACATATCATTCAGCTTGTTAGACACCAAAAATTTTCCAAAAACAGAGCATCCCTATCTGTTATGTTGCTCTTTAGAAGTCCAAAATGAACCAGCACATGGTTGAAAAACAACTCAGCCGCATCCCTTCACTTCAAGTTCTTCTTGTATGCAATTAACACACACATCTTACTGAAATGGTATACCACTACAAGTAGGTAGTCCTGCCCATAAAATCCATGGAGATGTTCTTGCATGGTCTAGTAGCCACAGGCAGTCCAAGTTTTCGGTTGCTTGTCTTACTTATGCTACATAGCTTGCAGCCCCTAATGAATGTAGGGCCAATAAGCATAAAGCTGAAGGTTTGAAACTATTTTAGAATACTCCAAAATGTCTTGCAACTCTCTACGTATGACCCTCATGCATAAATAACAACCTCCTTAGGTTCTACAACTTATCCCCTTTGTAAAGGAGCCCATCTTTGGAGACACTCTCCCATGGTCTAGTAGCCATGGGTAGTGGCTGCCAGACTGGTATTCCAAGTTTCTGGTTGCTTGGCTTACTTGTGTTACATAACTTGCAGCCCCTAATAAAGTTTGACAAACCTTCCTGCTGAAGGTTTGAAACTGTTTTAGATACTCCAAAATGTCTTGCAACTCTCAAGGTATGAGCCTCATGCATAAATAACAACCTTCTCCTTATGTATGTATAACTTTCCCACTTTGTAGAGGAGCCCATCTTGAAGAAATAATCAAGATTTGGCTCAAAATTAGCCACTTTCCCTATCGGTCTGCTGATATATGTCACTGAATCCTTATCATGCTCATAGTCATCAATAGAAACTTCCTTAGCAAATAGCTCCCACAAAGTAAGGGTACTAACCACTGAAAGAAGTGCTAGTCTTGGTCTTGACAACTGATCAACCACCATGTTAGTCACACCCCACTTATATTTGATCACCAAATGAAATTGTCTTAAATCTTGTCACGCCACAATGGCATCTTTCTATTTATGGTGCTACAATTATATTTCAGGGCTGATTTTGTCCAAGGGGTATGGCACAGGATTGTTGAGGGTACAGGACTGATGTTCTTTTCTATAGGAAATATTTTTTTCAGTTATGTTCTTTTCTGGGTTGTACTTTGTGGAGTTCTTTGGTTGTCTTGTAGTTGCTCTACTAAGCACTGTCTTTTTCTTGTAATTTTGTTTTCTTCAATATAAAAAAAAGTATTGGAGTCGTTGATGATCTGTTTGCGCTATTATTTCCTTGTCCATGAGATAGTGTTTCCACTTCTTCAATGCAAAGACCAAAGAATACAACTACTTGTCATATGTACTATAGTTTAGGACAGTGCCTTTGAACAACCCTGAATGATAGCAAACCAGTCTTCTTGCAATAAGACAACTCCAATAGCATTATCACTAGCATCAGTGTCAACCACAAAAGGTTGCTGAAGATTGGGAAAAACAAGTATGGGCACATGATTGATTTTGCACTTAAGTTCTTCAAATGCACACAATCATTCTGTAACTCAATGAAAACATTTCCTAGCATCTATGATGACATTAAAGGAGTAGCAACATAGGAGAAAGATTTCACAAACTTACACATGTATTGGATGGCCCCAATAAAACTCCTAGTGTCTGAAATAAATGTGGGCTTTAACTAATTCACAATGGCCTCAATCTTAGTTTCACCATTCTGCACCACATGTCCAAGATAAAGAAGTGATGTTCTTGCAAACTCACGCTTCTTCCCATTTAAAAGCAGCTTGTTCTTCTTCAACACTTGTAGTACTTGCTTGAGATGAGAAATATGTTCTACTAAAAACCAATATATCATCTAAATAGACAATCACACTTATTAAGGTAGTTGGAGCATCGCACAATCCAAATGGTAGGAAATATTGTACCTCATAAAAGCCTTTCTTGGTCTTAAATGTTGTTTTCCCCACATTAAGATTAAGGCTCTGCTATTTTACGTTAGGGTTTAGGAAATTATTTTGCATAAGATTGTGTAGCTTAGAAATGAAGTAAAGCTCTTTTCCTATGATTGCCATTTATTAGTGTATTGTTCACTATATGGAGAAGGGTGGGCTGCAAGTGAAATATCTGGGGAATAGAGAATTTGAAGTGGCAATGCGGGGAATGGAAGGCTGGTATATGTATCTAATTTTCTGTATTGTAGAGTTGCTTAAATTTAATATATATCTAATTTTGTGTAGTGGAGGGTTGCTTCAAATTTAGAATATTATTTTAATCTTACAGTTTGTTCAGGTATAATTACATTTAGATAAAATTACATTGTTAATTTTGAGACTATTTTTTTTCCCTTGTAAAGTATATCTAGAATTATTTTTACTAAAATCTTTTCTCATAATAGGGTAGGCTTTAAACCTTCGTTATTCAAAGATAATCTCTTTTTGGTTGGGTTGGTGCAGTTAAACCTTCTTGGTGCCCTAACAGTTTTGATGAGATCATCAAAACAACTCAGCAATTGATTAGAAATGTCTAATCTCTATCAAATAAAAAGTTTTATTTAGACATTTTAATTGAAATGTTGAACTAATTGTTGTATTTATAAAGTCAGTGGCCTGTTTTGTTAGTCCAGTGGACTATTAATCTTTGTATAAAGTGGACTGTCCTATTAGAATATTTTCCTATTGTAGTCTTAGGGCACTTTTAATGTGGATTATTAATCATTGTATAAAGTGGATCAATCTTTATTTGGTAAATGGATTATTTTATTAGAAAATTTAGTGAATTATTTTATTATATTATTTTTGTAATGGTTCTAAGTAGATAGTTTTATACATTAATCTTTGTATAAAGTGGATGGATTAGTATTTTTGATGGATGGATTATTTTATTAAAAAAATTAGTGAATTATTATATTATATTATATTATTTTTGTAAGTTTTAAGTAGATAGTATTATAAGAAAATTTTATTGGATTATTTTGTTAAAATGAAATATTAATGGTTCCAAGTAGATTGTTTCATTATTATAGACTATGTTACTATTTTATTAGAATCTTTGTAATAGTTTGAATTCATTTTTGTACCACTTTGAGGTGAACTAATAATAAAGTATCTTTAGAGTTTGAATGGTATTTTATGAAAGTGTGTAAATTTAAATATTGAAAATTTCTTTTGAAAGTTTTATTTTATTTTAATTTGTTGAGCTAATTTAATAAGATTAATTTAATACGCAAAAAAATTATGCTTTTAAAACTTAATTTAATTTCACATTTTTAATTTACTTGTAATAGAAGATCAATTTTAGTTTTTTTTTTTAACTACAATTATTTTTAAAACTATTTATATAGTTTTTTACTATTTATGTAGTTTTTATGTAGTGTGAAGGAGGATAGATAGAAGACTAATTTTTTAATTTTAATCTACGTCTTCTTTTTATCCATCTTGAGCTATTATGGGTTTTATGTGTTTGAACTATGCATCCACTTATTATAGATGAAGTGTGACAATATTAGTTAGTGTGAACATTTTAACATCCATCTTGAGCTATATATGAAGTATGTGAACTTTTTTATGGTGTGTATTTCGTATGGTTTGAATGAAGATGATGTGTCGATGAACTATATGTACTTTGCCCTTCATTTTGTACATTTTTTGTGTTTGAACCTTGAGCATCCTAGGTCATTTGGAAGTGTTTTTGAACCTTGACCTTCATAGTGTGTATGTAGACTTGAGTTTGGCATCATTGTGTGTTGGGTATTGTCTAACTTTGAATTCTTATTGTAGTTTAGACTTTGACCTTTATTATGTGTGTGCTTTTGAGTTTAGCCTTCACTTTGTGTGTTGAAACTATTTTTATACTTTAGATGAAGTGAGTTTCTCATATGTGCGTTGAATACGTAGTAGAATTTTTATGGTGTGTATTTTGTATGGTTTGAATTAAGATGAAGTGTGTTGATGAAGTATATGTACTTTTCGCTTCATTTTGTATGTTTTTTGTGTTTGAACCTTGAGCATCCTATCATTTGGAAGTGTGTTTGAACCTTGACCTTCATAGTGTGTATGTGGACTTGAGTTTGGCTTCATTGTGTGTTGGATATTGTCTAACTTTGACTTCTTATTGTGGTTTGGACTTTGACCTTTATTATGCGTGTGCTTTTGCGACTGGCCTTCACTTTGTGTGTTGAAACTATTATTATGCTTTAGATGAAGTGTGTTTCTCATATATGTGTTGAATACATGATAGACTATTTATTGTGTGTATTTTGTATGGTTTGAATAAAGATCAAGTGTATTGATGAAGTATATCTACTTTTCCCTTGATTTTGTATGTTTTTAGTGTTTAAACCTTGACCTTCATAGTGTGTATGTGAACTTGAGCTTGGCTTCATTGTGTGTTGGATATTGTCCAACTTTGACCTTTATTATGTGTGTGCTTTTGAGTTTGGCCTTCACTTTGTGTGTTGAAACTATTCTTATGCTTTAGATGAAGTGTGTCTATCATATGTGTGTTGAATACATGGTAGACTTTTATGGTGTGTAAATTTTGTATGATTTGAATGAAGATGAAGTGTGTTGATGAAGTATATGTACTTTGCCCTTCATTTTGTATGTTTTTTGTGTTTGAAACTTGAGCATCCCATCGTTTGGAAGTGTGTTTGAACCTTGACCTTCATATTGTGTATGTGGACTTGAGTTTGGCTTCATTGTGTGTTGGATATTGTCTAACTTTGACTTCTTATTGTGGTTTGGACTTTGACCTTTATTATGTGTGTGCTTTTGAGTTTGGCCTTCACTTTGTGTGTTGAAACTATTCTTATGCTTTAGATGAAGTGTGTTTCTCATATGTGTTGAATACATGGTAGACTTTTTATGGTGTGTATTTTGTATGGTTTTAATGAAGATGAAGTGTGTTGATGAAGTATATGTACTTATTTTGTATGTTTTTGGCGTTTGAACCTTGAGCATCCTATCATTTGGAAGTGTGTTTGAACCTTGACCTTCATAGTGTGTATGTGGACTTGAGTTTGGCTTCATTGTGTGTTGGATATTGTCTAACTTTGACTTCTTATTGTGGTTTGGACTTTGACCTTTATTATGTGTTGTGTGCTTTTGAGATTGGCCTACACTTTGTGTGTTGAAACTATTCTTATGCTTTAGATGAAGTGTGTCTTTCATATGTGTGTTGAATACGTGATAGACTATTTAAGGTGTGTATTTTGTATGGTTTGAATGAAGATGAAGTGTGTTGATGAAGTATATGTACTTTGCCCTTGATTTTTAGTCTTTTTAGTGTTTAAACCTTGACCTTCATAGTGTGTATGTGGACTTGAATTTGGCTTCATCGTGTGTTGGATATTGTCTAACTTCAACTTCTTATTATGGTTTGGATTTGACCTTTATTATGTGTGTGCTTTTGAGTTTGGCCTTCACTTTGTGTGTTGACTATTCTTATGCTTTAAATGAAGTGTGTTTCTCATATGTGTGTTGAATACATGGTAGACTTTTTATGGTGTGTATTTGTATGGTTTGAATGAAGATGAAGTGCATTGATGAAGTATATGTACTTTGCCCTTCATTGTATGTTTTTTGTGTTTAAACCTTGAGCAACCTATCACTTGGAAGTGTGTTTGAACCTTGACCTTCATAGTGTGTGTGTGGACTTGAATTTGGCTTCATTGTGTGCTGGATATTGTCAAACTTTGACTACTTATTATGGTTTGGACTTTGACCTTTATTATGTGTGTGCTTTTGAGTTTGGCCTTCACATTGTGTGTTGAAACTATTCTTATGCTTTAGATGAAGTGTATTTCTCATATGTGTGTTGAATTCATGGTAGACTTTTTATGGTGTGTATTTTGTATGGTTTGAATGAAGAAGTATGTTGATGAAGTATATGTACTTTGCCCTTCATTGTATGTTTGTTGTGTTTGAACCTTGAGCATCCTATCACTTGAAAGTGTGTTTGAACCTTGACCTTCATAGTGTGTATGTGGACTTGAGTTTGGCTTCATTGTGTGCTGGATATTGTCAAACTTTGACTACTTATTGTGGTTTGGACTTTAACCTTTATTATGTGTGTGCTTTTGAGTTTGGCCTTCACATTGTGTGTTGAAACTATTTTTATGCTTTAGATGAAGTGTGTTTCTTATATGTGTGTTGAATGCATGGTAGACTTTTTATGGTGTGTATTTTGTATGGTTTGAATGAAGATGAAGTTTGTTGATGAAGTATATGTACTTTGCCCTTCATTGTATATTTTTTGTGTTTGATCCTTGAGCATCCTATCACTTGGAAGTGTGTTTGAACCTTGACCTTCATAATGTGTATGTGGACTTGAGTTTGGCTTCATTGTGTGTTGGATATTGTCTAACTTTGACTTCTTATTGTTGTTTGGACCTTGACCTTTATTATGTGTGTGCTTTTGAGCTTGGCCTTCACATTGTTTGTTGAAATTATTCTTATGCTTTAGATGAAGTGTGTTTTTCATATGTGTGTTGAATACATGGTAGACTTTTTATGGTGTGTATTTTGTATGGTTTGTGTAGACACTTAAAATTGACCTGTTGCTAGATCATACATACTTCACTTTGATTAAATAATTCTTAATTATTTGATTAAGTTCATTTATCAATTTCTTCCTCTATATTGATTAAATAACCTCAATTGTTTAATTAATTCAATTTATTCCTCTATATTAATTAAATAATTCTAATTATTTAATTAAATCAATTTCCCTCCAAATTATTTATTTATTGAATCTATTTCCTCGAAATTGAAGTAAAAATTAACATTTAATTCAATTGTCCCATGTGCACATGAAATTAAATAATTATTTATTTAATTTCCTATTTATCCTCACCCACCATAAATTCTTCCAATCACAATCAGTTAACAGATAATCAAAAGAGCTGACTAATCAATCAACTCAGTCAACAAAGCAATCAATTCAGTTCATTGATCAATCAACCCAGTTCACTGATCAATCTATTCAGTCAACTCTAATCAATTCTGTTAACTCCCTTGATGCATGAGAGGGGCAGGACACTTGTCCTCTTCTGATTCACACACATTCTCTCAACCTTCCTCAACTATTGATCTCTCCAATCATCCTCAACCGTTGACCGAATTCCTCACATGTTTATAAAAGGAAGCCTCTTTCTCCATTTTAGAGTATCTCTCATTCAATTAAACTTATGCTATTGTAATCATTCTTGGGATATCACATTTACGCTTGAAATTATAAAGCAATCCACATCAAAAGCAAAGAGTAATCAATTGGAATAGGGTGCATTTCAATTTTCTTGATTAGTGTGGGTAATTCGTTTGTGCAAAGGAGGTAATTTGTAATGATTTATGTTCCTCATTGGCTTATGTTTGCATATCGTTTTTCACCTATACATTTTGGCACGACCAGTAAGCTAACCCCTCTTGTTTGTGAGTGTTTGTTGAGTTTGTTTTGTTACAGATTCAGGTGTTTTTCAAATAAAATTCAGGGATCGACTTTCGCAAACGGCCTCCTATGCAAAAATTGAGCTCATTGTTGAGTCTGGAAGGCCTCGAAGGCCAAAAATGACATATAATACCCCTACTTTTCGTTATTAGAAAATTTTTGAAATTTTTTTAGCTTTCGGTCTATTTTTGCAAAAAATAATTTAAAAAAAAATAATACAGTCCAAACAAAAAAAAAGAAACACGATAATTTCTTTTTTTTTTTAATAGATTTTATTTTATTCTTATTATGCAAAAAATTTGAAAAAAAATAAAAATTAAAAAACAAAAACAAAAATTAAAACAAAACTTTAAAAAAAATAGCAACTTAATTTTTTTAGTAGGCCCTCCCTGCACCCTCGACCCTACCTAGACCCATCCCCACCTACCCTCTAATCCCCTAACCTACCCATCCACCTCCCCGCTTCTTAGCCCCCGCTCCCCTCTGGCCAGACTCCCTCAGCCCTTCCACCCTGCGATCCCCCCACAGTCGCCTCCCAACGCCACCGCTCCCCCTCTGCCCTCCCCTCTCCACCCTCCCTCCTCCCGCGTGCCACCTCCTGTCTCCTCTGTGCATGCTAACCCACCACCACTGCTCTGCTGATGCCCCTCCTCCCTGCCACCCACCAGCCATCCCTCCACGCCGATCTGCCTATCCACCTCCCTTGCAAACAAATTAATAGAAAAAAAATAATAAAAACTCAATATACAACAAAAAAACAAACAAAGCTAACCTAACCCTAAACCTTCAACTTTAATGAAATTTTAGTTTTTATTAAAGTTTAATTTAAATTTTTGCATTTTTTTAAAAAAAATTTAAACACCCAACCCCTAGTCACATGGGGGACCAAGGGCCTTAAACAGACCTTGACAACAAACTTGACTACAGCAGCCAACCTATCAGATGTGACCACTTTTGCCCAAACTGCTAACTGTCAGGTTTGCATCCACTTGTCAAAATAGGCTCTTTTTTTCTTTTTGGCATAACTCTTTGCAGGAAGGTCAGATTTTTGCAAAATTGGTGGCATTGGAAAGATAACTCAACAAACTACATAGTGGTGTAGGTCTTATTATGTAATAGAGACATTTTATCAGGTAATTTCTTTGTCAAACTTCAGCTCCATTTCAAACTTCAATCGAGCATATCTTGAGCAAAATTTATCAGATTTCAATGAATTTTTTTAAAAAATTGCTTAGAATTTGCCAAATTCTCTATTTATGCAATCCTTTTTGCTGTATCAGGTTGTTCATTTCAAAATTTTAATAGATTGCATATTTTGACTTAATCCTCTTTGGCTTGCAAGTGCGTGTTTCTTTTTGTCATTGTAGTTTATCAAATCGTTTTATCAAAGAATGGAGGAAAAACTACTGACATGTTTCTTGCAGGTTCAATTGGTCGAAGTCTAAATCTTGTTTTTCACTAAGTTAGGCATATTTAGGCTTGGTGCTTGAAATAAACCTTGCATGCTCCGTGTTTTCTTTTTTTGTTTGCTTGCTGTGAGTGTTTGTAACCTGAATTAACAACAAGAGTATCCTCTCCTCACACCTATCCAATGGATTTAGGGTGTAAGAGAAATTGTTGTTATCTCTAGAGGGCCTACCACCCCACTTCGAAAGGTGGGAACGACCCAAGCAGTAACAAGCTAAAGCCAAGCTCATTCAAACTGCTATATAAATAATGTGTTTGTGATGAAAGTCATAAGCAATAGGTGTTGTTATGTCATATTAACGAATGTCTCCCTTAGTACCCTTGTGGTACGTGAAAACTTGTATAGCATAACCTCTGCAGGCAGGGAGGCCTCCTAATCGGAGTGAATTACCGCATGTATGGCCACCTGAACGAATGCCCTTACTAGAAACCTTGTGTAGTAGCCAAAATCCTTCTATTCGTTGACGCAGGAGATCAGAATATAGACCTATGAAGTCGTCCCACATTCTCGCAGTTTAAAGTAGAGATAACAAATTTCTTGAGATCTTCAGGTCTTTAGGAATTTGAAGCTTGGTGTGCCTGAGAAGTGAGTGTCATGTAAGGGGGAGCCAGTGCCACTAAGCTTCTAAGTTATCTGCTTTGAATAAGTGCGGCTGGAGCAATCCAAGTGGGAATTTAGCAAATATTGTCCTTTCCTAGCCTAGGATTGTGCATGTTTACACGTGTTTTCAAAACTTGTCAAGAGTCACCAACAACAGCTAATTTGATTGCCATGTGTCTTCTCTTATTGATGTGTGTGCTTGCTTAGTCATTACCCTAAACATTCAAATCCATCCATTCATTCCAAGTCATCATATCCTAGTCACCTTCATCCTAATTGAAACCCTAATTATCCTTGTCATTCCACTTCATCCTTGTCATCCAATCAACATCATTCTAATTCCTTCCTCGCTTTTTCCTTGTAAAAAAAAATCAAAATCCAAAAACATAGTGTAACCTTTTCCTTCCTCACTTTTTCCTTGTAAAAAAAAATCAAAATCCAAAAACATAGTGTAACCTTTTCCTTCCTTGCTTTTTCCTTGTCAAAAAAAAATCAAAATCCAAAAACATAGTGTAACCTTTCCCTTCCTCACTTTTCCTTGTCAAAAAATAAAAAAATCCCCAAAACATAGTGGTTTGGAACTTTCCTTTTCCTTGTCAAAAAATTAAAAAAACAAAATCCAAAAACATAGGGTAAACTTTTCCCTTTCACATCCTCATTTTTGTCAAAAAATCCAAAATCCAAAAACAAACAACCTCATTCCATCTTCATCCACGCATCATTTCCCAAAGACATCACATCATTCCTTTGACTTGAATATTGCATCCCAAAATCTAGATCATACAATCGCCTAATTTGTCTTCTGGACCAGTTAGTAACAAACCAACTAGTGAACGAACCTACCTTCGAAAGGGGATCTCCTTTTAAGAATAGGCAATTTCACTATAGCCTCATCTTGTCTCCCTTCAAAGTCATTAGTCTATTTTGAGGTAGATAATCAAAAATCCAAAATCTTTTGATCTAGATTTTATCTTTTAACCAAGCCACTCTTTCACCCAAATCACATGCCTACCACTCGATCAAAACAAAACCAAACCATGGAAAACATTCCAAATCCGCCGCAAGGCAATCCTGAGGTACCTACCTTTGAAGCACTTATTGATGCATCAAAGTTTACCATGGGCATGGACTCTAATGTCTTTTTTCCTATAGGGTATACAGTAGGTGCCTCTCCATCCCAAAATCTCCATCAACAAACACATGAAGAATCCCCCGAACTAGATGATGACCTACAAGATCCCGCGATCTTGGAGAAAATTGGTAAAATGTTGGAGGGAAATCGTGACCATTATTTCCATCTACTTGCTCGAAAAGGAGCTAAATTGCCTTACAATTTTGATACTTCTCAAATCTGGGAGAGGGATATCTTTAGCACCTCTATGACTGTCCGGAGTGGAGGTCATCCATCTTCATTACCCACAACATCCACATTGCCACCTTCTTTTCCAACTGATGATCTTCCATTCACAAACATGTTCCACAAAACACCAATTGAACCACTCATACAACCATCATACATAGGTGTCCAACACCAATCTCATACATCCAATCCACCATCTTATTCAAGACCATCCAACCCCTCTCCTAAATCACTCAAACGACCTTCTTCTAGTCTAATCAATCCCATTTTTAAATCACAAAAGCCACCTTCCTCAAACATCACAACTTCCATCCCAAACAATCCTTCTACTTATTCATCACCACAACCATCTTCTTCTGTCCCACACAACACCTCTACTAATCCACAACAAACATCTTCATATATTCCCAACAACACTTGTGTGAATCCTCCACAAGTATCTCATGCTCACACTTCCACAACCAACGTACCCATTAATCCTTTCCAAAGCTACCAACAACCACCATCCAACTTTCAACAACCACCATCTAAATACAACCAACCACCATCCAACTATTAACAACCCCCATCTAACTATCAACAACCTCCAAACCAAACCTATCAACAACCACCATCTAATTACCAACAACCCCCACCCAACTATCACCAACATCCAAACTAAAATTACCAGCAACCACCTTCCAACTTTCAACAACCACCATTCAACCATCAACAACCCCCAACTAACTATCAACAACCACCTTCTTCTTCCACAATTCAATATCATACACCACCACCGCCACCATCTGGGATGGAACTCACAATCCAAACAATGCAAAAATAAATTTCCGATCTTACACTTGGTAGTGTCAAAAAGACTTTCTCATTTGAGGAAGTTTGTCCTTATCTGTTTGATCGCACTATCCCAATGCTCCCTTTTCCTAAAAACTTTGAGGTACCTAAATTTGACAAATACAAAGGAAAAGGTGATCCTCAAGAGCATTTATAGGAAATCTGCATGGCTTGTTTAGAGGTCTCTCACGATGATACCTATCTCTTGCGCCTCTTCCCCCAAAGCCTTGGAGGACAAGCCATGGATTGGTTTTCACGATTACCTCCAGGTATTAAATCCTTTAGTGATCTTGCCGAGATGTTTGTTAACCATTTCTCATTTAACATTGAATAAGAAATCTCCATGGTAGACTTATGTAATAACAAACAAATAAATGAAGAATCATTCACCTCGTTCTTGCAATGGTGGAGGAACATGGCCAGTAGATGCCCTTGGCAAATACCTAAAAAACAAAAGGTCAACATATTTGTCCAAAAATTGAACCAAGAACTTATCTTTCAGCTACAAATGCACTGCACTAGCTCCTTTGAGGAAGTCATTTCAAAAGGAGCCAACATAGAAAAGGCCCTTATCACTAAAGGACTGGTAAAAATCTTCAAAGAAACAAAGGACAATACTCCTGCATCAAATGAAAAGACCCACTTTTGGGCTAAAAACAAGAATGTTGTCGGAGATGGTGTTGTGGATGCCAAACATGTCCAAACAGTCCAAACACCTCTTACACTCCAAACACCGCAAAAGGACAATTCCACCCCTTTCAAAGACAATCCAAAACTGGACTTTGTAACCGAACACAGATTCACTCCCTTAGGGGAACCCATCGAAAATGTCCTCAAGAAATTGATACAAAATGACTTAATCACATTACCAAAAGTAAGACAGTACGAAGAACCAACTTTTAAACCCACCTGGTACAAGGACAATGAATACTGTGAATTCCATAGCATGAAAGGACACAAAACACCGAGATGTATGAAACTGAAAACCATCATCCAAAATCTCATTGATCACAGAGAAGTTGTCATTGATGGCACTCCTCCGCCAAAAATAAATAAAGTCCTTGGTATTTATGACGATCCATTCCCTCCTCATGGAAAAGGAAACAATGCCAACAATAAAGGTAAAGGTGTAAATAAATTGTCAGGGATATATGATTCAGTTGTTGGTCATTTTAGTGATAGTACGATATCCACACTTACCATCAAAGGAAAATCTCCTGACTATGTTGTAACCACCCGTCAAGGTTATGTTACCCTCCATGGGGCAACTTCAAATAGTCAACCCACTTCAGAGTATAATCTACTCGATCACTTGGGTAAATCTCCATCCCTCATCTCCATTCTAGATCTCCTCCACATTTTGCCTGAGCATAGGGACATCCTCGAAAAGGCCCTCAAAGAGTCCACTATCCCTGAAAACATTGACATTGTCCAATTCAAAGCCATGATAGGACATATCGCCTCTCCACATCACTTGGTCTTCACAGAACAAGATATACCTTTCCAAAATTCATGTCACAATGAAGCCTTACACATTGAAGTGTACATCCACCAACGTAGAGTCAAGCGAGTCCTTATAGATGGTGGTGTTGGTCCCAATATATGTTCTTTAAAGATGTTAAAACAATTGGGATATTCTGCTGAGGCTATTGATTCATCCAAAATAATGACAATCAAAGCTTATGATGATGCCAAAAAAGAATCTGAGGGAGTCATTCATTTACCTATCAAAATGGGGCCAGCCTTAGTAGAAACTTGATGTCAGGTACTGGAACTTGACCTCCCATACAACATCAACCTTGTTTGCCCATGGATACACACCATGTAGGTCATACCCTCAACCTATCACCAATGTTTGAAATTCCCCTACCATGGTACAAAAGTTACCATTCCCGAAGATCTGAATCCTTTCAAATTCTACTACACCATGCAAAGTAGATACCTAAATTCCAAGCAAGTACCAAAAAATGAAGTTGCTCATCCTTCATCCTCATATGTCGATCCAACCACTTTATCTACCAAATCTTCTAAGAAAGACATACCCGAGGTCAAGGTTCAGTACAAAAATGTAGGGTTTGGAGAGTATGACTTACAGAACTCTTGATGTGTAGGGAACTTGCCCTTATCACCGAAGTCTTATGGTAAACCTCCTATGGCAAAAGTAAGCAATAAGAAGGCCATCAAACCTATACCCCCAACTATCTTCATCCATGAATGCAACCTAGAAGATGAGCACATTGAAGATATATCCTATTGGCTTTTCCAAGATGAAACGGAACTAGTTATCCTACTTGAGGACAAGTACAACAATAGTCATCATATTGTGAAGAACATGGGCTATAAAGGACAAGGAGGACTTGGTCTTCATGAGTAAGGAACTACATAACCCATAGTTGTCACGAGGAAACTTAATAAATATGGTTTGGGATTCAGAAAGGGGGTATCCAGCTCCCCAGATATCTAGTTTATACTCGACGAAGTAGCTAAGGCTTGGCCTGCCGAAGAGACTTCTATGGAGGATACCATTGATGATTCCCACCTTCACCTCACTGATTTATTTCATGAATCCTCTATCTTCATGATCTCATCCGCATCCCTTACCTCTACAACCAAAACACAAACCATTTCCCTTGTATATCCAAACCTAATCGATTGGGACCAACAAGGGCCTCCTGTCCTAAACAGTTTTTAGAACAATGAAGTGCTTGCAGAATTTTTGGGACTTCAAGATGGTATACCCCAAGGTGACCATAAAGCAGGTTTTGTCATGGATCTCTCTCCTATCGATATTTCAGGGAGAATGCCAAATCTTTTAGTCGCAAAAATATGAATAAAATAAATCGATCCTTAGGTGAAAACCTCTTTGAGGTACCTTCCGATCTCAAAATAGTAAAAAGAAAGGATGCATCTGATGGTGAAAACCTCTATGAGGCACCTGAGGATGAAAGATTTGACCTCCCCTCACCATCCAAATATCAGGAGAAGTCTTCTTTATTGGTGGAGAAATCTTAGGAAATGAATCTTGGCACGGTCTAAAACCCCAAGGTTACATTCTTAGTAGCTTCTTTGTCTCAACAGGAACATAAGGACTTCACAAAGTTCTTTTAGAAAAGGTCAATTAACTTTGCATGGACTTATGCCGACATGCCAGGATTAGATCCTGCATTAGTAGTCCACCATCTATCAATTTTACTAGGAGCTAAATGAGTCAAGTAGAAATTGTGAAAGATGCACCCACAGATTGCTTTATTGGTCAAAGTTGAGCTTGAGAAGCTACTAGATGCCAAATTCATACATCTTGTGGATTATATAGAGTGGGTTTCAAATTTGGTACCCGTTTATAAGTTGAATGGAGGCATTCGTATTTGTGAAGACTTTAGAGATTTGAATAAAGCCTATCTAAGGACAATTTCCCATTACCCAGCATTGACATCATCGTGGACTTAATAGTAGGCCATGAAATGCTTTCCCTCATGGATGATTTTTTTGGCTACAACCAAATCATGATCGCACCTAAAGACCAATATAAAATGGCTTTCACATGTCCTTAGGGAAACTACTGTTGGCAGGTCATGCCTTTTGGCCTAAAAAATGTTGGCACTACCTACCAAAGAGCGATGACGGCAATCTTTCATGATTTGTTTCATACCATTATGGAAGATTATGTTGATTACCTCCTAGGTAAGTCTACAAGGGCAAATCACTTGAAAGTATTAGAGCAGATATTTGATCGGCTAGAGCAATATCAACTAAGGCTAAATCCAAAGAAGTGTCTCTTCAATGTAACATCAAGCAAGCTACTGGGATATATTGTATCAAGACGAGACATTGAGGTCAACCCTACAAAGGTCAAAGATATTGTTGAAATATCTCCTCTGAGTAACCTTAAACAACTAAGAAGTCTTCAGGGAAAGCTACAGTCCATCCAGCGGTTCATCTCACAATTGGCAGATAAATGTCAACCCTTCTCACACTTACTCCAAAAGGATGCAACTTTCAAATGGGACAATAAGTGCCAAGATGCATTTAAACAACTCAAAACTTATCTTGCTTCACCACCTGTGTTGATGCCTCTAATAACAGGGAAACCTCTATTACTTTACATCTCCACTACATCAGTAGCCTTGGGGGCACTTGTTGCACAAAATGATGACTCAGGCAAGTAACAAGCAATTTACTACATCAGCCGCACTCTAGTAGGATATGAGCTCAACTATACCCCTATGGAAAGACCATGTTTAGTAGTAGTGTTTGCTTCCCAAAAGTTGCAGCATTGTATGTTAAACTAGCATACAAAGCTTATATCCAAGATCGATCCTTTGAAATTCTTTCTTTCCAAAGCAACTCTTACAGGCTGTCTCATGAAATGGGTAATGATCCTCACTGAATTTGACATTGAATATGTGGATCGAAAGGCTATAAAAGGGCAAGTAATCACAGACCAACTAGCTAAGGCACCATCAACAGATATGCACCCCATGCTATTAGAGTTTCCAGATGAAGGGATCTTTAACCTTTCTACACCAGTCGAGTGGAAACTATACTTTGATAGATCATACACTCAGCATGGTTCTGGCGCAGGGATCCTCTTCATCACCCCACAAGGTGATTGTATCCCTAAATCATATCAGCTTGCTTTCCCATGTACCAATAACATAGCCGAGTATGAAGCATTGTGAACAGGTCTCTGAATGACTATCGAGTGGAACATCAAATAGCTTCAGGTCTATGGAGATTCTCAACTTGTTATTCGCCAAGTCACAAATGAATATCAAACAAAGGATGACAAGTTGATGCCCTACAAGAAAATGGTCGACAACTATAAACAACATTTTTGCAGTCTTTCCTTTGATCAGATCCCAAGAGTTAACAATAAGGATGTTGATGTAATGCTGACTAGTGGGTCTCTTCTAGACATGCTGACCAACATACAAAATTGTGAGTTCTTGGTAGAATAACTACTGATACCATCTGTTGATATTTCGCAAATCGAAATCATCTGTGAGCTTGTTGGTCCCAACTTGACATGGCATCAGGATATATATAACTACCTTCATAATAACACCCTCCTATCTAATATAACATCAACCCAAAAGAAAACCTTCATCCACTGAGCCTCCCATTTCACTATCTTAGGAGATACACTGTACCGACGGAGTCTCGATGGTATCCTCCTAAGATGTTTAAACTCAGAAGAAGATGAAATTGTTTTAAGTGATATACATGAGGGTATTTGTGGAGCACATTCCACCGGTCCCAACCTAGCAAAGAAGTTGCTCAGAATAGGATATTTCTGGCCCATAATGGAACAAGATGCCAACCAGTCCACCAAGAAATGTCTTTAGTGCCAATAACATGGAGATTTGATTCATGCACTTGCTCAACATCTGCAACCAGTGACCACTCCGTGGCCATTTTCACAATGGGGTCTCGACCTTGTAGGTAAGATACATCCCTTCTCCTCAAATGGCCATAAATTCATAATTACCACCACTGAGTATTTTACAAGGTGGGTGGAAGTTATTCCCATGACCTACATAACCGACAAGAAAATTGCTAAATTTATCCTAAACTATATCATTTGTCGGTATGGTATCCCCATGGATGTAGTTACCGACAATGGTAAACCTTTTAAAAACTAAGATGTATGTGCCTTATGCACACAGTACCATATCCAACATCAGTTTTCTACACCATACTATCCCCAAAGCAATGACCAGGTTGAGGGTTCGAATAAAACAATCCTCAAAATACTCAAAAAGACAGTCAATGAAGTTAGCCGTGATTGGCATCTCCAGCTTAATCCTGCCCTTTGGGCATATAGAACAAGTATCTGAACCCCAATTAGAGCCACACCCTATGCTTTGGTATATGGAATTGAAGTTATTTTTCCTATAGAAGTCAAGATCCCTTCTCTCTGTATCTCCCTGTAGCATCTGATAGATGGAGAAGAGTACAGAGTATCCAGACTACATGAATTAGAGCTTCTAGATGAAAGACGCCTTGCAGCATTAAATCATCTTCAAGTCTACCAAAACCAACTATGCCATAGCTACAACAAGAAGATAAAAGAAAGGCGGTTCCAAGTAGGTGATCTAGTCTTGAAGGAAAATCAGAGAAACTTGTACGACAGTGACAAGAAAGGTAAATTTGAACCCAACTGGTTAGGCCCTTTCATCATCATAGCAACATATGGATCAGGGGCATACTCCCTATCAACACCTAAAGGAATTCCTCTTGATGAATCCATCAATAATGTTCATCTTAAGAAATTCTATGCCTAATCCTTGGGGAATATCTCAATAGCAAATCACAAAAAAATATAGAAAAAATAGAACAATAAGAAAAAAATTAGAAAAATAGAAAATAACAAAAATGTTCATCCTCTAGTGAAAACCTGGTAAACAAGTGCCTTGGATAAGTACCATAGTGAAAACCTGGCAAATAGGTTCTATGTGTAGGAGTCAACACTACCATCTATTCGGTCTTCCTATCCATCCATATATCTCATTTTCATAATAAAACCCATCCATTCATAATAGAACTTGTTGACCTTCACATTCTCATTTGTCCATCTATCATGGCTTAGGAATTGGTTTGTGTCAAGTGTTCTATCCGTGTCTCATCCACAGTCAATTTCACTCATAGCCAATTTCATCCATAGTCAGTCCTTTTATCCATAATAAAACCCCTTAGTGGGATGGAGGCAAGTTTGCTCAACCTAAGGCTAGGAATGGATCCTCATTTACATCAAGGACAACTTTCACACTTTCCCTCATCTTTCAAAAACCATCATTCATCCATCAACACTCTCATCACTTATCCATCAACACTATCATTATCTATCCTCACTTTCATAACACATCATCAATCAACACTTTCATCACACCATCTAGAACTACATATCATCATCTCATCTTAGTCTTAATGTATCTTGATCCCATGGATACAGGTATGTAGGTAGTCTGGAATACGAAGTATCCAGTACTCAGGTAAATAAGATGTCATCTTTTCACCTAACCATTCTCATCACATTACCCAGAACTACATATCATCATCATCATCATCATCAGCGTAATATGCCTTGATCCCATGGATATAGGGTATGTAGGTAGTTTGGAATACGAAGGAAGTATCTAGTACTCAGGCACATACGATTCACCCCATCATCCATCTAAACCCATAATAAATTCATTTTTGTCACTACATCCATTTACCACAATCTATTCTATCCATCTACCACCTAGACATGACTAACTCAAGCAAACACAAACTATGAATCCTTATGGAAGTTTAAATGTGCTTATCAAATCTAAAACAAAAAGACTACTCCTAACAATAATACGTCACCGCATACCATTTGCCTATATCTAGGTATAGCCATACATCTTGGATCCAAATCCTTTAACGGATACATCTTTCCTACAATAAGGCCTCAAATCTTTCTGGAATACCCTCTTTGGCAAGAAAACATGTTGGTTGTCTATCTATGTTATTAGTTGGTCATTTTTGCTTTTGATTTATCTTTTTCTCCCATCTAACTACTTAGTCAAAGCTATCTTGATTTATCTATAATCTTGGTATGTGGCGACAACAGTATGGATTGGGGCATAGTCATTGCTTTCATATGTTATGTTTGAGGGATTATTTTATTCTCCTATTAGGTCTAATATCTATCTTGTGTGTGATGGGATTAGCATCTTGCATATCAATATCTTTTAAATCTAAGGCTTTGCAAAGACCTTCTTTGTATTAAGACTATTCTATGCTAAGACTATTTTCCATTCACTTATCTGACAAGGTTCTATTATACCTAGTAATATTAAACTCAAACTGTTTGTTTGTAGAGTCAACTGTCTTATGCATTGGATACATGGTCACCCTGGTTCTTATAACTTGGTGCATAATATCTGTATGCTATATCAAAATAAAGGATTGCTCTATTGTACATGTTAGCGTAAATTCTCCCTTTCAGTTACTTATTCTATCCTCATCATTTGATTATCAATCACGAGTTAATCATTTTTCCATCATTCTATCATCCCTCCTTTTGTCTTCTTCATTTTTCTCCATGTTGTTCTCCATCTTCTATCTCCTTCTTTTCTTCATATCCATTCATTTCGAGGGCACACCCATATTCTTCCAATTCGTCTGTCCTCTCAAGGGGGCATCATTCAACCTATTAATTAATCTACCAAGTACTTCTTCTACACAACTGAGGCATCATCATTTCTAATCCAATCATATTATTCTTCTAAGCATCATCATTTCTAATTCAATCCTATTGTTCTTCTAAACCAAAATCTTCTTCTATCCAACCTAGCACTATGTTTTAAACTTCTTTGAAATGTTGTTACTTCGCAACACCATCTCAAAGAGGGGCAAAATGTAGACGCCTAAAATTGACCTGTTGCTAGATCATACACACTTCACTTTGATTAAAAAATTCTTAATTATTTGATTAAGTTCATCTATCAATTTATTCCTCTATATTGATTAAATAATACTAATTATTTAATTAAATCAATGTTATCTTCTATATTGATTAAATAACCTCAATTGTTTAATTAATTCAATCTATTCCTCTATATTGATTAAATAATTCTAATTATTTAATTAAATCAATTTTATCTTCTATATTGATTATATAACCCCAATTGTTTAATTAATTCAATTTATTCCTCTATATTTGATTAAATAATTCTAATTATTTAATTAAATCAATTTCCCTCCAAATTAAATAAATAAATCCAAATTATTTATTTAATTAATCTATTTCCTCCAAATTGAATTAAAATTAACATTTAATTCAATTGTCCCATGTGCACATGAAATTAAATAATTATTTATTTAATTTCCCATTTATCCTCACCCACCATAAATTCCTCCAATCAAAATCAGTTAACAGATAATCAAAAGAGCTGACTCATCAATCAACTCAGTCAACAAAGCAATCAATTCAATTCACTAAGCAATCAAATCAGTTAACTAATTAGTCAATCTAGTTAACTAATCAATCATCTCAGTCAACAAATCAATCAATTCAGTTCACTGATCAATCAACCCAGTTCACTGATCAATCTATTCAGTCAACTCCCTAATCAATTATGTTAACTCCCTTGATGCATGAAAGGGGCAGGACACTTGTCCTCTTTTGATTCATGACATTCTCTCAACCTTCCTCAACCATTGATCTCTCCAATCATCCTCAACCGTTGATCAAATTCCTCACATGTCTATAAAAGGAAGCCTCTTTCTCTATTTTAGAGGATCTCTCGTTCAAGTAAACTTATGTTGTTGTAATCATTCTTGGGAGATCACATTTATGCTTGACAATTATAGAGGAATCCACATGAAAAGAAAAGAGTAATCAATTGAAATATGGTGCATTTCAATTCGCTCGATCGGTGTGGGTAATTCGTTTGTGCAAAGGAGGTAATTTGTATTGGTTTATGTTCCTCGTCGGTTTATGTTTGCATATCATTTTTCACCTATACAATTTGAATGAAGATGAAGTGTGTTGATGAAGTATATGTACTTTGCCCTTCATTTTGTATATTTTTTGTGTTTGAACCTTGAGCATCCTATCATTTGGAAGTGTGTTTGAACCTTGACCTTCATAGTGTGTATGTGGACTTGAGTTTGGCTTCATTGTGTGTTGGATATTGTCTAACTTTGACTTCTTATTGTGGTTTGGACTTTGACCTTTATTATTTGTTGTGTGCTTTTGAGATTGGCCTTCACTTTGTGTGTTGAAACTATTCTTATGCTTCAGATGAAGTGTGTTTCTCATGTGTGTGTTGAATACATGATAGACTTTTTATGGTGTGTATTTTGTATGGTTTGAATGAAGATGAAGTGTGTTGATGAAGTATATGTACTTTGCCCTTGATTTTGTATCTTTTTAGTGTTTAAATCTTGACCTTCATAGTGTGTATGTGGACTTGATTTTGGCTTCATCGTGTGTTGGATATTGTCTAACTTCAACTTCTTATTATGGTTTGGACTTTGACCTTTATTATGTGTGTGCTTTTGAGTTTGGCCTTCACTCTGTGTGTTAACTATTCTTATTTTTAGATGAAGTGTGTTTCTCATATGTTTGTTGAATACATGGTAGACTTTTTATGGTGTATATTTTGTATGGTTTGAATGAAGATGAAGTGTGTTGATGAAGTATATGTACTTTTCCCTTCATTGTATGTTTTTTGTGTTTGAACCTTGAGCATCATATCCCTTGGAAGTGTGTTTGAACCTTGACCTTCATAGTGTGTATGTGGACTTGAGTTTGGCTTCATTGTGTGCTGGATATTGTCTAAATTTGACTACTTATTGTGGTTTGGACATTGACCTTTATTATGTGTGTGCTTTTGAGTTTGGCCTTCACATTGTGTGTTGAAAGTATTATTATGCTTTAGATGAAGTGTGTTTCTCATATGTGTGTTGAATACATGGTAGACTTTTTATGGTGTGTATTTTGTATGGTTTGAATGAAGATGAAGTGTGTTGATTAAGTATATGTACTTTGCCCTTCATTGTATGTTTTTTGTGTTTGAACCTTGAGCATCCTATCACTTGGAAGTGTGTTTGAACCTTGACCTTCATAGTGTGTATGTGGACTTTAGTTTGGCTTCATTGTGTGTTGGATATTGTCTAACTTTGACTTCTTATTGTGTTTTGGACTTTGACTTTATTATGTGTGTGCTTTTGAGTTTGGCCTTCACATTGTGTGTTGAAACTATTCTTATGCTTTAGATGAAATGTGTTACTCATATGTGTGTTAAATACATGGTAGAATTTTTATGGTGTGTATTTTGTATGGTTTGAATGAAGATGAAGTGTGTTGATGAAGTATATGTACTTTGCCCTTCATTTTGTATGTTTTTTGTGTTTGTGATGAAGGGGGTAAATCATAAAACACATAACAATAGAAATTGCACATAGAAAATAGAATTTTCTTTTATTGATTTAGATAACTCATTACATTAAAGAAACTCAAATACAACCAGAGGATGAATCCTCCACAGGTTGTAACACATTATGGATCCCTATCTGAAGACCCTAGAATCTTCTGCCTTTTGTAACCCCAAATTAGCTAGGGTTTCTATGTTCTCGCCTATTATTGACTCTACAATTTCCCCCTTATCTCTACTACTACCAAGGGTTTCCAAAAATGGTCATAAATAGCCCTTTTTGGCAGCTAATAGCGAAATTTCAAAATTTGCATCTCCCTCCAAAAATAGGTCAACTTCTAGGAGGCATAACTTTTGATCCAGGTGTCCGATAGATGAATGGTTTGAAGCATCGGAAAGCTCACAGAGTTCTCTATGTACTAAAAATTGGCTATGTTGGTTCTACCCACTTTTGGGCCTGTACGGGACCCTTTAGTGCCTCAAACCTGACTTTGAATAATTTTCAGGAGTTTTTCGGGAAACAAAAACTTTAATATCTTTCAGCTCACAAATGAACTTTGCCTGATTCCTTCGCCAAAGGTCTTATTTTTTATTTACAAAGCTTCCTATAAATTTTTACTTCAATCCGTGCCCAAATGCAAACTTTCCAAAATAGCAGTTTGGAAAAACTGAAAGTTCTACATCATTATTTAAGCAATTATGGAACTAGAAATACTAATTTTGAAAATAAATGGAAACATCATGAATGATTTTGAATCAACATCTTTTTTGGGTGATGCAAGATTGCTCTTACACCTCTAGATGCTCTTGCATCAGACACCCAGAGTAATTTTGAGAAGTGACCTTGTCACATCTTAGGTGTTTGAGGAAAAACCCAAACGGTCAACTTCTACCTTAGATAACTAGGAAGAATCTTTGATAGGCCTTCCTTTCCACTTCACCAGATACTCTTCATATTTCCTATTCTAAGTACTTCTTCCCACACGGCTATCCAAGATTTCTTCTATCTCCTCCTTTGAAGTAGGTGTCAGGCTATTCCATTGTTCTTCTGTTGATCCATCTTTTGTGCCACTTTCATGATATTCTGTTAAATCAACAATGTTGAACATAGGAGAAATGTTGATTCTACTTGACAACTCTACCTCATATGCATTTCCTAAATCATGCTTCTTCAAAATCCTGCATGGTCCAAATTTCTTCATTGTCAACTTATTATATGTTCCAATTGGAAACCTCTCTTTTCTCAAGTGAACCATGACTTCATCTCCAACCTGAAATTCCTTATATCTCCTCTTCTAATTTTCTTTAGCCTTGTACTAAATATTCATCTTATTAATGTGTTGTCTCACTTTTTCATGCAAATTCTTCAGGTGTTCTGCAAAGTCTTCAGCTTCGACACTTGTCTTTTCTCCCTTGTCAAGCTTCCTTAACTCTGAAGCATTTCTTGGACTATTCCCATATACAATCTAGAATGGTGATTTACCTACGATCCTATTGATAGAATTGTTGTAAGTAAATTCCACCTGTGGTAAAATCAAATCCCATCCTTTGGGCTTATCTCCTACTAAGCATCGTAGCAGGTTACCCAAACTCCTATTCACCACTTCCGTCTGTCCATTAGTTTGTGGATGGTGTGCGGAATTGAACTTCAAATCCATCTTTAACTTCTTCCACAAGGTTCTCTAGAAATAACCAACAAACTTGGTATCTAATTCTAAAACTATGCTTTTAGGTAGACCATGTAGTCTCACCACCTCCTTGAAAAATAACTCTGCAACATGAATAGCATCATTAATCTTCTTACAAGGCATAAAATGTGTCATCTTCAAGAATCTGTCCACCACCACAAAAATAGAATCATGCCCTCTTTATGTCCTCAGTAAACCAAGAATAAAATCCATACTAATATCATCCCATGGCTTCTCTCATACAGGTAATGGCTGGATACAACCCTATATTCTGACTTGTTCCTTTTGCCATCTGACACATTTTGCAACTCTACACAAATTTCCTCACATCCTACTACAATTGTGGCCAATAATAATGTTCACCAACAATAGCAATGGTCTTATCTCAACAAAAGTGTCTAGCTAATCCCCCACTATGCTTCTCCTTAATTAGGTTCTCTCTCATGGAACTCCTCGGAATGCACAACTGGCTTCCTCTAAACAGTATGCCAGCTTGGATTATGACATCCAACCATTTTGTCCTGTCCAAAGTAACAGGTTCCAAACAAGCTTTCCAAGCCTTTACAAAATTTGGATCTTCAGGATATAAACTTTTGAGCTCATCGAACCCAACAACCTCTATCTTCATTTCTATCAACAAATTTTGCCTTCTACTCAAGGCATTTGCAACTCTATTGGACTTCCCACTCCTGTGCTTCAAAACAAAAGTGTAACTTTGCAAAAACTCAACCCATTTTAAGTGCATTTGATTTAACTTTCCTTGACTATTAAGATATTGCACAGCTTGATGATCAGTATATAAAACAAACTCTTTTGGCAACAAATAATGTCTCCATTTCTTCAAATCCTGAACTATAGCATAAAACTCCTAATAATAAACATAATACTTTTTCTTGGCATCATTAAGCTTCTCACTAAAATAGGCAATGGGATTACCTTCTTGACTCAAAAGAACTCCTATAGCACTGCCACTAGCATCACAATCTACCTGAAATACCTTATTGAAATCTAGAAGTGCTAATATAGGTTGCTTTGTGACTTTCTGCTTTAATGTATCAAAATTCTTGGTTGCTCCTGTAGTCCATCTAAACTCTTTCCTATCCCCTCTCATTGTCTCAGTTAGGGATGTACAAATGCTACTAAAATTCTTGATAATTTTTTTGTAAAAACTTGCCAAACCATGAAAAGATCATACCTCTGTAGCACTCCTTGGCGTAGGCCATTCAAGGATAGACCTCACCTTCTCTGGGTCCATCTTAAGACCTTCCTTTGAGACAACAAATCCTAGGTATACCAACTCCTTTGTAAAACTACATTTCTTCAGATTAATAAACAACTTCTCTCCAGATTATTGATGGCTCATGAATCTGTACACATTCTCCACTCTCCATCTTTCTTTGGTGCTAGTACTGTAGGTATCGCACATGGACTTAGGCTCTCGCTTATCATTCCTTTCCTTAACAACTCGTGAACTTGTCTGTTCAACTCTTTATTCTCTATTGGAGTCATTCTATGGGCTGCCTTATTTGGCAAACTGGCTCCTGGTATCAAATCCATTTGATGACTTATCTTCCTCATTGGTGGTAAACCTTCTGGTACATTATCAGAGACAATATCTTGAAATTCTTCCAACAAATATGAGACTTCTGTTGGTACATCTTCACATTTCTCCTGACTGATCTTAGGAATCAATGCAAAACAATGACGCTCATGCTTCATACCCTCCAAAAATTTTCTACCATCTACCAAGCAAATTCTAGCAGTACTACATACCTTTTCTTCCACCTCCTTCAAGGGCTTCAAATTATAATGAACTCCATCCTTTGTTAGGGAATATGTGTTTGTATGACCATCATGGACAATGCACCTATCATACTGCCATGACCTTCCCAATAACATATGACATGCATACATCGGTATGATATCACACAACACCTCATCATGGTAGTCCCCAATCTTGAACTTGACTAAACACTGCTCATTGACCAAAGCTTTATGGTCCTTTTGCAACCATGTGATCTAATATGGATGTTGATACTTTCTTCTCGTCAACTTCAACTTGTTAACCATCTCCTCTGAAACAAGATTTTTAGTGCTTCCACTGTCAATAATAATACCACAAAACTTACCTTCACATTTGCACCTAGTGCGGAATAAGCTCTTCCTTTGATCTAGTTATTTCTCCTCATTCAACAAGGTTCTTCTGACAACTAGGGTTTCTCCCCTTTCAACATCTTCAGAATGCTCAGATTGTGCATCTTCATCTACATGTGCAACTCGTGCATTACCTTCAGGTCTTCTATTTGTCCTTCCTTGATGTTGTGGACACTCGTATGCTTGATGTCCTTCTTCTCCACATTGGAAACAGGTTCCTCTGAAACCTCCTCTTCCAGGTCCTTGCCTAGGTTGGCCTCTTCCTTTTCCTCTCTTCCACCTTCATGGAAAACTGGTATGTATCTTCTATGGTGGTCATTTTGACAAGGCTCAACTCCTCTTGAATACTTGGCCTCAACCCATTAATGTAATGGGATACCTTCTCCTTGTTGGCCTCTGCATGGCCTGTCCTGATAGTAATCTTATAAAAATCTTATGTATACTCCTTAACAGACTTGTTACCTTGCTTCAATCCTTGCAGCTTCTTCAACAACTCCATCTCATAATCTACAGGAATGAACTACTTCTTTAGTTTTTCCACCATCTGATCCCATCTGATAATCTTTCATTTTCCTCTTCTATTCCTTTCTACTTGGACCTCCTTCTACCACATATTGGCATGGGCCTTCAACTTTGTTTTTGCAAACTTGACCCGATCTGGGTCCTCCACATCTTCATATTTAAAATATTCTTCCATATCATTGATCCAATCAATAAGTTGTTCCAAATTTAAATCTCTAGAATAGGTAGAAACTTTGATCCTGGGCCTCTTTCCGATCTTCGAAATGACCCTCAACAAGTTAACTTCTATAGGATCTCCTGTAACTTCTTGTTCTTCTTCAGATAGATCTTTAGATTCATCTTCATTGTCTTTCTTGTTCTCGGCTCAAACCCTCTTCGCAACTCCTCTTGCAACACATCGATTTGCCTTTGCAGGGCTCTAAAACTCTATTCCGTCAAATCATTTCTCCCAACATGGTTTCTTTGTGGAGGCATCTTGATCTCTGCAGCAAACCCACAACCTCAGGTCCTAGTGCAAACTGCCTCACAATCGGCGATCTGTCTACACACTCAGGAACCCTTGCTCTGATACCATTTGATGAAGGGGGTAAATCATAAAACACATAATAATAGAAATTGCACACAGAAAATAGAATGTTCTTTTATTGCTTTAGACAACTCATTACATTACAGAAGCTCAAATACAATCAGAGGATGAATCCTCCATAGGTTGCAACACATTACAACTCCCTATCTCAAGACCTTGGAATCTTCTGCCTTATGTAACCCCAAATCAGCTAGGGTTTCTATGTTCCTACCTATTCTTGACTCTACACTTTCCCCCTTAACTCTCCTACTACCAAGAGTTCCCAAAAATGGTCATAAATAGCCCTTTTTGGCGGCCAACAACCAATTTTTGAAATTTGCATCTCCCTCCAAAAATAGGTCAACTTTTGGGAGCTATAACTTTTGATTTGGGTGTCCGATTGACGAACCGTTCGAAGCGAAGAAAAGCTTGTGGATTCCTCTACGCACCAAAAATCAGCTATGCTAGTTCTACCCATTTTCAGGCCCGTACGGGACCGTGCCTCAAACCTGACTTTGAATAATTTTCAAGGGTTTTTTTGAGAAACAAAAACTTTAATATCTTTCATCTCATAAATGATCTTTGCCTGATTCCTTCGCCAAAGGTCTTTTTTTTCATTTACAAATCTTCCTATAAATTGTTGCTTCAATCTATGCCCAAATGTAAATTTTCGAAAAATGGCAATTTGTATTTTTAACAATTTGGAAAAACTAAAAGTTCTACATCACTATTCAAGCGATTATGGAACCAGAAATACTAATTTTGAAAAGAAATGAAAACATCATCAATTATTTTGAATCAACATCTTTTTTTGGGTGATGCAAGATTACTCTTTCACCTCTGGATGCTCCTACATCAATTTGAACCTTGGGCATCCTATCATTTGGAAGTGTGTTTGAACCTTGACCTTCATAGTGTGTATGTGGACTTGAGTTTGGATTCATTGTTGTTGGATATTGTCTAACTTTGACTTCTTATTGTGGTTTAGACTTTGACTTTTATTATGTGTGTGCTTTTGAGTTTGGCCTTCACTTTGTGTGTTGAAACTATTCTTATGCTTTAGATGAAGTGTGTTTCTCATGTGCGTGTTGAATACATGGTAGACTTTTTATGGTGTGTATTTTGTATGGTTTGAATTAAGATGAAGTGTGTTGATGAAGTATATGTACTTTGCCCTTCACTTTTTATTTTTTTTGTGTTTGAACCTTGAGCATCCTAACATTTGGAAGTGTGTTTGAACCTTGACCTTCATAGTGTGTATGTGGACTTGAGTTTGGCTTGATTGTGTTTTAGATATTGTCTAACTTTGACTTCTTATTGTGGTTTTGACTTTGACCTTTATTATTTGTGTGCATTTTGAGTTTGGCCTTCACTTTGTGTGTTGAAACTATTCTTATTCTTTAGATGAAGTGTGTTTCTCATAATTGTGGTTTGGATGAACTTTGTATAGGTTGATGGAATTTTTAAAAAAATTTGAATTTTATTTATTATATTTGAACATTGGGTGTTTTTATATGTTTTCACTTTGTGTGTTTTGATGTGTGTGAGACATAACAATTCAAATTGTTTGGACTTCGTAGTTTGGATTGACCTTTATTATATGTGCGGTTTTGAGTTTGGCCTTCACTTAGTGTGTTAAAATTATTCTTATGCTTTTAGATGAAGTGTGTTTCTCATAATTGTGATTTGGTTGAACAACATTTTATGGGTGGATGGAATTTTATTAAAAGTTTAAATTTTATTTCTTATGTTTGAACATTAGGTGTTTGGACGTGTGTGAGACATTCAATTTAAATTGTTTGGACTTTGTGATTTGGACTGACCTTTATTATGTGTGTGCTTTTGAGTTTGGCCTTCACTTTGTGTTTTGAAACTATTCTTATGCTTTTAATTGTGTTTATCATAATTGTGGTTTGGATGAACAACTTTTTATAGATTCATGGATTTTTTTTTAAACTTTGAATTTTATTTCTCATGTTTGAACATTGGGTGCTTTTATATGTGTTTTCACTTTGTGTGTTTTTATGTGTGTGAGACATTCAATTCGAATTGTTTGGAGTGTTGTGTGAGTTAACTATGACATTTACTTTTTGAGCTTTTATAGTGGGATCATTGGAATTTAATTTGTATTTTTTTGAAGTGAGAATTTTGGTATTCGTTATGTATTTTTAAGTTTGGCATCTTTATTGAGGATTGGATGAAGTGTTTTTGTTGAACTTTAAAATTCATTGTGTTTGTGTGTTTAGTGCCATTTATATTCTTTGAAGTGTTGTGTGAGTTAACTTTCACATTTAATTTATGTTTTTTAGAGTGTGAGGTTTATTGGCTTGCTTTGTGAACTTTAAACTTTGAGTTCTTTGTGTGCGTGTAAACTATTTCTTATGCTTTAGACAAAGTATTTAGTGCAAACTTTGTAGTTTTTTAGAACTTCTTATGGTTTGGATGAAGTGTAACTAAAATTTTGACATTCATTTTATTTGTTTTGAGTGTTTTGAGTTAAGTTTTTGTGATTTTAATTTGATTGTTGATATTTGGAATTTAATTTGTGTTTTTTGAAGTGAGAATTTTGGCTTTCAGCAATTGTGCATGTTTTCTTGGCATTTATTTTCAACTTATTATTGTGGCTTGGATGAAGTATGTTTAAATTTTGACCTTTCATTGTGTGTGTGCAATTGAGCTTTGGTCCCTACTTTGTGTTTTGACGTCTCTAAGTTTTGACCTTCACTTTGTGTGTTGTGTGTTTTGATGTGTGAGCCATGCAATTTGTGTTCTTTGAAGTGTTGTGTGAGTTTAGCATTTAATTTGTGTTTTGTGAAGTGTGAGATTTGGCTCACTTTATGTTTGTTTAAACTTTAGGTTTCTTATTGTGGTTAGGATGAAGAATGTTTGAGCTTTGGCTTTTACATAGTGTGTTTTCATGTTTAGTGTGAACCATGGTATGTGTTCTTGAGTTTTGGCCTTTAGTTTGTGTGTTTTGAGGTGTATATGAGTTTTGGCATTCACTTTGTGTTTTGAGGTGTGTGAGGTTTGGCATTCCGTTTGTGTGTTTTATTTTTGGCATTTACTTATGGTGGCTTGGATGAAGTATATTTTAATTTTCAGGAGTGTGAGTTTTGGCATTTAGTTTATATGTTTTATTTTTGGCATTTACTTATTGTAGCTTGTTTGAAGTATACTTGAATTTTAAACTCCTTTGATGTCTCTAAGTTTTGACATTCACTTTGTGTGTTGTTTTGTTGTGTGAGCCATGCAATTGAGTTCTTTGAAGTGTTGTGTGAGTTTAGCATTTAATTTGTGTTTTGTGAAGTGTGAGAATTTGCTCACTTTATGTTTGTTTAAACTTTAGGTTTCTTATTGTGGTTAGGATGAAAAATGTGTGAGCTTTGGCTTTTACTTAGTGTGTTTTTGTGTTTAGTGTGAACCATGGTATGTGTGCTTGAGCTTTGGTCTTTAGTTTGTGTCTTTTGAGGTGAATATGAGTTTTGGCATTCACTTTCTATTTTGAGGTGTGTGAGGTTTGGCATTCAGTTTGTGTGTTTTATTTTTGGCATTTACTTATGGTGGATTGGATGAAGTATATTTTAATTTTGAGGAGTGTGAGTTTTGGCATTTAGTTTGTGTGTTTTACTTTTTGCATTTACTTATTGTAGCTTGGTTGATGTATGCTTTAATTTTGAACTCCTTTGATGTCTCTAAGTTTTGACATTCACTTTGTGTGTTGTTTTGATGTGTGAGCCATGCAATTGTGTTCTTTGAAGTGTTGTGTGAGTTTAGAATTTAATTTGTGTTTTGTGAAGTGTGAGAATTGGTTCACTTTATGTTTGTTTAAACTTTAGATTTCTTATTGTGGTTCAGATGAAGAATGTCTGAGCTTTGGCTTTTACTTAGTGTTTAGATGAAGTGTTTAGTGTGAACTCCATTGAGTGTGTGCTTGAGATTTGACCTTTAGTTTGTGTGTTTTGATGTGTATATGAGTTTTGAGATTCACTTTGTATGTTTTGAGGTGTGTGAGTTTGGATATTCACTTTGTGTGTTTTGATGTGTTATCCATGAAATTGTGTTCTTTGATGTGTGAGAATTGTGTGAGTTTAGCATTTAAATTGTGTTTTGTGAAGTGTGAGAATTGGCTCACTTAATGTTTGTTTAAATAATGCAGAGGAACTCCCACTTGCTGCTACAACACACAATCTCTTTATAACACAAACAAATATGCAACAACAATAAGATGCAAACACCAATCCTTGATTTAATTGATTGAAATTAAAATCTCATACATCAACAAATTACACAAATCTGCAATAACAAAACTACATTCATGGCCTTCCATGGCCTCCCTCATACATTCAATCAAATCTACCCTCTCTCTGGGTTGAACTTTTCTTCAATCTGTAAACTCCACTCTATTTGGTGCTCCTTCTAGGCGCCTCTCCTTCCTCCTTCAAAACCTACAACAAAACTAATTAAATACCTCTATATAAGGCATCTTTTCTCCTTCCAATTTGTTAGAAATGAAAGCAACACTACTTTAGTGGAAATTTGATTCAAATAAATTTTTGTAATCTTTTAAGTGTGTATTATCAATTGAGATTGTAACATGAAATTGAAAGTATGCTTCACAGAGATGCAAAATTAGAAAACTTTAACACATAACATAATGACACAGTGTTTAATGTGGAGAAAACCCTTTCAGGTAAAAAACTCCACACAGGAAAGAGGCCCAATGTTTGTATTAATCTGCAAAAGATTATACAATACAACAACACCACCAATCTCTCCTTCAGTCTTTAATCTGATAACATTCTGGCAGGACCTGAGTACCTAAAATCTATATTACAGCAACAAATACATGGAAAATACTTATAGAAATGTTTTCCAACTCATCCTAGGCATTCACCTTCTCTCTCATGAGATTCCCCAACATGCAAACATTAAATACCATCTTACAAGCACCTTCCACTTGTCCAAAAATAACCATGCAAAGGTTGGGTGCCCAAGACTAAATCTGGCTTCTTACAACATCTTATGACATGTCATAACCATCATAGATTCTACAAAAGAGTATCTTTCTAAGATAGGAACCTTTGGCTAAATATAATAACTTACAACTTATTAATATCCGTCATAGTGTCATAGAATCTTATGTCAACTTGCAGCTATCATAGATTCTTTACATGCACCCACCAAACATTATGACATGTGTCATACATGCTATAAATAGTAGATTCTCCCAAGGTGGCACCTACACTCATTTACTTTGAGTTTTTACATTTGCCAACAGTACATGTCACTCTGCAACTACTATCGATAACTCCAAAATTACCACTATCAGTGAAACTATTACATCTCCTTATGGGTAATTACAAATAACAAATATTAAATGGAATATATACAATATTGAGATTTATAAGGTTAATGGCACATTATCCCAACATTATTCCACTTGACATTATACATTGTAAATCAACCCATAGGAAAACAAAATAAATAATCAAGACTAGAAACAAGGCCCATGACCTCTTTGCACCACACGAACTTCTCTGTGCTCATAGGCTTGGTCAATGAATCTGCAACATTCTCCTGAGTGTCTATCTTCTTTAGGTCAATCTTTCCATTCACAACCAACTCTCGAACAAAGTGATACTGAACATCAACATGCATAGTTCAAGCATGATACATAGGATTCTTGGCCAAACGGATAGCACTTTAGCTATCACAACCAATCTGAATGATCATGCAATCAAATCCAATACCTGTACATAGTCTCCTCAACCAAACTTCCTCTTTAGAGACATGGGTAGAAGCCATATACTCTACTTCTGTGGTGGACAAAGAAACTGTGGGCTGCCTCTTACTCATCCAACTCACTGCTTCTCCAAACAGAGTAAACACATAGCCACTAGTGGACCTTCGACTATCCAAGTCACCTGACCAATTTGAATCAACAAAACCCTATATGTACAAAGATTTATCAATAGTATCAGTACCAGAATAAACCAAACAATGATCAGGAGTACCTGCAAAATATTTAAACACATTCTTCACATAATTCTAATGCTGTCTACTAGGGTTAACATAAATTTGCTCAAAACTCCCACTGCTTGGGCAATGTCTAGTCTAGTGCAAACCATTGCATACATCAAACTCCCTACAACACTAGCATAAGGCACATTAGACATATCCTCAAAATCATCCTTAGTCTTTGGGCACATATCTAATGAAATCTTAGTACCAATGGGTAAAGGAACTCTAACTGGGTTATAGTCCTGCAAACTAAATCTCTGCAAAATAGTGTTCACATACTTACTTTGTGACAACCAAAACTTTTTATTAACTTTGTCCCTTCTGATCTCCATTCCTAGAATATACCTGGTAGCACCAAGATCCTTCATATCAAATGCACCTGAAAGTTTGGCTTTAAGCTCACTGATCATACCCATAGTATTGCTGAAAAATAACATGTCATCAACATACAAAGCAATAACCAGTATAGAATCATCAACACAATGAATGTAAACACAATGATTCTCCTTGCTTCTAACAAAACCCAATTTCAACACAAATGAATGAAACTTTTGATACCACATTCTAAGGGGCTGTTGCAAACCATAGAGAGACCTCTTTAATCTACAAACCCATTTTTATTTCCCTTTTACCTCAAAACCTGTAGGTTGTTGCATATAAATGTCTTCCTCAAGATCCCCATGCAAGAACGTAGTCTTAACATCCATTTTCTCAATCTCCCAATCATAAGCTACAACAATGGATAAGAGAAATCTAATAGAAATCAATTTAGCAACAGGAGAGAATATCTCACCAAAATTAACTCCCTCTCTCTAGGAGTAGCCCTTGGCTACCAGTCTAGAGCCTTGTACTTCTCCAATGACCCGTCTGCTCCAAATTTCTTCTTGAAGACCCACTTACAACTTGTGGCCTTTCTTCCTTTGGGAAAATGAACAAGATCCCAGGTGTTACAAGAGTCTAAAGCCATCATCTCCTCATGCTTGACTAATTTCTACGACTCACTATCATCTCCAGAAATAGCTTCCCTGTAGGATCTAGGTTCATCGTTAGTACTCAATAAAACATATACACAACAAAAATCTGGTGGGCTATACCTGTCAATTGGATTCTGTTGTCTTGTGGATCTCCTCAAGGGTGGAGTAAGAGAATCTACTTATTCTTCTGCATGATCATCTGCACCAACTTCTTCTATCACAATAGATTCATCTTCATCAAAACTACTCGAATCTTCTTCTTCTTCACCCCCAAATCCATCATTTTGTTCTTCCTGAGGTGCATCTTGCTATTCTAAATCAAAGTGTACCTTCTTTACCTTTTCTTCTTTTTCTTTTGGCTACTCAGGTTCAGAAATAGCTCTAAGTTCCCTAAAAATAACATCTCTAGAAAAGATAATCTTGCGGGTTAGTGGATTCCAAAGCTTATAACCTTTGACATTATCACCATATCCAATGAATGTACACTTTTCAGCTTTTGGATCCAACTTAGATCACTTTTCCTTAGGCACATGAACAAAAGCCTCACAGCTCAAAACCCTTAAATATGAAATAGAAGGCTTCTTACCTATGCACACTTCATAAGGCATCAAATCAAGAGCCTTACAAGGAGATCTATTAATAAAGTAGCAAGCAGTACACAGCCTCTACCCAAAAACATTTATCCAACTGTGCATCACTTAGCATACTTCTGGCTCTTTCCATGATTGTTCAATTCATCCTTTCTGCAACACCATTCTATTCTGGTGTATACAACTCGTTGTCTTTTGTCTGATAATACCTACATTCTTGCAAAACTAATCAAGTTTCTTAGAGCAATATTCACTTCCATTGTTAGATCTTAATATTTTTATCTTCAATCCCAATTGGTTTTCAACTAAGACTTTAAAATCCTTAAACTTAGTGAAAACTTCATATTTGTGCTTCATAAAATAAATCCATGTAAATTTGGATACATCATCAATGAAGATAACAAAATAATGAGATTTTCTAATAGAATCATTATCCACGGGTCCAAACACATTCGTATGAATAATTTCTAATTTCTCTTTTGCTCTATTGCTTCCTAAAGGAAAAGATTTTTTGTTTTGTTTACCAAACACACAATGCTCATAGAAATCAAAGTGCTCATTAGAATAAGGGAAACCGTCCAACAATTCTTTATTCTTAATAGTTTTTAGTACATTATTACTTGTGTAGCCCAATCTGTTGTGCCACAACATATAAGTGTTTTTAGAAGCCTCAAAAACATAAGAGGCATTACAAACTATAGTGGCTTCAAGCTTAAACAATTTTCCAAATCTCTTCCCTTTCACTACCATCAAGTTCCCTCTCACCAATATGTAGCCATGCTTGTCAAATGTCACATGCATTCCCAAATCATTCAACTTCAAAACTGAAATCATATTTCTAGCTAATCTAGGAACATGCAAAACACCAAGGAGGATTTTAATCCTCCCATCATTGTAACACAACAATACCTTTCCTTTCCCAACAATCAGATATGAAGAGTTGTCACCAAGGTAGATATTACCTCCATCATATTCTTCATATGTGGAGAACCATTCCTTATGCGGGTCATATGAAATGAGCATCCTTAGTCAACCAACCAATGATCATTAGAAACAACATTACATGTAGAAAGTAAATCATCTTCACCTGCATTCGAGGACTTATCTGAAGCACTCTCCCACTATTTCTTGGGGTTTCTGCACTCCTTCTTCACATGTCCCCTTTTACTGCAGTTCCAACACTTAACTCTATTTTTCTTACCAAGAGTCTTAGACTGGCCCTTGAACTTGTCCTTCGCCCCTTTATAATCTCCTTTAGGGCCCCTTTCCTTAGACCTTCTCCTGATACTAAGAGCATCACCTAAACTATCCAAACTCTTCTTCCTCAATTCTTGTGATAGTAGAACTGAAACAAGAGCATCCAACTTCGGATCTGTGAGGTTAGTAGTGATAGCAAGGATAACATTCTCCCAAGACTCAGGTAAAGAACAAAGAAGTAACATACATTTATCTTCCTCACTAACATCAACATCTACTGAAGCAAGCTGACTCAACAACAAATTAAAAGAATTTAAATACTCTACAACTGATTCACCTTCTCGTATTTTCATGGAAAATAATTTTCTTTTTAAATAAAGTTTATTTACCATACTCTTGGCTTGGTAGATCTCACCCAATCAATTCCACAACTTATGTGTAGTCTCTTCCTTTACAACATTCAATAGGAAGGAGTCTGAGAGACACAAATAGATTGTTCTCCATGCCTTCTTATCCAATCTATCCCATTCATCTGGAGAGACTTCATCGAGTTTCTTCGCTTTTTGAACAACCAACCACTAGTTTCTTTCTTCCAACAAATCCTCCATTTTCAGCTTCCACAACTCATACCCCGTTCCATTGAACTTCTCAATGTCCAAATGAGAGGTTGATGCAATGGTGGATCCAACTATAATATCAACACAAGATCTACAAGACAAACACAACCAAATCTCCCACTATAGCTACAACTTCCACACTACCACCCAAGAGTCAAAGTTGGCCAGGCTCTGATACCAAATGTTAGAAATGAAAGAAATACTACTTCAATGGAAATTTGATTCAAATAAATTTCTGCAATCTTTTAAGTGTGTATTATCAATGGAGATTGTAACATGAAATTGAAACTATGCTTCATAGAGATGCAATATAAGAAAACTTAACACATAACACATTGACACAGTGTTTAACATGGAGAAAACCCGTCTGGGTAAAAAAATCCACACATGAAAGATGCCCAATGTTTGTATTAATCTGCAAAAGATTGTACAATACAACAACACCACCAATCTCTCCTTCAGTCTTCAATCTGACAGCATTCTGGCAACACCTGAGTACCTAAAATCTATATTGCAGCAACAAATACATGGAAAATACTTATAGAAATGTTTTCCAACTCATACTAGGCATTCACCTTCTCTCTCATGAGATTCCCCAACATGCAAACATTAAATTCCATCTTACAAGCACCTTCCACTTGTCCAAAAACAACCATGCAAGGGTTGGGTGCCCAAGACTAAATCTGGCCTCTTACAACATCTTATGACACGTCATAATTGTCATAGATTCCATAAAATAGTATCTTTCCAAGATAGGAACCTTGGGCTAAACATAATAACTTACAACTTATTAATATCTGTCATATGCGTCATAGTGTCATAGAATCTTATGACAACTTGCAGCTGTCATAGATTCTTTACATGCACTCACCAAACATTATGACGTGCGTCATACATGCTAAAAATAGTAGATTCTCCCAAGGTGGCACCTTCACTCATTTACTTTGAGTTTTTACATTTGCCAACAGTAAATTATGTCACTCCGTAACTACTGCCGATAACTCTGGAATTACCACTATCAGTGAAACTATTACATCTCCTTATGCGTAATTACAAATAACAAATAATAAATGGAATAAATACAATATTGAGATTTACAAGGTTAATGGCACCTTATCCCAACACAATTCCTCTCACATTTCTACACCACTCATAAAAAAATAAATCAAACTATAATGGTACCTTAAGTGGCGTTGAAAGGTCTCCTATTTGTGCACTAGATATTCCCTTTGTTTAAGGCCTCTTAAGAATATTTTAGTGTTTTAAAATCTGTTGTATGCTGCAATAAAAAGAGGTGTTTCATTTCTCTTTTGGGTGCCACCTCCAACCATTTATTATGGCACTTTATTTTGATTTTAAAATTCTTCTTTTTCCTTAAAATGGTTGATTTTCAAATGCTCAATTAATATGCAACTAGCCTCATTTGATTTTCTTGAATATTTTCTCACTAATTAATTGATATTCTTATTTTGTTAGGGAGAGATTACATGGTGAAATGGTAAAGTCACAGTAAAAAAAAAAAAATCTATGCTTCTGCCCATTTTGACTTTTCAATTTGCTTTAGAAGATGAATATGAGCTAAATAGAATCCATCAAACATTACCTCATAAAGTTGCATAAATAATTCTGGAGAAATTTTTAAAATATGACTATGGCAAGGTGCGTGGGAAGCTGAAAAAATGCCTTTTTACATAACTTTCATCCATAATCTTATCTTTCAATGAAATCTTGCCAAAAGATGTAAACTATCATTATGATGCTTCCCTCTAAAGGGTTTTACTTCATACTTTAGGAAAATCAAGAAATTAAATTTCCTGTAAACTGCCAGCCATGAATAGAGAATTTTAAATTCTCTCAAACGGTGAAAGGATTTTATGATGATTCCTTTTGCATATTTGGAGAAACATAGTCAAGTATCTACCCCTGAAAGGATTTTAGCCAAGACCTTGTAGATTTCTAGAAATAATTCTTTCTGCAAAATTGCCTCAGGAGCCTTAAAACTACGACATGGTGAAAATTCAAATTTCACAAATCTGATTGCATAAAGTGTTTTCCAAAGTTGAGAGATGCCAAGAAAAACCAAACCAAACCAAAAATGAAGAGAACAACTACAAATATTTTTGGTCAATGTTGATTGCCAGTTCACCTAGATGCTCCTACATCAGAAACACTAGATAGGAAACTTTTGTGAGTAAGACTCACAAAATGGAGTTGAATAGTGGGACTACTCTTTCAGGTTGAATGAAACCTACAACAAACTTTATCACTGAGGGATGTACAAAAAAATATTTCTTCCTTCTCTTCCAACACCTAGATAGAACATTCACCATCCTACTCCAACCACTCTGCACTTTCTTCCTCCTCCCTCTCATGGACTCATGTCCACCATGAACCATCCTCCTCCAAATATTCTCTCCTTTCCTCTCCTCCTTCGTGAGATTCAACCCACCATTATCTGACCTCCTCCACTAAAATCCCTCTTTAACCACATCACACCCTACAATGTCTTCACCAAAATCTACACCTACTACTCCATGGAAATAAAAAATTTCCATGTGCTCTGTTAGTAATAATTTATGTTTGAGGTTTCAAGTTAGGTCTCTTCCCTAAAAATCTAAAAAGTTCTAATATTTTGGCCCATGCAATTATCAAAAATGCAAGAAATTAGTTGTGTGCAGGTTAAAATGGCAGTGGCGGGTCGGAAATCTCCATCGGCCCCTGAAAAATGATAAAAAAATGAGTCAGATGCATTTCAGATGTGTATTGAGCTACAGTTTCAGCATCTCTGAATGTTTCTAGCAGTGGCTGAGAGGGTCTTCTGTTTCAAATGCCACGGGTCTGCCAAGTGTCAAACCCTTGTTCGGGCCACACTTTTGTTTCTGATTGATATCTTCGATGCGGAGTGTGACACGCAGCAGAGGCTATTTCTATTATGTTTCAAGTTACTCCCCATGGAAGACGCCACGTGTCATCAGCCGAGACACTCCCAATTAGTTTCTGTGGATGCACGGATAGCACACGTGTCACTCTCCGTCAAAGTTCCTAAAAAGTTTCCAAGCAGGGGCAGGGCGTACCACGTGTCCTTTGTGGTTGCTGCGGAAGCCGACAAATGTCAGCTTCCATGGGACTGTTCTTTATGTTGTAATGTTCAGCGAGGCTGGAGGTGGGGCCTTGCATTAAATTTCAAGGGTAAGCGGAAGGCACCACATGGAGGCACCCGAGAGACACAGAATGAGCAACTCATGAGCCCCGCGGAAAGTGCCAAGTGTCATTGTCCGCTTAAGTTTCTAAAAGTTTCAATGTGCGCGTGGGAGGTGCCATGTGTCCCTAGAGATGGCCGCGGAGCTTAACAAGTGTCAGCTTCCGCGGACTTGCCCCTGTTTTCCTCTTGCGGTGGCGAGCGGGAGTTTGTGGGCCTTGGTTTTAATGTGTCTCATGTTTCAAATGCTGTGGGTTGTGACAGTTGTCACCTGTGGAGGCCACTTAAGTATGGAGACAGTTTTGTAAAGTGTTGCAGACGGTGCCAAGTGTCGGCCTCCACTAGAGTTTCATGGGAGGGTCTTTATGTTTCAAGGAGACTGTGGAAGTTGCCACCTATCTCGATTGTTGATACTGTGGAAGCTGCCACGTGTCCTCTTTGTTGAAAAGCAAATGGTGGAATGGAAAAGTCAGCGATGGAAGTGTGAAGTGCCTACGTGGCACGATTTAGTTGGTGGGTGACTTTTCAACATTTTTTTGGGGCTATAGATCTCCGCGACTAGGTTTTTGATCAACGGCCACATTTTGAACCTGCAGCGAGGGTTTTCTCCTGAGCGTTTACAACTATTTTTGGCAGGAGAAACTTGCTGTGGTTGCATTCCAGAGGCTGCAGGTAGATGAAACTTTAATGGCAGACTTGCAGGGGGTGGGACGATGATGGACAGGCCAACCACCTGATTGATGAGCAATGTCCCTGGGCGGCAGTGCAGATCCCTATCTCACCTGCTCTGTCCTCTGTTTCTGGCTGTTGCATTCAATTTTGAGCACCATTTTCTCATGCATTGCATCTAGTGGGATTTTGGTCTCCCTTGTAATTAATTTGTTGAGTACATAGTTTTGCTATAAAGGGCAAACTATGTCACTCATTTTAGGTTGTTGAATATCTAGGCATTTTTGTGTAAATAATGAAGAACAGGGCATGATCTTGGCTGTTCTATCTCATTTTGGAGTTTATGAGTTACAACATGAGTGTATTTTGCACATATTTTCAGTTTCAGTGTTGATTTATATGAGAAATGCTTATTGCATGTGTCTATCTGCTTGTCTCCATTTGCTGCATATTTTCCTTCTTTTGAATCTGGTTGCTAAGGGTTTCTCAAGTTCTAGGGTATGGTTTTCTGTATCACATGCATGATCTCTAACTTCCATTCAAGGAGTGGATTAAACTGTTTTAGGTTAATGTATGGAGAAGGTTGTATGTCTGTATGGATATCTGTAAGTAGAGGCAGTTAGATACCCATTCTTGGGTGATGTTTGTAAGGCAAGCATCAGTCCAACCCCCTGAAACTTGAGTGAAGCTTGCAAACCATCTGTTGTATACGTCTAGTTGACTCCTTGCCCAATGGATAGGCACCAGTCTGCTCCTGGGTCAGTAGTTATGAGCCAAAACCCCTTGTCTTGCATCCAGGACATTATGTCCACCCATCTCATCACTTCCACCTATTAGTTGTAGGAGTAGGATTAGGAACCCCCTGCATACTCTCATACCCAACCAGACAAATATGTCTAAGAATGTTGCCAACCTTGTGATCTACCATGCAGATCTTGGTCCATACATGAGAATATTCTACCTGTTGTTGTCAAGTTAAATCTATGAGTCATTGAGCAAGTCAAGGTTACATCTTGAGTTATAGGGATACCCCGCTTGGTGTGGCAGAACTAGAAGTGAAGTGGAGGTAGCTCACGCAACCTCCTGTATTAGTTGGCTGAATCTGCCTATGCATTAGAACTGGCAGACCCTAATGCTGATTCAGAAGAAAAACCAACAAAATGGTGACTCCGCTGGGGAGGAGTAAATGAAAAAAGAATATATTTGTGGCCCATCTGAGTCACCAATAAAATGGCGACTCTACTGGGGATGTGAAGTCAAAGTAATATCTAGTCATCCCTAGTGATATATTTGTGGCACATCCAAGTCACCAACAAAATGGAGACTCTATTGGGGATGCAATGTCATATCCATAAGGCTTGAGTCTAAGAAATTGAAGAATTAGGCCTGGAAGTGCCTTGTTGCAGCAAGTGTAAAGTTTTATATGTGGCTCTGCTGGTGGATGACCTAGAAAGAAAGAAATCAATTTTCAGCTTCAGCCTGTTTGAAGCTCATTCCTTTGCCAAGCAGGTGGCGACTCTGTTGAATGAACCTATCAGCAGCTGCAACATATCCAGGTATTTGTACAAATTTTTGAAAAGTTCCCTATTTGGTGAAATAGCACTGGTTAAAAGGGAAACATTGGTGAAAGCAGAGCTTGCATGCTTTTGTTAGAACCTATTCTGTATTTCAAAAGGGCATGCAATGTTGTTCAAAAGACTCATATAGAGGACTTTAGGTAGGTTGAAATAGTAGTTTGTATTTTAAGGGCCTAAGGTCATATTGTGATTGAAAATCTGAGTAGAGAAGAGGGTTGTAAAAGCATAAAATGATGTATTGTCAGCCCATGCACCCTTGTGAGGTGTCAAATGCAATAATGTATAGTAGTCAGTCCCAACCATGTAATAAAAGAGGTTTCAACATAGATAGATATAAGCCCATAAATTTTAGTGGCATTTGTGGTTATCCAAATGCTCTTCCAACTAAAATCAGAAGGTATTTGCCCAAATTTAGTGGTGCAAAGGATGAATCAGCTAAGAGACACTTGCAGTAGTTTATAAATGTTATAGATGACTTTGAGATTGACCATGAGGATGTAGTCATGAGATTATTTGTTCAATCTCTAGATGAGGATGCAAGGGACTAGTTTTCCTACCTTCCAGCTTGCTCTGTCAAATCTTGGCAAGAATTTAAATCTGCATTTCTAGATCAATATGGTGAAAGAATTTCTGAATATGCAATCATTAGTGACTTTATGTACATCCATATTGAAGAAGATGAGTTGATCCCAACCTTCAACCTCAGATTTATGAGGGCATTGAATAGAATACCAGAATGCATGAGACCTAATGATGCATTGTGCCTAGTTGTCTATTTGGGAGCATTTGATAAGAAAATGAGTTATAGATTGAGAGATAAGGAGCCCACCACATTGCATCAGGCACAATAGTTTGCAATGGACATTGAAAACAATTGGAGGTATGGAATACAAAATGGTTATTTTTCTAAAATTTTTTGTTGTCCTGTAGCCCCTAATATTAATGAAAGGTTTAATTCAAGAGTTGACAATGAAGGTCAAAGTGCTCACCCCCCTGCTGTCCCAGTTTTTGCATCATTCCAAGTTGATGATGTTTCTGTTATAGAGGAGGATGTCCTATTTTGCCCAGCAAATGAAGTTGAAAATAATAATTTTTCACGTGACATTTACATGCCAGTCCTCATCAAAGAGTCTCCATGTTTAAATTATCTAGTTGTGCAAAGTTATGATCATGTGGATCAACAGTCAATATTAGTTTCATCAGGAAGTGTCAGAGGGCTGGAAAATGATGCAGATTGTTCAACTTCAGAGTGCATTGAAGTAGCAGAAATTTTGTAGGTGGGGCAATCAGATGTTAAAGATGATGAAGATGATATCCATGATCAATTCATGGATCAGGTTTATTTTTCTTATGACTCTGGATCTGATAGTAATGAAGAAGAAGCAAAGACCTTTACAATGAACATGAATCCCCTTTATGATGAGCCTCTGGATGCATTTATTGTTGTGAGTCATGACCTTCATTAGTACAAGATTAACCCTCTATTTGATGATGATGCTGATTTACAAATTATGAATAATGAATGTTGATCATCACCTGATTCAAACATGTGCAACATTGGGTGTGTGGGTCAGGATTTGTTTTCAATATCAGTAGATATTAGGGGTCTTATATTTTCTGAGTATTTTGAGTTTTTGGATCAGCTGGATGAGTGCCTAACAATGTGCAGCACCAAGATAAATGATGAAGAATGCCAAGAGCAGTATGATGTACTGTCTGAGGAATATAACATACATATGTTACTTAATGCTGAAAAATATTATGATGTGTATGGTTATATGTCTAATTTTGAAATCCAGACTAATAGGGGCAATACTACAAGTGGCAAGTTGTCAAAAATGGTGGAATATCTAATTGAGCAGATGACATTATGGGCAGATTATGCCAATCTTTTCAGTTGGGATTGGGATCTTCTAGTTTGGAATCAGGCATTTGACAAGAAAAAATTATGGTTCTTCCTTTTTGGCTGCCCTAGGCCGCCAAAATAATATTTGAAAGTAATGTGTTTTTTGATGCAGGCTGGTGCATTGTTTGAATCTGTGCCCAATGGATAGGGACTGGTCTGCATCCCAGAGATCTGAGGTTCTCACTGCAGTCTTGTGCCTGCGCATCCCCAATCGGAGCCACTGTTAGTAATAATTTATGTTTGGGGTTTCAAGTCAGGTCTCTTCCCTAAAAATCTAAAAAGTTCTAATATTTTGGCCCCTGCAATTATCAAAAATGCAAGAAATCAGTTGTGTGTAGGTTAAAATGGCAGTGGCAGGTCAAAAATCTCCATCGGCCCCTAAAAAATGATAAAAAAATGAGTCAGATGCATTTTAGATGCATATCGAGCTACAGTTTCAGTGTCTCTGAATGTTTCAGCAGTGGCTGAGAGGGTCTTATGTTTTAAACGTCGCGGGTCTGCCAAGTGTCGAGCCCCTGTTCGGGCCACACTTTTGTTTCTGATTGATATCTTCGATGCGGAGTTTGATACGCGGCAAAGGCTATTTCTATTATGTTTCAAGTTACTCCCCGCGAAAGACGCCACGTGTCGTCAGCTGAGACACTCCCAATTAGTTTCTACGGATGTGCAAATAGTACCACGTGTCACTCTCCGTCGAAGTTCCTAAAAAGTTTCCAAGCAGGGGCAGGGCATACCACGTGTCCTTTGTGGTTGCTACGAAAGCCGACAAATGTCAGCTTCCGCAGGATTGTTCTTTATGTTGCAACATTCAGCGAGGCTAGAGGTGGGGCCCTGCATTAAATTTCAAGGGTAAGCGGAAGGCACCACATGGAGGCACCCAGAGACACAAAATGAGCAATTCATGAGCCCCGCAGAAAGTGCCAAGTGTTGCTGTCTGCTTAAGTTTCTAAAAGTTTCAATGTGCGCGCGGGAGGCGCCATGTGTCCCTAGAGATTGCCGCGGAGCTTGACAAGTGTCAGCTTCCACAGACTTGCCCCTGTTTTCCTCTTGCAGTGGCGAGTGGGAGTTTGTGGGCCCCAGTTTTAATGTGTCTCATGTTTCAAATGCTGTGGGTTGTGACAGTCGTCACCTGCGGAGGCCACTTAAGTATGGAGACACAATTTTGTAGAGTGTTGCGGATGGTGCCAAGTGTCGGCCTCCGCTGGAGTTTCATGGGAGGGTCTTTATGTTTCAAGGAGACTACAGAAGTTGCCACCTGTCCCGATTGTTGATACTGCGGAAGCCGCCGCGTCTCCTCTTTTTTGAAAAGCAAATGGTGGAATAGAAAAGTCAACGATGGAAGTGTGAAGTGCCTACGTGGCACGATTTAGTTGGTGGGTGACTTTTCAGCATTTTTTTGGGGTTGTAGATCTCCGTGACTGGGTTTTTGATTGACGGCCACATTTTGAACCTGTAGCGAGGGTTTTCTCTTGAGTGTTTGCAACTATTTTTGGTAGGAGAAACTTGTTGTGGCTACATTCCAGAGGCTGCAGGTAGATGAAACTTTAATGGCAGACTTGCAGGGGGTGGGACGATGATGGACAGGCCAACCACCCGATTGATGAGGAATGTCCCTGGGTGACGGTGCAGATCCCAATCTCACCTACTCTGTCCTCTATTTCTAGCTGTTGTATTCAATTTTGAGCACCATTTTCTCATGCATTACATCTGGCGGGATTTTGGTCTCCCTTATAATTAATTTGCTGAGTACACAGTTTTGCTATAAAGGGCAGATTGTGTCACTCATTTTAGGTTGTTGAAGATCTAGGCATTTTTGTGTAAATAATGAAGAACAAGGCATGATCTTGGCTGTTCTATCCCATTTTGAAGTTTATGAGTTACAACATGAGTGTATTTTGCACATATTTTCAGTTTCAGTGTTGATTTATATGAGAAATGCTTATTGCATGTGTCTATCTGCTTGTCTCCATTTGTTGCATGTTTTCCTTCTTTTGAATCTGGTTGCTAAGGGTTTCTCAAGTTCTAGGGTATGGTTTTCTGTATCACATGCATGATCTCTAACTTCCATTCAAGGAGTGGATTAAACTATTTTAGGTTAATGTATGGAGAAGGTTGTATGTCTGCAGGGATATCTGTAAGTAGAGGCAGTTAGATACCCATTCTTGGGTGATGTTTGTAAGGCAAGCATCAGTCCAACCCCCTGAAACTTGAGTGAAGGTTGCAAACCATCTATTGTATATGTCTAGTTGACTCCTTGCCCAATGGATAGGCACCAGTCTGCTCCTGGGTTAGTAGTTATGAGCCAAAACCCCTTGTCTTGCATCCAGGACATTATGTCCACCCATCTCATCACTTCCACCTATTAGTTGTAGGAGTAGGATTAGGAATCCCCTGCATACTCTCATACCCAACCAGACAAATATGTTCAAGAATGTTGCCAACCTTGTGATCTACCATGTAGATCTTGGTCCATACATGAGAGTATTCTGCCTGTTGTTGTCAAGTTAAATTTATCAATCATTGAGCAAGTCAAGGTTACATCTTGAGTTATAGGGATACTCCCCTTGGTGCGGTAAAACCAGAAGTGAAGGGGAGGCAGCTCACACAACCTCCTGTATTAGTTGGCTGAATCTACCTATGCATTAGAACTGGCAAACCCTAATGCTGATTTAGAAGAAAAACCAACATGCTCTTCTTCATACTCTTCAATTCTCATCATAGCGAATGAAGGGAAATCAATATCATCAAAAAATACAATAAGATTTACCTCATCCTTCTTCATGGCTGCAACATCATCCTTCACTGTGACATCTCCTGCATCATCATCAGTTGCAACTTTTCTTTCTTCACTCTTCACTACAATGGCAAGCTTTTTCATCCACTCCTCTATCACCAACATCTTAAACAACAAATCATCTTTGTCTTTTTCATTTACAACCTCTTCACATTCCTTGGCTACAATCACATCCTCTACAACTGTAATCTCATCAATAGCTGCAATTTCTTCACTATGCCTTTCTTTACCTTCACGATCTTTAGTCACTAATGTTGCACTTGCATCCTCTTTCTCATTCTCCTTATTTGCTGCAACCTTATGCTTGTCTTCGTCATGCTTAACAAAATCTTCATGCTACCATGCTTCCATCCTATCTAATCTCATATTTATTTCAGTGATCTTCAAAATCTTCCTCTTTTCATATTGTCTCCAACTATCCCATATGACTAGCTTTCTCAAGACAATCCCTATCCTTTTCCTCTTTGTCATTCTGCTAAACACTTTCCATACATACAGCTCTCTCTGTAACCTGCAAATACAATTTTCCTTGCGGATTCCTAGCTCTCAACTACTCAGGGCTTCTCCTCCCTGCAACAACCCCCACAAGCTTCTTCTTCACCACTTTTCCTCTACCCATAAGTCCTGTGGATCCTCTCCACTCTCAAGATTACCCACTCTAATACCATTTAATGCAAAGGAACTCCCACTTGTTGCTACAACACACAATCTCTTTATAATACAAACTCATATGCAACCACAATAAGATGCAAACACCAATCCTTGATTTATTTTATTTTATTGAAATCTCATACATCAACAAATTACACAAATCTGTAATAACAAAACTACATTCATGGCCTTCCATGGTATGTGTACTTGAGCTTTGGCCTTTCATGATATATCTACAATTTCATGATATAGCAGAGGATTTCATCATGAAGCCACCTTATGTATCAGACTTGAGTACTAGGTCCACCTACTCGATAGACATCTAGTGAAATTTCAATCTCACCTTGATGGTGATGAGTGTGTTTGTCACACTATGGGTCCTATTCTATATGTCATATGGATAATGTGCAATCATCTCAAAGGCATTGACTTCTTGTGTGGAGTGTCCCTGATTTCTAACAATGATTCTTCTACTTCTAGGGCTACTTTTGAACACTCACTAGATTTGCATTAAAACATTACCCACAATCAATTTTTTGTTCTTCTTCATACATCAAACACTCATATTCCAAATATCACAAATGTTGCTACATCGAGCATACATCCTAGTCATGTAGGTGCTTCTTCCTCTAGGATTCCACATAACCCCTTCTCTTCATACGGGTTTGTTCCTCCATCCCATCCCTTGCCTTTCACTTTTATGACTGGCCTCCTTGGTGCTTCTCAACCCTTGCTCATTTAGCCATTTTATATACAAGCTATCTCTACTACTACTAATGTGAATGTTACTTCTACTACTCCCTTGCATACAATCGATGATGTTATAAACTAACTCATATTGAATATGGGTGGTCTTATAATAGCTCGCTTCCTTATCCAAGACTTCACAACCCCTAACTACCTAATATTACTATAGTTGTCTACTATCACTTGAGATTCTTAGTACACCCCTCTCTACTATCTTTGAGGTCTCTCACTTTAAAATACAATGGTAAAGGTGACCCTCAAATGCATGTCTCTACATTCTCAATGCTTTCTAGTGACTTCATTTTTTAAGACAAGTTGTTATAAAATTTAATGTTGTAGTCCCTCAAAGATACCATGTTAGACTAGTTTTTCTCCTTGTTAAATCACTCTATCTATTCTATTGATCAACTAGTGAATATAATCATACAACATTTTCAAGTCAACATTGGCCCCCAAGTCTCATTCACTAACCTGGTTCATTACAAAATAGGGGCCCTAATGAAAAAGTCACCAACTACATCTTACAACCAAAAGTATTAAAAGAACACAAATTTATAATGACAGAGAAAAACCCATTTGTGGCCATTGTTAACATTGCTAGTATAGCCATGCTTTCTTCTTCAATGTTGGTTGTGTATATGTGGTCCTAGTGTAATCACCACTTCATACAATTATCCAATCCTTTACACTCCCTCCTTCAAAAACTCCTATCCAATAATCTTGTGCAACTATCCATTATTCTCCACCTTCACACCAACTAACCACTTCGAAAAACTATGATCCAAAAGCCTTTTGTCAATACTAGATGGACACATTCTTGTCCATGACATTGAAAAGGTGCATGCATCTCAAGCATCTAATCTAGGACTTGATTGAATCTAACATAATATAGGTCATAGGTGTTGATGATAAAGGTAACAAATCTATCACTCAATGTAATCAAGACTTGTAAATTTACACCAACTCACAATCACAATCTGACTAGACACTTCATGGACATTGATTAAAATAGAGTTTGTCAAGCACAAAGTGACTAGACACTTGGCTTTATGGTCCATAACATCATATTGAGCAACCAAAGTAACATCTCTAGGCCTTGAAACATGCTCATCAATAGCATCCCAAGATATCAATCAATTAACAGATATTCCATATTTAGCTTCCACATCTCAAATTGTTACCAAAAATATTTCTACCCCTATTCTCCTTGGGGTGCTCACCATCTAAAAATTATTGCAACATGTGCACAAAGTATCTTTTGCACAAGTTGCCACTCAAAACTGGATTGGTTTAAAAAACTCAACAGCCCACAATTGAAACCAAAGGTGATCAAACTCTGATACCACTTGTAAGGGAGCTAAGGTAGTGAAAGAACTTCCTACACTAATCTTGAGAGGAGGGTTATAAAATGTTTTCAAATCTTTACAATAGTTACAAAAATTATATAGAAATAAACATAAATAGCAATCATACCACAAGACAGTGATTTACATAGGGAAAACCCTTTCTGGAGAAAAACCCCACACTCCAAAAACAACTCAATATATTATTCAAAAATCTCAACAAGATTACAATATACTTGTAGAGAAAGCTTTCACAAGAGTATCACCAACCAAAGATCTAGAGGCAAATCAACATCTATAATACTCTTACACACAACCTCCATCTCAAGCAAATAATATATAGGAGATACAATACATGAAACCATCAAACAATAATTACAAAACCATGATCTAAAACTACCAAAAAATGGTGCCCAAATTCTTAGGGTTTCATTATTCTAATGAAAGATGCCTTATGATGTGTCAAAACATGCAGCATATATAACTCCCCCTTACATCATTTTTTTTTGTGTCCAACAAAGTTTTTATATTTTTTAATATGGGAGGCCCAAATTCAGGAGGCCATAACTTTTGATTCAGGAGGTCGATTGGGCCCCCTTATTTTTTTAAATTGAAGAGCTTGAAGAGATCTGAGCTCCAGGCACTAATAATGGCAGTGCAAACCAATCAAAATTTTTATTTTGGCCAAAAATTAACTCTATAGCCCAAAAATTGAGTTCTTATGTTTTTATAACAAAAAAATCATACTTTTTGTAATTTCAAGGTTGAGACACCTTTTCTAATAGTTCCATCAAGGTTGTAATTTCAAGGTTGGATCAAAGACACTAGACATTCTACTTATCATCATCCTAACTTTTGACCATTTTTGTGTCCTATTGTGCCATTCTTGGCTCACTGTAATGTGGGTTATTTCTTATGTTTCTCACAAATGCTTAAATTTTCTCCATAATAGTGTGGTTCATATTCTACATCATAGTTAGTAGCAACTTCTTTTGATTCAGAGAAACTTTTCTCTTGATTATTTCTAGGCTACTCCTTTTGGTCTCCTTTGACATCATATTGACCTTCTTTTCAAGCTCTATCAAAAGTATGTCATGATTTGGATTCCCCCTCTCACACCTTTTGTTCCACCTACACCACCTATGGTTACCCAACCTCATTTATTGTTCTTGTTCCTACTTTTACACCAATGATAGATATAGGAAATCAACCCATGGAAGATGATCCTCTTCCTTCTACCTCCCAGGCATGATCTTGATGAAAGCAATATGCTAGATTGTGTAAGTGTTTATTTCATAACTCTACCTGAGCTAATTCCAACCTACTCTATCTTATCCCTCTAGCCTCTAATCTGCCTCTGTAGCCCCAAGAGAAAAGATCCAAGAGGTTGAAGTTGTCTTGGCTCCTTCCACTTAACCTATCTTGCTTCCATAGATTCTAAACTGACCCCCATTATCCCAACCCCTTGATCTTCCCAATGTTAGTCTAATTTACAACATCACCTTATCCTCCATGGTTCCATTTATGCATACTCATTATAAATTTTTTTCTTGAAATGAGACCTTCCACCCTAGACATTGACATCCCTCCCCTATCCCATAATGAAAGCCTAAACATTATCCCACCCACCCTTCTATAGACCTAAGCCCAATCCCATTTCTCTACCTCCTAGCCCCTTTGCATCACTTTCCCCCTAGTGTGGAAGCTCCTCCTTTACCCTAGTCTTCTAATATTTTCACTCTCACATCTATTGTAAGTAGTGAGAACTAGAGACTAGTGGTGTACTTTGCACTTGAGTCACTAGCCCCTCCTCCAAAGGATTGCTTATTTTATTGTGTGTAAGATGTACTAGCATTGTTTGTGATCTTCACATGATCATTAATAATTACCTCTTTGACAAATGCTTGGGAGGATGTTTCTCCTCCTGCTTCTACATATCATCCCATTTCTCATGTTCCTCCTTATGCTATTCTCATGTATACTATGCCACACGTAGTTCTCCACTCACACTGGGATGAGATTGGGATGGAGATGAGTTATTGGACATGGATCTTTATGAGTATTCATTTCATTTGATTTGTATATGTGTTTATCTAGCAAGTTTTTTGGTGTGCTTGCTTGTGTAATCCCATGATCCTACTTGCTATATGTATGTTAATTCTCCTAGATGACCCATGCAACCCTTGTAGGGACATGGATATAGGAGGAAAGAGATGGTGTGCCCTTCTTCTTTTTGTATCTGCATTGTTTGTATATATTTTATACTTTGTTTTCTTTATATTTTGTAGTATGATGCAAAGTGTTGATACATTTAGGTCTCTTACATGTTGACCTAAAAATTTTCTTTGTCTGATTGCTATATGTCTTCATCCTTTGTGCTCATAGTTCTATATGCTTTGGGGATGATGATAGTTCCATCCCTATTCCTTGATCATATCATTCCTATATACATACTGACCCTAGGCATATGGGTATATGCATGTAAATGTGGGACCAAAGTGATCACTTTTTTTCTTGAAATAAGGAAAAACTAATCTTCAATGAGTAACTTGAGATATCACATATGCTCAACTTTTCAAGGCGTCACAAGAAGAAGATCAGTAGTGCTCAAATTCTAGTTTTGAAACTACGTTTTTTAAGAAAAAGATGGAGAATAAGAGGGTCAAATAGGGGGATCACAGAAAGTGCTCCTATTCTTGTAAAAAAAAATATAACATAGCCTCAAGTTTACTCCCCCTAAAATGTTGAATTTTTTTTAGTATTTCACAAATTCCTTTAGTAGAAAGTTAGCTAACATCACCTAGTTTATGTGAATTTTTTCTACTAATTTTTTAATGAATATATGATTTTTTACTATTTTTCAAAGTGGACCTATCCTGAAAAATAAAAAATTGAGTATTCCAACTTAATTTTGAGAAAACTAATTGAAAATTAAAATTTTAAAAATGTGTATAGAATGGAGTCTAGAATTTAAAAATGTAATTTGTTTCAAATTTTGATGGATGGATAAAAAGCAACACCAAAAAACTATACACAAGTTTTTGGCAAAAAATGAAGACACTAGCAAAAGTAATTGAAGATCAAAACCTTAAAGTATTTGAATTGTAGAAAATAATACATAGTTAGAAAGGTAAGAGAGATGTCGATAAGGGCGTGGTTCGGTGGTTAAGTCACTCGATTAAGATGGTGGCCACCAGAGTTCAAACCCCCACTGGGCCAACGAGCTCGCAAGCTTTACGCCTTCGTTGGGCCAATGAGCCCACGGGTTTGAAGTGTTCTTGCTAGGGGATGAGGTCCCCTATGTTGTGGCCTCACCGGTTCATTGCTTCAGGCAAAAACATTCACGTGGAGCCAGAGGGCGTGTTGCACCAACGTCGTCGGTCACGTTAAAATGTTTACTAGGCACCTTTAAAAAAAAAGGTAAGAGAGATTTTAATGTCATCGTGCTATTTTTTTCATAATAATGTCTTAAAATGTGCAAACTTGATGAGAGCATGCCTGAGATTTTCTTGTTTTTGTATGTTTTATGTAAAACACGTCTTTAGGGACCTTACATGAAGGGTTGGATTCCAAAGAAACTTTAAATGAAATGCATGTGCATTTAATGTCAATGCATTATAAATTCAAAAAATAGAGCACACACAATTTTTTGTTTATTTTTAAGGCATTTATAAAAGGAGCATGTTATAGGCTCAATATTTCTAAGCCATAATGCTAATGCATTATAATGTGTTTGCATTACATTTCTTAATTTGTTTCAAAATTTGTTTGACCACTTTTTGACCCCCCAACTTTGTATGCTTACCCATATAAATCCCTTTGTGTGTCTTCATTTGATGTTGCTTATTGTTGTGTGACATTGTTTTTCCTTTCATCTTTGTCATTCCATGAGCATGATATTTAGTGCATCATGCTTTTCTTTTGCAATAGCATTATCTTCTATGAGTCTGTTTAGGGGCATTACCCATTGGTAACTTTGGGGGCATATCCAATCACATATGCTTCTTAGAGATCCTTCGCATACACATTTTCTACCTTAAAATCAATTAGATACTACAATTTTATGTATTTATTTAAAGGGGGCATATTTGAACTTTAGCATGTACAACTACACATATCCACACACATTGTCAGCATGCTCCATAAAACATTAATATCTTGGGGTCCCAAGTATAAAGAGTTGCTTGGATTGACCACCCTTATTAGGATTACCTAGCAATAGAGCAGACTATTCCATGCAATCCTTGATATTAGATTTACATATGAGCAACTATAAACAAAGTATGCTAGTTCATGTGATTCTTATTAGCTAGTTTTTATACTCTTTATGAGTCACCTAGCAATAGAATGTTCTAGTGCTTGTGATTCATGAGGGTATTGTATTCTTCCTAGAAATAGAGTATGCTAGACCTTAGATCATACCCTACATTTTCCTAACAATAGAGCATGTTGGATTATGCCTCTCCATTTATTAGCAATAGAGTATGCTAGACAATGCTCATTTCTCTTGTCTTCTTTGTTTCTTTGTATATTGCTTGTGTCCTATCCTTGTTTATATTTGTGAGCTTTGTTATGTAGTACTCTTATGCACATGTCATTCATGTATTAGAATATATATTATTTGCTAAAACTTTTTCTTTACATATTATGTTATTTCAATATCTCTCTTTTGTAAGTTTTATGTATTCTAACATTGTTTGTTATTTAGGATTTTGTTGTTTAACATGATTTTTTTGAAAAATCTTAGTTGGGGGCATGTTTTCCTTTCTTGGGAAGTTGTTCTGCATCATCTATTGTATCCTTTTGGGTATCCTTTTGATGTTAGTTATTTTTTAGTTGTTTCCTTTCTATACTTTAGTGTAGCTTATCACTTAGTCTCATTGGTCCACTAAAGTTGGGGTAAAATGTAATGTCAAAAATTGCATACCCTATAATTATCATATTATATTTTGGGCTTGATTTAGTGTCCATATCCCTTAGCATGTTTTGAGGTTTCTTACGTAACCTTTATACTGCTCTTAGTGCCAACATGAATTTTGTGTTTTTGTATGTTCTTAGCCTTTCTATGTAAGTCATGGTGTTTTTTGTGTTAGTCTTGTGCCATGCTATCATTTAAAATCCTTGTAGGACTATTATACTTGGACACTAGTGTGATTTAAGTGGATGTTTGTATAACACACTAGCGTCCATTGACTTTTCAGTCATACAACAACCATTTTTCTCTAGTTTTGGCCACCTTGTTGTAGTTATGCATGCAATGTAACTAAATTTAGGTGAATCCTGACAACCAGTTTAGGAGGCATGCCTCTTCACCTTCCAATCTAATATCATTTTTAAAAAATGTTTCAATTAATCTACTCTATCATCTTGCAAGTGATAACCTATCTTCATGTTTTTTGCATTTTCTTGTGAAACACTTCCAACATTTTGAGTTTCTTGAGCAAACTCTATGTTTCTAGTATTGGCTCTCCATGGTTTTATTTCAATCTTGATGGCATGTGTTTGTGATTCTAGAAGATTTATCTCTATTTAGATGCTTGAGATGACATTATTTGAGCTCTCTTTATTTCCATTTTCTCCATTATTATTGTGAGCTCTTATTGTGTTTAGCTTTTTTGATGGCACAAAGAGGGTTTTTCTTAATTCCATTTGTATTTACATACACACACTAGGGAATTGATATTTTGTAGACCTAAAGTTTAATAGTCATAGATTTGGTTTACATTGTCACTCTTAAGTGTAGACACACCTAATATTAAGCGCGCACACACATTTCATTGTTCCTCCATATTATTAGCCACCCATAGAGGTAGAAATACCAAATAAGGGCTTGATCATTCTTAGCAAGCTCCTAAGTAGCCCCAACCATCTCTCCTTGTTTGAGCTACATGTTTTTGGAGATTCTCACACATGAAGAGTTTACTCTTTCTCATCCTTTAGGTTTGTTATTTCGTTTCATTTCAAATTAAAATCACCATTTAAAGCATTTCTCTTAGTTAAATTGGGTATTTTTGGGAGCTCCTAGTATTTTCTATTTCTTGTTGTTGTGTCCCTATGTACAGAAAGTCTAAACATTTGTACAAATAGTTGATTGTGTTGACTTTCAAGGCAATAGCACATGGATAGGATAACAACATATGGAGGGGACAATAGTGTGTAGAAATGGAAATATTATGTAGATGGAACAATAGCATGTTGTGCTTATGTCCTAGATAATGAACTATATAAATCATCTACTAGGTTTGTTTTGATTTTCTCTTCTATGTTGTGGACTCTAGTTCTCAATTCTATCCTTTAGATTCTAGTTATTCTCATTTTTATTCACCCAAATCACTCTCTTTCTCTTAACATAGTTTAAGTAGGAAAGAGACAATTTTCTAGTAGTCAATATTTATTTAGTTTTGTATTAGTAAAGGAACATATTAATAAAACAAAAACACAATTTAAAATAATTCTTGTTTAGTCTTGTCTAGATTGTAATAGGAGAGTAGTCCAAACCTCAAACAAAACTTAGGTTAAGGATACAACAAAAACTCCAATCCCCTATATAAACCCATGAGTCTAGTAAAGAAGATAGAAGCATCATGCAATGATCCTCCTCGGCCATCTTTGCTCTAATTAAGTGCAACTTGGTCACAATCATATTGAATGTGTTTAGGTGCATAGCCACAAAAAGACCATCCTCTATTCTAAGGGTATACAAATTCTTCCTTAGGAAAATTTTATACACTAGGGATTTAGCTTGATAAATCTCTCTTAACTTCTTTCAAAGAGCTATTGTAGTGCTTTCTTCATGTATATTTAACAACACAAAGTCAACCAAATAGAGCCTGATGAGAGCCTTTGCTTTTCTATCCAGTATGTTCCAGTCAACTTAATTCATTGCAATGGGTTTGGACTTAGATATGGTAAACTCTAGGTCTCTATCTACAAGCATATCATCCATCTTGACATTGTGAACTTCTCCATCTCTATCTTTGATGTACTTTCCATTTTTCCAAAAAACAATAACCTTCTATGCAAGCTCACTCAGTCTAAGATTAGTAAGAAAAACCCTTGTCCCTAATAAATCCAAACCGATCAAGCTTTGATACAAAATTAAATGAAGAAGAGGTGTGGAATGTGCTTCCTACACCAATCTATGAGTGGAGGTATATGACAAAATTAAATTAATCATATAGTTATAAGGAAATAAACACAAAAACAAAATACCATAACATAGTGATTTACGTGGGGAAAACTCTTTTGAGAGAAAAAACCCACTCTAAAGAAACTCAATGTATTATTTAGTAATAAATGGTTACAATACACTTGTAGAGTCTAAGCCTTTACAAGAGTATCAATAAAAAGAGATCTTGAGTAATTATTACAACATAACAATACCTATAAAACTCACTATGAAGCCTCCATCTCAAGCACTCAATAAATAGGAGAAGTAATACATGAATCCATGAAATGGTAATTAGAAAAGCATGAGATAAAACCACCTAAAATATGACACCCATATTTCTAATAAAAATCAAATGCCCTAATCCCAAGATGAGTCCATAAGAAAAATAAAATATAATCATTATGTGTGTCATGAGCTCATCATAATCAACTCACCAACTTCGATGCTCCATTTTGGCTCCATTATCTCCATTCAAATATGCCTTACAATGTCTCATAACATACATTATAAGCTGGTCAACAAGTGTAACTCCTTCTTACAACTCTTATGTGTCGTAGACATTCTTACATTTTTTATGTGGGAGGCCCAACTTCTAGAGGCCATAACTTTTGATCCTGGAAGTTGATTGAGCTCCCTTTTTTAAATTATAGATCTCAAAGAGGTCCATGTTACCATAACCCGCTTGCTTTGGTTATGACCTGGTCCAACATTTTTTGGGGCCAAATACAACCTCTATAGCTTAAAAATTGAGCTTTTCTATTATGTCGCTGGGTAAGTGCAAGAAGATGGGGGGCCAAAAAAGGTCTTAAGTGGCCACTTTTTTTCTGAAATCAGGAAATATTGGCCTTGGATGAGAAATTGAGCATAGTTACACTCAAAATTTGGAGATGAAAGCAAAACAATGTTCGTAGTGCTCCGAGTCTACTTTCTAAACTACTATTTTTTTTGAAAATGGCATAGATTAAGGGGTTCAAAAGAGGGAGCCACATAAATTGGTGTTGTTTCTGTCAAAAAAACATAACATAGCATGTTTTGTGGCTCCCTTAAAAGGTCAACTTTTTTTGGTATTTTTAAAATTGCTTTAGTGAGAAATTAGCTAATAGCATGTAGTTTATGCCTGATTTTTCTGATAATTTTTTGATGAATATTTGATTTTTTAGTAATTTTCAAAGTGGACACATCCTAAAAAATAGAATTTTGGCCGTGCTACCCCTATAAATTTTGAAAACAAATTGAAAATCATTTTTTTATTTTTTTAATATTTGTAGAATGGAGTATAGTTTCTAAATATGTAATTTTTTTGAAATTTCAATGAATAGTTAATTTACAATGAAAAAAAGACCAAACAGTGGTTTTTGCCCAAAAATGGACACAAACAAAAGAAATTAAAGATGAAAGGCTTAAAATTGTTAAAATGTGAAAAAAATCACATCGTCAAATAGCTAAGAGAAAGCCTAACATTACCTAGGTGTTTTATTTGTTCAACGTTGAAACACGTGCAAATCTGAGGGTTAGCACGAACAAAATTATGTGAAATCTTGAAGAATCTGGAAAAACATGTCTATGACTGTTCAAAAGGCACTCCAAGCCTTTGGATTGGAAATCCAAATCAAATCGCAAGCCCAAGGCTTGGGATTCCCAAAGCAAGACATAACGTGCTCGCATTATGGTTTGCTTTGCAATTTTTCTTTTCTGCAAGTCTGTTGTTTGTCATGTTTGACATAACACGAGCGCGTTATAGAGTGCGTTATGTTCCCCTTAAATTTTTTTATGTTCAAGGCTATTAATCATGTATGTATGTATGTATGCCTATATGTATGTATGTATGTATCTATGTATGCCAATATGTATGTATGTATGCCTATATGTATGTATGTATCTATGTATGCCAATATGTATGTATGCATGTATCTATGTATGCCAATATGTATGTATGTATGTATCTATGTATGCCTATATGTATGTATGTATAGTGTTGAGGGCAGAGGAGGGTAGAGATGGGAGTGAGCCAGATAGGGGAGGAGGGGTGGATAAGGATTGAGTGATTAAGGTTTAAGGTTGAGGGTTGAGCGCTTAAGGATAGGATTTAGAGTTTAGGGATAAGGGATTAGAGTTTAGGACCTTGAGGGATTAGTGTTTAGAGTTTAGGGTTGAGGCTTTAGGGATAGCATTTAGGATTAAGGGTCGAGGGATTAGGTTTAAGGTAGAGTGTTGAGGGTAGAGAGATTAGGGATTAGGGTTTAGGGTTGAGGCTTTAGGGATAGCATTTAGGGTTAAGGGTCGAGGGATTAGGTTTAAGGTAGAGTGTCGAGGGTAGAGGGATTAGGGATAGGGTTTAGGGTTGAAGGTTTAATTATTTAGGGTTGAGGCTTTAGGGATGAGGGTTAAGGAATTAGGGTTTAAGATATAGTGTCGAGTGTCAAGCGTGTACGGATAGGTTTTAGAGTTCAAGTTTTAAGGGTTAAGGGTCGAGGGATCGGAGTTAAGGGTTGAGGGATTAGGGTTTGAAGTTGAGGGTTGAGTACATTGAGGTTCGAGGGTTAAGGGTTTCGGGATAGGGTTGAGGGTCAAGGGATTAGGGTTAAGGGATAGGGTTGGAGGGTTTAGGGATAATGGATTAGGGTTTAAGGTATAGTATCGAGCCCATTGAGGGTCTAGGAATAGGGATAGCATTTAGGGTTTAGGGATGAGGAATTAGAGTTAAGGGATGACGGATGACGGATTAGGGTTGAGGGATTAGGGTTTAGGGATAAGGTTTAGGGTTAGGGTTGAGGGATTAGGGTTTAAGGTATAGTGTTGAGGGTTTAGGGATAGGGTTTAGGGTTGAGGGATTAGAGTGAAGGGTTGAGGGATTAGGATTTGACGTTGAGGGTTGAGGATTTAGGGTTTAGGGTTTAGGGATAGGGTTGAGGGTCGAGGGATCAGAGTTAAGGGTTTAATGTTGAGAGTTGAGGCTTGAGGGTTGAGGGTTGAGGTTGAGGGATAGGGTTAATGGTCAAGGGATTAGGGTTAAATAAGAGTGTCGAGGGTAGAGGGATTAGGGTTTAAGGTATAGTGTTGAGGGTTTAGGGATAGGGTTTAGGGTTGAGGGATTAGAGTGAAGGGTTGAGGGATTAGGATTTGACGTTGAGGGTTGAGGGTTTAGGGTTTAGGGTTTAGGGATAGGGTTGAGGGTCGAGGGATCAGATTTAAGGGTTTAATGTTGAGAGTTGAGGGTTGAGGTTGAGGGATAGGGTTAATGGTCAAGGGATTAGGGTTAAATAAGAGTGTCGAGGATAAGGGTTTAAGGTATAGTATCGAGTCTGTTGAGGGTTTAGGAATAGGGATAGCATTTAGGGTTTAGGGATGAGGGATTAGAGTTGAGGGATGATGGATTAGGGTTAAGGGTTGAGGGATTAGGGTTTAGGGATAAGGTTTAGGGTTGAGGGTTGAGGGATTAGGGTTTAAGGTATAGTGTTGAGGGTTGAGGGTTTAGGGATAGGGTTGAGGGTTGACGGATTAGGGTTTAGGGTTGACGGATTAGCATTTAATGTCAATGTTAGGGTTAGAGTGTTGAGGGTAGAGGGATTAGGGATAGGGTTTAGGGTTGAAGGTTTAAGGATTGAGGGTTGAGGCTTTAGGGATGAGGGTTTAAGGCTTAAGATATAGTGTCAAGTGTTGAGGGTGTAGGGATAGGGTTTAAGTTTTAAGGGTTAAGGGTTGAGGGATAGGGATTAGGGTTTAAGGTATAGTGTTGAGGGTTGATGGTTTAGGGATAGGGTTTAGGTTTGAGGGATTAGGGTTTAGGGTTGATGAATTAGGGTTTAATGTTGAGAGTTGAGGGTTGAGGGTTAAGGGTTGAGGTTGAGGGATAGGGTTAATGGTCAAGGGATTAGGGTTAAATAAGAGTGTCAAGGGTAGAGGGCTTAGGGTTTAAGGTATAGTATCGAGTTTGTTGAGGGTTTAGGAATAGGGATAGCATTTAGGGTTTAGGGATGAGGGATTAGAGTTGAGGGATGACGGATTAGGGTTGAGGGTTGAGGGATTAGGGTTTAGGGATAAGGTTTAGGGTTGAGGGATTAGGGTTTAATGTATAGTGTTGAGGGTTTAGGGATAAGGTTTAGGGTTGAGGGATTAGAGTGAAGGGTTGAGGGATTTGGATTTGATGTTGAGGGTTGAGGGTTGAGGGTTTAGGGTTTAGGGATAGGGTTGAGGGTCGAGGAATCAGAGTTAAGGGTTGAGGGATTAGGGTTTGACATTGAGGGTTGAGGGTTGAGGTTCGAGGGTCAAGGATTTAGGGATAGGGTTGAGGGTCGATGGATTAGGGTTAAAGTAGAGTGTGGAGGGTATAAGGATTAGGGATAGGGTTGGAGGGTTTAAGGTATAGTATCGAGTATGTTGAGGGTTTAGGAATAGGGATAGCATTTAGGGTTTAGGGATGATGGATTAGGGTTGAGGGTTGAGGGATTAGGGTTGAGGGTTGAGGGATTAGAGTGAAGGGTTGAGGGATTAGGATTTGACATTGAGGGTTGAGGGTTTAGGGTTTAGGGATGAGGGATTAGAGTTGAGGGATGATGGATTAGGGTTGAGGGTTGAGGGATTAGGGTTTAGGGATAAAGTTTAGGGTTGAGGGCTGAGGGATTAGGGTTTAAGGTTTAGTGTCAAGGGTTGAGGGTTTAGGGTTGACGGATTAGCATTTAATGTCAAGGTTAGGGTTAGAGTGTCGAGGGTAGAGGGATTAGGGATAGGGTTTAGGGTTGAAGGTTTAAGGATTGAGGGTTGAGGCTTTAGGGATGAGGGTTTAAGGCTTAAGATATAGTGTCAAGTGTTGAGGGTATAGGGATAGGGTTTAAGTTTTAAGGGTTAACCCCTGCTATTGATGCTTGGATAAGGATTTGTCACAAACTAGAACTTCTGCTTCCAAAGAAGATCTGTCTTTCTTCCTCAGTGGACATTTTCTATCAAGAACTTGATTATGAGGGCTTACCCCTTCATTGTTATGCCTATCATATGGCGGAGCATCTGGTAAGCTCTTGCAGGAAACAGGAAAGTTCTCCCTCAAAAACCTTGTGGTCATTCAAGTCTAAAGGGGAAGGTTTGGAAAGATATGTGATCAATGCAAAGGATGTGATCAATCTATAGCAGGACAAAACGTGAGTGCGTTATAACGCGCTCACATTTTGTCTTGCTATTGAAATGGTAAAAAAGTGTTGACCCCCATGATCTAGGCCCACATGCTCTATTTTCTTACTGAATCTGCGCATGATCCAACAAAAAAGAAGTGCTTTCATCCTGTTGGGAAGTTCACATGCACATTTGACACATTGTACCACCTTTGCATGATCTTTCCACCACCTTTTCTGCTTTGCCAACTTGAGAAGGAGGAAATAACATAGTTTTCACACCAAGTTTGATATATATCTATTCAAGTTTCAATTTTTGTAGTGTTGCAATGTTAATTGTGATTCAATTTTAGGAATTTAACATTATAGATTGGTTAATAGTATTGTTGTTAGTAATTATATTTGAGTGTTATTCAATTTAACATTGAAAAGGAAGCAAGTGGTGAAAAACTCAAATTGTTGAGGAGTTTGATGCAAGAAGAAAAAAACACTACATAATTGGGTACTCTCTCCATTCGAATCTTCATTTTTTAGGTATGTCAAGTCTTTACATGCATGTTCTTTACATTTTCCTTATTTTAGATTGAATTACGTTATCATGCTTTATCATACATGTTTAAAATAGACACATTCCCAATCAAGAAAGCAGCCTACAATCTCACATAATGCCATGTATATTTTCTACACTTGGGCTCTTTAATAACTATGTGTAATAAACAAACCTTAACATACCATGATGTCAAACTATACAAGAATAAATCCTTACAACATAAAAAAAATACAATCCCACTATTATGTTGTATTCATTTCTTAGGAACTAATATTGGTCTCTTTATCATGCTACAGACAAATTCTCCGTCATGCCGAGGAAACGATCAAGAATTAAACCAACACATAAAGAGATAGAATCTAAGAATGCAAATAAAGCAGTGGCTATGAGGGAACTTCGTGAGAAGAGGAAATTAGACACAATAAATGAAGACATACCAATTGAAGAGGAACCACAACTATCACAAAGAGATATGGTATTGGCGACACAAAGAGAACGAATGTAAACACTTCATGGTATGAGAGATTTGAATACCATAGTTGGAGACACGTCCTCTACTGCAAGTCAACATGTAGGGACACCATCTACCACATCTCAAGTTGAGAGTACATCATCACTCACATGTGATGAAGGAGGTATGCCATCATTCCCACCTCAACCTCAAGGTATGTCATCTATTCCATTTTCGATCGAAGGTATGCCATCTAACCCATCTCATTAAAATATTGATGAAATTCCTAATGTTGAGTTGAATTTACCTAACTTAACACCACCTAGAATTTTGTATAGAAAGACAAAGTATTTGATTGATATTGATGAGAATATTTTGCAGCCAATGGAAGGTAAGATTCCAAAACACACTTGTAGAAGATATGCTAATAAGATTTGGAGATTGTTCTTTGAAAAGTTAAATGAGACTGCAAGATGTCAACTATTCGTTGAAATGATGTGAAGTATAAAGTATAGGTCTATCATGAAGATTCTTGGGTTGAGAACATCAGAGGCTTCAAGTGAAAAATCTATTGGCAATAATCTAATGAGTGAATATGAGAGTGTGGGTAACACCTCACGCACAAAAGATAGTAATGCAACACAGCATGTGATTACATCGACTATAGTAAGTAGTCAAATGAGGAAAGCTCATCTCATTAGAAAGACAAGTCAAGAATTGAGAATTAATAGGAAAACTTTATCAAGAGCCATTAGAAAATGCCAAAGAATTGAGGACACTAATGCCAATGAATTATGGGCATTCTCGGGGAGACTACCACGAAAAGATAAACCAATTGTTGAAGCATTGAGATCACTAATTGAAGACTTTTAGAATAATTACACAAGGGTATCTCCGAATCAAAGGGATATGGTAAGAAGGAGAATCGGTAGTCAGAACCGCAAGCCACATCCAAAGCATTTTTTGGATGAGACTCAAACACAGTTTTATGGCAAATTTCTAGAGAAGTATCCTCAAATTAAAATTTGTCAAAGATATTTTGAAAAGCTAAAACCTTTCTATGTTAAGATAAATCACACATGCACTACTTGTTGTTGTAGATTATATATTGAATTTTCTAACCATTTTGATGCTTATAGGTCTATATGTTTAGATATGCATACTAACAATGATTTGCAGGGTTGTACCATATGTGCCCCACCAACATCTTCAAGAGACTTCATATCAAGAATTTTATGTGAAAGAGAAGAAGGTCAAATATTCTACAAGAAATTATGCTTGGATGGCACATGTCATCGTTGCGGTGGCTTGTAACATTTGCCAATATGTGAACATATGGAAAGAACACATGCGGTTGGAAATGAACTAGTAGAGTTTAGAAAGTATAAAATAGTGGCATATAATATAAAAGATGGTAAAGAAGCAAAGAGGTGTGAATTGGTTATTGAAAAGATTCCAGTGTATCAGTTTATGCCTATATTTTGTGACAGCATAGTGTATGAGTATGCAAGACATGCCCATAGAGCTCGATGGTTGGACTTGCAATTCAAGTTATGTAAGGACACATTTCCGGTTGGTAGCATTGTTTCAATCATTGACTTTACAGAGAACTACAGTCTACAGCCACAACGTGAGGTGCAATCACAATATTACAACTCCACATAGGTTTCTATATTTGTGCACATCACATTCATTCATGCGAATGATAGTACAGAGGATGACAGAAAGATCATAAGGGAGTATAATTTCTATATTAGTGATGATCATACACATTTTATGGAGTTCATGCAAGGTTTCTTTCAGGTGTTCTACAATGATTTGGCTAGAAGGGGCATATCATTCAGTCAGCATATCATATGGTCGGATAACTATGCGTCATAATTCAAGAACTTACAGAATTTCTATTGGCTGAGTAGGAGGCATAATTTTACAAGTATTCAACATATGTGGAACTTTTGTGAGGCTGGGCATGGAAAGGGGGAGCATGATGGTGTAGGAGCATGTATCAAAAGAGCCATAGCACGAGAAGAGTTAAAGTATAAAGACAATGCAAAGTTGACAGATGCAAAATTGATTGTCGAGTGGTGTAATGCTTCCATGGGTCCAGGTAATGAAGGTAAGTCTTCAGTTTGTAGATTTTTTTGGTTGATAGATGATACTAACATTACACCATATGAGGACTGTTGTACACTGACAGGATCAAATGAGATGCACTCTTTCAGAAGCTCAATTGTAGGTTCATGGAGTATGCATACATGAAAGATGTCATTCTTTTGTTCTTCTTGTACAATTCAAGTCTGGGATGAGTGCGAGTCAAAGGAGTGGGTTGACGAATGGCAGTTAAGTTATCTTAGCCCACTTGACACGTATCGACCCCTGATGGTACTGGAACTAACACAGATGGAATCATCAGTTGACTTTGACCACATATCAGATTTAGTTCAACCAGGTAATATAGGGCACATATATGCATCTAATTTCATCTAGTTCAACCAAGTAATGTCATCTTACTTTGTAGTGTTTTTGTAATGTTGACTAATTTCATCTAATTTGCTACACATATTAATGTAGGGCACGTATATGCAGTTATTACAAATGAAGATAATGAAGAGGGAACAGATTATTACTTATGTCGTTGTGTTGAGGCCAAAAAGAAATTGGAGGCCCCTGTTACAGATGGAGAAAACATCGAATACCCTACAGGCTCAGTGGTTATTACTGGAACATGGCTTAGAAGGTACCCACATAAGAGTGTTAATATTTGGAATTTTAGGACTTTGACACGCATCGGAAGATTCTTCATTACTCAAACCTTTTCTTGGCATCCAATGTTTATTTGATAAAGTATCGGGGTAGACCTTTGAACAAAATCTTGTGGAAGGTGTGCGAGTCTAACCATGAAGCAATACTTGACACAATAAAGAGTAGAGCAGACCCGGATGGTTCATTGGATTAATTTGTAAGTATTCACATTGATTTTGTAAAGTCATGTTACATTGAGTTGTAAGTATGCACATTAATTTGTAAGGTTTGTCTTTTTTTATTTCCTCCTGCATTTTTACACATATACATATTTTTACATCATCATGTTATGCATTTTTGGTGTCCTGCTCCTGATGCGACCAAACTCATAACTCACCCTACTTCCTCTAGACACCATTTGATGATCTCTCCAACACTCTGGATCCAGGGCGCCCAATCATGATGATGACCTATATACCATTCTCCCAAGGCACTCATAATGAATGAAAAGAAGACCAAGGGCGCCCAAGCTTAATAGACTTATTTCTTTTAATTTTGATGATCCAAACTCTTGCAAAACGACATCCACTTTCATGCCTTTAGATCTTCCTTCACATACAGGGCTCCAAATCAAGTTGAAAAATCTACATAAGGGCACCAAAATGGATGAAAGGAGACATGAAATGTGCCTTAGGACTCCATGCTAAGGTTTGAGCCATTAAAGTCTCTTGATATTAGGCACTCATAATGATGAAACTTAGAGCTTTTTCCTTTCCTATGCACTCATCTAAGATGTTTGAATGATGAGGAGCGCCTCGACCTCTATAATGTACATTGGGCACCAAAATCAAGGTGATTTTAAGTCACTTTGAGTCATTTGGGGTCAGTTTGAGTCTTTGAGTCATGTTGCAAAAAAGTGTCAATGTTGTCAAGTTGCACAAAGCAACTTTTGCATTTTTGTTGTCTTGCTCGTGATGCGACCAAACTGACTATTCCAACATGTCCGGATGGATATATTTACACTAGGCATGGTCCTATTTTTCACCCAAACATGTCAAAATAGTCCGAGCTACATTGCACCGACGATATCCCTGAAGAGTCCAAAGTGCAAAAAGGCAGCAATCTTTGACGAGATGCTACTCAAAAACTGTGTCACTTAGAAACATTCCATCTAAGGCAACGTGATCATGTAGAGTGCCTCTACAATAACCTCTCTTAGTTTTTTATATCTCTGAGATATTTTCCCGTGGTGAAAGGTTTTTTGCTACCCCAAAAATCGTCAGAAGGAGGCAGTGTAAAGTTGCAAAGGGGTGTAACTTTCATCCTAGTCCTGATGTGACCAAACTGACTATTCCAACACATCTAAATGGGTACATTTACACTAGGCATGGTCTTGTTTTTCACCCAAACATGTCAAAAGAGTCCGAGCTACATTGTACCCACGATATCCCTAAAGAGTCCAAAGTGCAAAAAGGTAGCAATCTTTGACAAGATGTTACTCAAAAACTGTGTCACTTAAAAACATTCCATCTAAGGCAACGCAATCATGTAGAGGGCCTCTACAATAACCTCTCTCAATTTTTTATATATCTGAGATATTTGCCTATGGTGAAAGGTTTTCTGCTGCCCCAAAAATCGTCAGAAGGAGGCAGTGTAAAGTTGCAAAGGGGTGTAACTTTTGTTCTACTCCTGATGCGACCAAACTGACTATTCCAACGCATCCGGATGGGTACATTTACACTAGGCCTGGTCCTATTTTTCACCCAAACATGTCGAAACAGTCTGAGCTACATTGTACACACGATATCCCTAAAGAGTCCAAAGTGCAAAAAGGCAGCAATCTTTGACGAGATGTTACTTGAAAACTGTGTCACTTAGAAACATTCTGTCTAATGCAACATGATCACGTAGAGTGCCTCTACAATAACCTCTCTCAATTTTTTATATCTCTAAGGCATTTGCCCATGGTGAAAGGTTTTTTGCTGCCCCAAAAATCATCAGGAGGCAGTGTAAAGTTGCAAAGGGGTGTAACTTTTGTCTTGCTCCTGATGTGACCAAACTGGTTGTTCCAACACGTCCGGATGGGTACATTTACGCTAGGCATGGTCCTATTTTTCACCCAAACATGTCGAAACAGTCCGAGCTACATTGTACCCACAATATCCCTAAAGAGTCCAAAGTGCAAAAAGGCAGCAATCTTTGACGAGATGTTACTCGAAAACTATGTCACTTAGAAATATTTTGTCTAAGGCAATGTGATCATGTAGAGTGCCTCTACAATAACCTCTCTCAATTTTTTATATCTCTAAGGCATTTGCCCGTGGTGAAAGGTTTTCTGCTGCCCCAAAAATCGTCAGAAGGAGGCATTGTAAAGTTGCAAAGGGGTGTAACTTTCGTCCTGCTCCTGATGCGACCAAACTGACTATTCCAACGTATCCAGATGGGTACATTTACGCTAGGCATGGTCCTATTTTTCACCCAAACATGTCGAAACAGTTCGAGCTACATTGTACCGACGATATCCCTGAAGAGTCCAAAGTGCAAAAAGGTAGCAATCTTTGATGAGATGTTACTCAAAAACCATGTCACTTAGAAACATTTTGTCTGAGGCAATGCGATCACATAGAGTGCCTCTACAATAACCTCTCTCAGTTTTTTATATCTCTGAGACATTTGCCCATGGTGAAAATTTTTCTGCTGCCCCAAAAATCATCAGAAGGAGGCAGTGCATTAAGTCAGGATGAAAGCCTATTCACTCTAGGTGCCAATCTCAAGTTGCACAATCATGAATGGGCGCCTAGAGCAATAAGGTGCTACATCATGGTTCTAGGACCTTGAAATGGGTCCCAAGCATGTAGGAGGAATTTTTAAGGAGCCAGAATGTTTTTGAAACTCTAAGGAACTAGTCCAAAGACTCTATGGTGCCATCTTGATACCATTGAGTCAACTTTAGAACTCAAACATATTGAAACAAGGTCTAGGAAGCTAGGCGCCATCTCTTGCCAGTTCAACCTCTCAGATGCGCCAACATTGGAAAGACTCTTAATGAGTGCCTAAGTTTGAATTGATCTTGTGATTGAAAGTTTGGTGATGTATTGGTGCAAGATGATCTTCAGTTGAAGCAATCTAAGTTCCAGGAAGGGTTTAGAAGTTATCAACCTCTTCACTAAGTTAGGCGCACTTTACAAGCTTTCTTACCCAAGAGTTGCACCTCATTAAGACAAGGCACATCTTAACCTCCAAGACTTTTCCAAAGAAGTGCTTCAGTTTATTAGCACCTTTGGACCTTGTTTTGCATTCTGAAAGAGAAGGTGCACTTTGGAGGCATTTCTAACCCAGATTGACGCCTAGGTATAGTCATCTCTCTGGAGCATTACAATGTGTTTTAAAATGAAGGAGGACATTTCATAAGTTGGGGAATTGATCATTGAAGACCTTGGAGTGTTTGAATTACTCTAAGCAAGAAGGCGCATTTCCATGGAGTAGCATACTCTAGATAGCGCCTAATGCTATCAAGGCGCAATTCCACCCTCACTTTCGTGCCTATCATCAAGAAGGGGCATTGGGCATTCCTTGAACAGTTCTGAGTGTTTGAAGTTTGTGAAATCACCAAGGAATGTTGGGCGCCATGTGTATCCTCAACAAGCTTGAGTTTGCACCTAGACAAGTTGGCACTTATTCATGTTTTAACTTCCCTCTTGAAGCACCTAACTTGGGAAAAAGTTATCTTGTTGTTAGTCAAGTGTTTGATGTGTTTTGGAGACTCCAAAAGACTTCCTCTTGCTAGGCGCTCTTCTTGGCAACTACAACCTTCAACTGGCACCTAGATCCTGAAAAAAAACACTTAGACTTCAATTTTCATGCACTTAGACTTCAAGGCGCCAAAACTAGTAGGAAAATATTTGGGGAGAAACCACGCTGATAAAAGTTGGGTAAATTTAACCTCTGAGTCTGATTAGGCTCCATATAACAACAATATTTATATCATGTCCCTTTGCTTTATGAAACAAGTAGCATGTGTCAAGTCATAGGGATAACACTTTGGTCCTTAGAAATTTCTCTGTGACTTTTGATAAGATTATCTACTATTATGTGGATGCTTGATAGTATTATCCTGATCCATTGGACTAGTGTGGCTATGAGGTTGGAAAGTGTTGCAACCTCCATCCTTTAAACTTATCCACCTTGTTATGGGTTGTTTTGAGTATTTTCACTTGCTTTCTCTTCGAGAATATTTTCTAATGATACATGATGTGTCATAGATCATTCAACTTGATAAACAACATGGAGGGATTCTCATGCCTCCTATACTTCTTGCAAGTTTCTTTATAGATAGATAACATCATTGTCCATCTAGGTGGTCATTTCCCTAAATATTATGATAAGATAATCTTGTTAATGAACTTTGGATTGAATGAGAATCAACATGCTTTGTCTTGACTAGAATAGTTGGGATGGACAAAAATCTATTGATTCTAGGTTGGGTTGTTAAAGGTCAAGAAGTTTTGGTGTCTAATGCCCTCTAAGTCTAAATATTCAAAATCATAGTGGTTCAATAAGTTACAACAAATAGTTAGGTAGACAATAGACTATAAGGAACAAGGACTACACATGAATCCAAAACAACACCAGTCAATAAGGACATCACAAGTAAATCAACATTACTTCCAAAGGCGTTCACAAAAACAAAGTGGAGAACACAACAAGAGAATGCTAGACTGTAGTAGGGATGAGTGTCTGATGCAGAGCACATAGTGGAAGCATAGAATTATCAACTTTTGAACCTTCAAACTCACTATTGGTGAGACAACATACCATTGATGAGCTTAAAATTTCATCGGCCGATACGCCGATGCCACCATGACTCTGTTTGATTTCACTTCTGACAAACATCCCATCATTGACTCTTATTGGTTAGATAGACCATATCGGTGACTTTATAGCCTTTCACACCGATGTCTTTGTCACTCCGATATGAGACTCTAAGTCCCTCACCTATCGGTAGGACTTAATACCATCGGCACACTCAAAAACTCTTCTGCCGACACACCAATCTCACAAATGACAACCTTTAGACTACACCCGCCGGTGAGACTCCAAACATCGGTGAACTCTAATCTCGTTGGGCCGATACACCGATGGATTTTGACTGTCGGTGTGACCCCCTTCATTGGTGAATCTCTCAACTGCTCTTCCGATGCACAGATGGGATTATCTTCTGATACACTAATGTCTTCGACTTCAAACCACACTCATCGGTAAGACAGACCACTATTGGCGAAGCCTAACCAAGGTCTGCCAATACGTTGATATGAACAACTCTTGACGTCGATACAAGGTTCTTTTGCAGGCAAAGGGCACCTAGGCTTATTGGGCTCAATTTGATGTATTTAGTGAAAGCTCAAGGTGAATTGATGCTTATTGAAAATGCCACTTAGTCCTTCATTTGCATTATAGGCACCATTTCCTATTGACTTATATACTCCTCCTCATACTAGGGTGCCATAATGAAGTGGTTTAGACAATAGGTGTGCTTCACTTACTACAGGCTTGTTCTCCTTCCACCTTAGGCGCACTTTTATGGTGGAATAGGTGTCAATGGGCACCTTGTCTTAAATGAATGCTCTCTCTAAGTTGGGTGCCCTTTTGAGGCTTTATGAGTTGCAAATTGCGCCTTAACCCTTCATGCTTGTTGCTCAATGTTTGAATGTTTAAGAAAGTCTCCTTTAGGCACTCATCTTAATGACTTTTTCTCAAGGCGCAATCATCCTAATGACTTGGATATTCATCCTAGTGTTTTAGGATATTAGGCTACCAGACTTAGTCATTTTCAGGATCTCAAACATAAAGAATAACATGATGATTCATTTTTTTGTATTGCATATAGTTGACATTCTATGCTACTCATAAAGAATATTAATATTTTCTGTTCAACATGATGATTTATTTTTTTTAAAATACAACTTTTATCTTTTAGTTCCAAAATGAGGTTTAGGTGATACTTGAATAACAATAGCTAGCTTATTGGATCAACAAACATCCTATGTAATACAATTGGACTTTAAATATTTGAAGTAGCCATCTACAAATATCCATTCAAATGTGGATTTATAATGCAAGTATGGACACCATCAATAAAAAAGATTTGTATTAACCAAATATCCATATAGGCATACATCGATATCTGTCGATATAAGTATAACATATATACAAAATAGCCATATAGGCTTACAAGAATGCCATATAGCCATACAATGTCAACTATATACAATACAAAATATATGTCCATAAATGCCATATAGGCATACAACAAAGGAACACAATAAAAAGTCATTCCCCTCTGGCTGGTGAAGAGAATAGATCACGAGCAACCTTTGATCTTCTAGGGGATGGAGACGTGCATGTGGGTGGTCTACTACGAACCCGAGGGCTACTCCTCCTATTTAGTTCTTCCTGTATCTTTACCTGTTACAATGAAAAGTAAGACATTAATATATAGAAATTACATGTTATAAAAAATGAAACTTTTAACAAAATAATCACTTACTACTAACATATAATATGTCTCCTCACTTACCTCAGTAGCAGGGATAGGTCGTGGTGATGTCATGTCCTATAGAAACCATCCAGATAGAAATTAAACTTCAAATCAATAATCTTTTGATTTTTAAAAAATAGACAACTATAACAATGAATGTAAATTGAAATTTACTAATCTGCCTCATACCCCTATCAATGCCATGGAGCTATGAATCGCAGAGGCCACACCCTGCTCCATTGCCCTATGAACATGGGGAGGTGTCTCCGCAGCCTGCATCATCTGGAAATAAAACAACATTATTCAATTACAAAAACTATAATAGTGATGCAAATCATGGCTCCTAACATACACACACGTTCAGCTAAACATGGAAGTACACACAATAAAGCACACAAGTCACATACAAAGATCTAGTAAGTACAATTCATTCATTAAACTATTTATTTTATTACCTCCATAAAGCTTTGAAGTCCACCACCACTAGCAGGTGTTGCCATGAAATCTATAGTATTAACCTATTCAACATCCAAAATCAGATATTAGAATACCATTCATATAATGATGCTATTCACATGTAAAATTTATAATTGTTTACTAGTTACATACCTCGACAGTAGATGATCTAGTGTAAAATGCAGGTGGAGAACCACTGAAAACTGCACCGACGTTGTGACCCTAAAATTTCATTAAAACCATCAATTTAAATTAGTTAATCTTGCATTTCAAAGATGAAATTTAATAAATTAAATCCAGTAAACTTGCTAATATTTACCTGAGTATCAAGGCCAAAAGTCTCACTCAGGAGGGTATCTGTCATCACCATCTGCTCAGCTGCAGATGTAGCCTGTGCACCTGTGTCCTGACTATCCATGGGGTTATAACCACAGGCTGACCCGCAAGTCTAACAAGTATGGGGTGGGACCCTGCTCCTCGCACTATCTCCCAACCCACTCTGTGTTGCAGGACTGGTATGCTCTATGATGCTCTGGGTCAAGGCACTAATGGACTGAAGTGTATCGACCTCAACACTCTTCTTCACAATAGAAGGGATAGAAACATGTTCGTGGGCTGGTCTGCTGATTACTCATCTCACTACCCACTGTGGGTCAAGATGTGCCCCTGGTCTATCTTGTGCTAACCCCCCACCTCTACCCTGGAAGTCCTGCGTATCAAAATAGTTTGGCACTTTATTGAGGACAAACTCGCAGTAGAGTTTCCTCAAAAAGTATTGTGGGACCTCATTATTATTGCATGGAGGATGGTCAAAAACCATCCACCACCTCTGCTCAAAATTGTCCCTTATCACTTGGTTGTTGCACCAATGGATAGGGAACCTCTTGCATGTAATGGCTAGAGGTTGATTTGTTTGTGGGTTTGTGAAAATGGAACACAAATCTAATTTTGTGATTTGTAATTTTTTCACATCTTGGTATGATAGCTTATCTGCATAATAATCTCTAAACTCTCTCCTCTTATCCATCCAACTAGTTATTTGCTTGCTAATTGAATCTACATTTGATAACATAGATTCAAGAGATTCAACAAGCGTGGACCTATGCAAGGTTGAAGTGGAAGGATCTTTCAACCTTGCAATTATATCTTCAATTTCTTTTTTGTTGTTTTCAATTTGCCCCATTATATTTTCTTGTGTTCTAGGGGCATGTTGAGGAATGGATGGAGGAGGTTGTTGCTCTGCAGGTATTTTCTCCTCAAGATTTTGTGGATTTTGAGGAGGAGGAGGAGGAGGTGCATTAACATTTCCTGATAATTAACAAAATATACATCAAAAATAAACTAAAACCTACCTATTTAGAAACAAATTCAAACAAAAAAATAAATATAACTCACTCCTTTGGCGTGCTCGACGTCGTGGCGGCATTTTGGTGACGAATCGATAAGGTTTTTGTTTTGAATGGAGTTTTACAAAACGTGAGCGTACTTTCTAGGGTTTGCAGGCCGCGGGCATAGAGGAGAAGAAAGAAATGAAATGACATTAGAAACCTTTTTATTTATTTATAGCAAGTCATAATGCGAGCGCGTTATAACGCGCTCGCTTTATGACTTAAATTTTTTTTAAATTAATTTGGCCACTTTTTGGCCCCCCATCTTTTTGCACTTACCCAGCTTGAAAATTATATTTTTTGTGTTCTTCACATTAGGATGCAAGGTTGAGACACCTTTCCTTATAATTGTAGCCTACAAATACTCTCCACTACATACTTGTCCCCTTATTTGCAAATCAATGTTGCAGCACAAAAACATAGCTAATGTGAAGATATTACAGATAGATGGGAATTATGTGTAATACTTTATAGTTTTTTGTTTTGGCTAATATTAGTATTAGAATAATACTTTAAGGATTTTATGATAAAAATAGATCAATTATTAATCTAAATGTTTGATTTATATTATTCATGCTTTAATAAATTGACATCTTAGATTTGATCTTATTATGTGTTTTGGCATAATGTTAATTCAAATTATGGCTTTAGACTAACGTTCATTTAGAATAATAATTTTGGGTAAATGATTTTAGATTAAAATTTGTGTAGATTGATGTTAATTCATATTCATTATTTGTAACATCCCAACTAAACAACCCAAAAACAAGCCCATTTTATCTATTTATTTTATCATAAGCTTTACTACTCAAGACACTGGCAGATTTATCATTGTGTAGACTACATCAATATCTTGTGCATAGGTCATGAGGCATTAATAGAGAGATAATTCCAATAAAAGGTAGGTTGTCAAGTTATTTTAGTCTTGGTATGTTAATTTTAGACAAGTATCTATGGTGCAAATTAATCAATGTAAGATTGATGGCTCAAGGCTAAATAACCCAATTCCTTTAAGTGTAACAAACTTTAGCCATATCTTATAGTGCTTGGCATGGTCCAATCTCTCGGATATCGCATGACTCAATTTTCCTAATTTATTTGGTCCTCTAGTTTCAAACTTCACCTATGTAATGTTACAATGCTCCCTGTAGATGTAGGGTTTTATAAACTTAGATTTACCTAGGATCTCATGTCCAAAATATTTATGATTTTATGTTTGAGACATCTACTAGAAATCAAATCTTGTTCTATCTTATTAGATCAAGTTCAAGGTCAAAAATATCAAATCCACTTGGATCGAGGTGTGGCTATTTTATTGGCCTAAGGTATTTGTATATGTGGTCATGAATGTGTGCTTACATTGTAAAAGAACGTATTAAACTATGTCATGTGACGTCATTCTTGACATGCATGTTGTGTGCATGCACTCCAACTCTTTGGAATGAATATTCTTGGAAAGATTGTAAGCAACCCTAGCCTTCTCTCATTGTCTTAGCTGTAGTTTTTGGATATTCTCACACATGAAGGGGTTTTTCTCTTTCTCATCCTTTATCTTTGATATTTCATTTCATTTCAACTTAAAATCATCATTTAAAGCATTTCTCTTAGTTTTTGGTTATTTTTGGAACCTCTTGTTATTTGTTGTTTCTTGTTGTTGTGTTCATATGTATAGAAAGTCCAAAAATTGATAGGAATAGCCGTATTTTTCTAATTTATGGGATGACATCATGTGCATAGGACAACAACATGGATGAAAATGTAATGTGCTAGAATCTTGGATAGTGATTTATTAAGGCCATCTACCAAGCTCATTCTAATTTACTCTTTTGCACTGTGGAATCTAATTTTAAATTTTGTCTCTTAGATTCTAGTTATTCTCATTTTTATTCACCCATCTCACTCTCTTTCTCTTAACATATTTTAAGTAGAAAAGAGAAAATTTTATAGAAAATATTTATTTCATTTTTGTACTCAGGAAGCACTAGATTAATTAAACAAAAACATAATTTTTTTTGTCTTGTTTAGTCTTGTCTATATTTTAATAGGGGACTAGTCCAAACCTCAAACAAAACATAGGTTAAACATACAACAAAAACTCCATTACCCTATATACATTTTTTTGAACCTAACTTGTTTGGTGAAACCTTCTCTTTGGTGAACCCAACACTCTAGGTGCAACTTTCACTTATTCATTTTGGTCTTATGTGTTAATTGCACTCATATTACTCTTGTCTTATGAGCTTTACCACACAATCCTCTTTTTTTGATAGAGTTTTTAGAAGGAGCTCTTGTATCTATAACATGTCTTCATCACAACCTTCTAAAATTCCCTTCTCTTTAATGAGTCTCTCAAGCTATGGCTTTGACCATTTAGCTACAACCATTATGCTCCCTATGTATCCCCATGTGGAATTTCATGATATCAATGAAGGATTTCATCATGAAGCCACCTTATGTATGGGACTTGAGTACTAGGTCCATGTAAGGCCCCTTACCCACTCCTTAAAGCACCTTCTAGTCTGCATTCCATTCCTTGTGGCTCTTGGCATATTGATGTATTTAGTGGAGAACTAGTGGTGTTAGTTGTTTCTCTCTCTCGATGAAGGTAAATAACTCTATCTCTTTGATGAATTGCTTTATGATGCACATTCTTTCATATGCATACATTATTCGTTTTGTGGTGGTTAAGATGTGTGATTACATATTGAACTTTTCCCTAACCTATTATTATGTTTACAACATAGTGATGTTATATTGGTGGATGCAATTTAGAGAAACCTTAGTTGATAAATATAAACAATGGTTAATTTCATTTCGTATTTTTTTTATATAGGTCCTTTCATGATTTAGAATGTGTATTCAAAAGTTACTTTGATATTATTCTTGGACTATGTTTTAATGTTGTACTATGGTTAGTGATAACCAACTAGCTTGTTTATATGTGATTTATGTGAATAAATTTAGTTATAAAAATCAAGGAAGGTGATGTATATAGTGATGTTGTGATAATAAGATAATTTTTAATTGAATTTGGAAATGATATTTTGAATATGACTAAGTTCTAGCTTCAGTTATAATTCTCCATTAACCGTGAAAATTAGGTAAGCCCTAATCTTTCCAAATTTCAATTTAACGTATATCTATTTATTTTATTTCATTTAATTTACTTTAGTAAATTAGATACCATACTCAACTCTTTAATTTATCTAGAATTTATTTATTTATTTATCCCTTTTATGGCTACATATACCTCCTTATATTTCTTTGTTTCCTATTATTTATCACTTTAATTACTTTCTAGTCATATTCCATTATAATTCCATAGCACATGTTTATTTCATTTTGATTTTCAATCTAATACTTCATTATTATTAAAGTGTCTTAGTGGCATTATAGATTGAGTCAAATATCTTTTTTTTTAGTTATAAATATAATTGATTTATGGTTTTGCACGTTTCTTAAAAGATATGGAAGTGGAGGTTTAAACAAAATCAAATGATTTTATATTTTAATCAAGTCAAATGGAGCCCTCATGAAATCAACACAAAGATCTCACAAGTAGTATTAAAAGGGAAATATTTTAATGTGAGCATGTTTTTAGGATAAAATCATTTTGATTAAATTAAAAGTCTTTCCTAGAGCACTGCCTGCCACATGATGACACCTCCTTAAAGTTTTATGTCAAAGTCACCACATGCCCCATTGTGCCTCCTCATCTTGTATACTTGCTTTGTCTAGGTTTCCATTTATTGGTATGTGGTGCACGAGCACCTAGTTGATTTCATGCCTATATGAAGCAATTTTGTCATTTTTGATTTTTGTTTTGTGTCTTTGATTTAATAAGGTCATTTTGACCATGTGTCATGTGTGTTTGAGTCTTTTTTAGGTTGCTAGGTAGTTTGTGGGCCCTAATTGTTCAATTTTGCAAATGTTGTCTTTATTGCAAAAATACAAAAATCAAGGAATGTGAAGAGCCATAGGTTGAAAATGAGAAGTTGAATGGTTACAAAACTGAAAAGGTAGTTAGCAATGCTTGTTTTGGGTTATAAACAGTTTGAATAAGCCTTGGGAAGTCAAGCCAAGGTTGGGGGTTGAAGTTTTACACAAAAATCAATAAAGAAGCTTTATTTTCTGTAATTTTTTGAACATTAAATTGTTGTTTCAGAGCTTGGTACGGATCAATACAACATTTGTATGACCTTAATGTGGTATGGTTGGAAAGATAATCAAATATACTTTCTAATAATTTTTGTTGCACTCAATTTCATTGTGTTTTGAGCGAGTTATGTCTATTTTATTAAAACAGATTTGAAACCCTAGTAGGCCTAATTTGAAGGAAAATAGTTCAAATTTGAGGGTTTCTGTACAAAATCACCTACCTTGATTTTGAGATATGTTAAATAAGGGCCAAATGGGTATTTAAATCAAGTTTTCTTTCTTGGAGATTAGTTCTTGTTTGAAAATTATGGCTGAAAAACCCTATTTGCTACACCACCTTAAGCCTAGTCAAGAGTAGGACAGTCAAGATTTGACCTCTGTGTTCTAAAACAACCCCACCTAAAAATTGGATATGTTGTCAAAGGACATAAAGGGTATCTGAAACTACCCTTTTATTTTTGTTTCAATATTTTCTTGGAAAGTTATAGTGGAAAAACCCTGTTTCAAGTACTACTGGGGGAATAGGAGAGTTTGTGAACAAACCATCAAGTTAGGGTTTCAAGATAACAAACGTTGGTTGATTGTGATTTGTATTGATAACCTCCATATGCTCTGCATCATTATGCATGTCTATAGGGGCTAGAGAAACTATGTCATGGGATAGAGAAACGAAAAAAAAAGAAGAAGAGAGGGGTTGGAGAGGAGAGGAGGCTCCGAGGCTCATGCAGGGAGGATGCTGGTCATAGTTATGGAATTTGGCTTTACACTTGCCAGTTACGTTTACTAGTAAGTTTCTAAAGCCTTTTCAAAAATGAACATTTTGTGCATTTTCTGTAATCAATTGCAGCACATGGAATGACTTCTATTAAGGCATTCTATCAAATAGGGAGGACATTAACAAAGGTTGAGGAATTGGTCTTTACACCCACTAGTTGCATTTACTTAAAAGTTTTTAAGACATTTCAACAATCTCATTTTGAACATATCCTGTAATCATAGCAATCAAATAGACTGCATCTCTTTAAAGCATTTTGTCAAACAGTTCATCTGTATTTTTTTTCATGCTTCCACATTTGGTGCACAAGTCTACCAGCACTATTACTATTACAACATCTGATAAAAATTCCACTTCTGATATGCTTTGAAGGATTTCCTTTCATTATTACTAGAGATCTGATACTGTGCGCATTATTACAACACCAGCATATGTTTTTGTTTTTTATTGCTTCATTTAGTTTCACCAATAATCCCCACAAGATAATTGCCCCTGTTTAAAATCCAAATTCATATTGCTAACTTTCCACTATGATGGTAGAGAAATAATACTTTTTTTCATCCTCTTCCATAGGGTGAAGTGAAATGTATTAAATTTAGAAAATACCCTGTTGCCTTCAACTTCCACGGCCATTTTCTCAATTTCACATAGATCCCCTACGTATATGAATGTGATATGTCTCCTACATTAAAAGAGTTTACCATTTTATGGCTTTAAATCCAACTACGACCTGTAGAAGAAAATTCCCTTGGGTTGATCCATAACTATCTTTAACATGAACGAATACTCTGAATGCTATAATATAATGTTAGTGCATTCCACATGTCAACACTCACCTAGCTACATGATATATATATATATATATATATATATATATATATATATATATATATATATATATATATATATATTCTTTTAAAGATTTTTATGGTTAGTAATGACAAGATGCAATCATGCACATCAATTTGCATATATTAGGCTAATAATACAATCTCAATGACTTCACACATGTTGCACTACATGTATAAAGCATATATGTCAAACTGAGTGTCTAGCTTCTATTGATATGATGGATTTGTATCATGAATTATTTTGTAACATACATAACAGAGTACTAGGGTCCTTCATAGGCCAGTAAATGCATTGCGTCTAATTACATAGTAGTCATAATATTAACACACATGGGGTAAACAACACCCACAACTTAATATGCATTGTCTATAAGAATGAGTGAGAATCTGCATACATATTGATTTTATGAAAGTATTACATATTACATCTCATAGTATTATGTCCAATTGAATTTAGTGTAATTTTATCTGCTAGTGTTTGTAAATTGTGTTGATGTGTGTGTTTGGGAAAGGGACTGGGTTATTTATGTATCATACAATCTTTTCTTAGATTGTCTGACAGAGAGGATATTAGGCATAAATTATAACTATATGTAGTAATGGAGCCTTAACCAGGCTGCAACCCCCTTGCATCATTTGTTTGAGTAATTTTGTTGACTGGATTACACACTTGGACTCGTTGCTTGATAATTTCTTGTGGATAGTGTGTTTTAGTCAAGAGTTAGTAAAGTGTTTAAAATATATTTGTTTAGAAAAATGATTAGATTGTTATTAAACCCTTCCTATTGTTTCCTATTACAGAGTAATTATAAATGGATCATTTGATGTCTAGCTGTTGCACTTTATAATAGACCTATCTGATTGTAATGTTTAGTACTTGTATGACATGGTAATTGCTTAATGTATCTGACTTTAGTTTTGTGCTAAGCTTCCAAATGATAAAGAACCTAGTATATAACTCACACCTATATGCTTATTGAATTCATTCACCCTTTGGAAAGGAATCTTTAAATAATATCACTATGCTCGTATCTTAGATGAAGTAAAGTGTTAAACTAGGTGTCTTATTATCTAATGATTTTCTATTGTGAGTTATATCTTCTCCTATTTCTAATCCTATGTGATTGCCTAGCGATAATTTTCTACCTCAAATTATATATTTCTCCTATTATTGTGTAAAATTGTGAAACTGAGAATATGTGTGAAAAGATGTCAATGTTTAGATTATTTAATCTTTTATTGGATAAACAAGTTGATTTGAAAAGTCAAAGTTTTTTGAACTACAAAGCCTCTGCGCTTTCACATAGGTAAAGCCATATGAGATGATCCCCTAAGGCATAGGTCAAGCCCTTAGGAACTGTCTTCTTCACTCTTTCATTGTAATTATACTCTAGAATAAAAAAAATACTCTAACCTTTTTACAAATTATAATGTTTTATCTTATGAAATCTTGCTGCTATGTTCTATACACTTAGTTATTGCCATTGTGTGTGGATGTTTCCTAGATCAACTTTGCTATAAGTTATGTTTATTTGCATTGTGTCCATGTTCATATGATTTGGGCATGACAATCCACCTAATCGATAGGCATCTAGTGAAATTTCAATCTCACCTTGATGATGATGAGTGTGTTCATCACACTATGGGCCCTATTCTATATGCCACGTGGATGATGTGCAATCATCTCGAAGGTATTGAAGTTTCTTGTGTGGAGTGTCCCTGATTTCTAACAACAATTCTTCTACTTCTAGGGCTACTTTCGAACACTCACCAGATTTGCATTGAAACATTACCCACAATCAATTTTTTGTTCTTCTTCATACATCAAACACTCATATTCCAAATATCACAAATGTTGCTACTTTGAGCATACATCCTAGTCATGTAGGTGCTCCTTCCTCTAGGATTTCACATAACCCATTCTCTTCATATCAGTTTGTTCCTCCATCACATCCCTTGCCTTTCACCTTTATGATTTTCCTCTTGGTGCTTCTCAACCCTTGCTCACGTAGCCTTTTTATATACAAGCTATCCCTACTACTGCTAATGTGAATGTTACTTCTACTACTCACTTGCATACAATCGACATTGTTATAAACCGACTCATATAGAATATGGGCAATCTTCAATAATAGCTCGCTTCCTTATCCAAGACTTCACAAGCCCTAACTACCTAATATTACTATACTTGTCTATTGTCACTTGAGATCCTTAGTACACCCCTCTCTTCTATCTTTGAGGTCTCTCACTTTAAAATACAATGGTAAAGGTGACCCTCAAATGCATGTGTCTACATTTGCAATGAATTCTAGTGAATTCATTTTTTAAGACAAGTTATTAGCAAAGTCATTTTTGTAGTCCCTTAAAGATACCATGTTAGAGTAGTTTTTATCCTTGTTAAATCACTCTATCTATTCTATTGATCAACTAGTAAATCTATTCATACAACATTTTCAAGTCAACATTGACCCCCCAAGTCTCCTTCACTAACCTAGTTCATTACAAAATAGGACACACAATGAAAAAGTGTCCAACTTCATAATTAGATGTTAATCCTTATTCTCAAAGGATTCTACATGTACTCCTCAATTTTTATGTGCAATGGGTTTTCTTCTTGAAAACTGTCATCCTGAAATCAAGGATAAGATTATCTTGATGTGCTACTCTTTATTCCCATATTTATGCACTTCCCTACGTGATTACTAGCAGACAGTAAGCTAGTTTAAGGTGCCACCTTTTACCACCTTATTGGCTCCTGCTTCTTTGCCAAGGCCTTCTACATCTTATAACCAAAAGAATTAAAAGAACCCAAATTCATTCTGATAAGAAAAAACCTATTTCTGGCCATTGTTAAAAATGTTGGTATAGCCATGCTTTCTTCTTCAATGTTGGTTGTGCATATGTGGTCCTAGTCTAATCACCATTTCACACAATTATCCAATCCTTTACAATCCATCCTTCAACAACTCCTATCCAATAATCTTGTGCAACTACCCATTATTCACCCCCTTTGTTACCAAGCTCTAATACAAAATTAAAGGAATAAGAGGTGAGGAATATGCTTCCTACACCAATCTATGAGTGGAGGTATATGCAAAAAATAAATTAATCATATGGTTATAAGGAAATAAACACAAAAGCAAAATACCATAACATAGTGATTTATGCGGGGAAAACTCTTTTAAGAGAAAAAACCCACACTCTAAAGAAACTCAGTGTATTATTTAGTAATAAATGTTTACAATACACTTGTAGAGTCTAAGCCTTTACAAGAGTATCAACAACAAGATATCTTGAGTAATTATTACAACATAACAATACCTATAAAACTCACTATGAAATCTCCATCTCAAGCACTCAATTAATAGGAGAAGTAATACAAGAATCAATTAAATGGTAATTAGAAAAGCATGAGATAAAACCACCTAAAATATGGCACCCAAATTTCTAATAAAAATCAAATGCCCTAATCCCAAGATGAGTCCATAAGCTAAATATAATATAATCGTTTTGTGTGTCATAAGCTCATCATAATCAGCTCACCAACTTGGGTGCTCCATTTTGGCTCCATTACCTCCATTCAAATATGCCTTACAATGTCTCATAGCATACATTATAAGTTGGTCAACAAGTGTAACTCCTTACAACTCTTATGTGTTGTAGACGTTCTTGCATTTTTGATGTGGGAGGCCCAACTTCTAGAGGCCATAAATTTTGATCTAGAAAGCTGATTGAGCACCCCTTTATAAATTGGAGATCTCAAAGAGGTCCATGTCACCATAACCCGCTTGTATTGGTTACGACCTGTTCTAACATTTTTTGGGGCCAAAAACAACCTCTATAGCTCAAAACTTGAGTTTTTCTATTATATAGCCTAAAAACTGTATTTTTTGTGTTCTTCACATTAGGATGCAAGGTTGAGACACCTTTCCTTATAATTGTAGCCTACAAATACTCTCCACTACATACTTTTTCCCTTATTTCCAAACCAATGTTGCAACACAAAAAACATAGCTAATGTGAAGATATTACGGATAGATGGGAATTATTTGTAATGCTTTGTAGTTTTTTGTTTTGGTTAATATTAGTATTAGAATAATACTTTAAGGATTTTATGATAAAAATGGTTCAATTATTAATCTAAATGCATGTTTTATATTAGTCATGCTTTAATAAATTGACATCTTAGATTTGATCTTATTATGTGTTTACAAGGCATAATGTTAATTCAAATTATGGCTTTAGACTAATGTTTATTTAGAACAATAATTTAGGGTAAATGATTTTTGATTAACATTTGTGCATATTGATGTTAATTCATATTCATGATTTGGAATACCCAACTAAACAACCCCAAAACAAACCCATTTTATCTATTTATTTTTATCATAAGCTTTACCACTTAAGACAGATTTATCACGGTGTAGACTACATCAATATCATGTGCATAAGTCATGGGGCATTAATAGGGAGAAACTTCCAATTAATATTTTAATCTTGGTATGTTAATTTTAGACAAGTTCATTCTAATATTCTCTTTTGCACTTTCGACTCTAATTTTAAATGGAAGGGAGAGGATAAGCATGGAGCGCTCCAATGGAGTGTGGGAGAGCCATAAACAGCTGGATTGAAACCGTTGAGGAGCGGACCATAAACCGCTGGATTGAAACCGTTGAACATGCTCTATAAATACCTAATATTACAGTAAAATTTCATTGATTTTTTTTAGTTCATATCATGTTTTGTTTTTAAATTCGTGAATTCTTCATTTTGTGTTTTGGTTTTTGATTTGAGACTTTTGGTTTCTGCTTTCCGCATTTGCATTTTGTATTGTGTTTCTTTTTTTGGGCTTAGATTGTATGTGGCACGGCCCTGCTCTGTCTGTTTACATGCTTTTTGTGAGTAGTGGATTGTAAAGAAATTTGAATTCAAGCCATGGAATGAAACCAGACAAATGAGACAGGATGCATCTGGTAAGTATGATTTTAAATTTTATTGTTTGAATTTTATTTTCTATGCTCTCAATTTTATTAGATTATTAGTTTACAAATTTCTGCATAAAATTTCCCCCAATATGCTGATTAGAGTTTTTTTAAAGTGTTTTAAAGCTTGATCATTTTTAATTTAGAAATTTATCTATGCTGAAGTTTCCCCCAATGTGGAGATATGCATTTTTCTAGTGTTTTGAATCTTTTTCCATTTCTGCCATTTCAGAAAGAAGAGTAAGGTTATATTATTTTTTCTAGCTTAGGGTTAAATCTGCCATTTCAGAAAAGAGTAAGGTTATATTAATTTTTCTGGGTTAAGGTTAAATCCTGCCATTTCAGAAAGAAGACTAAGGTTATATTAATTTTTCTGGCCTAAGGTTAAATCTGTCATTTCAGAAAAAAGACTTCTATGAGTTTAATAAGGTTTGTTTAGGGTTAAATCTATCTTGACAACATATCAGCCAGCTTGTTAGTCACCAACACTTTTCCAAAAAGAGAGTATCCCTATGTGTTATGATGCTCTTTAGAAGTCCAAAATGAACCGGCACATGGTTGAAGAACAACTCAGCCGCATCCCTTCCCTTCAAGTTGTTCTTGTATGCAATTAAAACACACATCTTACTGAATTGGTATACCACTACAGATAGGTAGTCATGCTTGGACATTGGAAGACCACCCATAAAATCCATGGAGATGTTCTTGCATGGTCTAGTAGCCACGGGTAGTCCAAGTTTCCCGTTGCTTGTCTTACTTATGCTACATAACTTGCAGCCCCTAATGAACTTTTACACATCTTCTTGCGTGTAGGCCAATAAACATAAAGCTGAAGCTTTGAAACTATTTTAGAATACTCCAAAATGTCCTGCAACTCTCGAGGTATGAGCCTCATGCATAAATAACAACCTTCTCCTTAGGTTCTATAACTTACCCCCTTTGTAAAGGAACCCATCTTTGGAGACGCTCTCTCATGGTCTAGTAGCCAGGGGTAGTGGCTGCCAGGCTGGTATTCGAAGTTTCCAGTTGCTTGGCTTACTTATGCCTAATGAAGTTTGACAAATCTTCTTGCACATAGGGAAAATAAACATAAGGCTGAGGGTTTGAAACTGTTTTAGATACTCCAAAATGTCCTACAACTCTCAAGATAATGCATAAATAACAACCTTCTCCTTATGTATGTACAACTTTCCCACTTTGTAGAGGAGCCCATCTTGAAGAAATAATCAAGATTTGGCTCAAAATTAGCCACTTCCCCTATTGGTCTGCTGATATACCTCATTGAATCCTTATCATGCTCATAGTCATCAATAGAAACTTCCTTAGCAAATAGCTCCAACAAAGTAAGAGTACTAACCACTGAAAGAAGTGCCAGTCTTGGTCTTGACAACTGATCAGCCACCATGTTAGTCACACCCCACTTATATTTGATCACCAAATGAAACTGTCTTAAATCTTGTCACGCCACAATGGTGTCTTTCTGTTTATGGTGCTGCAATTATATTTTAGGGCTGATTCTGTCCAAGGGGTATGTCACAGGACTGTTTAGGCTACAGGACTGATGTTCTTTTCTACAGGAGCTGTATTTTTCAGTTCTGTTCTTTGCTGGGTTGTACTTTGTGGAGTTCTTTGGCTGTCTTGTAGTTGCTCTACTGAACACTGTCTTCTTCTTGTAATTTTGCTTTCTTCAATATAAAAAAAAGTATTAGAGTGGTTGATGACCTGTTTGTGCTATTGTTTCCTTACCCATGAAAAAGTGTTTCCACTTCTTCAGTGCAGAGACCAAAGCATACAACTACTTGTCATATGTACTATAGTTTAGGACAATGCCTTTGAACAACCCTGAATGATAGCAAACCAGTCTTCTTCTTGCAACAAAACAACTCCTACAGCTTTATCACTAGCATCAGTGTCAACCAAAAAAATGTTGCTGAAGATTGGGAAAAACAAGTATGGGTGTATGATTGATTTTGCACTCGAGTTCTTCAAATGCCCACTGCTGTTCTGTAACTCAATGAAAACATTTCCTAGCATCTGTGATGACATGTAAAGGAGCAGCAACATAGGAGAAAGATTTCACAAATTTACACATGTATTGGATGGCCCCAACAAAACTCCTAGTCTCTGAAATAAATGTGGGCTTTGGCATAAGATTGTGTAGCTTAGAAATGAAGTAAAGCTCTAAGTTTTTTTCCTTTGATTGCCATTAATTAGTATATTGTTCACTGTATGGAAAAGGGTGGGCTGCGAGCGGAATAGTGAATTGGAAGCAGCAATGAGGGGAATGGAAGGCTAGTATATGTATCTAATTTTAGGGTTGCTTCAAATTTAGAATATTATTTTAATCTTACAGTTTCTTCAGCTATAATTACATTTAAATAAAATTACATTGTTAATTTTGAAACTATTTATTTTCCCATTAAAGTATATTTAGAATTATTTTTACTGAAATCTTTTCTCATAATAGGGTAGGGTTTAAACCTTCATTATTTATTATTTAAAGATAATGTCTTTTTGAGTGGGTTGGTGCAGTTAAACCTTCTTGGTGCCCTAACAGTTTTAATGAGATTGTAAAAACAACTCAGAAATTGATTATCAGTAGTACTTTTAAGAAATGCCTAATCTCTATCAAATAAAAAGTTTTATTTAGACATTTTAATTGAAATGTTGAACTAACTGTTGTATTTACAAAGTCAGTGGACTGTTTTGTTAGTCCACTTTTAAAGTGGACTATTAATCTTTGTATAAAGTGGACTGTTCTATTAAAATATTTTACTACTGTAGTCTTAGGGTACTTTAATTGTGGATTATTAATCATTGTATAAAGTGGATCAATCCTTATTTTATTAGAAAAATTATTAGAAAATTTAGTGAATTATTTTATTATATTATTTTTGTAATGGTTCTAAGTAGATAATTTTTATACAATAATCTTTCTATAAAGTTTATGGATCAGTATTTTTGATGGATGGATTATTTTATTAAAAAAAATTAGTGAATTATTTTATTATATCATTTTCCTAATAGTTTAAGTAGATAGTATCATAAGAAAATTTCATTGGATTATTTTGTTAAAATGAATTATTAATGGTTCCAAGTAGATTGTTTCATTAGATTATTTTTAAAGTAGACTATGTTACTATGTTATTAGAATCTTTGTAATAGTTTGAATTAATTTTTACCACTTTGAGGTGAACTAATAATAAAGTATTTTTACAGTTTGAATGGTATTATTATGAAAGTGTGTAAATTTAAATATTGAAATTTTCTTTTGATATCTTTGAAAGTTTTATTTCATTTTAATTTGTTGAGCTAACTTAATAAGCTTAATTCAATACACAAAAAAATTATGTTTTTAAAAATTAATTTAATTTTACATTTTTTAATTTACTACCTATTTATGTAGTTTTTTACTATTGGAGGATGGATAGAAGACTAATTTTTAATTTTAATCTACATTTTCTTTTTACCCATCTTGAGCTATATATATGAAGTGAATTTTTTACCATCCATTTTTTTATATGTTTTCATTTTTATATTATGAAGTATGTTCAATTATTATGGCTTTTATGTGTTTGAACTATGCATCCACTTAATATAGACGAAGTGTGACAATAATAGTAAGTGTGAACATTTTAATATCCATGTTGAGATATATATGAAGTATGTGAACTTTTTTATGGTGTGTGAGTGATGAAGTATATGTAGTGAGCTTTGCCCTTCATTTTGTATTTTTTTTGTATTTGAACCTTGAGCATCCTATGTGAACTTTTTTACATCCGTTTGAATGTGTTTGGACTATATGCATTGTGCTAAATGTGTTCTTATTTATGGGTTTTATTTGTTTACATTTTTAAGTGTGAGTTTTTAAGCATCCAACTAGATGTGTTTTGATGGCTATATATGAAGTATGTGAACTTTTTACATCCATTTTCTCTTTTTATGTGTTTTTACTATGAAGTGTGATCCACCTCATATTAGTGTATGTCTTATTTTTTAACCTTACATGACTTATATGTGTGTTAATACATGGTAGACTTTATATGGTGTGTATTTTGTATGGTTTGAATGAAGATGAAGTGTGTTGATGAAGTATATGTACTTTTTGTATTTGAACCTTGAGCATCCTATTGAGCATCCTATCATTTGGAAGTGTGTTTGAACCTTGACTTTCATAATGTGTATGTGGACTTGAGTTTGGCTTCATTGTGTATTGGATATTGTCTAACTTTGACTTTTTATTGTGGTTTGGACTTTGACTTTTACTATGTGTGTGCTTTTAAGATTGGCCTTCACTTTGTGTGTTGAAACTATTTTTATGCTTTACATAGTGTGTTTCTCATATGTGTGTTGAATACATAGTAGACTTTTTATGGTGTGTATTTTGTATGGTTTGAATGAATATGAAGTGTGATGATGAAGTATATGTACTTTTGCCCTTCATTTTGTATGTTTTTTGTGTTTGAACCTTGACTTTCATAGTGTCTATGTGGACTTGAGTTTAACTTCATTGTGTGTTGGATATTGTCTAACTTTGACTTCTTATTGTGGTTTGGACTTCAACCTTTATTATGTGTGTGCTTTTGAGTTTGGCCTTCACTTTGTGTGTTGAAACTATTCTTATGCTTTAGATGAAGTGTGTTTCTCATATGTGTGTTGAATACATGGTAGACTTTATGGTGTGCATTTTGTATGGTTTGAATGAAGATGAAGTGTATTGATGAAGTATATGTGCTTTGCCCTTTATTTTATGTCTTTTGTGTTTGAACCTTGAGCATCCTATCATTTGGAAGTGTGTTTGAACCTTGACCTTCATAGTGTGTATGTGGACTCGAGTTTAGCTTTATTGTGTGTTGGATATTGTCTAACTTTGACATCTTATTTTGGTTTGGACTTTGACCTTTATTATGTGTGTGCTTTTGAGTTTGGCCTTCACTTTGTGTGTTGAAACTATTCTTATGCTTTAGATGAATTGTGTTTCTCATGTGTGTTGAATACATGGTAGATTGTTTATGGTGTGTATTTTATATGGTTTTAATGAAGATAAAGTGCGTTGACGAAGTATTTGTAATTTTTGTGTTTTAACCTTGAGCATCCTATCATTTGGAAAGTGTGTTTAAACTTTTACCTCCATAATGTGTATGTGGACTTGAGTTTGACTCCATGTGTTGGATATTGTCTAACTTTGACTTCTTATTGTGGTTTGGACTTTGACCTTTATTATGTATGTGCTTTTGAGTTTGGCCTTCACATTGTGTGTTGAAACTATTCTTATGCTTTGGATAAAGTGTGTTTCTCATATGTGTTGAATACATGGTAGACTTTTTATGGTGTGTATTTTGTATCGTTTGAATGAAGATGAAGTGTGTTGATGAAGTATTTGCACTTTTTGTGTTTGAACCTAGAGCATCCTATCATTTGGAAGTGTGTTTGAACCTTGACCTTCATAGTGTGCAAGTGGACTTGAGTTTGGCTTCATTGTGTGTTGGATATTGTCTAACTTTGACTTCTTATTGTAGTTTGGACTTTGACCTTTATTATGTGTGTACTTTTGAGTTAGGCCTTCACTTTATGTGTTGAAACTATTCTTATGTTTTCGTTGAAGTGTGTTTCTCATATGTGTGTTGAATACATGGTAGACTTTTTATGGTGTGTATTTTGTATGGTTTGAATGAGATGAAGTGTGTTGATAAAGTATATGTAATTTGCCCTTCATTTTATAAGTTTTTTGTGTTTGAACCTTGAGCATCCTATCATTTGGAAGTGCTTTTGAGTTTGGCCTTCACTTTGTGTGTCAAACTATTCTTATGCTTTAGATGAATCGTGTTTTTGATATGTGTGTTGAATACATGGTAGATTTTTATGGTGTGTATTTTATATGGTTTTAATGAAGATAAAGTGTGTTGATAAAGTATTTTTACTTTTTGTGTTTGAACCTTGATCATCCTATCATTTGGAAGTGTGTTTGAACCTTGACATTCATAGTGTGTAAGTGGACTTGAGTTTGTCTTCATTGTGTGTTGGATATTGTCTAACTTTTACTTCTTATTGTAGTTTGGACTTTGACCTTTATTATGTGTGCGCTTTTGAGTTTGGCCTTCACTTTGTGTGTTGAAACTATTCTTATGCTTTGGATAAAATGTGTTTTTCATGTGTGTTGAATACATGGTATACTTTCTGTGCTTTTGAGTTTGGCCTTAACATTGTGTATTGAAACTATTCTTATACTTTGGATAAAGTGCGTTTCTCATATGTGTTTTGAATACATGGTATACTTTTTATGGTGTGTATTTTGTATCGTTTGAATGAAGATGAAGTGCGTTGATGAAGTATTTTTACTTTTTGTGTTTGAACCTTGACCTTCATAGTGTGTAAGTGGACTTGAGTTTGGCTTCATTGTGTGTTGGATATTGTCTAATTTTGACGTCTGATTGTAGTTTGGACTTTGACCTTTATTATGTGTGTGCTTTTGAGTTTGGCCTTAACATTGTGTGTTGAAACTATTCTTATGCTTTGGATAAAGTGTGTTTTTCATATGTGTGTTGAATACATGGTATACTTTTTGTGCTTTTGAGTTTGGCCTTAACATTGTGTGTTGAAACTATTCTTATACTTTGGATAAAGTGCGTTTCTCATATGTGTGTTGAATACATGGTATACTTTTTATGGTGTGTATTTTGTATCGTTTGAATGAAGATGAAGTGTGTTGATGAAGTATTTTTACTTTTTGTGTTTGAACCTTGACCTTCATAGTGTGTAAGTGGACTTGAGTTTGGCTTCATTGTGTGTTGGATATTGTCTAATTTTGACTTCTGATTGTAGTTTGGACTTTGACCTTTATTATGTGTGTGCTTTTGAGTTTGGACTTCACTTTATGTGTTGAAACTATTCTAATGCTTTCGATAAAGTGTGTTTCTTATATATGTGTTGATTACATGGTAGACTTTTATGGTGTGTATTTTGTATGGTTTGAATGAAGATGAAGTGTGATGAAGTATATGTACTTTGCCCTTCGTTTTGTATGTTTTTTTTTGTTTTTGAACCTTGAGCATCCTATCATTTGGAAGCGTGTGTTTCTCATATCTTTGTTTTGTATGTTTTTTTTGTTTTTGAACCTTGAGCATTCTATCATTTGGAAGCGTGTTTGAACCTTGAACTTCATAGTGTGTATGTGGACTTGAGTTTGGCTTGAATCTTGTGTGTTGGATATTGTCTAACTTTGACTTCTTAATGTGGCTTGGACTTGGACCTTTATTATGTGTGTGCTTTTGAGTTTGGCCTTCACTTTGTGTGTTGAAACTATTCTTATGCTCTAAATGAAGTGTGTTTCTCATATGTGTGTTTAATACATGGTAGACTTTTATGGTATGTATTTTGTATGGTTAGAATGAAGATGAAGTGTGTTGATGAAGTATATGTACTTTGCCCTTCATTTTGTATGGTTTTTTGTGTTTGAACCTTGAGCATCCTATCATTTGGAAGTGCTTTTGAGTTTGGCCTTCACTTTGTGTGTTGAAACTATTCTTATGCTTTAAATGAACTATGTTACTCATATGTGTGTTTAATACATGGTATATTTTTTATGGTGTGTGTTTTATATGGTTTTAATGAAAATAAAGTGTGTATGTGGACTCAAGTTTAGCTTCATTGTGTGTTGGATATTGTCTAACTTTGACTTATTATGGTTTGGACATTGACCTTTATTATGTGTGTGTTTTTGAGTTTGGCCTTCACATTGTGTGTTGAAACTATTCTTATGCTTTGGATAAAGTGTGTTTCTCATTTGTGTTGAATACATGGTAGACTTTTTATGGTGTGTATTTTGTATCAATTGAATGAAGATGAAGTGTGTTGATGAAGTATTTGTACTTTTTGTGTTTGAACCTTGAGTGAGCATCCTATCATTTTGAAGTGTGTTTGAACCTTGACCTTCATAGTGTGTAAGTGGACTTGAGTTTGGCTTCATTGCGTGTTGGATATTGTCTAACTTTGACTTCTTATTGTAGTTTGCACTTTGACCTTTATTATGTGTGTGCTTTTGTGTTTGGCCTTCACTTTGTGTGTTGAAAGTATTCTTATGCTTTAGATAAAGTGTGTTTCTCATACGTGTGTTGAATACATGGTAGACTTTTTATGGTGTGTATTATGTATGGTTTGAATAAAGATGAAGTGTGTTTGAACCTTGACCTTCATAGTGTGTATGTGGACTTGAGTTTGGCTTTATTGTATGTTGGATATTGACTTACTTTGACCTTTATTAGGTGTGTGCTTTTGAGTTTGGCCTTCACTTTGTGTGTTGAAAATATTCTTATGCTTTAGATAAAGTGTGTTTCTCATATATGTGTTGAATACATGGTAGACTTTTTAGGGTGTGTATTTTCTATGGTTTGAATGAAGATGAAGTGTGTTGATGAAGTATATGTACTTTGCCCTTCATTTTGTATGTTTTTTGTGTTTGAACCTTGAGCATCCTATCATTTTGAAGTGTGTTTGAACCTTGACCTTCATAGTGTGTATGTGGACTTGAGTTTGGCTTGATTGTTTGTTGGATATTGTCTAACTTCGACTTCTTATTGTGGTTTTGACTTTGACCTATATAATGTGTGTGCTTTTGAGTTTGGCCTTCACTTTGTGTGTTGAAACTATTCTTATGCTTTAGATGAAGTGTGTTTCTCATATATGTGTTGAATACATGGTAGGCTTTTTATGTTGTGTATTTTGTAAGGTTTAAATGAAGATGAAGTGTGTTGATGAAGTATATGTACTTTGCCCTTCAGTTTGTATGTTTTTTGTGTTTGAACCTTGAGCATCCTATCATTTGGAAGTGTGTTTGAACCTTGACCTTCATAGTGTGTATGTGGACTTGAGTTTGGCTTGATTGTGTTTGGATATTGTCGAACTTTGACTAGTTTAAATGAAGATGAAGTGTGTTGATGAAGTATATGTACTTTGCCCTTCATTTTGTATGTTTTTTGTGTTTGAACCTTGAGCATCCTATCATTTGGAAGTGTGTCTGAACCTTGACCTTCATAGTGTGTATGTGGACTTGAGTTTGGATTTATTGTGTGTTGGATATTGTCTAACTTTGACTTCTTATTGTGGTTTGGACTTTGACCTTTATTATGTGTGTGTTTTTGAGTTTGGCCTTCACTTTGTGTTGAAACTATTCATATGCTTTATATGAAGTGTGTTTCTCATAATTATGGTTTAGATGAACAACTTTTTATGGGTTGATGAAACTTTTTTAAAACTTTGAATTTTATTCCTTATGTTTGATTGACGTGTGTGAGACATTCAATTCAAATTGTTTGGACTTTGTGGTTTGGACCGACCTTTATTATGTTTGTGCTTTTGAGTTTGACCTTCATAGTGTGTATGTGGACTTGAGTTAGGATTTATTGTATGTTGGATATTGTCTAACTTTGACTTCTTATTGTGGTTTGGACTTTGACCTTTATTATGTGTGTGCTTTTGAGTTTGACCTTCACTTTGTGTGTTGAAACTATTCATATGCTTTATATGGAGTGTGTTTCTCATAATTATGGCTTGGATGAACAACTTTTTATGGGTTGATGTTAAAACTTTGAATTTTATTTCTTATGTTTGATTGACGTGTGTGAGACATTCAATTCAAATTGTTTGGACTTTGTGGTTTGGACTGAGCTTTATTATGTTTGTGCTTTTGAGTTTGGCCTTCACTTTTTGTTTTGAAACTATTCTTATGCTTTTAGATGAATTGTGTTTCTCATAATTGTTATTTGGATGAACAACTATTTATGGATTCATGGAATTTTTTAAAACTTTGAATTTTATTTCTTATGTTTGAACATTGGGTGTTTTTATATGTGTTTTTACTTTGTGTATTTTGATGTGTGTGAGACACTCAATTCAAATTTTTTGAAGTGTTGTGTGAGTTAAACTTTGAAGTTTGTTTGTTGAACTTTGAAATTCATTATGTTTGTGTGTTTAGAGGCGTAGAGTAGTGCAATTTATATTCTTTGAAGTGTTGTGTGAGTTAACTTTCACATTTAATTTATGTGTTTTTAGAGTGTGAGGATTATTTGCTTGCTTTGTGAACTTTAAACTTTGAGCTCTTTGTGTGTGTGTGTTGTAAACTATTTCTCATTCTTTAGACAAAGTATTTAGTGCAAACTTTGTAGTTTTTTAGAACATCTTATGGTTTGGATGAAGTGTAACTAAAATTTTGATATTAATTTTATTTGATTTGAGTGTTTTTGAGTCAAGTTTTTGTGATTTTAATTTAATCTTTGATCTTTGGAATTTAATTTGTGTTTTTTGAAGTGAGAATTTCGGCATTCATTATGTGTTTTTAAGTTTGGCATTTACTTTCTACATCCTTATTGAGGCTTGGATTAGGTGTGTCTATCAAACTTTGAAATTCATTGTGCTTGTGTGTTTAGAGGCGTAGAATAGTGCAATTTATATATATTCTTTGAAGTGTTCTGTGAGTTAACTTTCACATTTAATAACTCACATTTAATTTATGTTTTTTTAGAGTGAGGATTATTGGCTGGCTTTGTGAACTTAAACTTTGAGCTCTTTGTGTGTGTGTGTAAACTATTTCTTATGCTTTAGACAAACTATTTAGTGCAAACTTTGTAGTTTTTTAGAATTTTGAAGTGTAACTAAAGTTTTGACATTCATTTTATTTGATTTGAGTGCTTTTGAGTTAAGTTTTTGTGATTTTAATTTAATCTTTGATATTTGGAATTTAATTTGTTTTTTTGAAGTGAGAATTTTGGCTTTCAGTAAGTGTGCATGTTTTTTTGGCATTTATTTTCAACTTATTATTGTGGCTTGGATGAAGTATGTTTAATTTTGACCTTCATTGTTTGTGTGCAATTGAGCTTTGGTCTCTACTTTGTGTTTTGATGTCTCTAAGTTTTGACATTCACTTTGTGTGTTGTGTTTTGATGTGTGAGCCATGCAATTTGTGGTCTTTGAAGTGTCATGTGAGTTTAGCATTTAATTTGTGTTTTGTGAAGTGTGAGAATTGGCTCACGTTATGTTTGTTTAAACTTTAGATTTCTTATTGTGGTTAGGATGAAGAATGTTTTAGCTTTGGATTTTACTTAGTGCGTTTTTGTGTTTAGTGTTAACCATTCTATATGTATATGAGCTTTGGCCTTTAGTTTGTGTGTTTTGAGGTGTATATGAGTTTTGGCATTCACTTTGTGTTTTGAGGTGTGTGAGGTTTGGCATTCAGTTTGCGTGTTTTATTTTTGGCATTTACTTATTGTGACTTGGATGAAGTATATTTTAATTTTGAGTGTGAGTTTTGGCATTTAGTTTTTGTGTTTTATTTTTGGCATTTACTTATTCTAGCTTGACATTCATTTTGTGTTGTTTTGATGTGTGAGTTTAGCATTTAATTTGTGTTTTGTGAAGTGTGAGAATTGGTTCACTTTATGTTTGTTTAAATATTAGATTTCTTATTGTGGTTCGGATAAAGAATGTATGAGCTTTGGATTTTACTTAGTGTTTAGATGAAGTGTTTAGTGTGAACTCCATTGTGTGTGTGCTTGAGCTTTGACCTTTAGTTTGTGCGTTTTGAGGTGTATATGAGTTTTGAGATTCACTTTGTGTGTTTTGAGGCGTGTGAGTTTGGACATTCACTGAGTTTTGAGATTCACTTTGTGTGTTTTGAGGCGTGTGAGTTTGGACATTCACTTTGTGTGTTTTGATGTGTGAGCCATGACATTGTGTTCTTGGAAGTGTTGTGTGCGAGTTTAGCATTTCATTTGTGTTCTATGAAGTGTGAGAATTGGCTCACTTTATGTTTGTTTAAACTTTAGATTTCTTATTGTGGTTCGAATGAAGAATGTGTTTAGTGTGAACTCCATTGTGTGTGTGCTTGAGCTTTGGCCTTTAGTTTGTGAATTTTGATGTGTATATGAGCTTTGGCCTTTAGTTTGTGCTTTTTGAGGTGTATATTTAGTTTTGAGATTCACTTTGTGTGTTTTGAGGTGTGTGAGTTTGGACATTCAATTTGTGGGTTTTATTGTGTGAGACATGTAGTTTGTGTTCTTTTAAATGTTCTTTCACATTTTATTTGTGTTTTTTAAAGTGTGAGAATTGACTCATTTTGTGTTTGTTTGGATGAATAATTTTTTTTGCTTGAACTTTTGTGTGTTGTATTTTTGACTTTGTTCAGTGTCAACTTTTTGGCATGATTTCAATCTCTTATTATTGTGGCTTGGATGAAGTGTGTTTGAGCTTGATCTTCATTGTGTGTATGTGCACTCAAGCTTTGGCCTATACCATCTATGTTTTGATGTGTGTGAGGCATGATGTAATTTGCATTCTTTTAAGGGTTAGTGAGTATTTTTTTGAATATTTTTTTGTGCTTAAACTTTTTTTGCATACTTTCAATCTTTTGTGGCTTGGATGAAGTGTGTTTGAACTTTGACCTTCATTATGTGTATGTGCACTCAAGCTTTGATGTGTGTTTAAGTTTTGACATTCACTTTATGTGTTTTTATGTGTGTGAGGCATGTAAATTGCATTCTTTTAAGTGTTAGTGAGTGTTTTAATGTGTGAGGCATGTAAATTGCATTCTTTTTAAGTGGTAATGAGTGTTTTAATGTGTGAGGCATGTAATTTGCATTCTTTGAAGTGTTATTGAGTATTTTGATGTGTCCTAGTTAATCTCTCTCACCCAAGATGTCAAAATTTTATAAATCCTATGTCTGGTTATAAATACTTTTATAGTGCATACAATAAAAAAATTATGATTATGTTATTATTATTTGACGTGCTAATGCTAATGATTACAAGTAATCATTAGAGATTTTGAAAATATTAATGTAATTTGCATTCTTTGAAGTGTTAAGTGAGTGTTTTGATGTGTGAGCCTAGCTAATCTTCCTCACCTAAGATATCAAATCTTTATTTTCTATGTCTAGTTGTAAATACTTTTATCATGTATACAATCAGGATAAATAATTATGATTATGCTTATAATTATTTGACATGCTAATGATAATGATTACAAGTAATGATTAGACATTTTGTAATGTCGAATAATGATTAGACATTTTGTAATGTCGAATTATGATATGATTTAATTGATATTTTTAAATGCTAGATCTAATCAAGATTTGCTAAAAAAATGATAGGAAAGAATCAACACTTTTATAGATTTCAAAGAGAATCATCGGGGAGAGGGATTATTGAAATAATTTCATCACAGACCTTGCATGTAGGAATCATTTTGATTGATGCATATTTGAGTTTTGACATTAAGTTGGTCTATGCTATCTTGTTTGGTTTCATAATTACGATAGATAGTCAAAGTGTACTTATTATTGAGAGATAAGATAATTATACTAATATTTACAATTATTCTTTTAAAAATATTTATTTATTATTTTTATAATTAAATTACCAATGCAAATATTAGTTGGTTAAGTTTTTTTTATGTTTATATAAAAATACATATTAATTATCTAAATGAATTTAGATAAATTTTAATAGAAAATTATTTGGAATGAACTAGTTTAAAAAAGGGAGATAAACATGATAAGAGAGACTCTTATGCAATGAGTGCATGTACAAAGTATAATCAACATAATCATAATTATTTTTTTAAACTGTTAGCCAATCAATGCATTATAAAAATATTTTAAGTGGGCATAGAAAATAAGGATGTGACATCCTTCCCCTCTAAGAGACTTCACTGTCTCGATGCTCATATGTACAAAAATCATGAATAGATTAAAGACTTAATTCTTCTTCAATTAAACCATCTAGATCATAATCTTACAAGGTTTATTAAATCTGATCAAGAATGTCCTTTCAGTTTTCACCACTAAGGGTGAATCTATCTTATATAAGGTAATAGATAGAAAGAAAATATGTTCACTTGTCATATATGAACATTTTGTTCATTTCCCAATCCTGGTTCACAAACATCTATGATGAGGAACAAGTATCTCATAATACTTGTCATCACTCACCAAGTAAATATATCATATAAAATCATTTATATCATGATTAACAAAATACCATTTTCAATTCAGACACTCAAAATTATTTCAAATGATAATTTGTTTTTGAGTTCTTAATCATTAGCATATAATTATGCGTCAATCAAATGTACGTCAATCAAATGTAAAGGTGATAATTTTTACCATATTGATAGCTCACAAGTGTTAGTTGCCCACATCTGGAAAAATAATTATAAAGAATTTTCATCCTAATCTAGAACAAATCATATTAAAATGATTCCAATAATGGCTTAATCAACATCAACAATATATACAATGATAGCAAGTTTCTATAACTCACTTCTCACCAAGTTTATCATACCTATAATACTTGGATCAAGGCAAGATATACCCATCAAGATTACTCATATAAAGAGTTCCATATAACTACCATTTATTTTATAGTTTCTCAAACTTTTCACATAATATTCATTTATATTTAGCGAGAATTATCACTGTTATACAACATCAAGAATGAGTATTTTTTTGCAGTCTACTCCCTTATACAACCCATCAAAGGTCATTTTGGAAATTATAGAGAATAACACATGATACATGACCAACAATTGAAATATTCTAACATAGCCACCATAATTATAAAATAACAACAAAGTTAAAGAATTTTTATTCCAACAATAAGCGATAAAATGAGCTCAATTTTTTAACAATAAATCAAGCATGACCATAAGTCACAAGATAAATAGATGTCAAATTCGATGACTAGATTACTCATAAATGAAATAAATAAACAATGTTGATCTTTACAAACATTTATAGAATTTATCAATAGCTCAAAGAAAGTATCAGAATTTTACACTTTACATGCACTATGTGACTAATTCTTGATGCAAGAGCATCCGGGTGAATTGGCGATCAACATCAAGCAAAAACAAAGTGTGAGGTTTGAGTTTTATTTCTTTTGTGATTTGGTTTTCATTTGGCATCTCTTGGTTTTTTGAGTAACTGGCGAGTCAAAATTCTCAAATTTTTAGTTTTTTTCATACTTTGGCTTCAGAGCACATGTAGTTTTGTGAAATTTATTCCCAAAGATCCGTAAGAGATAGAACAAAATTATTTTGCAGAGGCATTCTTGGAGGTACCATCTCTAAAGTGAAAAAAATTGAAGTCATATCTCTCACGGTTTGAGAGAAATTAATGTCAAAAATTGGTGTTTTAATGTCGACAGTGTGTCGTCGGTTTACGGAAAGTTTAATATCTCCTAATTCTAGAAGTTTGGATCAAAATCATTTCACAGGGAACCTTGAGACATCATTTCGAGCCTACTCGCCAATTTTTGTTCAATTCTAAGAAGTTTGAATTTTTTTGCCTGTATGCAGCCTCACAAGGTAATGTTTGATGGATTCTATTTATCTCATATACATATTTTTAAGCCAATTGAAAAATTGAAATGGGCAGTGACGGAAGATTTTCTATTCTTGTCGTAATTTCACCTTTTCACTATATAATCGCTCCCCGGCAAAACAAAAAGAAAATCAATTAGTGAGCAGAATATCCAAGAAAATAAAATATGGCTGATTGCATATTGAATGTGCCTTGAAACCAAATATTAAAAGATGTAATTTATTGGTAAGGCATTGCACAACTAAGGAAGTTGAATGGTTTTGAAACCTTTCAATTCTCATCTCTACAGTTTTAAAAAAAAAAACCAACGTATGGCTGCAAAGAAGGGAGTTGCCAAAAGAAAAAAATACAAAAGGTAGAGAGAGGGAAGTAGTGCCAAAGGAAGAGCACCAAAGTGGGTTTTTCAGATTGGAGAAGAGATTTCTCTGAGGAAGAATTGGTTCGCTGTCAGACAAAAAGAAAAAGTGTGAAGTCATTCAAGTTTGCTGCACAGAAAAAGCAAATAAAGTGTAAAGAAATTATTGAATTGGCTGCACAAGGAGGAAACATCTACAGAAATGAAGCAAAATATTCAGCAAAAGAGTGGGAGTGAAGATTTAGATTGGAGATTGAAGTGTGCTGATGTGTGAGCTGAGAAAGGTCATTTGAAGACCTTGTTTTGTAAATTTGGTCATTGATTCATAGTTGTGTTGGTTTGAAGTAATAAAATTCAATTCTGTTGCAATCTCATATGGTTTTGGGGAAGAATAATGCTCATGTGAATGTGTATATTTGGTTGTGTGAGTTTGTTTGCCAATTGTTTGTATTTTTGTCAAGAGGGGAGTACCCTCTTGCATCAATTCTAGTCACAAGTAAGGGAGAAAATGTTACACTACAAATAGATTTCCACAATTTAAGTTGAGTTAGAGAACTTTCTCAAAAAGCATTAAACATGGTTTCTTGAGTCATTTAATCATTCACATAGCTGATTAGACAATTTTGTTATTTACAAAAAGTCTCATTATAACATGTAAAATCATAATCAAATTCTATTTCTTTTGGGTCTTTTTCATCAAAATTGATATTTGAAGTATCACCAACGGGATGTACTTGAAAGTACTCTATCAACTTTTTCCTACTTATAGTAGGAGTATTGTGACCACAACTAAAAGGAAAATCGTGTATTGCTGAGGGTTTCATCATTTTTGGTTTAGTTATTCGAGTATCTTTCACTTGTTTTATTTTTTTGGTTTGACCCAAGTCGTGGCTAATGCGAGTTTCAGTGTCTTAATATTACTTCTTGAGGTAATGAAACAATTGGTTTTTCTTTTTGTTTAATTGTCTTTTTACCCTTTAATCTTCTGTTCTCCTATGGATTTTATCCTAAAACTTAGGGGGTAAATTTTTTTCAGATCTTTTGATGTAGGATCATCCATTGGTGTAAGGGCAATCTTGCATCACCCAAAAAAAGATGATGTTTCAAAATCGTTGATTTGTTTTAATTTATTTTCAAAATTAGTGTTTTTGTTTCATAATCGCTTGAATAATGATGTATAACTTTCAGTTTTTCCAAACTGCTAAAAATAGCAAAATGCTATTTTTGGAAAGTTTGCATTTGGGCAAGGATTGAAGCAAAAATTTGCATGAAGCTTCGTAAATGAAAAATAAGACCTTTGGAAAAGGAATCACGTAGCGATCATTGGTGACTTGAAAGTTATTAAAGTTTTTATTTTCCGAAAAACACCCGAAAATTATTCAAATTCAGGTTTGAGGCACTAAATAGCCCCGTACGGGCCTGAAAATGGGCAGAATCGGCATAACAAATTCTTAGCACATAGAGCACTCCGCGAGCCTTCTGACACTTCAAAAGGTTTATCAATCAGACACCTAGATCAAAAGTTATGGCTCTCGGAAGTTGACTTATTTTTGGAGGGAGAAGCAAATTTTAAAATTTAGCTGGAGGCTACCAAAAAAGCTATTAATAACCATTTTTTGGAACCCTTGGCAGTAGTAGAGATAAGGGGAAAGTGTAGAGTCAAGAAAAGGTGGGAAAACAAAAACCCTAGCTGATTTGGAGTTATAGAAGGCAGATGATTCCAAAGTCTGGAGATAGAGAAGCTATAGTGTGTTGCAGCTTGTGGAGGATTCATCCTCTGATTGTATTTGAGCTTCTGTAATGTAATGAGTTCTCTAATTCAATAAAAGAACATTCTATTTTCTGTGTGCAATTTTTTGTTGTTGTGTGTTTTATGATTTACCCCCTTCATCAAGTGGTATCAAAGCAAGGGTTCCTGAGTGTGTAGATAGATTATTGACTGTGAGGCAGTTTACACCAGGACCTGCGGTTGTGGGTTTTTTGTGGAGATCAAAATGCCTCCATGAAGAAACCATGTTGGGAGAAATGCTTTGACAGAAGAGGGTTTTAGAGCCCTACAAAGACAAATTGATGCATTGCAAGAGGAGCTGTGAAGAGGGTTTGAGCTTAGAATAAGAGAATAAAGCGAGGATGAAGCTGAAGAAGAGCTATTTGAGGAAGAACAAGAAACTACAGGAGATCCTATAGAAGTTAGGTTGTTGAGGGCCATTTCAAAGATTGGAAAGAGGCCCATGATCAAAGTTTTTACCTATTCTGGAGATTTGAATCCAGAACAGCTTATTGATTGGATCAATGATATGGAAGAATATTTCGAGTATGAAGATGTGGAAGACCCAGATCAGGTCAAGTTTGCAAAAAAAAAGCTGCAGAACCATGCCAGTATTTGGTGGAAGGAGGTCTAGTTGGAGAGAAATAGAAGAGGAAAGGAAAGATTATGGTGCAGGGCACCTAGGAGCAGTCTGACACCTCAAGCATTTTTGATGCATTTTGATAAGCTATGTTTTGTTTTGATTGTATGTGTTGTAATAAGGCTTTAGCCATGTTTGTATGGTCCCTTTTGTGTGGTCAAAATGATTGAGGTGACCCTATAAACCTCAATCATGCTTAGTCCACTTAGATCCTTGTTGTGCCAATCAGGCCTAGAAGGTCTAAAGGATTGGTTTTTAAATTTTTTTGATTGTTTGTGTGTTTTATCATGTTTTGGGAGTATGGAGGATAGTTTGATTCCTTTGGACAAGCTAAACCATAGTGTTAATGCAAAAATACCATAGTGTCAAATATTGTCAATGTATTATGACACATTGGGCGGTTGCAACTCATTTTGGATAGTTCAAACTAATTTTGCAAGTTGCATACTGACTAGGATGGGTTAATATGGTAAACATCTTGCTCCAGTATGGAGGAGGAAGTTTTTGTATGGAATTTGTGCACAGAAATCAAAGAAACCAACTATTTTTCCCTGCATTTTCACTATTGTACGACATGTACGGATTTTCTAGGGGTGCAAATGTACTTTTTCTAAAAGTGCTTGGAGTCAGGGTTCATATGAATCTAGTTTGAGGTCTTGAAGTGGTCGGCATCAGGAGATATTGATTTTTCTTTCAAAACAGGTCTAGAAACCCTGTTTTCTAGGGCAGCCATAGAAATCTGGCCCTAGAATGCATTTCCACTGGTGAAAATTCATAAAAACTAGTGAAATGTAGGCTAGGAATATGTACTATAAGATTCCAAAAGGTTTTTGTTGGGAAATGCAGTCTTCTATTTTTAATTTGATGCCCTAGGTCAAGTATTACCATGTATTTGGCCTGTTTTATGCTATTTGCTGTTGTAGGTGACAGAATCTAGACAAGGTGAATGAAAGAATGGTGGTTTTGTGTTGTAGGGACCTAGTAGAGACATTCCAAATTCCTGCCCCTAACCTATGAACCCAATTTGAACCCTTTGCTTTGTAACCCAGGCCTAAAATGATTAATTAGGCCTACAGACCTAGTGGGGGTTTTGAACTGCTGGAGTAGAGTTGGGATTGGAGATTAGGAGGTTTGTTAGAGTCCCATAGAGGGTATCCAAAATCACCATTTGTTTGCCTAGTCCTTTGGGGTTTTGTCATTTGGTGTGAAGAAAACTAGTCTTGGAGCGCTAGTAGCCTCACTAGGCCTAGTCAAGGTTAGAGAGTTGAATGAAGTTGGTGATCAAACCAAATGTTGGTAAGGTGTTTTCAGACCTACATGAAGGTGTAGACATAGCCTTGAGAGTTGGATAAGAGCCTAAGTAACGAATCCTTCATTTACCCTTGAATGTGCCTTTGATTGTGTTGGATTGAAGAAGTGAAGTGGGTGAGTGGGCTAAGGAGAATAAACTTTCTTTGTGTTGTGCTTCCCTTGTGCCACCTCTACATCAGGTGGTATCAGAGCCATCAAAGAGATGGGAGATAGAGAAGAAGAGGAGGAAATTCCTTCAAAGGTGACAAATGCCGAGTTGGCAAAGATAGTGAGAGAGCAAGCAGACAAGAACAAAAGGATGGAAGCTGAGATAGAAAAGTTGAAGAAAGACAAAGACAAGAAGAAGAAGCCAAAGGTCATCTTGGATTTAGATGAAGAGGATCAAGATGAGGAAGAAGTGCCTATGGAAGAGCCACAAGGAGGCATGTCAGAGAGACAATTCCTAGATGCACTTGGAAAGTTGAGTAGGAAGGACACTAAGGCAGACTTACCTATGTTTCCTGGTAAGATGAATCCAGAGGAGTGCCTTGATTGGATTGAGGCAATGGAGAACTATTTTGAATGTGAAGAAGTGGCAGAAAATTAGAAAGTGAAGATTACCAAATCAAGAATGAAAGGGCCAGCCTTGAGTTGGTGGAATTTTATTCAAAATGAGAGGATAGAAGAAGATAGGAATCCTATCTCTACATGGAGGAAGATGGTACTTGAAATCAAGAAGCAATTTGTCCCTGAGGATTATGAAGTCAACTTGAACAAGAAGTTGCACAACTTGAGACAGAAGGACATGGACGTGAGCACCTACACAGAGGAGTTTCACAAGATGACATTGAAAGCCAAGATGCCTGAGAATGAAAAACAGAAGCTTGCAAGGTATCTCAATGGCCTCAAGTTCTCCATTCAAGATGAATTAACTCTCTTTAACTCGGAGACAGTCCATAAGTGCTTTCAAATGGCACTGAAGATTGAGGATAAGCAGAGAAGAAAAGGGGATTTTGGCAGCAGCAGTAGAGGCAGAGGAAATCAGAACTTTAGGGGCAGGGGCAGATTCCAAAACAAAGATAATTTCTCTAGACTCCAAGGTGGCGGATCACAAGAAGGCAGCCAAGGGCAAGCTGATAAAAATAGTGTTGATAAGGGTCAGTTTAGGGGAAGAGGAAATGGCAGAGGAAGAAGTGGGGGCAAAGGTCCCAATGTGTTTACTGGAAGGTGTTTCTCTTGCAATCAGATTAGACATCAGTCCTTTAGGTGCCCGGAGAAGATTGGAAACACTGCTGCAAATCAGAAAGAAAGAAGAGTACAACTCCTTCAAGAAGAGGACTGTCAAAGCACCACAAGTTACCAAACAACCTCTTCCAAGTCTGTAGCACCTAAGAGTGGAGAATGCATCATGTTTAATAGATGCCTCATCATGCCAGCCACCAAGGAGCAGCCCCAAAGAAACAACTTGTTCATAACCACTTGCAAGGTGAAAGGAAAAGTTTGCAAGGTAATAGTAGATTCAGGTTCCTCTGAAAATTTGGCTTCTAATGAAATGGTGACTGAGTTAGGATTGGAAAGAATGCCTCATCCTAACCCCTATAGAGTCTTTTGGCTAACCAAGGAACAACAAATTGTGGTGAAAGAGTAATGTTGGGTTGAATTCAAGATAGGTGAATATCATGATAAGGTTCTTTGTGAGATTGTGGATATGGATGCATGCCACCTTCTTCTTGGAAGGCCTTGGCAACATGACACAAGTGCCCAACATGATGGCAAGAACAATGTAATTCATTTATCCAAGAATGGTGAAAAGTTTACAATGACTCCTTTGATTGATGATTGCACAGAGAAAGTCATTTCTAGTTCAGTTATGTTGGTAGGTGAAAAAGAGTTTTTGGCTAACCTCAAGGAAGAGAAAGTGCCATGTTTTGCAGTAGTCATCAAGCCCAAGGATGTAAATCCCAAGAAGGTCAAAGTACAGCAACCTCTTAGGAGGATTGGACCAAAGGAAGTGGAAGAACTATTGGAGAGGTTTCAGGATGTGATAGCCGATGAAGGCAAGGATGCCCTTCCACCAAAAAGGGAGATTAGTCATTGCATTGATCTCATCCTTGGATCCACCCTACCAAACCAAGCAGCCTACAAGTTAACCCCAGAGCAAAATGCTGAAGTGGCAAGACAAATCCAAGACTTGTTGGATAGAGGACTTATCAGGAGGAGTATTAGTCCATGTGCAGTACCTGCAGTTCTTGCACCCAAAAAGGAAGGAACATGGAGACTATGCACTGATTCCAGGGCCATCAACAAGATCACTATCAAGTATAGATTTCCAATGCCTAGAATGGAAGATTTAATGGATTGCTTGGGTAGGGCTAAGTATTTTACCAAGATAGATCTAAAAAGTGGTTATCACCAAATCAGGATAAGGGAGGGGGATGAGTGGAAAACCGCCTTCAAAACCAATGAAGGACTATTTGAATGGGTTGTCATGCCTTTTGGCTTGTCAAATGCACCAAGCACCTTCATGAGATTGATGAATGAAGTGCTAAAACCTTTCCTTAACAAGTTTATTGTTGTATATTTGGATGATATACTAATTTTTAGTGACAGCAAGGAAGACCACATAAGGCATATCCATCAAGTGCTCAGGAGGCTTCAAGAGGAGAAGTTGAGAATCAATCTTGACAAATGTGTCTTCCTACAAGAAGAGTTGATATTTTTGGGGTTTGTCATCTCCAAGGGCAGCCTAAAAATGGATCCAAGTAAGGTTGAAGCCATTCTTAATTGGCCAACACCTACAACAACCTCTGAGGTAAGGAGTTTCCATGGTTTGTGTAGCTTTTATAGAAAGTTCATTAGAGGGTTTAGTGGAATTTGTGCTCCACTTGTTGACACCATAAAAGGGGGCAAGAAATGTGTGTTTCTATGGACAAATGAGGCCAACAAAGCCTTTGAACTGTTAAAGAAAAAAATTTCAGAAAAACCAGTCCTAGTGCTACCTAATTTTGACAAGGTCTTTGTGGTAGAGTGTGATGCAAGTAAGAGGGCTGTTGGGGGAGTCTTAAGTCAAGATGGGAGGCCTGTAGCATTCTTTAGTGAGAAATTAAATGAGGCAAAACAAAACTACTCCACCTATGATCTAGAGTTATATGCCATGGTTTAGTCATTAAGGAAATGGAGACACTACTTATTGCCAAAGGAATTTATAGTTTTTACTGATAACCATGCATTAAGCTTCTTGAACAAGAAGCAAAAGTTGAATCACAGACATGTCAAGTGGATGGAGTACATCCAAGCATACACCTTCTCCATAAAACATAAGAAAGGAGTGGCCAAGAAGGTAGCCAATGCCTTAAGTAGGAGAAATCTTGTTGTACAGACCATACAGTTGGAAAGTATAGGTATTCAAGCCATCAAAGATCAGTATGTAGCAGATGAGGACTTCAAAGAACCATACCTCTCTTGCAAGGCCATGACAGGAAGGTATAATACTGATTTTTTCTGATTTTTTGTTACAAGATGGATATCTTTTCAAGGGTAGCATGTTGTGTATCCCAAGAGGGTCTGTTAGAGAGAATATAATCAGGGAAAAGCACTGTGGCAGCATGTCAGGTCACTTTGGTATTGACAAGACCCTAGAATTGGTTAGGAGGTACTATTTTTGGCCCAAATTGCCAACCGATGTAAGGAAGTTTGTTGAAACTTGTCAAATTTGCCAAAGAGCAAAGGGGCATACATCTAATGTAGGTTTATACACTCCTCTACCTATTCCTTCAAAGCCTTGGGATTCCATCAGCATTAACTTTGTACTTGGTTTGCCCAGGACCAAGAATGGCCATGATAGCATCTTTGTGGTAGTTGACATGTTCTCAAAAATGGCTCACTTCATCCCTTGTAAAACCACACATGATGCCTCACACATCGCAGGTTAGTTCTTCAAAGAAATAGTCAGGTTACATGGTTTACCTTTGTCAGTCATCTCAGACAGAGACCCCAAGTTCATAGGACACTTCTGGAGGACACTTTGGAAGAGACTAGGTACAAATTTGTCCTTATCATCTGCCTATCACCCTCAGTCTGATGGACAAACAGAGGTGATTAATAGGTCACTTGGCAACCTCCTAAGATGCCTAACCAAGGAGCAGGGTGCTAGTTGGGATTCAATTTTGGCTCAGACAGAGTTCTCATACAATGACACTGTCAATAGAAGCACCGGCCTGTCTCCTTTCCAAATTGTTTATGGCACTCACCCAAGGGGTATTTTGGAACTTAGGGAGGTTAAAGGACTAGAAAACAGCAGTGTCTTGGTTGAAGACTTCATTCAAGTCATGAAAGATGTCCATGAACAAGTACAACAGAAATTGCTGTCCACTTCACAAAAGTACAAACAATTTGCTGACAGGAAAAGAAGGGATTTGCAATTCAAGGAAGGTGATTTGGTAATGGTCCATCTGAAGAAGGAGAGGCTCCCTATAGGTAAACATACCAAGCTACTCATGAAGAAGATTGGGCCTTGTGAAGTGCTCAAGAAATGTGAAGAAAATGCATATAAAATCAGACTTCCGGATGGCATTGCTTTGTCTCCAATTTTTAATGTTTCAGACCTTTATCCCTATAAAGGATCTGATCCTCAGACTATTGTTGAAGAAGATCAAATTGATTAGACACTCCAGGAACTCATTCCTTCCTCTCCAAATCAGATTGAGTGCACTTTGGACAAGAGGATTGCAAAACAAACTAGAAGGCACACCTATCATGACTATTTGGTGAAGTGGCTAAACAAGCCTCAGGAGGATGCCACTTGGATGAGTAGGGTAGACATTGAGAAGGTAGGTTTCACATTTGACAGCATTCCAACTCAAGAGACTTGAGTTCTCTTTGACAATGGGTGTATGGTGCAGGGCACCTAGGAGTAGTCTGACACCTCAAGCATTTTTTATGCATTTTGATAAGCTATGTTTTGTTTTGATTGTATGTGTTGTAATAAGGCTTTAGCCATGTTTGTATGGTCCCTTTTGTGTGGTCAAGATGATTGAGGTGACCCTATAAACCTCAATCATGCTTAGTCCACTTGGATCCTTGTTCTGCCAATCAGGCCTAGAAGGTCTAAAGGATTGGTTTTTGAGTTTTTTTGATTGTTTGTGTGTTTTATCATGTTTTGGGAGTATGGAGGATGGTTTGATTCCTTTGGACAAGCTAAACCATAGTGTTAATGCAAAAATACCATAGTGTCAAATATTGTTAATGTATTATGACACATTGGGTGGTTGCAACTCATTTTGGATAGTTCAAACTGATTTTGCAAGTTGCATATTGATTGGGATGGGTTAATATGGTAAACATCTTACTCCAGTATGGAGGAGGCAGTTTTTGTACGGAATTTGTGCATAGAAATCAAAGAAACAGACTATTTTTCCCTGCATTTTCACTATTGTACAGCCTGTACGGATTTTTCAAGGGTGCAAATGTACTTTTTCTGAAAGTGCTTGGAGTCAAGGTTCATATGAATCTAGTTTGAGATCTTGAAGTGGTCGGCATCAGGAGATATTGATTTTTCTTTCAAAACAGGTCTAGAAACCCTGTTTTCTAGGGCAGCCATAGAAATCCAGCCCTAGAATGCATTTCCACCGATGAAAATTCACAAAAACTGGTGAAATGTAGGCTAGGGATATATACTATAAGATTCCAAAAGCTTTTTGTTGGGAAATATAGTCTTCAATTTTTAATTTGATGCCCTAGGTCAAGTATTACCATGTATTTGGCCTATTTTATGCTATTTGCTATTGTAGGTGATAGAATCTAGACAAGGTGAATGAAAGAATGGTGGTTTTGTGTTGTAGGGACCTGGTAGAGACATTCCAAATTCCTGCCCTTGACCTATGAACCCAATTTGAACCCTTTGCTTTGTAACCCAGGCCTAAAATGATCAATTAGGCCTAGAGACCTAGTGGGGGTTTGAACTGATGGAGTAGAGTTGGGATTGGAGATTAGGAGGTTTCTTAGAGTCCCAAAGAGGGTATCCAAAATCACCATTTGTTTGCCTAGTCCTTTGGGGTTTTGTCATTTGGTGTGAAGAAAACTAGTCTTGGAGGGCTAGTAGCCTCACTAGGCCTAGTCAAGGTTAGAGAGTTGAATGAAGTTGGTGATCAAACCAAATGTTGGTAAGGTGTTTTTAGACTTGCATGAAGGTGTAGACATAGCCTTGAGAGTTGGACAAGAGCCTAAGTAACAAATCCTTCATTTACCCTTGAATGTGCCTTTGATTGTGTTGGATTGAAGAAGTGAAGTGGGTGAGTGGGCTAAGGAGAACAAACTTTCTTTGTGTTGTGCTTCCCTTGTGCCACCTCTGCATTAGATTACTACATGGGATCGAATGGTGGACAAACTAAAGAATCAGTTCATTCATGTGGACTATGAGATAGAATTGTTGAAGAAGCTGCAAGGATTGAAGCAAGGTAACAAGTCTGTTAAGGAGTATACAAAAGAGTTTTATAAGATTACTATCAGGATAGGCTATGCAGAGGCAAACAAGGAGAAGATAACTTGTTACATTAATAGGTTAAGGCCAAGTATTCAAGAGGAGTTGAGCCTGGTCAGAATGACCACCATAGAAGATTCGTACTAGTTTTCCATGAAGGTGGAAGAGAAGCTGAATAAAAGATTTGAAAGCAAACAAAGGGGAAGAGGTCAAGGTGGAAGGACTGGTGGAAGGTCCTATGGAGTCCAAAATGAAGATCCAAAGAAGAGTGAAGAAGTTGGCACCAATCGAAATCAGAGAAGAGATAATGCCTACCGCCCTCCTGATCAGAACAATGGCGAGCAAAGAGGAACAGGAAGAGGTAGACCTAAGCAAGGACTTGGAAGAGGAGGTTTTAGAGTAACCTATTTCCAATATGGGGAAGAAGGGCATTGAGCATAGGAGTGTCCACAACATCAAGGAAGGACAAATAGAAGACCTGAAGGTAATGCACAAATTGCACATGTAGATGACGATGCATAGTCTGAGCATTCTGAATATGCTAAAAGGGGAGAAACCCTAGTTGTCAAAAGAACCTTGTTGAATGAGGATAAAGAATCCGATCAAAGGAAGAGTTTATTCTGCACGAGGTGCAAATGTGAAGGTAATGCACGAGTTGCACATGTAGATGAAGATGCATAGTCTGAGCATTCTAGATATGCTGAAAGGGGAGAAACCCTAGTTGTCAGAAGAACCTTGTTGAATGAGGATAAATAATCTGATCAAAGGAAGAGTTTATTCTGCACAAGGTGTAAATGTGAAGGTAAGTGTTGTGATATTATTATTGACAGTGGAAGGACTGACAATCTTGTTTCAGAGGAGATGGTTACCAAGTTGAAGTTGCCAAGAAGAAAGCATCCACATCCATATCAGATTGCATGGTTGCAGAATTACCATAGAGCTTTGGTCAATGAGTAGTGTTTAGTCAAGTTCAAGATTGGCGACTACTATGATGAGGTGATGTGTGACATCATACCGATAGATGCATGTCATATATTATTGGGAAGGTCATGATAGTATGATAGGTGCACTGTCCATGATGGCCATGCAAACACATATTCCCTAACAAAGGATGGAGTCCATCATAAGTTGAAACCCTTGAAGGAGGTGGAAGAAAAGGTATGTAGTACTATCAGAATTCACTTGGTAGATGGTAGAAATTTTTTGGAGGGTATGAAGCATGAGCGTCATTGCTTTGTATTGATTCCTAAGACCATTCAAGAGAAATATGAAGATGCACCAACAGAAGTCTCAGATCTGTTGGAAGAATTTTAGGACATTGTCTCTGATAATGTACCAGAAGGTTTACCATCTATGAGGAAGATACGTCATCAAATGGACTTGATACCAGGAGCCAGTTTGCCAAATAAGGCAGCCCATATAATGACTCCTATAGAGAATGAAGAGATGAAAAGACAAGTTCACGACCTGTTATGGAAATAACTAATAAGGGAGAGCCTAAGTCCATGTGTGGTACCTGCAGTACTAGCACCAAAGAAAGATGGAGAGTGGAGAATGTGTACAGATTCCTGAACCATCAATAAGATCATGATCGAGTACAAATTTCCATTGCCTAGAATGAATGACATCATGGATTGTTTAAGTGGAGCCAAGTACTTCACGAAGATTGATTTGAAGAGTGGGTAACACCAGATTTGAATCAGAGAAGGAGATGAATGGAAGACAACCTTCAAGACAAATGAAGGTTTGTATGGATGGTTAGTCATTCCATTTGGGCTAACTAATGCATCAAGCACATTCATGTGGCTCATGAACGAGGTATTGAAAGAGTTTTTGGGAAGTTTTATTATTGTTTATTTAGATGACATTTTGAGTTTCAGTAAGACTTGGGATGAGCATCTGATGCATATCAAAAGATTTTTAGAGAAGCTAAGGAAGGAGAAGTTGTTGATTAATCTGAAGAAATGTAGTTTTGCAAAGGAGTTGGTATACCTAGGATTTGTTGTCTCAAAGGAAGGTCTTACGATGGACACAAAGAAGGTGAGGGCTATCCTTGAATGGCCTACGCCAAGGAGTGCTATAGAGGTAAGATCTTTTCATTGTTTAACAAGTTTTTACAGAAAGTTTATCAAGAATTTTAGTAGCATTTATGTAGCCCTAACTGAGACAATGAGAGGGGATAGAAAAGAGTTTAAATGGACTACAGGAGTGAACAAGAGTTTTGATACATTGAAGCAAAAAGTCATAGAGCAACCTATTTTGGCACTTCCATATTTAACAAGGTATTTTAGGTAGATTGTGATGCTAGTGGCATTGCTATAGGAGCTATTTTGAGTCAAGAAAGTAGGCCCATTGCCTATTTCAGTGAGAAGCTTAATGATGCCAAGAAATAGTAATTTGTTTATGATCAGGAGTTTTATGCTATAGTTCAGGCTTTGAAGAAATGGAGACATTATTTGTTGCTGAAAGTGTTTGTTTTATATATTGATCATCATGCTTTGCATATCTTAATAGTCAAGGAAAGTTAAATCAAATGCACTTAAAATGGGTTGAGTTTTTGTAGAGTTATACTTTTGTTTTGAAGCACAGAACTGGGAAGTCCAATAGAGTTGCAGATGCCTTGAGCAGAAGGTGAAATTTGTTGATAGAAATGAAGATAGAGGTTGTTAGGTTCGATGAGTCAAAAGTTTGTATTTTGAAGATCTAGATTTTGTAGAGGCTTGGAAAGGTTGTTTGGAACCTATTACTTTGGACATGATAAAATGGTTGGATTTCATAATCCAAGATGGCATGTTGTTTAGAGGAAGCTAGTTGTGCATTCCAAGGAGTTCCATGAGAGAGAACCTGATTAAGGAGAAGCATAGTGGGGGATTAGCTGGAGACTTTGGTCGAGATAAGACCATTGTTGTTGGTGAGCATTATTATTGGCCACAGTTGCAGTAGGATGTGAGGAAATTTGTGCAAAGTTGCAGAGTGTGTCAGATGGCAAAAGGAACAAGTCAAAATACATGGCTATATCAACCACTACTTGTACCAAAGAAGCCATGGGATGATATTGGTATGGATTTTGTTCTTGGTTTACCAAGGACACATAGAGGACATGATTCTATTTTTGTGGCAGTGGACAGATTATCAAAGATGGCACATTTTATTCCTTGTAAGAAAACCAATGATGTTGTTCATATTGCAAAATTATTTTTTAGAGAGGTGGTGAGACTACATGGTCTACCTGAGAGCATAGTTTTAGATCGAGACACCAAGTTTGTTGCTTATTTCTGGAGGACATTGTAGAAGAAATTGAAGATAGATTTGAAGTTTAGTTCTATACACCATCCACAGACTGACGGACAGATGGAAGTGGTGAATAGGAGTTTGGGTAACTTTCTACGATGCTTAGTAGGAGATAAGTCCAAGGGATGGGATTTGATTTTACCACAGGCAGAATTTGTTTACAACAATCTCTCAATAGGAGTACTGGAAAATCACCATTCTAGATTGTATATGGGAGTAGTCCAAGGAATGCTTTAGAGTTAAGGAAGTTGGACAAGGGAGAAAAGACAAGTGCCGAAGTCGAAGACTTTGCAGAACATCTGAATAATTTGCATGAAGATGTGAGAAAGCACATTAATAAGATAAATACTTAGTACAAGGCTAAGGTAGATCAGACGAGGAGATATAAGGAGTTTCAGGTTGGAGATGAAGTCATGGTTAACTTGAGAAAAGATAGGTTTCCAGTTGGAACTTATAATAAGTTGAAAATGAATAAATTTGGACCATGCAGGATTATGAAGAAGCATGATTTAGGAAACCCATATGAGGTAGAACTGTCAAGTGGGATCAACATTTCCCCTATGTTCAACATTGTTGATTTATCAGAATATCATGAAGGTGGAATAAAAGATGGACCAACAGAAGAATAGTGGAGTATTCTGACATCTACTTCAAAGGAGGAGATAAAAGAGATCTTGGATAGCCGTGTGGGAAGGAGTACTCAAAATAGGCAATATGAAGAATATCTGGTGAAGTGGAAAGGAAGGCTTGTTGAAGATTCTTCTTGGTTATCTAAGGCAAAAGTGGACTGTTTGGGGTTTTCCTCAAACATCCGAGATTTGACAAGGTCACTTCTCAAAATTACCCTAGGTGTCTAATGCAGGAGCATCCAGTGGTATAAGGGCAATCTTGCATCACCCAAAAAAAGATGATGTTTCAAAATCGTTGATGTTGTTTCCATTTCTTTTCAAAATTAGTGTTTATGGTTTCATAATTGCTTGAATAATGATGTAGAACTTTCAGTTTTTTCAAACTGCTAAAAATAACAAAGTACTATTTTTGAAATGTTTGTATTTGGGCATGGATTGAAGAAAAAATTTGGTAGGAATCTTTGTAAATAAAAAATAAGACATTTGGCGAAGGAATCACGCATAGATCATTGGTGAGATGAAAGATATTAAAGTTTTCGTTTCCTAAAAAAATACCTAAAAATTATTCAAATTCAGGTTTGAGGCACTAAATGGCCTTGTATGAGCCCAAACATGGGTGGAATCAGAAGAGTGGATTCTTAGCATGTAGAGAACTCTGTGATCTTTCTGGCACTTCAAACGGTTCATCAATCAGACACCCAGATCAAAAGTTATGGCTCCCGGAAGTTGACCTATTTTTGGAGGGAGAAGCAAATTTTGAAATTTAGCTGGAGGCTACCAAAAAGAATATTAATAACCATTTTTGGGAACCCTTGGCAATAGTAAAGATAAGGGGGAAGGTGTAGAGTCATGAAAAGGTGGGAAAACAAAAACCCTAGCTGATTTGGGGTTATAGAAGGCAGATGATTCCAGAGTTTGGAGATAGGGAAGTTGTAGTGTGTTGTAGCCTATGGAGGATTCATCCTCTGATTGTATTTGAGCTTCTATAATGTAATGAGTCATCTAAATCAATAAATAACATTATATTTTCTATGTGCAATTTCTGCTGTTGTGTGTTTTATGATTTACCCCTTTCATCATCTTTAGTTGGCTAAGCTTCAGCCTTAACATATTTCTTATTAGGTCTAATTTCTTGCACTCTAGGAATTTGTTTGACCTCATGTTCTAGGAAACCCATTCTATCTTGTGTGTCACTCAATAAGGCTAATATCAGATCTAGTTTGTCCCACTGACCATTATCATTAGGTCCTAATGTTGAACCTAGAACTTTGATGCCACATATGTTAAGATTGAAGTTGAGTTAGCTAAAGATTTGAAAAAAGTTGCACCCCCTAAGTTTGACTGTAAAAGCATAGGAGGAAAGAAGATTAAAAGTACCAAAAGATAATTGAACAAGAAGAAAAACTAATTGTTCCACCACTCTAAGAGGAAGTAATTTGGTTGTTTAACACAAATACTCTGGTGTCAGTCATGACTTGTGTCAAAAAAAAAACAAGTGAAAATGCTCCAATAACTAAATCAAAAATGAAGAAACCCTCAGTAGTATGTGATTTTATTTTTGGTTGTGGTTGCAATACTCCTACTATAAGTAGGGAAGAGTGGATAAAGTACTCTTAGAGTACATCTTATTGGTGAAACTTCAGATATCAATTTTGATGAAGAAGAGCCAGAAGAAATAAAACTTAACAAGGATTGTAAATATGGTAATGAAAGACTTTTTGTAAATAATAATGTTGTGCAATTAGTTATGTGAATGATTAAATGATTCAAGAAGTCATGCTTGATGTTGCTTGAGAAAGTTCTCTAACTCACCATGAATTGTGAAAATCTAGGTGTAGTGTAGCATTTTAGTCCCATTTTTGTGACTAAAATTAGTCATGTACTACATATAAAGTGTACCTTGTAGAAATTTAATACTTTCTAAATTATTAATAAATTTTTAAAATGTATGTAAGGGCTAGCATTGTTTATTTATTTCATTTATAAGTAGTCTAGCTACTAAATTTGACATATAGTTATTTTTTATTTTTTATTTTTTGTTTGAAACTATCTCTTTATTTCTATTTTCTCCATTATTAGTTTGAGCTCTTATTGTATTTATCTTTTTTGTTGGAACAAAGAATGTTTTTCTCAATTCTATTTATCTACATACACATACTAGGGTATTGAGCTTTTGTAGACCTAAAGTTTAATACTCATAGATTTGTTTTACATTACTATTCTTAAGTTTAGATGCATTTAAGTTTAAGTGGACAAACACATTCCATTGTTCCTTTATACCATTGGCTGGCCATGAAGGTCAAAAGACCAAATAGGAGCTTGCCCATTCTTGGAAAGCTTCTAAGAAACCCCAATCTTCTCTCCTTGTCTTAGCTATAGTTTTTGGATATTCTCAAACATGAAGGAGTTTTTCTCTTTTTCATCCTTTAGCTTTGATATTTTATTTCATTTCAACTTAAAATCATCATTTAAAGAATTTCTCTTAGTTTTTGGTTATTTTTGGAACCTCTTGGTATTTATTTTTTCTTGTTGTTGTGTTCCTATGTATAGAAAGTCCAAAAATTGATACGAATAGTTGTGTTTTGCTAATTTATGGGATGACATCATGTGCATAGGACAACAACATGGATGAAAATGTGATGTGCTAGCATCTTGGATAGTGATCTATTTAGGTCATCTACAAAGTTCAATCTAATTTTCTCTTTTGCACTATGGACTCTAATTTTAAATTTTGTCCCTTAGATTCCAGTTATTCTCATTTTTATTCACCCATTTCACTCCCTTTCTCTTAACATAGTTTAAGTAGAAAAGAGAAAAAATATAGGAAACATTTATTTGGTTTTTGTATTCATGAAGCACTAGATTAATTAAACAAAAACACAATTTTTTTTTGTCTTGTTTAGTCTTGTCTAGATTGTAATAGGCGACTAGCCCAAACCTCAAACAAAACATAGGTTAAACATACAACAAAAAATCCACTACCCTAAATACATTTTTTTGAACTTAAGTTGTTTGGTGAAACCTTCTCTTTGGTAAACCCAACACTCTATGTGCACCTTTCACTTCTTCATTATGGTATTGTGTGTTAATTGCACTCATATTACTCTTGTCTTATGAGCTTTACCACACAAATCCTCTTTTTTTGACAGAGTTTATAGAAGGAGCTCTTGTATCTATAACATGTCTTCATCACAACCTTCTAAAATTCCCTTCTATTCAATGAGTTTCTCAAATTTTCTAGGAAATATTTAGTTGGTTTTTGTAATCATGAAGCACTAGATTAATTAAACAAAAACACAATTTTTTTTTGTCTTGTTTAGTCTTATCTAGATTGTAATAGGCGACTAGTTGAAACCTCAAACAAAACATAGGTTAAACATACAATAAAAACTCCATTACCCTATATACATTTTTTTGAACCTAACTTGTTTGGTGAAACCTTCTCTTTGGTGAACCCAACACTCTAGGTGAACCTTTCACTTCTTCATTTTGGTCTTGTATATTAATTGCACTCATATTACTCTTGTCTTATGAGCTTTAACACACAATCATCCTTTTTTGACAATTTTTTTAGAAGGAGATCTTGTATCTATAACATACCTTCATCACAACCTTCTAAAATTCCCTTCTCTTCAACGATTTTCTCAAACTATGGATTTGACCATTTAGCTACAACCATTATGCTCCATATGTCTCCCCATGTGGAATTCAATGATATCAACAGAGGATTCCATAATGAAGCCACCTTATGTATGGGACTTGAGTACTAGGTCCACCTACTTGATAGACATCTAGTGAAATTTCAATCTCACCTTGATGGTGATGAGTGTGTTCATCACACTATGGGCCCTATTCTATATGCCATGTAGATGATGTACAATCATCTCGAAGGTATTGAGTTCTTGTGTAGAGTGTCCTTGATTTCTAACAATGATTCTTCCACTTCTAGGGCTACTTTTGAAAGCTCACTAGATTTGCATTAAAACATTACCCACAATCAATTTTTTCTTCTTCTTCAGACATCAAACACTCATATTCCAAATATCACAAATGTTGCTACTTCGAGCATACATCCTAGTCATGTAGGTGTTTCTTCCTCTAGAATTCCACATAACCCCTTCTCTTCATATGGGTTTGTTTGTCCATCCCATCCCTTGCCTTTCACCTTTATGACTAGCCTCCTTGGTGCTTCTCAACCCTTGCTTATGTATCCTTTTTATATACAAGCTATCCCTACTACTGCTAATGTGAATGCTACTTCTACTACTCCCTTCCTTAAAATTGACATTGTTATAAATAGACTCATATAGAATATGGGTAGTCTCCAATAATATCTTGCTTCCTTAGCCAAGACTTCACAACCCCTAACTACCTAATATTACTATAGTTGTCTACTGTCACTTGAGATCCTTAGTACACCCCTCTCTACTATCATTGAGGTCTCTCACTTTAAAATTCAATGGTAAAGGTGACCCTCAAATGCATGTATCTACATTCATAATGCTTTCTAGTGACTTCATTTTTTAAGACAAGTTATTATCAAAGTTATTGTTGTAGTCCCTTAAAGATACAATGTTAGACTAGTTTTGCTCCTTGTTAAATCACTTTATCTATTCTATTGATCAACTAGTGAGTTAATCATACAACATTTTCAAGTCAACATTGGCCCCAAAGTCTCCTTCACTAACCTAGTTCATTACAAAATAGGGGCCCCAATGAAAAAGTCACTAACTTCATCTTTAGATGTTAATCCTTATTCTCAAAGGATTCTATATGCACTCCTTAAGTTTTATGTGCAATGGGTTTTCATCTTGAAAACCTTCATCCTGAAATCTAGGATACGATTATCTTGATGTGCTACTCTTTATTCCCATATTTATGTACTTCCCTACGTGATTACAAGTAGATAGTAATCTAGTTTAAGGTGCCACCTTTAACCACCTTATTAGCTCCTGTTTCTTTTCCAAGGCCTTCTACATCTTACAACCAAAAGTATTAAAAGAACACAAATCCATTTTGATAGAGAAAAAACCCATTTGTGGCTAAATTGTTAACATTATTGGTATATCCATGCTTTCTTCTTCAATGTTGGCTGTGTATATGTGGTCCTAGTGTAATCACCACTTCACACAATTATCCAATCCTTTACACTCCATCCTTCAACAACTCCTATCCAATAATGTTGTGCAACTCCCCATTATTCACCCCGTTGACAGCAGCCAACCACTTCAAAAAACTATGATCCAAAGGCATTTTGTCAATAGTAGGTGTACATTCTTGGCCATGATATTGAAAAGGTGCATGCATCTCAAGCATATAATCGAGGACTCAATTGACTCTAACATTGTACAGGTTGCAGGTGTTAATGATAAAGGTAACAAATCTATCACTTAATGTAATAAATATTTATAAATTTACATGAACTCGCAATCACAATCTGACTAGACACTTGGTTTTATGGTCCATAACATCGTATTGAGCAACGAAAGTAGCATCTGTGGGCCTTGAAACATACTCATCAATAGAATCCCAAGATATCAATCAATTAACATTTATTCCCTCTTTAGCTTCCACATCTCAAATTGTTACCAAAGTAATTTCTACGGGCCTATTCTCCTTGGTGTGCTCGCCATCTAAAAATTCTTGCAACAAGATCACAAAGTATCTTTTGTATAAGCTCCCACTCAAAATTGGATTAGTTTAAAAAAATCAACAACCCATAATTGAAACCAAAGGTGATCAAACACTGATACCACTTGTAAGGAAGCTAAGGTAGCAAAAAAACTTCCTACACTAGACTTGAAAGGAGGGTTATAAAAACTTTTCAGATCTTCACAATTGTTACAAAAATTATATAGAAATAAACCTAAATAGAAGTCATACCACAAGAGAGTGATTTACATGGGGAAAACCCTTTCAGGAGAAAAACCCCACACTCCAAAAGCAGCTCAATATATTATTCAAAAATCTCAACAAGATTACATACTTGCAGAGCAAGCTTTCACAAGAGTATCTCAAGCAACTAATATATAGGAGATACAATACATGAAACCATCAAACAATAATTACAAAACCATGATCTAAAATCACCAAAAAATGGTGCTCAAATTCTTAGCGTTTCATTATATCCAATCAAAGATGCCTTATGATGTGTCAAAACATGCATCATGCGTAACTCCCCCTTACATCTCTTTTCTATGTCCAACATATTTTTTACATTTTCTAATATGGGAGGCCCAACTTCCAAAGGCCATAACTTTTGATTTAGGAGGTCAATTGGGCCCCTTTTTTTAATTGAAGAGCTTGAAGCTCAATCTATGCACCAGGCACTACTAATGGCAGTGTAGACCACGTAAAATTTTTATTTTGGCTAAAAACCAACTCGATAGCCCAAAAAATGAGTTATTATGTTTTTATAACCAAAAAATCACACTTTTTGTAATTGCAAGGTTGAGACACCTTTCCTAATAGTTCCATCATCCTATTTATCTAGGTTGGACCAAAGACACTAAACATTCCACTTATCATCATCCTAACTTTTGACCTTTTTTGTGTCCTATTGGGCCATCCTTGGCTCACTGTAATGTGGACTATTTCTTCTATTTCTCATTAATTCTTAAATTTTCCCCATAATGGTGTGGTTCATATTGTACATCATAGTTAGTAACAACTTCTTTCCATTAAAAGAAACTTTTCTCTTGATTATTTCATAGTTAGTAGCAACTTATTTCCATTAAAAATTTTTTTCTCTTGATTATTTCTAGGATGCTCCTTTTTTTCTCATTTAACATCATATTAACTTTCTCTTCAAGATCTATCAAAAGTTTGTCATGAGTTGGATTCCCCCTCTCACTCCTTTTGTTCTGGCTACCCCACCTATGGTTACCCAACCTAATTGATTGTTCATGTTCCTCCTTTTACACCAATGACAGATATATGAAATCAACCCATGGAAGATGATCCTCTTCCTTCTACCTCCCAGGCAGGATCTCGATGAAAGCAATATGCTAGATTGTGTAAGTATTTATTTCATGCCTCTACTCAAGAGCTAATTCCAACCCACCCTCTCCTATCCCTCTAGCCTCTGATCCACCTTTGGAACCCCAAGAGAAAAGACCCAAGAGGTTGAAGTTGTCTTGGCTCCTTCCACTTAACCTTTCTTGCTTCCATAGATTCCAAACTGACCTCCATTCTCCCAAATCCATTGATCTTCCTAATGTTAGTCTGATTTACAAAACCACCTTATCCTCCATGGTTCCATTTATGCATACCCATTATAATTTTTTTTTTGAAATGAGACCTTCTACCCTAGACATTGACATCCCTCCCCTGTCCCTTAATGAAAGCCTAAACATTATCCCACCCACCCTTCTATAGACCTAAGCCCAATCCCATTTATCTACCTCTAGCCCCTTTGCATCACTTCACTCTAGTGTAGAAGCTTGTCCTGTGTACAAGAAAGAGTGAACTATGTAGAACAAGATAGGATCTATCTAAACTATCAAATTCACTAATCCATGCAACCTCAAGTTAAGAACAAATAGAACTGCATAAATTAACAATATTTGTACCCTATATATATGCAATTCTATTGATTTATCCTAAAGATATGATACTATTCTATATTATATGTTAAATTAGCTATATGTGAGTGCTCAATGTGGCAGAATTTATTTGCATTCAAATTGCTTGTTGGAAATGGATGGGGGAGGTTTGATTTATAGATTGCTGGAGGTGAGGATGAAGGGATAGGATTGAATTGAAGGATCAAGGGATCAAATTGCTTAAGGATCCTCAAGCAAGGAGAGTTGGACAAGTTTCATGAGGAAGTTGGATGAGGGAAATGCTCCAAGATTTAAGGGGAGATCAATGGATGGAATTGAATGGTTGAATGGATGGATGGCTAAGATTGGTTAGGTGTATGACATGTAAGGCTTTATTTATGAAAAGGTATGGTTTGGATTTTATGAAGAATTTAAAATTGGAAGAAGACAAGTGGAATTTAAAATTGGATGAATAGTGTTGGAATAGTGCCACATGGAATTTAAAATTCCACGAATAGTGACACTTGGAGTGGAAGAGAAGAAAATTGGACAAATGTACACTATTTGGAAGATTTTCCCATGCTTCCAAAGTACCAATTGTCATGTACATTGAATGACAAGTGGACTTCTAGAAACATGGGGAGATGTAATTGTGAGTTAATTTTAATTAACCCATGTGCACAAGTTTAGGAGGATAATAATGATGATTACTAAAAGTAATCAAAAGTGCACAAAATAGGGAATTAAATAAATAGGAATATTTATTTAATTTTTGGGAGTGCATAGAACTATAGTTGTCAAAATATTTAATTTTTGAACTATAGTAGAAGAAATTGATTTCTTTATAGGAAAATATTAATTAAATAATTATGGATTAAATTAACGTATGTGTTGGGTAAAACAGTGTGAATTGTCAGGTTTAGAATGTGAAAGACATATGAAGGTGGTTGTGACCATTTTTAGGTCTCTACATTTTGCCCCTCTTTGATATGGTCTCATTAATATTGAGGTTGATGGCATATCAAGGAATATTTGGATAATTAACATGCCCCAGTCGGCTAATGGGAGGAGAAAGGATAGCAAAGTGATGCCCCATCGAGGAATCAGTGGAAAAAAATAAAAATATTTTTGACGATGTCTCAAAAGAGGGAGGGGGGCTAGACGAGAAGAGAATAGGGGGAAAAAGGATAATTAGGGTAGATAGGATGGGGTGGGGGAGGAAAATGGGGACAAGGGGTGAAATTCAAGGTTTAGATGAAGAAATTAGGGTTTCAGGGGCTACATATAAGAGATGGGGGGGGCTCATTCTCCTCATTTGTCTTCTTGTGATTTGTAAATCTTGATTAGAGGAGAGAAAGCTATTTAGAGACAAGATGGTATGAATTCCACAAGAGGAGCATCACACAGAGAGGGTGAGGGAGTACTTGCGACTTGCGATGGCTGGAGACCTGATGAGTGTCTGAATTCTATACTTTGTGATTTGGGTTTTAGAGTAGTTAGGAGCAATAAATGCTAGGGGGCACAGGGGATAATCTAGGCACTGTGGTCGATAGTTTAGTGACTAGGGGCCACTTTTAGCACCCCAATAGCAGGAATTAGCACCCAGACTAAGTTTTAATGCTCGGTCCGATGATTAGTGCCAAGATGACGCAAATTAGTGCCTAGTCAGGTAGGGCAAAGGGATGGTGTAGCGCCTAGACCAAAAGGTTTGGCACCCAAAATAAATTATTTAGCACTAAGGGATGATGCTTAGTCTAGTTATTAGCACCCAGGGGTCTCATTTTAATTCCCAGAAGGGAGGAATTAGCATAAAAAATGATGAATTTAGCACCTAGGGGGAAATAGTGTTGGGTCTGGCAATTAGTGCCCAGACCTGAGGATTAGTGCCTAGACCCGAGGATCAGTGCCTAAACCTGAGAATCAGTGTCTAAAATGAAGAATGTAGTGCCTAGAATGAATTAGCACCTAGGTACTAGGGCTTAGCATCCATCAGGAAAAGGAACCTAATAAAGTGTTTTTGACACATGTGTAGGATGACGAGGATGTATTGCAGTCATGTGAGTGAAGATCGTTGACTTGCGTGCTATGGGATCAGTTGGATGCCATAGATAGATTCTTTTTGTGGCTGATGCGTTTGAGGTTCATTACAAAGATGTTAGCTATTAGGGCACATAGGGTGATGATGAGAACCCTAGTAGAGAGGTGGCAGATAGAGTGATGTTCTTTCTTGTTTCCCATAGGAGAGATGACCATCACTTTGGAGGACGTGTGGAGGATTTTGTAGATCCCCATACATGGGAAGAGGGTGGTATACAACCACGGGCGTGGTGCACAGTTCGTAGATGAGGTTCTTTTCCTTGTGGTGATTCTGTATGATGCCCAAAGAGCAAAGATGGTCTATGCCCAAGCGATGGGAAGATTATACAAACTTCCCCTATTTGTAGCAGGGGTGATTGTAGGGACATTGGTTCTAGGCAGATGATCGAGGGGATTCCCTATGGGTTGGGGGATGGTTTTACTTCAATTGTTTTGAGATGGAGTGGTATTTGCATGGGGACCATGCGTTCTAGTGCACTTGTACCATGACATGGATATAGTGGTATACCAGTGATCGGTGAACTTGGGGTGTGGAGTGACACAGTTGCACATTTGGGTTTAGGAGCATATTGTGATCACTAGGTTGGTGGCAGTAAGAGATTGGCTGAGCCATCAGCCAATTGTGTATGCTTACAAAGGGGTTTGTAGCATCATAGACTGGGTGATCTCAGCTATTGGAAGAGGATGACTGATGATATACAGTCAGTCATCTGGAGGCCATGGAGAGAGTGCGAGGCATGGTTAGAGGATGTAGTTCAGTTGAGGTATGTGATGTAGCCATGATACCTGATGGGGCACACAAAACTAATCATTAACTGTTATATGCTAGATCAGGTAGCTCATCAGTCTGGACTGCTACAAGATGTGTCACAGGAGCAGGTGGTTTTTGCATGGATTCCTATAGAGGTGCGATGGTGGGGGCCACCTCTTGACCCATGGGCAGTGATAGCAGAGTTTGATGGGCTACAAGGGAGTGCATGTGAAGTTAGAGTACAAGTGGTTGATGTTGGTATGATGGCACTATATGATCAGTGGTGGGCTCAACAAAGACCAATTTGACTAAATATACCAGTAGGCCATGCAGTTGCAACATTGACAGTAGAAGATGATGGGGATGATGATGAGGAGGAGGAAGAGGAGGTTGAGATAGACGAGATGGATGTGGATGAGGAGGGTGATGGAGGGGTAGGAGGAGTAGGACGAGATGGTGATGGGGATGGAGCAACGGAGGTGGTGAGGCTGTGGGATTGGTGTAGCAGTTGCAGGCCCAGGTTCAGCAATTGCAGGCCCAAGTTTAGCAGCTGTAGGGATAGGTAGCATAGCTATAGGGACAACTTGTATAGGGACAGGGTGATGGGTAGTTGGCCCAATTACAATGCCAGATAGCACATCTATAGACACAACTAGCCTAGGCACAAACATAGGCTCATAGGTACCAACAAGAGCACAATCAGGCACAACAAGCATTGGGGCTAAGTGCAATGGATATGTTCAGGACTATGCAGTAACAAGCCTATGAGGCTGCAAGGGAGGCACAACATTACAGGATGTTGTATGAGTTCCTAGTATTACTAGGTCAGAGAGAAAGCTATTGGAGCCATTTTGTGGCATCGGGCTCGAGGAGGATAGGGCAATATGAGTAATGTGAAAGGAAGCAAGGTATGCAGAAACATCTTCCTACACTGATCTAATGAGGAAAGTTATGCAAATTTTAATATTTACTAGTTATAGATTATTAGATGTGCATTAACAGAAAGGTAATAACAACATCCAAATGCAAATACAAAACTCACAACACAAGATATACGTGGGGAAAACCCTTTCTGGTTAAAAACCCCACACTACAAAACCTACACAATGTATTATCAAATCAAAAGATGATTACAACACACTTGCAATGCAAGCTCTTTTAGGAGCACACAATGCTGATTCTCATTCACATCCCATGACATTTCACATTCTCCAGCCACTTATTTAACAAGCCTCTTTGGTGTTTATCCAAAGTCATTTTTTCATGTCAGCCAATAACAAACTAACTTGTTGCATGTACACAAGGTGCCGACACATGACAAAACTATGCCAAGTCAAAATGGGATCCTACAACATAGTTCTGAATAAATAATTACAACATTAGGAATTTGCAAAGGTTGAGACATCATAATTCCCAACACGATCAATACAATAGCCACCTCCCGTATAGGGGCCAATAGCAGGATAGGGACCAGTTCTTGGTCAAGTAGAGCAGAAGGTTATGGGGCCACCTCCATAGAGAGATGCAGGGCCATCCTAGTTAGGGGCCTTAGCACGGGATAATTCCACCTAGGGGCTTTGTAGACTCCTGGTTTTGATTATACATATGGATTTTTGACAGGTCCTTAGGACTTGATGTATCATGATCATTTTTGGATGTATATATATGAGACTAGACTTGCAATGTGATGGAATGTGTAGATGGACTCGTATTTATTTGTTTATAGATGTTTGATGGATTATGGTATGGATTATGATGTTATGAGTTATGATGTATTAACACATAAGTGATAGATGTTTTATGTGTGTGATGTATGATGGATGATGTATAATATATGATGTGATTAATGATGTATGATGACATGATGTATTGGATATTACTTGATGTGTGATGTGTGACATATAGGTATGTGATGTGCAGGATGATGCATGATGCATTTGACATGATTGATGATGTATAATTTATTTTTATGGATTACACATGATATGGATGTACTCTTGTGATGTTATGGATAGTTGACATGGTTTTGTTGGAAACATGGTTGCCGTTGCACCAAAAGGTTGACCTATTAATTCCTGATACAACCGCTAGAGTTAATGAATCCATGGGAGGTGGTTAAGCCATGTCACGAATCCCGCGAGAGATGCTGGCTCATTGCCAACAATCCCCCTAGCATCATTCGTGTGAGCCCGCGTCACTCGCAGGGGAGATTCAAACCTAGAACCTTTGGCTCTAATACCAATTGTTGGAAACATGGTTGCCGTCGCACCAAAAGGTCAACCTATTAATGCTCGATACAACCGCCAGAGTTAATGAATCCACAAGAGGCGGTTAAGCCATGTCATGAATCTTGTGAGAGATTCTAGATCACTGCCAATAGGTTTTAGGGTGTATGATGCGATGATGTTCATGGGGGTTGTGTATATATGATTTTATGATGTATTATTTAGTGATGTATGAGAGGGATGGACTAAATGATGTATGATTTATGTATGTGTGTGTTGAAATGGATGATAATGTGGATAATGTATGCATACATGACATGGTTTTTATTAGAATGTATGGATAATGTGGATGAAAATGAAATGGGATGCAATGGAAATATGTGATCTAAAATGGCTTAATGGACTAATGATATAATGGATAAATGAGATTAATGAAATTATATATGCATTTATTAGGAATGAATGAAAATACAAAATGATAATGAAATGATAATGGAAATGATGAATATATGCTCAGATTAATAAACATATATTATGAATGGAAAATGATTAATGGATAAATGCTAATAGAATGCAAAGGGATGGTTAATGAATAAATGATAATGAAATGGAAATGAAAGGGAATGGGAAAGTCATGGGTGGATGGTTTAATTTGTTGATCATGATACCAAGTACCTAAAAATAGTTACGGGGTGTAACCTAGAAGGGGAAAAAGATGATCAAAATGAATAGGTAGGTGGCATGGGGGAGGGGAAGGGAAGTGTATTTCGATGAATCTTGGAGAAAGATATGGGATGGGAAAATGGTAACATGGATGCACATGTAGGATGCGGGGATTAAGGGGATTGTAGAATGTAATAGAAATTCTGCAAACAATTATGAGCACTACTATTGATATAGCATGAGATGTTATGCTCCAGGTTATGAGGAACCAAGGTGGCAAGGTACCCCATGCATTGGACTTGAATTAGAAAATAATAAGATGATCCCATACATGCCAAGATAGTACAACCTTGTCTAGATGAAGGAGTGGGAAAGTCGTAGCATAAGCCCTTACTACACAAAAGGTATGTGGAACCTTAGATGTAAAAGGAAAGTAATATACAATAACCAACCCCAACATTCACAAGATCTGAATACAATTGTAGAGTAATGAGAACATACCACAAGCATGACATATGAAAGCAATGACCATGCCCCATTCTAGATCTTTCACCACATGCCATGATATAGGAAGATCAAGGTAGTGTTGAAACAATCTAAGAATAGGACAAAATATAAAAAAAAATAACCAAAAGACCAATTGACCAAACAAACAACCATTATATCTCTTGCCAAGATGGGTGTGGATGGGTGATTTTTCTATTGTAGGAAGGATGCATCCATAAGGTAGGAATTGATTGATGATTAGGATAAAACAAAGGATGTGCAGAGGGATATAGGCCATAAGTTGTGGTTGAAGCTAATCTGGTAGTCGATGTTTTGATTGAAAGTGTGATGCTTAGATAGTATGTGTGACAAGTGTATTGTATTGAGACCAAGTGAAATCAACAAGCTTACGGAATAGGAATCATCCAAATGAGGTTGGATGGGTGGCATCTTATGTACCCACGTATTGGATACTTCCTTTGTATTCTAAATTGCCTACATACCTTATATCCATGGGATCAAGGCACATTAAGATGTGGGTGGTGATGATATGTAGTTCTGGGGACTTGATGAGTGGGATATGAGGATAGTGTTGTTGGAATTGGTTTGGACAACTAAGAGGGGGGGTGAATCAGTTGACAACCTTTTCTAATTTTACTCTTCTTTTACAAATTATAATCAAATTAATAATATAAACATTTCAGCATCAATCAACAACACATGAGTAGAAACATATATAACACATTTGACACCATGATTTTGACATGGAAACCTGGTTAAGGGAAAAACCATGGTGGGGGTTAACCCACAAAGATTATACTCTGTTAAATGTATTACAAAGGGGAATGCACATGCATTCGGGCTCACTGCCTAGAGCTCACTGCTCAAAAGAAGGCTTACAGCCTACAGAAGGCTCACTGCCTATAGAAAGAAGGTTACAATGAAATTGAACTAATAATTAGCATCCATTAATGTAAGGATTCAGTTTTGGTTAAGCACAAAATACTGACTTGATACACTTCATCTTCACTCTGCCTATTTTACTATTCTGCTAACATCTGAATCTTGGATCTCTACTTTTTTCAGACTTATTCCATATTCAGAACACACACACAAAATCATTCAAATACATTGGCTATATATATCCACATCTTGATCTTCAACCACTTCTCAGTCAGCTTTAAGAACACTTAAAACTTTATTAAAAATTCTACTCTATTAGCTAAATCCATGTACACTTGTAACGTGGACCAAAACTTGCACTCACAAATCATTAATTAGGTCAGCTACTATCACTGCTCATCATAACTTGTCCAACTAACAACCTTCATACATCCAGAACCAAGATCAATTATAAGGTCGACCTGTTCTTCATCTGTCTTCTTTATCAAACTATTAACTTGATACTCAGATGCTAATAAGTATTGAATCCTTCATCACCGAAGGCCAAAACTTAGGATTTAGAATATCCTGCAATGCTTATGACTCCCTTAGATCTGTAGTGAACTCTGATCTACCCCCAGGAAGATCCAGACCAAGATACCAGGCCCTATCACACACTCTGTTCTTGACTTCCCAGACTTAGACAAATCTTCAATTTGATTTCTGGTATGGACGAATTACGCAATGCAGATGTGTAGTAAAGACTTGGTTTCCATCAATGATAACACTTATCATGCCTAGAAGTGCCTCTTGCCAACAGTCTCCCCCTTTGGCATTGATGGCAACACTTAGTGAAAAATGACTAAGTGTCAGAATAACTCCCCGTTTGCTTGTGCTCCATCCTATTGTTCACACTGCTTTCCGGTGCTCCCCCTTTTGCTAGATTCCTTATTTTTCACTACACTTTTACTCCCTCTTTGACATGGCAAAGGGTACGATCCACAAACACTAACTACAGAAAAATTTTGTATATAAGGCCGCATATGTACAAATAGTCCATATGTTATATTTACATATATTTAAGGATATCTGCAAAAGTACTCTTTAACTGTACAAATTTGGTGGCCCAACTTTTCTTCATACCATCCAAAATTGAAATGTGTCCACTCAGCAAAAATGCATATGCTTCTGCTTTCCTTGATCTGAGGGATCACTTGCTCGGGTAGTACTTTGGGCCTCTGACAAGGTATTAAACATTATTTCCAACTTAGGGGTAATCAGTCCCCAGAGCTCACACATTCTCTTCATAATATTGCCTTTCTCTTTAACGAGCATCTTTATCTCATCTGTCAAGCTGTTACTTGATATTCTATTGGTAAACAGATTTGTTGCTCTTAAATAATAGTCTTGAATAACTCTGTTTCTCCCTTGGATCAGCAACAACTTTTTCACAACAGTTGACGAATCGTAGAACAATGTCGATTCCTCTCTGCGTTTGAGACAGGCAGCTACCTCGTATGATGGGGTATATGAATTTGCTGGGGTTATAAGAAAAAAATGAATAATGAAAACTAATAAAGAGATGAGAAGTAATCTTATTAACTCAAATTCCACACATTCAAGTAAAGATACCAAAACTTGACACGATAGTCTTTTCCACATGCAACGTTTAAAGGAAAGCAAACGGTTATCATTAATTAAACATACGAATATCAACAACAACACGTGAAATCAAATTGAACACACATCCAAAATGTTTCTTTATTGCTTTCTTGCTTGAATAATACTATTCGAGTCCTTTACACAATGCCTTGCAAAAAAGTGGAACCCTTTGATTGAATTACAATGTTGTTTTTATAGGTGAGGTTAGTAACCACTTAAGGTAACTACCTTAACCACTTTTTGTAACTACTTCGTATAACTACCTTTATAAGTGCACTAACTTTGAATAACTAACTTTCTTTTGTAAAGATGGTCACTTAGAGTAACTACCTAACTTAGGCACTTAAAATAACTACTTTGTAAGAAAGAGTTAGGATGAACCTAATTTTACAATTAAAGATAAAAAAATAGACTCGAAAAGGAGAAACTCAATCATGAAAACTATTTACAAAACAAGCCAAAATCATGACTTGAGTCACACACAAACACATAAAAAGTGGGAACTATACAATATGAAACAACTGCATTTATTCTTTGCATGTCGATGGTGCCGTTGATGGAGCTGCTGATTCTGGAGACTGATTCTGTTGACTAGATTCTTTTTCTTTGAATATTCTGAAAAAGTTTGATAGCTAGAGTAATAGATTTCCCCTTAGGAATTAGGATGTTAGCTATCCTCATCTTCCAAGTCTTTAGGCTCTTGTAGATATTGCTCAATTCTGCCACCATACTTGGTATTTGGGAAACAAAGATCTTCAAGGAAGTATAGAGATCGATCAACTTGTCCATTGCATTCTCATCAAATACCTCTCTGTTGAAGAGTTGTCGATCAACCATGTCTTGAAAATCATCTTGGATTACCTGCAAATCTCCCATCAATGTTGCACTCAGGAGGATGGTAGTGAGTTGATCCTAGAGTTTTGGAGACACTTTCTCACAAGCAAGTATAAGCCTTTCCTACTCGGTTGAAACTTGGTCAATGATTACCAATTTCCAACTTATTCTTTCCACCCAAATTTCCAAGTAGTTTTCCTCTGTACCAGGTAGGATCTTCTCTGCTACAAGGATGTTGACATCAATCTCCATCATCTTCACGAAATCCTTCATGATATCCTTCCAAGCTGCTTCTTCTTTCCTAACACTTTTTAAGTCTTTTTCAATGGCCTCCTTTTTTATTAAGGCCTCATCATGAACAACTTTTGCCTTAACAAAGAAATCAAATGCAATGGACTTGACTTTGTTCACCCAACTCTCAGTGGGTTTCCCATAAACATGATATTTCTGGAGGTTATCAATAGTACTTCTTTCAATCTCTCCTTCTTGGCCCATGATGATTGATTGGTGATCAACATTGAGTGGCATGGTAGAAGTGTCAACTATGGACTTCAAGTAGGAAGACAAATTCTGCACTTGTTGTTTCAGTTGATCTTTAGACTGCTTCTCTTTCTCAATCCTTTCTACTAACTTTGCGGCTACTACATTGAAGTTTTGTATGTCAGCTTCATGAGTAGATGGACCCATGTCAATTTTTTGTCATAAAAAAATCTGCAGGAGTGGCTTCATTTATATCTTTTTCAGAGATGAGTTGAGCTATCTCTAGACACATATTTCCTAAGTTTGAATTATTCTTTATTCTTGAAGTCCCCTTGATCTTTTTCGGTTTCCCAGATCTCCTGAAAAGATCAGATACTATGTTGAATTCAGGAACAACCAACTCTTCTACCTTTCTTTTCTTCAATAGACTTTGTTCCAACCATGGGAGGGAAAGATTTTCTGAGAGCTCCTATACATTACTTTGTTGGAGACTTTGTTGTTCAGGTACTGGTGAGGTTTCCCACTCTTCAACTTGTTTTGTTTGACATACTAGATCCTTTGAGCAAGAAGGTTCCATAATTGAAGTAGGATGTTGTACTTCATGATGAGGGGATTCAATGAGAATTGAAGGTGACATAGTTGGTGTGCCCTCATCAAACCTTGAATCATCCAGGACTTCTACCAACTCTTGTTCTTTCTCTTCTCCTAAAGTAGAGCCTACTTCTTTATCCCTTGATCTTGATTTCTTCTTCTTTTGTCTGGGTTCATCTCCGCATGTGTTTTGGAGATTATTTCTTCTTGGGGGATCTTCATCTCCACCGCTTCCTTGAGTATTTTGATGAGGAAGAATATCCATAACTGGTGTATGAGAAGGAACTGATGAAGTAGAATTGTCTTGGTGGTCACTTCTTCTTCTTGATGTCTCCTTTCTACTCGTTGGTTTTGTAGTAGTCATTTGAGCTATCTTCTTTCTAATCTAAGCTTCTGACTTCTTGATTACAAAACTAGTTCTCTCTTTGACATCTCTAACCTCTGGATCTACCCAATTAATAGCAGGAAGAGGTTGAACCTAGATTTCTTTAAAAAAGAAGGGATCAATTAGGTCGGATTCATCATCTTCAATACCTTCAATGATCCATTCCAAATTGAAATCAAAGATTTGTTTCAGGGTGAATCTCATCCAATCTCTTTTTCTGACATCAAATTCATCTTCACAATCTTCCCAAAAGTATTCAATATTAGGGAAATGAAGATACCCAGGACCAAGCTTCAGATTATTCTTGAGATAGTCTTTTCTATCAAAGGGAAATCTCATCTGGTATGTGTACAAATTGATCTTAGCTAGAGCCTTCTCTAGATTTTCTACTCTTGAGCTAGACTCACATCTGTAATGACCGAGGCAAATAGGGAAGGCAACTCCTTTGTTCTTCTTATCTCTGCATTTCCTTTGGACTGACACTAGCTATCTACAAAGCTTGATCAAAACGAGTTTATCATCCACGTATCTTGGCAACTTATAAGGATAACCATCGAATCCTCCTACTTGAAGGTAGGTGAATCTCAAAAACTAAATGAAGTAACTTCCGTACTTCTTTATCAATAGTGCCACTTCTTTTGATAATCTGATAGCTGTATTTCTTTGAAGTAGCCTCATTGCCAACATTGTAAATGCATCATTCACTCATCTGAAATACACAAAACTTTCCTCTAACTACAACTTCTTGTAGTAGTCATAAATCTGTGTCTCCTGATTCAGAACACCACTAGTACTCAAACCTGGCCATGACCTCAAATTAGTTATTGCATATACCAAGTAGGATGACATGTGGAAGTGTTGTCTTGTTTTGAAGTGGACCAACTGATCATGTATGCAATCACTGATAAGATGGTCCCAATCAACGAACTGTTTCCGGCTGATATGATCATGATGAAAAGATACATCCACATCTTGAACGCAGCTGAGTCTGGGCTAGCTATCAATCTGGAGTAGGGCAATCAAATAGAAGATCTCTTTAATGAAAAGAGAGTGATGAAGTACCTTGGGAAGCTGAGATTGCCCACCTCTTGGTTTCACCATCCATTCTTTATCCAAGTTGTTTAAACATTTGCTTCTGTTGTCACTGAAATATTTGTAGGCTTTTTACTTATCAACACAAATGGATTTCTCTTTGTATGGTAGCCAGAGAATGATGGAGATAGAAATCCCATTGAGCTTGGCCATCAAGTGCCCGTCAATAGTTCTGATCTCTCTAGCTTCAGGATTGTATCTCTTCGCACATTCTATCACCAACTCTGGGCACTGGACTACTATAGGAAAGCATGCTGCATTCACTAGGCCACTTTTTGCTATTCTTCAGGATAAATTTGACCGATCTCCTTCTGTTAATGATTTTCTGATGTCTTGCAGGTTTATATGCCCCATTTTTGTGTCGAATACCTCTAGAAGCATTGTGTCAATCATTAGAGCACATTCATAGTCCTGAGATTTTTACTTGATGATGAGGCTTTTTGCAAGTTTTACACTGAAGTTACCTCTTGCACCGACTTGAAAGTCCCTAAGATCTTTTCAACAAATCAACTTCATGGGAAATCTATTTGTGAGGAGGCTATGAGTATACTTTTTACAAAAATGTTCACCACAATGGAAGATACAGTAATGAACAATAAAGATTTTATTCTGTGTTTCTTAGAAGGTATCACACCAACTCCATATGAGACCCATGATAAAATACCAATCTGCAAAAACATGTCTTTAATATGCAGGATGACAAACTTGTGCAATGATCTTGTCTATGCCCCTACAGGCAACTTATGTCTCTCACGGCACTTGCAACTTTGATGGTTGTCCAAACTTCATTCGAAAACCCTCATTTCACGTATACCCTACAACCAATGTAGGCCATGAGACAACATCTCATTGGAGCATTCTATCAAATTGTTGATAATCATGAGAATACATTTCTTTGAGGTTGACTGTCAAAATGTTCATACACCTTGCATACGCTTTCACATTTGACATACATGTCTTCAAGGCAATTATAGATACAAAAGATGACATAAACCTGTCTTCAGTCATGTGGCTACATGCTATAACAACTGATAAAAAGTTCCCATTTGGCACAGACCATGAGAGTGCTCTCAAAGGTTGCTTACCAAAAACATTTACTTGAAAGTTGACAGTGCCATTTTTAACAAATCTTTTGCATACCCTTAATCATTGCATACCATGAGGTGATATTTCTTGAAAGGAAACAACTCACGCACCATATCTTTGCTTGCACATTTTGCATACAGGCTTACTAGAGCAGCTACATCATCTAAAGCTCCAATTGTTGCATAGGTGGCGAGGGTGAAAGTCTTTAAAGAATCTTCAACAAATGTAATTTGTACATAAACTGCAATTATTGAATTCCAGGAGAGCACGTTTCTTTGAGGCAGTTTGCCAAATGTTTACATTTCTTGTATTGGCTCATACATGTCTTCTAAGGCAGTTGCAACTATAACATATGACAAAAATCCCTTATGTTGTGCTTTGATAGAGGCTGGTAACATGTTTTAAAGCTCCCATCTTTGCATAGGCTACGTGGAAGTTGGTGCAGGTTGTAGAGTTTGGGCTTTACATCGCCAGTTGCATTTGCTTAAAAGTTTCTGAGACATTTTCAATGAAACTATTTCCCGCATATCCTTCAATCATTGCATTCAAGTTAATGACAACTCTTTGAAATATGTTCTATGCAAAGGTCCATGGGCTTTGTCTTTTGTTTCCTATTCTGAAGATGTGATCACTAAAGCAGTTCAAACCATAACACTTAAACACAATATTTCCCTTCAATAGAGTGGGTTGTGGAACACGGTTTCACACCTGTCGATTGTGTTTACTTGAAAGTTTCTAAATCCTTTTCAACAGATCCATTGTTCATCCTACAATCGTAGCACTCTATGATCATTTATCAATTCCATATGCCAAAAAGCTCTCATTTTGACATGGGCTGGTTCACAGATGCCGGCAATGGTTGTGGAGTTCTACTAACCGCTCCTAAATAAAGACTTTGAAAGCTTTTCCAACTGATCTATATAACTACTTCCTCACATGCCAAATATCAGGCATCGTGGGTGAAATGGAGTGTTTGGACGTTTCTTGAAACAACGTTTAAGTTATGATGAGGTACTTCTTCAAAAAGCTCTTGGGGATTGTTAGTAGTTATGAAATGAATGACAATGCCCGATGATTAAAAGAATGGGTTCATTTGATCAGCAGTAAATGTTAGTTTGATGTTGATAAAAACACGCCGATGGAACATAAGTATTAGTAATTTCAAACGTGGCCTCATACCACTAACTTCTCCCCGCGATGCCTTTTGTTCGAACACCTTCAACTTCGTGAATTTATGGTAGGATTGGTTCTGCGTCAGTTGAAATCGAGTCTTTAGAAGCCATAAATGGTGAATATAATTCTTGAATCCACTCTTTATCCTTTCAGTTGCACAATGGTTACCAAGTACGATGCATGTCTGAATTGTGTTGGCAACACTTGAATCGACAAATATAGATTGTTTGGCGCTTGCTTCTGGCTCACGTTATGGCTTGAGCAATTTAGCATGTTCTTATGCCACCTTTGATTCAAAGGCATGCTCCTTTATTTCTAAGAAAAGTTCACGCACATGCACAATAACCTTAATGCGAGGACCTCAAAGAGATCATTTTTGCTTTGGTGAAAGTATAAGTTATGTTTGAAGGTTGCCATTTGGCATAGACTGGGATGATGCTCGCGAAGATCTTGGCATGACTTTACAATAATGGACTGTACTTTATTTGAAAGCTTCTAAAGTCACTTCAATGTAACTATTTTGTAAAGATATAGAAACTATTGCAATTAACGAAATGTATTGCTTCGATGGATGACTATAACCCATATTCCAGAGCTTCCATTCTTGAAAGTTCTTTAATGGCTTTTTGATTAGTTATAATCATTGCATGTAACAAGATGTCATCTCTTTGAAACATGTTGTCATCAATTAGACTCCTTATTTAAGCTTCCACAACTTGCATACATGTTTGAAATCATTTTATGACTGGGTCTAACACCTTCAATATTCTTAATGGTTCATGACGACTCTTTTCAAATTGTGGAAGATCCTTGATTGAGACAAGTGGATGACGAGGTTATCCTTTATCAATAGAAATTTATAAGTGCCCTTGAGTTTGTTATCTCACCATTTCTAAAATATATTCGACGCATAATGTCAATATGCACATTAGTCACGAACTTCACCGAAGCATTCCCATATGGACAAAAACTTTACAAAATCTTTCAATGAACACATTTTGTGAGATAGCTCCGTGAATCCTTCATCCCCTTATATCATTGATTTCATATGTGGACCTTGTAACTTCACATTCTTAATCTCCAACATATTAAATTGCGAGATTTTTCAATATATCTCCTTCATCAACACTTTGTTTTTGAAACTTTTGTTGGAAATGAATTAGGGCTTCACGATAAAGAGCTTCTCTTATCCAAGTTTGGGACATAACAAAGCTGGATTTATTTACAATCTCTGCTTATGATCTCCATGCTTATATTTACTGATATAGCCTTAATTTACAAACCTTCTTTTCTTTGACAATTCGAGGGATCTTTTGGACCTGTGAAGATTTGTAACTCAACTTTTACCATTAGATCTCTTAAGTGCAATTCACCTGCAAAGGAGAGGTATATGTCAAACTATTTCACTCTTATCTGCATAAAGCTTTTGATTTGATCATCTGACAAGTTGTTTGATGGAGGATTGAAATTTGAGACCTTCACGAATTATGAGGCATGTTGACATTGAAACTTGTTAGACAAGGTGGCAGTTGGGTGCAACATTTTGACGTTGAGTTATCACTTGGAATAGTGAAGGAAGTATGTATAGAATTGGTGATATGCAAAGAATCACAACTTGACTAAGGCCATTTGATTGATGATAGGACTTGTTAATTCGTCAGAAAAGTTCAAATTTTGGATTATCAAAAAGGGGACAATAATTGGCTCTGACTGGGGACAAGGACTACAAAGGATGCAGATGAACCTCAGTGTCTCTAATAGGACTAGCAACCTTATCACTGGGTAAATAGGGTCAATGGAAAGGAGAGAGAATATCAGAACAACTCCAAAAGGCACAAACAAGCCAAACACAAAACAAGGAGAAAACAAAATGGGAGGAAGAGAAACACACCCAAAAACTCCTAACTAACCTATATACAAAGACATAAGACAATCTATCTCACTGATTAAAATGTTTCAGGTGTTGCCCATTTTAGGGAAGGGGCAATAGTGTTCCATCCATATATGTGAGATAGAAAGAATTCTTCCCGCATACCTCTCTGATACGGAATGGTCCTCTCCAGGGAGATTCAAATTTACCATGAAGACCTTTTGGCTCCTTTTTCTTGTCCCACATCAACACAAGATCGCCAATCTTGAATGATCTTACTCTGGCCTTCCTGTCAAATAGTTCTTTCACCTAAGTTTGATGTTCCTTGATCTTATCAACAACTTTGTCTCTTTGCTCTTCTAACTTAGTGAGATAAGCAATCCTCTTCTCCAGTGTGTCTCTGAATTCTTGATTCTCTAGTATATCTTGGAGTTTTAGTGTAGATAGTTCTAGGGGTACCGACAACTTGGCTTCTATACTGAACAGTAGCTCAAACGGTGACAATCCGGTGGCTCTCTTCTTGGTTGTGTGGTCAGCCCACAATGCTTCATACAAATGTTTATGCCAAGTTCTCTGATTTTCATCAACTAATTTTTGAAGAATAGTGACAATATTTTTATTACTAGCCTTAGCTTGATCATTCCCCTGAGGATAGTAATCTGACACGTGAGAAAGGATGATCCCATATTTATAACAAAAAGATGATATCTCATGAGGAGAGAAGTTAGTGGCATTATCAATGACAATCTTATTGGGTACCCCAAATCTCACCAGAATGTTCTGTTTGATAAAATTACAGACTACTTTGGAGGTGGTTTTCTTTACTGGGATGGCCTCAATCCATTTAGTAAATAATCTGTTGCCACAAGAATACGAGTGTGGCCTGTGCTAGAGTGCAGATTGATAGGACCTATAAAATCAAGACCCCATTGCTGAAATGGTTCTTGAATGACCACTGGTTTGAGTGGCATAGCTGCAAGTTGTACTTTCCCTTTAAACTATTGACATAATTCACATTTCTTGACCCATTCATCTGTGTCATGGAACATGCGGGGTCAGTAATAGCAGTTCCTCTAAATTTTAAATGCGGTGACTGAAGAGGAGAAATGTCCCCCACATGCTTCATTGTGAAAACTCTGGAGTAATTTCTTTTGTTGCTCTTTGTCTACGCATCTCAAGAATGTACCATCGATCCCTTTCTTATAGAGAATATTAACCCAAATGATATATTTAGCAGCTTTTAACTTGATAGTTCTTTTCTCTTTTGGATTTAGATGAGTCGGGCATTCTCCGTATGTAAGAAAATATGCTATATTCAAGAACCATTCATCTGTCAATCCTACAAACAATACTTGAGGCAGCTTGACATTCTTTTCTAGAGATTCTCCAACTGTACCATTGTCAGCTATGAGTTTACATAAGCCTTTCCCTCGTACCAATTTGGTTGGCTTAATATCAATATCGTATTCCTTAACTTTGGCAATCCAAGAAGCCCTTTTATTGACACCTATTTCTTGCTGGGTAAGAATGGTTTTGATTGAAGTGTTTGATATGAAAACCTTAGAATGTGAATTGAGGATATAAAACCTAAAATGTTTTACTGCCTTGACCACTGCATAAGCATTCTTCTTTAGTAGAGAATAATTCAGTTCGTGCTTTTTCAGAGGAACACTCATAAATGCAATAAGTGCTTCCATATGATCATCATTTTGTTGAGTCAAGATAGCAGATAAAGTATGTTCCAAAGCATAACAATATATAATGAAATCTTTGGAAAAATTAGGATGAACTAAAACTGGAGTATTTGCAATTGCAGTTTTAATATCTTGGAATGCCCTTTTGCCTTGTTCAATCCATTTGAAGACTACTTTATCTCTCATCATGTCTATAATGTGGTGAGTTAATTTAGAGAAATTTGGTATGAATCTCCTTAAGAAATTGATCTGGCCAAAGAATGACCTCACTCCAGGTCTGCTTGATGGTAATGACAACTTCTAGATAGCTTCAACTCATTTAGGATCAATTCAAATCCCATCTTTAGACACAATGTGCCTTAGCAATTTTCCTTCAATAACCCCGAAAATGGACTTCTTGGGATTTAGAGAGATTCCTTGTTCGTGGCAACACTGTAAGACCATCTCCAGATGTTGAATATGGTCTTCTCTTTTTCTTGAATAGACAGTGAGATTATCCAAGTATACTACAATAATCTTGGTTTTCATGTCTCCAAAAGAGAGGTCCATTGTACGTTGGAACATTGCACCGGCATTGATCAATTCGAATGGCATTCGATTGTAAGATAGAGTTCCCCAGGGTGTTGTAAAAGTAGTTTTATGTTGATCCTCTGGGGCAACTTGTATTTAATTATACCTAGAAAACCCATCAAGTAATGACATCATTTCAAATCCAGCAACGGTTTGCAAAACATGGTCCACAGGTAGAGGGTAGTTGTCTTTCAAAGATGCTTAGTTAAGATTGCAAAAATCAACGCAAATCCTTATTTCTCCATTCTTTTTCCTCACAGGTACTATGTTTGCTACCCAAGTTGAATGATGAATGGGATATATAATTCTAGCCTTTAACATCTTATCAATTTTTGCAAAGATAGCACCAGTAACTTTAGTATTGAATTGCCTCTGCTTTTGTCTGAAAGGAGTGGCCCCAGGTTTAAGAGTGATATAATGTTGAAATTTCCCACTCATGAAAATTTTCAAATCATCATAGCACCATACGAACACATCCTTGTATTTGACCAACAAGGTGATGAGCTTCTTTCTTTCATCTGGCGAACATGCTTTACCAATGCAAACAATTTTAGGATCATCTTCAGTGCCTATATTCACCTTATCATATTGAGAAAGATTGGGATTGTTATCTTAAGCTTTATTCTTCAAATAACGATCGTGTTTATCAAATAGGCTCTCTAGAGTAATCAACCCCCTTGGGATGGTATTCCCCTTTAATTGCAACACTTCATCTTCTGCAGAAGTCTCACTTCCTTCAAATAGCAAATTGACAAAAGTATCGACCTTCTCCAAAAAAGACACAATCTGTTTATCATCATAAAAAACCTGCCAATGTTTATCATTATCGGGCACGCTTGGTTGATACACCAATTCAATCTTATATTGGTCTTTACTAAATTCTGGATGTGGAAGTAATGGAGCTGCAGAAATAGCAAGGCATACAGCTTTAGAATTGAGAGCTCGAGGAATCGCTTTTATGGAGAATGCGTCAAAGAACTCTATTTGATCCCATACTGAGTTTCGATATTTTCTCAACTTGTCATTTTTTGTTTGAAACTAATTTCTTATTTTCTTGACGACCAATTATGCATCTCTAAGCACTCTCAACATTTTGATTCCTTTTTCTTTGGCAGTCTCGAGGCCTAGAAGGAGCACCTCATATTCTGTTGTATTATTAGTGTTGTCAAAAACCAATTTGAAAGCCATAGGAAACTTTTCCCCTGTAGGTGAAATAAGAACAATTTCAGCCCTTGAGCCGAAAGAAGAACAACTGCCGTCAAACTCCGTAGTCCAAAGGCCAGAAGATATGTCAGGAGAGATAACTTCAGGGGCTACCTCTTTTTCCTGCATGAGCATATATGTGCTCGGTCTCGTTTCTTCATATAGTATCTTTGCCCTTGGGTCATCTGATTTTAGGACTGTATACTTTGCCTTGGGTTCTAGATTCAGCTTGACTTTCTTCCCATTGATTGGGATCAAGGCGTGGGACCAATCTAGTTGTATTTCTCCGCCTAGATCCTTATAGAAACTTCTACTAAGTAGCATGCCATAACTCACGGGAATGTCATCAACTAGGATTGTAAGCTTTAGTTTCTTTTGGGGAAAAGTGGCTAAAGTGACTTGTGCATCTTTAAGTTGACCTACTAATGGGACCATTTTAGACTCCATTGAGTAGACTTTGCTTGATGGTTTATTTAATGACAAGCCGAGAGCATGAGCAACCTTAGCAGGCATAACATTGTTAGATGCACTAAAATCTATTATGCAGTTACTTTGTTTACAACTAGCTATATATAAAGAGACAAAGAATGGGTCAGGCTTATCTGGAAGAACAACATTTACCAGCGGGGCATCATTTTGTGGAGATTCACCGAAGAGATCATCATATGACAGTACTTCATGTTGTGAATTGTTTGATTGTTGATGTACTGAAGAAGAAGGATCAGGTTTTCTTTTAACAATATGCAACAATCTCTCCAACTGATGAGGATTCAACTTTAAGTAATCGAGTTGAGAAATTTACACCTTTGTTTTCTTGCAATGTTCTATGAAATCAAATGCCTCATCAGGCAAATGAGATGAATCACCAAGAGGGGGACCTTGTGTACCCTTATCTTTCGTGGCCATAAGAGGTTGATTCTCTAGAGGATGTTTTCTTGTTAGAATTTTTAGAGTAATTTCTGGAACTTTATGGGTTGATTCAACTTTGGTTTTTCCTTCATTCTTCTGATACTAATTTCTTGTGAAGACATTACAAGAATAATTTTTAATATTGTGAACCTCTCCTCTTTCATTGTTAGACTCATACTCAAGAAAGCTGATTGTGGGTTGGCCATACGTCTCATTTGTCTCGTCTTCTTAGAGACATACTCTTCTATTTTCTCGCTTGATAGATTCATCTGCATGAACCTTGCCATTTCAGGACAAGTGCTACCATCATGGTTAGTAGTCAAATGAAAATCACACATATCCATAGTTTGTTTCTGACTGGAAGAAGGATGTTCAATAGCTAGTCTTTGTGCTGGAGGAGGAATCCTAGGTGGCTTGTTTTGCTGATACGGTACATAATTTCTCCTGGGTATATCTTGATATAGTGGAGGTGGATTGTGAGGAAGTTGTTTCTTAACCAGGAGGAAATCATTGGCTAGCTTCTAAATCATCGGGTCTGTAGTGGATGGATTAGAAGACTATGCCTTCCCTTTCTACAAGTCAAGTCTTTACTCCATTTTCTGGCAGTCAATAAATCATCTTCAATTTCAATAGCCATGGTCTGTGGAGCTTCCAAATCAGCTACTCGTGCTCTTCTTAAATGAAAACTTATATCTGGAGGTTTGTGCATTTAGAAAGAAACAAATTTGATTATGTGCAGTTGGTTTTTTAGCATTTTCAATTCTATTCACCAACTTGTTAAAACGAGCCACAAACTCTCGCATTGGCTCATGAATCTCTTTCTTCATTTGAGTAAGTTGTGCTAATAGTGCATGCTCATCTTCAACACTTTTGAAACGGTCTTCAAACTTTTGGTGCATAGTCACCCATGAGTTTATAGTTCTGGCAGGCAAATGTTGAAACCATTCTAATGCTCCTTTGGTCAAAGATTCTACAAACAACTAGACATAAACATCTTCATGCATAACACCTAGAACACTGCATGCGGCAAAGAAGGCGTTAATGTGCTCATCTCTAGAAACTTTTCCATCTCTAGTGAATTTGGGTAAAACTTTCTTAGATCCATGTGGTAAGTCATGCAATTGATTACCCAAGGCGAGGGGGCCAATAGATGTACCCCAAGGTACAAGCTGAGCCATTTGTAGTGGTGGAGTTGGTTGAAGATTTATGACAATAGGAACTGCAGTCCCATGCAAGGTTAATGATTGGTAAGTGGAAGAGCAGACAAAGGTTCTAGTAGGACTTCTTGCGGGTGAAGGAGGTCTACTAAAAGATTTAATATTCCTTCTTGGGGGAATAAAAGATTCAGAAAAGTCAAGACTTGCTAGCTTTTCAAAACTAAGATCCAGGATACCCTTTTCACGGTCTCCTATGGTATATCTCTTGGCGGCCAAGTTGATTTTGAGCAGGATTCACAGGGCGATACTCTTGAATAGGTCAAATAGGTGGACCAACTTGTCTATCACTTCTTGGGGCTATTTGAATAGGAGCATGTTTGTTGATTATTCCTAATTCCTCTTTTGCAATGCCTTGAGCTATTAATCGAGCACAAACGTGAATTTTGGTTCCTATATCTTCTTCTTCGTCAAGTACCATGTCTACTTCTTGATATTGGCAATTTGACCTCCTATAGCTCCAAGCGAATACTCATAAGTCAGTAATTATATCTTCTTGCTCAAGCTCCAACCAATTAACATTAGGTTGTAAAACAGGTCCAACTCTACGTTGCAACACCATAGTTATTGATTAAAAAGATTTTTTTTTTTAAGATAATGTGCTGGTAAACTTTTTAATATGACCAGTGACAATGGTACGACACACCCTCTGACTCCACGTGAATTCTTTTACCCAGAGCAATGAATCGGTGAGGCCACAACATGGGGGACCTCATCTCCTAGCAAGAACACTTCAAACCCACGAGCTCATTGGCCCAGCGAAGGCGTAAAGCCTTGCGAGCTCGTTGGCCCAGCGAGGGTTTGAACTCTGGTGGCTACCACTACAACCGAGCAACTTAACCACCAAACCACGCCGTCATCGACAAATTGATTAAAAAGATTTTCTTTGAACACATTAAGGTAAATTTTTCAAACAAAGGAAGTATGTTCGAATAGTCCCCAGTAGAGTCACCAAAAATCTATTGGTAAACAGATTTGTTGCTCTTAAATAATCTTCTTGAATAACTTTGTTTTGCGTTTAGATCAGCAACAACCTATTCACAACAGTCGAAGAATCGCAGAATGATGTCAATTCCTCTCTTTGTTTGAGAGGGGCATCTCCCTTGTATGATGGGGTATATGAATTTTCTAGGGTTATCAGAACAAATTGAATAACAAAAACTAATAAAGAAATGAGAAGTAATCTTATTAACTCAAATTCCACACATTCAAGTAAAGATACTAAAACTTGACACAATAAACTTTTCCACATGCAACGTTTAAAGGAAAGAAAATGGTTATCATTGATTAAACATACGAATATCAACAACAACAAGTGAAATTGAATTGAACACACATCCAAAACATTTCTTTATTTCTTTCTTGCTTGAATAATACTATCGAGTCCTTTACACAATGCCTTGCGAAAAAGTGGAACCCTTTGATTGAATTACAATGTTGTTTTTATAGGTGAGGTTAGTAACCACTTAAGGTAACTACCTTAACCACTTTTTGTAACTACTTGGTATAACTACCTTTATAAGTGCACTAACTTTGAATAACTAACTTTCTTTTGTAAAGATAGTCACTTAGAGTAACTACCTAACTTAGGCAATTAAAATAACTACTTTGTAAGAAAGAGTTAGGATGAACCTAACTTTACAATTAAAGATAGAAAACTAGACTCGAACAGGAGAAACTCAATCATGAAAATTATTTACAAAACAAGCCAAAATCATGACTTGAGTCACACACAAACACACAAAAAATGGGAACTATACAATATGCAACAACTGCATTTATTCTTTGCTTGTCGGTGGTGTCGTTGATGGAACTACTGATTCTGGAGACTGATTCTATTGACCAGATTCTTTTTCTTTGAACATTATGAAAAGTTTGATAGCTGGAGTAATAGATTTCCCCTTAGGAATCAAGATTTTAACTATCCTCATCTTCCAGATTTTTAGGCTCTTGTAGACATTGCTCAATTCTACCACCATACTTGGTATTTGGGAAACAAAGATCTTCAAGGAAGTATAGAGATCAATCAACTTGTCCATTACATTCTCATCGAAGACCTCTCTGTTGAAGAGTTGTCGATGAACAATGTCTTAAAAATTATCTTGGATTACTTGTGAATCTCCCATCAATGTTGCACTTGGGAGGATGGCGGTGAGCTAATCCTGGAGTTTTGCAGACACTTGCTCACAAGCAAGTATAAGCCTTTCCTTCTCTATTGAAACTTGGTCAATGATTACCAATTTCCAACTTATGCTTTCCACCCAAATTTCTAAGTAGTTTTCCTCTGTACCAGGTAGGATCTTCTTTGCTATGATGATGTTGACATCAACTCCATCATCTTTGCAAAATCCTTCATGATATCCTTCCAAGCTGCTTCTTCTTTCCTAACACTTTTCAAGTCTTTTTCAATGGCCTCCTTTTTTATTAAGGCCTCATCATGAACAACTTTTGCCTTATCAAAGAAATCAAATGCAATGGACTTGACTTTGTTCACCCAACTCTTAGTGGCTTTCCCATAAACTTGATATTTCTAGAGGTTATCAATAGTACTTCTTTCAATCTCTCCTTCTTGGCCCAAGATGATTGATTGGTGATCAACATTGAATGGCATGGTAGAAGTGTCAACTATGGACTTCAAGTAGGAAGACAAATTCTGCACTTGTTGTTTCAGTTGATCTTTAGACTGCTTCTCTTTCTCAGTCCTTTCTACTAACTTTGTAGCTACTACATTAAAGTTCTGTATGTCAGCTTCATGAGTAGATGGACCCATATCAATTTTTGTCATAACAAAATCTGCAGGAGTGGCTTCATTTATATCTTTTTCAGAGATGGGTCGAGCTATCTCTAGACACATATTTCTTGAGTTTGAATCAGTCTTTATTCTTGAAGTCACCTTGATCTTTTTCGGTTTCCCAGATCTCCTGAAAAGATCGGATACTGTGTTGAATTCAGGAACAACCAACTCTTCTACCTTTCTTTTCTTCAATATACTTTTTTCCAACCATGGGAGGGAAATATTTTCTAAGAGCTCCTGTACATTACTTTGTTGGAGACTTTATTGTTCAGGTACTGGTGAGGTTGGCCACTCTTCAACTTGTTCTGTTTGACATACTGGATCCTTTGAGGAAGAAGGTTCCATAATTGAAGTAGGATGTTGTACTTCATTCAATGAGAATTGAAGGTGACATAGTTGGTATGCCCTCATCAAACCTTGAATCATCCAGGACTTCTACCGACTCTTGTTCTTTCTCTTCTCCTGAAGTAGAGCCTACTTCTTTATCCCTTGATCTTGATTTCTTCTTCTTTTATCTGGGTTCTTCTCCGCATGTGTTTTGGAGATTATTTCTTCTTGGGGGATCTTCATCTCCACCGCTTCCTTGAGTATTTTGATGAGGAAGAATATCCATAACTGGTGTATGAGAAGGAACTGATGAAGTAGAACTGTCTTGGTGGTCACTTCTTCTTGATGTCTCCTTTCTACTCGTTGGTTTTGTAGCAGTCATTTGAGCTATCTTCTTTCTAATCCAAGCTTCTGACTTCTTAATTACAAAACTGGTTCTCTCTTTGACATCTCTAACCTCTGGATCTGCCCAATTAATAGAAAGAAGAGGTTGAGCCTGGATTTCTTTAAAAAAGAAGGGATCAATCAGATCCAATTCATCATCTTCAATACCTTCATTGATCCATTCCAACTTGAAATCACAGATTTGTTTCAGGGTGAATCTCGTCCAATCTCTTTTTCTGACATCAAATTCATTTTCACAATCTTCCCAAAAGTCTTCAATATTAGGGAAATGAAGATACCCAGGACCAAGCTTCAAATTATTCTTGACATAGTCTTTAATATCAAAGGGAAATCTCATCTAGTATGTGTACAAATTGATCTTAGCTAGAGCCTTCTCTAGATTTTCTGCTCTTGAGCTAGACTCACATCTGTAATGACTGAGGCAAATAAGGAAGGCAACTCCTTTGTTCTTCTTATCTCTGCATTTCCTTTGGACTGACACCAGCTATCTACAAAGCTGGATCAAAACAAGTTTATCATCCACGTATCTTGGCAACTTATAAGGATAACCATCGAATCATCCTACTCGAAGGTAGGTGAATCTCATAAACTGAATGAAGTAAATTCTGTACTTCTTTATCAATAGTGCCGCTTATTTCGATAATTTGATAGTCATATTTCTTTGAAGTAGCCTCACTACCAGCATTGTAAAGGCATCATTCACTCATCTGAAATACACAAAACTTTCCTAACTGCGACTACTTGTAGTAGTCATAAATCTGTATCTCCTGATTCAGAACACCACTAGGACTCAAACTTGGCCATGACCTCAAATTAGCTATTACATATACCAAGTAGGATGACATGTGGAAGCGTTGGCTTGTCTTGAAGTGGACCAACTAATCATGTATGTACTCACTGATAAGCTGGCCCCAATCAATGAATTATTTCCTGGCTGATATGATCATGATGAAAAGATACACCCACATATCGAACTTAGTTGAGTCTAGGCTACCTGTCAATCTGTGGAGTAGGGAAATCAAATAGAAGATCTCTTTAATGAAAAGAGAGTGATGAAGTGTCTTGGGAAGCTGAGATTGCCCACCTCTTGGTTTCACCATCCATTCTTTAGCCAAGTTGTTTAAACATTTGCTTTTGTTGTCATTGAAATATTTGTAGGATTTTTGCTTATCAACATGAATGAATTTCTCTTTGTATGGTAGCCAGAGAATGGTGGCGATAGAAATCCCATTGAGCTTGGCCATCAGGTGCTCGTCAATAGTTCTGATCTCTCTAGCTTTATGATTGTATCTCTTTGCACATTCTATCACCAACTCTGGGCACTGGACTGCTATAGGAAAGCATGTTGCATTCACTAGGCCACTTTCTGCTATTCTTCAGGACAACTTTGACTGATCTCCTTCTGTTAATGATTTTTGGATGTCTTGCAAGTTTATATGCCCCATTTTTGTGTCAAATACCTTTGGAAGCATTGTGTCAATCATTGGAGCATATTCATAGTCTTGAGATTTGTACTTCATGATGAGGCTTTTTGCAAGTTTTATACTGAAGTTACCTCTTGCACCAGCTTGAAAGTTCCTAAGATCTTTTCAATAAATCAACTTTGTGAGCAATCTATTTATGAGGAGGCAGTGAGTATACTTTTTGTAAAAATGTTCACCACAATGGAAGATACAGTAATGAACAATAAAGTTTTTATTCTGTGTTTCTCAAAAGGCATCACACCAACTCCATATGAGACTCATGATAAAATACCAATCTACAAAAACATGTCTTTAAGATGTAGGATGACAAACTTGTGGAATGATCTTGCCTATGCTCCTGCACACAAGTTATGTCTCTCACGGCACTCGTAGCTTTGATGGTTGTCTAAACTTTATTTGAAAACCCTCATTTCGCGTATACCCTACAACCATTGCATGCCATGAGACAACATCTCATTGGAGCATTCTGTTAAACCATTGATAATCATGAGAATACATTTCTTTGAGGTCGATTGTCAAAATGTTCATACACCTTGCATACACTTTCACATTTGACATACATGTCTTCAAGGCAGTTGTAGATACAAAAGATGACAAAAACCTATCTTCAGTCATGTGGTTGCATGCTATAATAGCTGATAAAAAGTTCCCATTTGGTGTAGGACATGAGAGTGCTCTCAAAGGTTTCTTACCAAAAACATTTGCTTGAAATTTGACAGTGCCATTTTCAACAAATCTTTTGCATACCGTGAGGTGATATTTCTTGAAAGGAAACAACTCATGCGCCATATCTTTACTTGCACATTTTGCATACAGGCTTACTAGAGTAGCTGCATCATCTAAAGCTCTAATTCTTGCACAGGTGGCGAGGGTGAAAGTCTTTAAAGAATCTTCAACAAATGCAATTTTTACATAAACTGCAATTATTGAATTCCAGGAGAGCACGTTTCTTTGAGGCAGTTTGTCAAATGTTTACGTTTCTTGTATTGGCTCATACATGTCTTAGAAGGAAGTTGCAACTATAACATATGACAAAAATCCCTTACATTGTGCTCTGATAGAGGCTATTAACATGTTTTAAAGCTCCCATCTTTGCATAGGTTGCGTGGACGTTGGTGCAAGTTGTAGAGTTTGGGCTTTATGTCACCAGTTGCATTTTCTTAAAGTTTCTGAGACATTTTCAATGAAACTATTTCCTGCATATCCTTCAATCATTGCATTCGATTTAATGACATCTCTTTGAAATATGTTCTATGCAAAGGTGCACGGGCTTTGTCTTTTGTTTCCTATTCTGAAGATGTATTCACCAGATCAGTTCAAACCATAACACTTAGGCACGATATTCCCCTTCAATAGAGCGGGTTGTGGAACACAGCTTCACACATGTCGATTGTGTTTACTTGAAAGTTTCTAAATCTTTTTCAACAGATCCATTGTTCATCCTGCAATCGTAGCACTCTATGATCATTTATCAATTCCATATGCCAAAAAGCTCTCATTTTGACATAGGCTGGTTCGCAGATGCCAACAATGGTTGTGGAGTTTTGCTAACTGCTCCTAAATAAAGACTTCGAAGCCTTTCCAACCGGTCTGCATAACTGCTTCCTCACATGCCAAATATTGGGCATTGTGGGTGAAATGGAGTGTTCGGACATTACTTGAAACAACATTTAAGTTATGACAAGGCACTTCTTCAAAAAGCTCTCGGGGATCATTAGTAGTTATGAAATGAATGACAATGCCCGATGATTAAAAGAACGGGTTCATTTGATCGACAATAAATGTTAGTTTGATGATTGATAAAACACACTGATGGAACATAAGTATTATTAATTCAAACGTGGCCCCATACCACTAAATTCTCCCCATAATGCCTTTTGTTCGAACACCTTCAACTTCATGAATTTATGGTAGGATTGGTTCTGCGTCGATTGAAATCGAGTCTTTAGAAGCCATAAGTGTCGAAGATGATTCTTGAATCCACTCTTTATCCTTTCAGTTGTACGATGGTTGCCAAGTATGACACACATCTGAATTGTGTCGGCAACACTTGAATTGACAAATACAGATTGTTTGGTGCTTGCTTATGGCTCATGTTGTGGATTGAGTAATTTAGCATGTTCTTATGCCACCTTTGATTTGAGGGCATGCTCCTTTATTTCTAAGAAAATTTCACGCACATGCACAATAATCTTAATGCAAGGACCTTAAAGAGATCACTTCTGCTTTGGTGAAAGTATAAGTTATGTCTGAAGGCTACCGTTTGGCATAGACCAGAATGATGCTCGTGAAGATCTTGGCATGACTTTACAATAATAGACTGTACTTTATTCTAAATCTTCTAAAGTCACTTCAATGTAACTATTTTGTAAAGGTATAGAAACTATTGCAATTAATGAAACGTATTGCTTCGATGGATGACTATAACCCATATTCTAGAGCTTCCATTCTTGAAAGTTCTTTAATGCCTTTTTTATTAGTTATAATCATTGCATGTCACGAGATGTCATCTCTTTGAAACACCTTCTCATCAATTAGACTCCTTGTTTAAGCTTCCACAGCTTGCATACATGTCATCATTTGAAATCATTTTATGATTGGGTCTAACACCTTCAATATTCTTAATGGTTCATGACGACTCTTTTCAAATTGTGGAAGATGCTTGATTGAGACATGTGGATGATGAGGTTATCCTTTATCAATAGAAATTTATAAGTTCCCTTGAGTTTATTAACTCATCATTGCCAAAATATATTTGACGCATAATGTCAATATGCACATTAGTCACTAACTTCACCAAAGCATTCCCATATGGACAAAAACTTTACAAACTCTTTTAATGAACACATTTTGGGAGATAGCTCCGTGAATTCTTCATCCCCTTATATCATTGATTTCATATGTGGACCTTGTAACTTCACATTCTTAATCTCCAACATATTAAATTGTGAGATTTTTCAATATATCTCCTTCATCAACACTTTGTGTGTTTTTGAAACTTTTGTTGGAAATGAATTAGGGCTTCACGATAAAGAGATTCTCTTATCAAAGTTTGGGACACAACGAAGCTAGCTTTATTTACAATCTCTACTTATGATCTCCATGCTTATATTTACTGATATAATCCTAATTTACAAACCTTCTTTTCTTTGACAATTCGAGGGATCTTTTGGACCTGTGAAGATTTGTAACTCAACTTTTGCCATTAGATCTCTTAAGTGCAATTCACCTGCAAAGGAGAGGTATATGTCAAACTATTTTGCTCTTATCTACATAAAGCTTTTGATTTGATCATTCGACAAGTTGTTCGATGGAGGATTGAAATTTGAGACCTTCCCGAATTATGAGGCATGTTGACATTGAAACTCGTCGAACAAGGTGGCAGTCGGGTGCAACATTTTGACACTAAGTTATCACTTGGAATAGTGAAGGAAGTATGTATAGAATTGGTGCTTTACAAAGAATCATGACTTGACTAAGGCCATTTGATACATGATAGGACTTGTTAATTCATTAGAAAAGTTCAAATTTTGGATTATCAAAAAGGGGACAACACATTCCTAGCTTATAGGCAAAACTGTTAGAGGATCAAACTTTTGAGATAGATTTGACAATTTTTGTTCTTGCTCCTTTATCTTTTTCTCAATATCCTCCACTATTTTGGGCCATGATAAAAAAAAATTATATACATCACCACCATCCTTAAGAGCATTTTCAATGCTCTTTATACCAATGTCGAGTGTTTTTCTATCGTTATCTATAAGATCTTTTAGTTCACTAAACCTGTTATCCAAAAATTCTTTCCAGACCTTTACTTTGGCTGACTTCTCAAAGGACACAAAATTTGTAGTTACAAAATGCACAAGATTTTTCAAATTACCTGAAGGAGAATCAAATGTATTTTTCTGATATGTGGGCATGATCTTCTCCAGTATTCCAAATGCTAGGCTTATCAACTCACTGTCTTCTATGTGAGACTTTAGTAATTTCTCCCTTGCCTTGGCTTGTGTGAATGATGATATCTTCAGCATTTGATCTAGAGAGAGAGTGTCATAATTGATTGGTCCTTTATTAGTTCTAGTTCATCTAACTCTAGCATCTCCTTGTTGAGAAAACTCTACATTGCATCTGTAGTGTCTCTTGCCACACTTGCTATTTTAGTTTCCTTCCCTTGTGCTTTGTCAGTAGCAGCAACTGGACTGTCTTGCTTTGGTGCATTAGCACCATCTCCTTCTTCTAGTTCTTTTCCCTTTGCCTTTTCCTCTTTCTTCTCTTTCTTCTTTTCTTCTTCTTTCTCTTGGTCATTTCCAGAGTCATCAGTAGCAGGAGGATCCAGAGGATCATAGCCAACATTTGCTTCTTCTATTAATACTTCCTCTTCTAGACTAGAGGAGTCCAGAGTTTTAGTCTGTTTCTTATTCTTCTTTAATCCTTGGACATCCATGTTTGAGGACTCAATCTCTACATTTACCTCCTCTACAATAAGAAGATTGTGCTTTTTCAAATCACTCTGAAGAATCTCTTTGGTTTCCTTTGCAATCTTGTCTATCTCCCCAAGCATAAGCTTATTCATTCATTTTTTACTTTGGAACTCATCCTTGGCTTCTTTCAATATCAAATTGATTTGCTTCGGAGTAATTTGGGGACATAATTGTATTAAAATTTGTTCTTGGATTTCAAGATCCTTTCCTTTTGCATTCTCTTTTCTCAGTTCCAAAATTTTTTCAAGGCTTTTTGGTATCAATGAACATATCTCAATAAGAGCCTTGTTGTAGATATTCAAATATCTTACCGTTGCTTCCTCAAGTACTCTTTTGTTAGCATCACTATAATCATCATAGAATTCTATCATTGGAGCCAAGTTTCCATCTACAATAACTGATTTAATGATGTCATCTACTGAAAGGGTAGGCTTCTCTACATATTCCTCTATCTTTTGCCTCTTGCTTTCCCTTTTGCTTCCGAAGGGCATCTCCTTGGATATCTTGGCTGCTTTTGTGCCTGTAGTTTTTAGTTCTTTGATCTCAATGTCAGAATCTATATCTTCTTCTTCTTCTCTTGTGCTTTCATAGGTCCAGGATGCTTTTGTTTTCTTCCTTTTCTACCCTTTTTCAGATGATTTTGCTTCCAATTTTGTAGTCTTAGGAGGAACATGGGCAGCAGTAGAGCTCCTAGTAGTTCTTGAAGTGGAAGAGTGTTCCATCAGAGCACTTGTTTGTTTCTTATCTTGTTCTCTTTCTCAGCCTTTTTAGTTCTTTCCCTGAATTTCCTCACAACCTCCTTAGTTAAGCCCAAATTTTTAGCCAACTACTCAACTTCTTTTCTTACTGTCCTATTGTTTTCAGGTTCTCTGAGCTCAGTATGCAATTTTAAACTTAGCTCCTCATATGTTCCAAATCTTTCAACTGTTGTGTCTTTAGGCTTACTTAGAAGATGTTGAGCATACATATTCAAGATTTTTCCATCTACTTCATACCCCATGGGCATGATCCAAACAGTTCTGGGTTCCACTGCTTCCATTAGACATTGATCAATGTCAACCATGAAGCATATTTCATTTTTGTACTTCTCACAAATTGATTTAGGGATTCTTTCCCTTAAATGCATCATACTCTAAAAATTCTTGAAGTAACCCCATATTGCAGTTTTCTGAGCTTTAAGGTCACCAATGCTGCGAAGATGATCTCTGATTTAAATGGCAACTGGCTCATCATTAGTCCAGTGAACACCCTTTACTCCAGGTACTTCATTCATAGAGTAGAAAAACAAGCATAGAACCAATGTACCATATTTAAAAGTGTTTTTCTTATCCCTTTTAATTTTGTTCAAGTTTTTAATCAACTAATTGTATAATAGCTCATGAAGGTCATAATCTACATTCTCCTTTAAAATTTGATATGATGCATATATGGCAATTCCTGAGACAGAATTCTCCCTGCTGGAGTGATATATCTTGTAGCCAATCACCATGGAAGCAAACTTCACATCCAGTTCTATAATGTCATTTATAGTCATAGCCCTCCTATCGATTTTGGCACTGATTGCATCAGTAATAGTTTGGTTTTTCACAGATTTTAACATGGGTAATCCACCGATTGAGTTTAACCCAGTTACAATTTTGATAACATCTTTGGTAATCTTGAATGGTTTTAACAGCCAAATAAATTCATCATGCATCTGATTCAAAACATATCGGACCCATTCATCTTCATCAAATGTTGGGAACCCCATAATCTGAATAAAGTGTTTATCATGCAGTTCCTTATACTCATGTTTAAGATTGTGATTTTCACCCTGAGATGACTCTCAAACAAGTCTACATACCTTAAATCACCAAATTCATCTATGTTTGCATGAATATAAACCCTAATAACTTCAACATACATCACACCATACGAAACACTTGAAAAAGAACCTAACAGGTCGACTTCTATTGATTTATGAGGATGCTTCTTAAATTTGGGTCGAGGCCTTTCAGTAATGTCAACAACATGAGGAGAAGCCATCTCAACAGATTTTAGATTCAAAATTTTACAGAGAAGTACCTTTTTCTTCCACAGGTTTAGGGTTGATCAATTTCCAGTTGAATTCGCTCTTTGTTCTTCAATCTCTGGATTTACAGCTCAAAAGCTCTTCTATTTGTTTCCTTTGAAATGCAAAGTGGTTCAAATGCATTATTAAGTGACCTTTTATCCTTTGCAAAACCTAATTTCACATTGTAATAAATGCACTACCCAAACTTCATCCGGTTACTCTGTTTCTTGAACTGTTCTTCATGAATCACTCTGCAAATTTCCATATTGACATCTTTTATTCTGAAAGTCCTTGCAAAAGTTTTGAAACAATTCAAAATATCTTTTCTCATTGTGCCATATCCAAGCACCCACTTACTCACTGGGGGAATTTGATGTTCAATGCAGCTCCCCCTGAGCTAGAACTCCTAATTTAATTCCCGGAGGAATTGTCAGCACTGGATTTCGGTGCGGACCCATCACCATTGTTCATTGTATCTTTCTTCACCCAAATCTTGTTCATTTCACTCTGTATCTCATTCACATCAATTTTTATTTTGCCTTTGTCTTGCCTCTGCTCATCCAGTTTTCTATTTACCGGACCTCTTCTTCCATTGTTCCTACTTCTACAGAATCTTGTAATATGACTAGATTTATTGCAATTAAAGCACACAAAATTTTCTTTCTTATAAACTTGATTTCCTCTTGATCTGCACTAATTAGCCATGTGTCCAAACCCATTGCAAGAAAAATAGTAACCATTGAAAGAATTTCCAATTCCTCTAATGTTAGAAATATTCATTATCATACTTCTGCATTCATTTGATCTATGACCATACCTCTTACAATTGAAGCATTGACTGGAGAAGGATGGACCATTTTGATTTACTCTACTTCTACACTGAGTAGCTCTATGACCAAATTTATTGCAATTGAAACAACTTCCATTGAATGATGGATATCTTTGAGCATTAGGTTGTCTTACTGGAGGTTTTCTAGTTTTATTTCTCCCATTCCTTGGTTGAAAAATTCACTGTCTGAATCTAGAGCTTTCACTTTTCTCATATCCAAGACCGTGCTTGTTATCATCCTTTTTCTGTCCTTCAATCAATGCTTCAAGTTTAGCTGAGCTTGTCTTAAACTTCTCATATTCATTTGCAACTTCTAGGTCATGTCTGAGAGTGATAATTTGTCTCTCAAGTTCTCTCTCATTTTCTCTACTTTCTTGAAGATTAGATTCTAGGAGACCAACTATTCCATCCAATCTGTAACATTCTTCAGTTCTCTCTTTCATATTTTGATTCATCTTCTCTTCAATTTTCTTCCTCTCTTCAATTTCCTTGGTTAGTCTCATCACCCCAGATTCCATCTCATGTTTTACGACAACAACTTCTTTAGCTAACTTTTCACATTCCTTTGTCTTCTCTATCAGGGCCTTGTCTTCATAATGATTTCCCAGTTGAGGAGGTTGCTCCTTCCCCTTTTCATTGGATTTGCTCAATTTTATTTTTAAAATCTCAATGAAGTCTTCAGCCTTATTGAGGTTATCTTGCAGCTCTTAGACTTCTACTTTGGATTGCTCAAGATCTTCTAGGGTGAGATTAAGTTGCCCTTGAAGGTTATATTCATCCATTTTATTGCCTTCCTAGATCTTCCTTAAGTTGTTAAACTTTTTCAAAGGAACCTCTGATACCAATTGTTGGAATTGGTCCGGACAACTGAGAGGGGGGGGTGAATCAATTGTCAACCTTTTCTAATTTTAATCTTCTTTTACAACTTATAATCATATTAATAATATAAACATTTCAGCATCAATCAACAACACATGAGTAGAAACATAAATAACACATTTGACACTAGGATTTTGATGTGGAAACCCAGTTAAGGGAAAAACCACAGTGGGGGTTAACCCACAAAGATTATATTCTATTAAAAGTATTACAAAGGGGAATGCACATGCATTCGGGTTCACTGCTCAAAAGAAGGCTTACAGCCTATAGAAGGCTCACTGCCTATAGAAAGAAGGTTACAATGAAATTAAACTGATAAATAACATCCATCAATGCAAGGATTCAGTTCTGGTTAAGCGCAAAATACTGACTTGATACACTTCATCTTCACTCTACCCTTTTTACTATTCTGCTAACATCTGAATCTTGGATCTCTACTTTTTTCACACTTATTCCATATTCGCAACACACACACAAAATCATTCAAATCCATTGGCTATATATATCCGCATCCTGATCTTTAACCACTTCTCAGTCAGCTTTAAGAACACTTAGAACTTTATTAAAAAATTTTCTCTGTCAGCTAAATCCATGTACACTTGTAACGCAGACCAAAACTTGCACTCACAAATCATTAATTAGGTCAGCTACTATCACTGATCATCACAACTTGTCCAGCTAACAACCTTCATACATCCGGAACCAAGATCAATTATAAGGTCGACCTGTTCTTCATGTGTCTGCTTTGTCAAACTGTTAACCCAATACGCAGATGCTAATAAGTATTGAATTCTTCATCACCAGAGGCCAAAAATTAGGATTTAGATTATCTTGATAATGCTTATGAATTCCTTGTTGATGTACCCCCGGGAAGATATCAGACCCTGTCACACACTATGTTCTTGACTTCCTAGACTTAGACAAATCTTCAATCTGATTTCCGGTATGGGCAAATTACGCAATGCGGATGTGTAGTAGAGACTTGGTTGCCTTTAATGACAACACTTATCATGCCTAGCAGTGCCTCTTGCCAACAGGTGTGATGTTGGTTGGTGAGGTTTGGTTAGAGGATGGAAGTGTCATTTTTCAGACTATGTGGGTAAGGTTGTAAGTGAGGGGAACCGAGATGTGATAGAGCTAGTATGATAGTGGGGATGGCGGATAGTGGATGGAGGTGTCAGTTTCCATATTTTACCATGGTATTAAAACCACAGTTAGAAGGAATAGGATGAGGATGGTGGGTAGGGTGGTAGGAAGAGTAACTAACCGAGTGACTTGTTGGCGGTGCAAAGACGTGATGTACTAAAACCACAAAGGGACCAAGGGAGAAAGAGATGGGGAGATGGTCGGGAAGTGTTAGTGAGGTGGAGGATAATTAGTTGGTTGGCATGGTAGTGCAAAGACATGATGCTTATGTAAACATTGAAGGGGACCAACGGAGAAGGAGATGGGGAGATTAGAATGGTGATGAGGGGGATGGGGTAACTGACTAGGTGACTTGGTGGTGCAAAGATGTGATGCTTATGAAAACCACAAAGGGGACCATGGGATAAAGGATCAAGGGGGATGAAGTGGATGAGGAAAGTTCACTAGTAGAATTTGGCAAATAAATGACTACATGACTAAAACTTTTAGTCACAACAACTAAAAATGACTAAATTCTACTAATTTTTTGCAACTCAGCTATAAATGAGTAAATAAATGACTAATTTGGTCATCGACTAAAAAATTATTTAATCATACAAATAAAAATGACTAAGTAGTTAGTCACACAAATACAAATTAGACAAAATAAAAAAATCATTTTGGGAAATTATTGGCGGGAGTGTATTGCGCGCGATTCATTATTCATTGAATTTCTCATTTCGTTAGTTGGTTAGCCTGGTACTGAGGCATTTTGGGTTATAGAAGCTACTTGCATGGGTGATAAAACATGTTTGAAAAGGAGATGGAGACTTCTGAAAAGGCAGGTAAGAAACTCAAAGTTTGCTGCAATGAATTTGAAGTCAGTGAGGCCCTTTGTTGTGAAGTCAGATTTGGGGATGCCCTCTATAGTGAATTCAAAGGTAATTTGAAACCCTCATTACATTAAACAAAAAATCTATATCTTTTTTATTGGCAACTTACAGTAGTTACATAGGCAATTGAGTACTAGAACCATACATGCAGTTGAGGGTTTAGGGGACTATTTTTTCATTAGTTTCCTCTACGCATTTTGGAGCATATGGGAATTGAACTTGTAACTCAAGTGAAACATCACCTTCTTCTAGTCATTGGAAGAATTCCATATCCTTAAAGCACATAGACAAAACTACAGAATTGGCACTGGGGCTTTTATTTATGAATTCAACCCAAATGCCATTTCCTAATGCCTCCATAAAAGTTTGTTGAGCCAACTCTAGTTCATCACACTCAACATGAAGAACCCCAATGTTGTTTAACAATTCAATGGGTACTTCTTCTCTTCTTTTCTTCATAAGAGACTTTGTTGTCTTAAGAGAATCTAAGGTTGCACTTGAGTTTGACAATATTAATAACTCACCCATCTTGATAAATGCATAGGCATCACGTGGACCTATGTGAGTTGCCTTTCTTAAAATTTCCAAAGCCTTATCTACCTACCCTTGCTAAGCATATATATGGCCTACATCTTTTAAGCTCTCATAGTTCTCAGGGTGGACCTCTAGAACCTTTTAAAAATTTGAAAGAGAACTCTTAATATCTCCTAGATCCAATTGAACCTATACACAAAATCTTGTGGCCCTTGGCTTTCCTTGACTGATGCCATGTAGTAGTGGCCAGTGGTGTCATAATCACCTTTACTATGATAAGATCGTGAAAATTATAGTATGAATGAGATTTCATGAGAGGGTGGTCAGTTGAAACAAGAGCTATCTCAATCGACTATTCCACAAGAAAATGTTGCCCTGTGAAGAAAAAATGGTTTGCTAAATGATTCAATGCAATTGCATAGTATAGGTATAATTCAAAGGCTCTATGCATCTTTTCCATTCCTTCATGAACACTACCTTTTTAACTAACTGTGAGAATCCTACAAGTAAAAAATGCACAAAGCTGACCATGTAGATTTATGTAGAGGTAGAACATCATTTCCTAATGCCTCCATCAAAGTTTGTTGAGCCAACTCTAGTTCATCATGCTCAAAATGAAGAACCTATTGGATTCAAGACAGACAACTAAGAGGGGGGGGTGAATCAGTTGTCCAAAACTTGCTTCTAATTCAAACACTTAAATCCTCTTGTTATTTAATAGCATATTAATTAATCACTCATGAAAGCATAAAGCATAAACACCAGAGCATATACACATCAACACATGAGACACCACGATTTTGACGTGGAAAACCCGGTCAAGGGAAAAACCACAGGGTGATTAAGCCAAGGATTATTCTTTGTTAGAAGAATAAGAAAAATAGATGGCACATGCCAATTAGGGCTCACTGCCCAAGCACACTGTTCTTCACTGTTCCTGATTGAGACTGATTTTCTCAATATCCTCAGCACACAGTTCATCCAGTCCTTCTCATTAATGCAACCTGAGTATGTTGACATCAATGACAACACTGGTTAGTCCCATACTTGCAACAATCTCCCCCTTTGTCATTGATGGCAACATATGATGTGAAAAACCATCAAGACAATAACTTCTCCTTTCTGTCATAGCTCCCCCTAATAGCAACAACCCTTCACATGTCTTCTCTTCCTTTGCTGCTCCCCCTTTGATCATCAACTACTTGTTTTTCACATGTCTTCTCTCCCCCTTTGACATCAATGGCAAAGGGCTCATACTGTCAATTCTAACACATTAGAATCATACTAGCTGCTCCCCCTGAGTAGCAGCTTCCCATCACCAATTCAGATCACAAGATATGACTGTGATATCCACCGTACTGATGCACATCAATGCATTCTAGTTCATCATCGGAGGGGCAATAACCCCTAACTTCTCCCTGAGATACTCAAAAGAGTCCTTGGGAAGAGGTTTAGTAAAAATATCTGCAATCTAATCCTTAGAGGGCACATACTCTAATCTGACTTCACCCTTGTTCACTTGCTCTCTCAGAAAGTGAAACTTGATAGATATATGCTTAGTCTTAGAATGCAACACCGGATTCTTAGAAATATTTATTGCACTTAAATTATCACAGAAAATTGTGATAGGCTCCTCATATTCTACTTGAATATCTCTTAGCATCTGCTTCATCCATAAAACTTGAGTGTAACTTCCTGCTGCTGCAATGTATTCTACTTCAGTTATAGACAGGGATATTGCCTCTTGTTTCTTGCTTAGCCAAGAAACCAACCTTTTTCCCAAAAAGAATGCTCCTCCACTTGTACTCTTCCTATCATCCACATCTCCTTCCCAATCTGCATCTGTATATGCATAAAGAGAAAAATTATGATCTCTAGGATACCATAGACCATACTCAACTGTTCCTTTTAAGTACCTAAAAATTCTTTTGATTGCCATGTCATGGGATTCTCTGGGATCAGCCTGGAATCTCATCACAAGACCAATAGCCTGCATTATATTTGGTCTAGTCTGAGTGAGATACAATAATCCTCCAATCATTGATCTGTACTTGGTCTGGTCTGTCTTAGGAGAGTCATCATCTTTGCTCAACTTACATCCGATTGCCATGGGAGTGTTCATTGGCTTTGAATCTTCCATTCCAAATTTCCTCAACAATTCTTTCACATATTTGGTCTGAGAGATAAAGATTCCTTTCTTTGTCTGAGTAATTTGTAGACCCAAGAAGAAATTCATTTCACTGAGCATTGACATTTCAAACTCACTTTTCATTTGATTTGCAAAGGTTTTACACATACTATCTCTTCCTCCAAAGATGATATCATCAACAAATACTTCAACAATCAAGATGTTTTCATAATCAATTTTGAAATATAGGTTACTATCAACAGTACCTTTGTTGAAACCAATCTTCAAAAGATGTTTGTCTAGCCTCTCATACCATTGCAAACCATATCACCATGCTCAGATAACTGAAATCCATCCGGTTGTTCAATGTACACTTCTTCTTCTAAGTCACCATTCAGGAAAGCAGATTTGACATCCATCTGATACACTTTGAAATCCTTGAAGGCAACAAATGCAAGAAATAGTTTGACTACTTCAATTCTTGCCACCGGAGCAAAGGTTTCTTCAAAATCAATCCCTTCTATTTGAGAGTAGCCTTTGCAGACTAATCTGGCCTTATTTTTGATTACTTCACCAACTTCATTTAGTTTGTTCTGGAAGACCCATTTGGTTCCAATCACATTCTTGTTTCTAGGTCTAGGAACAAGATCCCAAGTATGATTTTTCTCAATTTGCATCAACTCTTCCTCCATTGCTTTGGTCCAGTTTTCATCATTGTAGGCTTCATTTATTGTATTAGGTTCAATCTTTGAAATCAGACAATATTCATCTAAATTTTGAGCGATTTTCCTTCTAGTTTGCACACCTTTGCTTTTGTCACCTATGATCTAATCTTCAGAGTGGTTCAGTCTTACATACCTTGGAACTTTGGGGGTCTCTTGCACTTCTGCTTCTTGATCAGGCTCATTCAGACCTATCTCTTCTTCCTGATTTATCGAATCAGTCTGAATCTGACTTTCAGGAGAGGATTGAGCTCCTTGAACCAGAACATCATTCTAATCATCTTCATCATACTCATAAAACCTTGAGGGTTTCTCTATTCCCTCATCAACCTTCACATTTGTACTTTCTATCATCTTTCTTAGTCTCTTGTTATAACACCGGTATGCTTTGCTTTGAGTAGAGTAACCCAAGAATATTCCTTCATCAAACTTGCCTAAATCTTCATCTCTTTTGATGTAACATTTGCTACCAAAGACTCTAAAATATCTTACAGTAGGAGTAATGCCAAACCAAAGTTCATAAGGAGTCTTACCGGTATTGCTTCTGATTTGAACTTGATTGAGGGTGTAGATTGCAGTGCTGACAACTTCTCTCCAAAACATATGGGGAACATTTGCTTCCATCATCATTGTCCTAGATGCTTCTTGGATGGTCTGGTTCTTTCTCTCTACTACTCCATTCTGCTGTGGAGTCCTAGGAGCAGATAACTGTCTCTTTATACCATGCTTCTCACAAAAATCTATGAATTCACCAGATGTGAATTCACCACCTCTATCAGACCTCAGACATTTCAGTTTTAATCCAGTTTGATTCTCTACCATAGCCTTGAAGATTTTCAACTTCTCAAAAGCTTCTGATTTCTCCTTCAGAAAGGTAACCCACATCATCTGGGAATGGTCATCAATCAGTAACATGGAATATCTATCACCTTGCATACTCTTGATTCTTGTTGGACCACATAGATTAGTATGAACTAATTCCAATAATCTGGTAGAGGATTGATGCTTGCTTTTGAATGAGACTCTACTCTATTTACCCAGCTGACATTCTTTGCACAAACTATTTGTAGGTTTTACCAATTTTGGAAGATCTCTTACAGCCTGAGTATTGCTTATATTGATGATGTTATCAAAATTTACATGACACATCCTTCTATGCCATAACCAACTCTGATCAACTTGAACAAGCAAACAACTTTTACTAGTACCAACTAGATGGAAGATATTACCTTTTGTTTGAGTACCGGATGCAATCTCAGTTCCAGAGCTTTCAAAGATCCTACATTTTCCATTCTTGAACCAGAGATCATAACCTTTGTCTACCAACTGTCCAACACTGAGAAGATTGTGCTTCAATCCTTCAACATACAGTACATTACCGGTTTTGTTCTTTCCATCAAAAGAAATAGTTCCCCTACCTCTAATTCCACCAGCAGAATTATCACCAAACTTTACCATTCCTTCTTCATACCTTTCCAAATCTAAGAACTTGTTCTTGTCACTTGTTATATGGTGAGAGCATCCACTGTCAATAACCCAATCATCCTTTTCTTCAACTTGGGCAGCCAAAGCTCTTTCTACAACCTTATGATTGACAGATTCAGAGGATATTGGATCTTCTTCCTTGATGGCAATAAACACCCATTCATTTCTGGATTTGTTTCCTATCTCTGATTCATCATCTGTTACTCCATTATCATCTTCTTCATGAACATAATAACAATTCTCTTGGAACCTTTATCTATTATAATTTGACCTTGTAGATCTTTCTGGACATCTTGAGGCAAAATGACCAATCTTATTATAGTTGAAGCACTTAAAGGGTAATTTTCCTTCATACTTACCAGATCCTCTTGGTAGTCTCTTTGCAATGAGAGCTTCAAGTTGAGCTATTTTTGCTTCTTCCACTTCCATGTCTCTTCTTGCTCGATCATACCATGATAGTTTCCTTGAAGAGTTTTCTCCCGGATCAAATCTTTGTTTACCTTTCACAGAGGCACTGGCTTTGAATGTAGATTCAGTCTTGGGGGGATCATCTCCAAACTTGGTCATTTCAAATGCAGCCAGTTTGCCATCCAATTAGTCTCTTGTGATAGTTGTATGGGCTCTGAATTCATCAATGGCAGCAACCTTGATTTTGTAGGTAGCAGGAAGGGATCTGAGAATTTTGCCAACAATCTCATTTTCATCCAAGACTCCACCAACATTCCTAATTCCACATATCAGTTCATTTACTCTTGGCATAAAGGTAGTAATATTTTCATCATCTCTCATCTTCAGTCTTTCAAATTTTCCTTCTAGACTCTGCAACCTTGCACACTTAACATACTCATCTCCTTCATGCAGAAGTTCTAGTTTGATCCAGATCTCATAGGCAGTTGGTAGGTCAATAACATTTGAGAGCTTTGAGTTAGTTAATGCGCTTAGAAGAGCCTCTTTTGTTCGCAGATTGTTTTCAGCATCTATGATTTCATTTAGAGTTGTCGGACCACCCTGTGGAGGTGCATACGCTTTTGTGACCATGGACCAGTACGCCTTTCTGATACACTGCAAGTGACATTTCATGCAACCTTTCCAAAGAGAGAAGTTGGTTCCATCAAACCTCAGACTATCCTTCTTGTATGACGATATCCTAGATCTCCTCAAGTGGTTAAGCTCCTTTTAGAGTAACTTGGCTCTGATACCAATTGTTGGATTCAGGAAAGACAACTGAGAGGGGGGGTGAATCAGTTGTCCAAAACTTGCTTCTAATTCAATCACTTAAATCCTCTTGTTATTTAATAGCATATCAATTAATCACTAATGAAAGCATAAAGCATAAACACCAGAGCAGATACACATCAACACATGAGACACCAAGATTTTGACGTGGAAAACCCGGTCAAGGGAAAAACCACGGGGTGATTAACCCAAGGATTATTCTCTGTTAGAAGAATAGGAAAAATAGATGGCACATGCCAATTAGGGCTTACTGCCTGAGCACACTACTCACAAGAGGCACACTGCCTACAAGAGACACACTGTCTACAAAGTAACAAGTATCACAAACTTGAACTAGAGATTGACATCTTTACCATGCCTGGATCAGTTCCATTTAAGCCCAAAAACTTATGTTCTGCCTTTCACTCTTCTCTTTGCTACCACACACTCATCTTTTAGTCACACTTTGAAATGACTTCACAATCCCTTATTTATACACGACATCAACTTAGGAACAAACATCTAAGTCGACAAACAACCACAAGATCTTTCTCAAGGTGTATAATTCATCTGGTCGGCCAGTCACAGGAAGAACACCAACAACCAATGGTTATTCATCAAATCCAAACTCTAACTTCAATACGGACCGCCAACATGAACTGGACATGATCCAGCGATCATCATAACCTTCCCTAAAACACCAAGAACATCCGCACTTTATCAGCTTACTGGAATTCTTCTCTTCTTCATCCAGAACTTCAAGAACATAGTTTGTCATCACTGTCATAATGAAAAAGATGCTTCCAGACCTCCAAACCATGAAAAAATCTAGTTGTCACTTCACACGGACTTCTTCAACACTCCCTCCAATCCACAGAATGAGATAATGCAATGCTGGAGCTCACCGGACCAATCTGTGACACTCTGTCACCACTGAACATCTGTCAGAACTAGTTCTACTTGAGTGACCATAACATCTTCAGATCTTCATGCGGACCTCTAAAATCTTGACAGGAACATCTCAAGACTCATATCTACAAACCCTTTAAACCACATCCTCTGATCCTCAACCTATCTTGGACTTTTACCTTGTCATCATCACTGTTCTTCACTATTCCTGATTGAGACTGATTTTCTCAATATCCTCAGCACACAGTTCATCTAGTTCTTCTCATTAATGCAACTTAAGTATGTTGACATCAATGACAACACCGGTTAGGCCCATACTTGCAACAGAACCCCAATGTTGTTTAACAATTCAATGGGTACTTCTTCTCTACTCTTCTTCAGAAGAGACTTTGGCGTATTAAGAGAATCTAAGGTTGCACTGGGGTCTGACGATATTAATAACTCACCCATCTTGATAAATGCATGGGCATAATGTGGATCTATGTGAGTTTCCTTTCTTAAAATTTCCAAAGCCTTATGTTAGTTCTCAAATTTGTAGTATGCAAAACCTTAAAAGGATGCCAAGCTTTATGATTAGGTTATGCAACCAATTTAGCCAATTGATAGAATCAACCCAACTAGTTAGGATTCTCTACACTTTAGGTTTAGCTTTTCCCAGGTGGGTGTTACCTTATATTCACCAATGATTATTTACTCCTCAAATTTTTTGGTGACTTCAATGTAAATTAAGGTATTTATGTAATTTTGTCAATTGAATCATCCAATTCACCTTGATCCAAACTGGCATATGATTTGAATTAGATATTTTTTTCTATTATACTATTACTCCTACTCCTACACAACAAAAAATTAAAATTGAACTTTTTGAATATGATACAAGGAAATGATTCTAGAAAAGAATTAATCGATGCCTTTCTCAACAATTGGGTAATGGAATCTGTTCATAGAAAGATTTGTTCTTTCTATCTAGCCACAAATCAAATTACTTAGCATGAGATTGTCTATGATTGGCATAGACATGCAAGATTATTATTACCCTACTCTTCTTAATTGTCCTAATTGAATCCTCCAAGTTACAGTGATCTATTCAATGGAATTTAATCCCTACTTGAGGAAACCCAATTAGATAAACCACCCAAAAACATCAAATGTGTTTTGAAGAACTAAACATAAACTTGATATGTTAATTCAAATAATAAGGAGAAAAAAAAATGGAGACAACTAGATAAAGTATAACAGGAACATTCAAAAAGTAATTGAGAACTAGATATATGGCACTAGAGAAATGTGGTTTGCTTTTATTGATATATCTTTGAAGAGCAGGCCTTACAATGTCTTTTTCCAAAATCAAATTCCTAGAGAGCTTTCCCAAGGTCTTGGTTTCCTTCTTATATGGGTGAAGGAAGCTACAAGCTTCAGACCTTTCACATTCCAAAAAATAACTTTTCATATACTCACCCCTTAATATGACCTATTACAACATATACTTTTTGACAAGTCTTAAAAAGACTACCAAATATATTTTGAATACATATTGGAAAGCATAAAAATAAGAAAAAGACAAAACATGAGGACGTCCAAGATTTGTTAGTGCCATGTTGATGCCAGATTGATGCTCATTGTTCCTTTGCAAGTACTTGGCCTGCTTATTCTTCAGTTATCAAATACTGATGCTCCCATTGGTACATTGTGAAATCACTAGGCCACTTATATTCTTGGATCTGGAGCAGGTTGGCCTGGTGATCTTTCCATCTTTTGTCCAGCAGCACTTTGACATCAATGATGAACTTTGCATATCCAGCATCCATAGAAATTACTCTATCCAAAATGACATTGAAACTGAGAATATTTATGCTTTCATCTTTTTTCAAGAAATCAATGACTTGAGAAACTGTTTGTCCATATTCACTTTTCCATGCATCAAAATATTTGATCTTTTTATCCTTTGTCAAAATGGGAGGAATAAACCAGTGTTTGAAGGTAGCAAAAGAATCAATCTTTGCCTGCATTTTCTAGCTCTCACCATTCACATACTGAAATTCATCCAAGATTATTTTCACCATCTTCTATGTTGGCTTGAGTGAGGTCAGAACACTTAGATCTCTTTGTAGAACTTTGCACAAGGTTAGCAATGTATGGTGTGCAAGTTGCCATTTCTTGCATATTGGATCCAAAACAGAAAGATTGACCTTCAACTGACCAATGACTTGAGACAAGGAAGAATAACATTCATGCACATCTCCCAACTTGTCAACAACCAATTTTACTCTGTATTCCAAAATCTTCTCAAATGCCTCAAGGATTTTTAATTTGGCCTCATCCTTTGTCTTCTCATTTTTCTTTTTCAAATCTTCAATTTCTCTCTCCGACTTCAATTTCAATTCATTCAACTAATCAACTGGGACTATATTATCACTGGTTATTTGTGGCACAGGGGTTTGGTATGGCACAATTTCTTGGCTTTAAGAATCAACACCCTTCAATTACTACTTTAGTTTGACATTTTCCAAATACAACCTATTCACTTCACCATTCATCTCAATTTGAGTTTTTTCATAGTTGAGCAATCTTTGCTCCATTTTCTTGACAACAGCTTGTGTGAACATTGCATAGTGCACATTAAGGGTGGCAGCTTCAAGCACTGATGTATCCTGAAATGTTTTCACCACAGTTGTTCCCCTCAACTCCTGGACTACATTAAACAATATTGGCTTGTTGGTGTTCTTCTGTGTGGCCCATATTGATAGAGTCTTTGTCTTTGTGTTAAACCCATAACCACTGACACCATCCTCATAATCAAACTCAAAAACCATCATGGGGTCATCTTGATTTCTCACTTGGTCCAAAAAAAACATTTTCTTCAATTCAAGGCAAGGGATGATGAGCATATTACTCTTCAAAACCATTTGTCTAGCCTCATCAGGGCTGACATTTATTTCATTAATTTTCAAATCCTTGAAAGTATGTGTCACAATTTGATCATGCTAAGATTCATCAGCACCCATTTTATTTATTTCCACCTTTTCTTCAAATTCTTACATCTTCATTTTGAGTAAAAAATATTTGAATTCTAGGGTATTGATGAAATCATCATCCTTGATGAACCTCATAGAAGCCACAACCCTTTGATCTTCTTGTAGTTCAGGGTCACCTTGTGCCCGTTCATCCATTCTTGCTTTTGGTTTGTGTGCTTCTATTTCTTGACCAACAAGGGGTTGATCAACTTCCTCTTCCTCTCCCATAGGCCTCAAAATATAGGCCACCTCCTCAGTGTCACTAACTCCTTCAGTCATTTCATATGGAACTAATAGAGAAACATCATCAGTCTTTTGCCTTTTGGCAGGTGGTGAATCAGGAATAGCTGGATCTCGCACTGACATTGCATCTAGATTAGGTTCTTGAATCACAACTCATGTTGGCTTTTTGACATGGAACTTGGTAGCCTTTGTAGGCTGCTTCTTAGACTTGCCATATATTCTTTCAAAATTATCAATTATCAAATCTATTCTTTTCAAAGGGTCTTTCTCTTCAACAATAAATCCTAAAAAATTAGGGTTTTGTTTTCTTTTGTCATCCTCAATCTTCTTAAAAATTTCCCTCTTTTCCTATTATATCCCTCTTCAAAAGTGACACAATTTCTGATCACATCCTCATCAAAATTGATTTGATGGGATATCCCCATCTTGGTAAGGATGACTTGTCTAACAAAGTTCATGTGACCCTTTGGATCACAAACCCTTTCTGTCCTTGATTTCAAAGAATATTTGGCCTTCAAATAGGCTTGCAACTCCTCCAAGGTATCTACACCAATGGACCATTCACCAAACACAATGGAATCTGGGAGAAATGTGCCCTTCTTTTGTTTTTTCATCACATCTTTCTCCATCCAGAGCATCTGTCACATGAATTCAAGAAAAGCAATTCTATTTGGCACAAATTTTGGCAACACATGGGGTGGCTGAGTACACCCATATACTCTGATCATAGTATGGTTAGGGAAGAAATACCAATCAACAAAGTTATGTTTGTGACCTTGTTCTGGCCTATGATCAAGAGGCCTCAACATTTCTCTGACCTCTTTGGTCAATCTAGGAGAAAGGCTACCAAGGGAATTCATTATTCTGACTTAGAAATCATCATGGAACGCAACATAGTTATAGTTCTGACAATGAGTGTCCCATTTGTAACACCAGTACTGTGTAGGCAATCTCTATCTCTTTTGATCAATCATGATCAAGTCCATCCTACTGGGCCACTTCCCTCTATTCTGATACAAAATTAAATGACACAACAAAGAATAATATTTGAAATCCATAGGTTTCTTGTTCTCCTTTATTTGCAAAAATCTGCCATGCAATTTCTTCTCAATAAGCGATGCAAAATAATACTCAACATTAACCTCTAGGTTCTATATTCTCATGGCCATCATCATCATGCCAACTGGCATTCTATCTTGGGCATCAATTCCTAGCACTTGACACAAAGCAAAATATGTCCTTTTGAAATACACAACAAAGTCATTAACTGGAAAAGGCTCAACTACAATGGTTGGGATTGAAATCCTTCTATTGTTGGCCCCTTTCCTCATGTACATGGGCAACTCATCACTCCTATGTGTATTTGTCAGACTAGTATATTCTTGTTCGCTCTTCTTCAAGTCAACTTTTGTGAGGACTTGCTTGTTGAGCATGACGTAATCAATGATTGCATTTCTGTCCACAACCATTAATGGTGACCCATTTGGCAACCTGATAGTTTTGGTGGCTGGTTTATAGTGTTGTGCCAATATCCTGATCAAATCCACATCAATGATTACATTTGGAACCACAATCTTAGCCAAATTCAAATTCCATGGGTTTGCAACCGGTCTTGGTCCATCTTGCTTTTCACAAAAACATCAAAAAGGGTTCCATCCTAAGATAGGGACTCTAGCATTCTGACACCCCTCTACTACATCCTTGAATAGTTTCTTATACCCTTTGTCAACTAAATTTGGCAAAATGTCCAACAATGACTATTGAAAGGACTGCTTCTTGGGAATAGGGGGTTCAGTGCTCTTACTTGCAGACTCAGATTTCCTAGGTGCCATAGTTTGATGCTTTTATGAACTAGGGTTTTGATAGTCACTTGCTCTACCAAACCAATTGAAAACAAAGCACAATCTAAATACCAACTTTTATGAAGAGAGTGATGAGGCAGACTTACCCGGTTCAAAGATGGTCGAAGTGCACACATAGAGCTTGAATTCACCATCTACAATCACCACTGAATTTGCTTGAATGATGAAATACAGAGAAATTCCAAATTTTATTCTGCTATGGAGCTGGTCATTTCACCATTACTCTGGTTTGTGCCACAAAATTGATAAATCTCAGCATTCAAGTCTTTTAAACACAGACCATTGATTTGGTCCAATCTAATGGTTGGGCGGGCACTTCAAGATTTGTAGTCTTTTCATCGATAACTGCAATCTCATAGGCATCAATGATAACCATTGCGGGGTGGCGATATAGTCATTTTAGCATTTAATACTTTACCGCATCACCACAAGACCTATTTAGGTCTATCATGGGACCATGTGGTGCAGGAGCACCAAGGAGACCATAAGGATCTATGTCTTGTTTTCATGTTGTTCATGTTGTCTTGTTGATTCAATAAGGTCTTGAAGACCATTTTCATGCATTGTAATAAGGGCCATTGCAAATGGATGCCATGTTGATGTCAATAGTGTAGGTGGGACAGTCATGAGTTTCTCATGATTGTAGCCTTTTTATGGCATGTAGGAGGTAGTCATGGGTTGAATTCCTTGTCAAAGGCTTGTCACTCTTGGAAAAATAGTCTAAGCATCCCAAATAGGGACAATACACTTGTAAACACAATGCAAATCCATGTCATTAAGTGACAAATGCTGACAAAATAGGGCATCGATGGTTGAAGAGCAGTTATATACCTTCCCATCGATTAAAACTATCTTCCAAGAGGTCTGTCAAGGTGTATGCAAGATTAAAAAGCCACAAACATGATCATTGATGTAAGAAGAGTAAGTTGGAAGGAGAAATAAGGAAGTAAAACCTTGTTTTCTACCATTTTACTGTTTCAGTCATTGTTCCAAGCCACCTAGTACGACTGTACAGATGAGTGGTGATTGCATATTATGATTGATTGAAAGCATTGTGAGTAACCTTTCAAATGCATGTAGTTTGAGTTCTTGAAACGTTTGTAGAGTATATATATTTGCAATTTTATGAAAACGGGTTGATAAACCCTCACCTAGGGTTTCTGACAGAAGATCATGATTTCCTCACCATTCCACTAATTCCAAACCTCCTAGATCAATGGAATGGCTTCAATGTTGTTTGTTCTTTCATGTTATGCAAGAAGTTTAGGTAGGGAACTGGATTTAGTGAAGTTTCTTTGAGAAAACCTAGCAAAACCATGTGCTAGGAGTATGTAGAGAGGAACAATATATGTTAAACCTATTGCAGTCCATCATAGAGCCCTAAAACCCCAAGAATCCTTAGTTTTATCATGCCCTAAGATGTCTAAATGGTTGGTTGAGCACTTTGATCAAAATTGAGGGTGGTTACTTCACAAAATAGGGCTAATTGGGGCTCTAGGCTATTAGGAGGGTTTATAGGTTAGACCATATTGTCCAAAACAACCCATACCCAATTTGGAATATGTTGTAGGGAATCCAAAAGGGTATCTGAAGATTGTCTAAGATCTGAGTTTGCATACCTGTGTCAAAAGTTATTGCTAAGTGTTGCTATTTCAAGGGCTACAAGGATTCCATTAGGTTTATGAAGGAAGTCACAAACCCCAACTTGCTAAACCTTAACCAATGGTTTGGATGGGTCCCATGGTATTTCAAACAAGCCTTTACATGCTAGTTTCAGAGAAACTAAATGTTGTTCCCACTTTTACATGATGATCCATGAATTTGGTTCTTGAATGTCAAGAAGAAAGTCTTGTCAATGGTGGAATCCTCAACCTATCCTAAGTCCTCTACATCATAGTGGCATCAGAGCCATAAAAAGGTTCTATTTTTGGTTGTGTAAGATCTGGTATATGTCAACAGAGGTGAGTGAAGGAGAGGCTAGCAACATGCCTCCAAAAGGGATGACCACTAAGGTGGTTAAGAAGTTCAAGGAGATGGAAGAAAAGATTAAGAGTGGAGTCAAGGAAGCACTCCAAGATGAGTTGAAGGCACTGAGGATAGGAAAGAGGCTAGATGAAGGTTCTGATGAAGAGGAAGAAAAAGAGAAGGAAGAAGAAGATCAAGAAGAGGCAGAGGTACATGCAGATCAGAAACATTTCCTTGAAGCCATCAAGGCAATTGGCAAAGATTCTTCAGAGGCTCGGATGGAGATTCCAATGTTTAGTGGCAAGATAAATGCTGATGAAGTTATGGAGTGGATTGAGGCCCTAAATAACTACTTTGAATATAAAGAAGTTCCTGAGAACAAGAGGGTGAAGTTTTCAAAAACTAAACTCAAAGTTGCTGCCCTCACATGGTGGAATTACACCCAAGGTGAGAGGGTAAAGAATGGAAATAGCATGATCTCTTCATGGAGTAGAATGTTGGAGAGGATCAAGTCCCAATTCCTTCCATCAGACTATGAGGTGCAGATCTACAAGAAGATGCAAAATCTCAAACAAAGAGATTTGGATGTGGCCACCTACACCGAGGAGTTTCACAAGTTCTCTCTTCGTTATGGATACATGGAGGATGAAAAAGGTAAAGTGGCAAGGTATCTAAATGGTTTGAAGTTTAGTATCCAAGATGAAAATCAGTATACTAACCCCTAAAACCATGGACAAATGCTTCCAAATGGCATTGAGGGATAAAGAGAAGTTGAAGAGGAAAGGTGAGCAGCAAAATAGAGGAAGAGGTGGCAGAAATTTCAGAGGTAGGGGCAATTTTGGAGGCATAAATTAGTCCTAAAGAAGTCAAGGGGAATCTAGTTCCCAAGAACCAAGTGGAGAATCAAGTTCTAGAGGAGGCTTTAGAGGAAGGAGACCCAATGGAAGGGGTAGATATGGTGGACTAGGGAGAGGTCCTAATGTCTTCATAGGAAGGTGCTACAATTGCAACCAAGTGGGACATCTAGCCTTCAAATGTCCTGAGAAACAAGCCTCAAGCTCTCATGGTGGAGAGAGAAGGAACCAGTTGATCCAAGAGGAAGGTTGCCAAAGTGTTAACTCTCCAATTGGAAGTGCAGTCCTAGTCCATGAAGGAGAAAGTTTGATGATGAGGAGAACCATGTTGAAGGTGCCTCAAACACAAGAACCCCCTCAAAGGAAGACATTATTCAGGACAACATTCAAAGCCTATGGTAAGATTTGCAAGGTAATTGTTGATTCAGGTTCAACTAAAAATTTGGTTTCCATTGAGATGGTAGACAAATTGAAATTGAAAAGACTTCCTCATGTTAGTCCTTATAAAGTGTCATGGTTGAATAAGGGGCAACAAGTTTTGGTAGATGAACAATCTTGGGTAGAATTTGAGATAGGGGAGTACAAGGACAAGATTTTGTGTGATATAATCCCCATGGATGCTTGTCATTTGCTATTAGGATGTCCATGGCAACAGGATGTTCAATCCCAACATGATGGTAAAACTAACTCCTTCATCATAACCAAGAATGGTAGGAAGTATAGAATGGAACCATTGGTAGATAAGAATGTAGAGAAGAGTGTTGGGTCAAGTGTCATGATTGTGAGTGGTAAAGAGTTTCTAGACACCCTTAAGGAGGATGGAACCCAAGGGTATGCTCTAATTTTGAAGCCTAAAAATAGTCCTAATTTGCATGGTCCTAGAGAGGAAGAAGTTCCCAAGGGGGTGCAGCAATTGTTAGAGAAGTATAAGGGTATCATGGTAGAGGAGATGCTTGATGAATTACCACCTATTAGGGACATAAGACATCAAATTGACTTCATACCAAGATCTACTTTGCCAAACAAAGCAGCCTACAAGATGACACCTTCTCAAAATGAAGAGATTGCCAAGCAAGTGCAAGAGTTGATGGATAAGGGATTGGTAAGAAAGAGCCTTAGCCCATGTGCTATCCCAATAGTCCTAGCCCCTAAAAAGGATGGAAAATGGAGGTTGTGTACAGATTCTAGAGATATTAACAAGATTACTATAAGATATAGGTTCCCTATGCCAAGGATTGAGGATTTAATGGATTGTTTGGGAGGGGCTAGATATTTTTCCAAGATTGACCTTAAGAGTGGGTATCATCAAATTAGGATAAAGCAAGGGGATGAATGGAAGATAGCATTCAAAATAAATGAGGGTCTTTATGAGTGGTTGGTGATGCCATTTGGCCTATCCAATGCCCCAAGTACTTTTATGCATCTCATGAATGAAGTGTTGCAAGATTTCATTGGCAAATTTGTTGTGGTGTACCTTGATGACATTCTTGTTTTCAGCAGGACTAAGGAAGAACATTTGCAACACTTGGATTAGGTTTTGAAAAGGTTGCATGATGAACAATTGATTATTAACATGGAGAAGAGTGTCTTCATGAAGGAAGAACTCACCTATCTTGGTTTTGTCATTTCCCAAGGCAATTTGAAGATGGATCCAGCAAAGGTAGAGGCTATTTTGTCGTGGCCAACTCCTAAAACAGCAGGTGATGTAAAAATTTTTCGTGGTTTGGCAACATTTTATAGGAAGTTTATAAAGAGTTTTAGTCATATTTGTGCACCTATTTTGGATACCATCAAAGGGGGGCAGAAATGTAAGTTTTCTTGGACAAAGGAAGCCAATGATTCTTTTGAAATTTTGAAACAAAAAGTAGCACAAAAACCGATTCTTGTTTTGCCTGACTTTAACAAGTTGTTTGTGGTAGAATGTGATGCTAGTAACCTTGCTATAGGGGTTGTCTTAAGTCAAGAAGGTGGGCCAGTTGCTTTATTTAGTGAAAAATTGAATGATGCTAAGAGAAAGTATTCTACTTATGACTTGGAGTTGTATGCAATGGTGCAAGCTTTGAAAAAATGGAGGCACTATCTCTTGCCTAAAGAATTCATTGTTTATACTGACAATCATGCACTTAGTTTTCTAAATTCACGGGAGAAACTCAATCACAGGCATATGAAATGGGTTGAACAACTCCAAGTATACACCTTTTCCATCAAACACAAGAAGGGGTAGGCCAATAAAGTGGTAGATGCATTGAGTAGAAGGGTGTGTATGGTTCAAGAAATTCAGTTGCAAAGTGTGGGGTTGTTGTTCAAAGGCAGCCAATTATGTGTTTCCAGGTGTTCCATGAGGGAGAACATCATAAAGGAAAAGCATTGTGGTGGACTAGGAGGTCACTTTGGGCTAGATAAAACATTAGATCAGGTGAAAAGGTTTTATTTTTGGCCTAAAATGCAATCAGACATTAGAAATTTTTTGAAAGTTGTAGTATTTGTCAAAGGGTAAAAGGTATTTCATCTAATACTGGTCTATATCAGCCACTTCCTATTCCTCATAGGCCATGGGAAAGTATTAGCATTGGTTTTGTCTTGGGTCTTCCTAGGACTCAAAGAGGCTTTGATAGCATTTTTGTTGTGGTGGATAGATTTAGTAATATGGCTCATTTCTTGCCATGTAAATGCACTAATGATGCTTCACATATTGTTGGTTTGTTCTTCAAAGAAATTGTTAGAATCCATGGTTTGCCTCTTAACATTGTGACTGACAAGGATCTAAAGTTTATAGGCCACTTTTCGCATACCTTGTGGAAGAAGTTGGGCGCTTAGTTGTCATTCACTTCAGCCTATCACCCTCAGACTAATGGCCAAACTGAGGTAGTGAATAGGTCTTTGGGAAATCTCCTTAGATGTCTTACAAAGCAGCATGGAGAGGCATGGGATATGATCATCCCTCAAGCTGAATTTGCTTACAATGACTCTACCAATAGAAGCACAAGAAGGAGTCCATTTGAGATTGTCTATGGTGTTCACCCAAGAGGTATTCTTGAATTGAGAGATCTACATGGATTGGAGAGGAAGAGTGCTCAAGGTGAAGACTTTGCATTAGCCATGAAGGACATCCATGATAATGTAAGAGAAAATATTCAAAGGAACAATGAGAAGTACAAGGAGAAAGCCAATGAGAGAAGGAGAGATGTGCAATACAAGGTTGGGGATTTGGTCATGGCACATTTGAAGGAGAGACTTCCAAAGGGGCAGCCAACCAAGCTCCTCATGAAGAAGATAGGTCCATGCTAGATTGTACACAAGTTTGGGTCCAATGCCTATGAGATTGAGCTTCCTCAAGGCTTGGCAATCTCTCCCATCTTCAATGTTGCTGACTTGTTTCCATACAAGGGTGATAATGTTGCAGGTCTTGATGCAGCTCAAGAAGATGAAGATTGGATAAAAGATCTACCTCCCAGACAACCATTGAAGTTAGAATGCATTCTTGATACCAAGGTCATTAAAAGGACTAGAAAGAAGACCTACAAGTAGTTCCTTGTCAAATGGAGTGGCTTACCCATTGAAGATGCCACTTGGATGAGTGAAGAAGACATCTTGAAGCATGGTGTCACAGTTGCTGATCTGATTCCTCAAGAGACTTGAGTTCTTTCCCACCCCGGGAGTATGGTGCAGGAGCACCAAGGAGACCATAATGATCTATGTCTTGTTTTCATGTTGTTCATGTTGTCTTGTTGATTCAATAAGGTCTTGAAGACCATTTTCATGCATTGTAATAAGGGCCATTGCAAATGGATGCCATGTTGATGTCAATAGTGTAGGTGGGGCAGTCATAGGTTTCTCATGATTGTAGCCTTTTTATGGCATGTAGGAGGTAGTCATGGGTTGAATGCCTTGTCAAAGGCTTGTCACTATTGGAAAAATAGTCTAAGCATCCCAAACAGGGACAATACACTTGTAAACACAATGCAAATCCATGTCATTAAGTGACAAATGCTGACAAAACAGGGCATCAATGGTTGAAGAGCAGTTATATACCTTCCCATCGATTAAAATTATCTTCCAAGAGGTCTGTCAAGATGTATGCAGGATTAAAAAGCCACGAACATGACCATTGATGTAAGAAAAGTAAGTTGGAAGGAGAAATAAGGAAGTAAAACCCTGTTTTCTGCCATTTTACTGTTTCAGTCATTGTTCTAGGCCGCCTAGTACGACTGTATGAATGAGTGGTGACTGCATATTATGATTGATTGAAAGCATTGTGAGTAACCTTTCAAATGCCTGTAGTTTGAGTTCTTGAAACATTTGTAGAGTATATATATTTGCAATTTTCTGAAAACGGGTTGATAAACCCTCACCTAGGGTTTTTGATAGAAGATCATGATTTCCTCACCATTCCACTGATTTCAAACCTCCTAGATCAATGGAATGGCTTCAATGTTGTTTATTCTTTCATGTTATGTAAGAATTTTGGGTAGGGAACTTGATTTAGTGAAGTTTCTTTGAGAAAACCTAGCAAACCATGTGCTAGGAGTATGTAGAGAGGAACAATATATGTTAAACCTATTGCAGTCCATCATAGAGCCCTAAAACCCTAAGAATCCTTAGTTTTATCATGCCCCTGAGATGTCTAAATAGTTGGTTGAGCACTGTGATCAAAATTGAGGGTGGTTGCTTCACAAAATAGGGCTAATTGGGGCTCTAGGCTACTAGGAGGGGTTATAGGTTATACCATATTGTCCAAAACAACTCATACCCAATTTGGAATATGTTGTAGGGAATCCAGAAAGGGTATCTTAAGATTGTTTAAGATCTAAGTTTGCAGACCTGTGTCAAAAGTTATTGCTGACTGTTGCTATTTCAAGGGCTACAAGGATTTCATTAGGTTTGTGAAGGAAGTCACAACCCCAACTTGCTAAACCTTAACCAATGGTTTGGATGGGTCCCATGGTATGTCAAACAAGCCTTTACATGCCATTTTCAAAGAAACTAACTGTTGTTCCCACTTTTGCATGATGATCCATGAATTTGGTTCTCGAATGTCAAGAAGAAAGTCTTGTCAATGGTGGAATCCTCAACCTATCCTAAGTCCTCTACATCACCGTGGGAGCTTCTAGATAGTTATACTACATCTTTCACTACTTACTGCCACCCAAAAAGCCTTGATACACATCATCGTAGGCTGGCGGGATACATGTTACCCCTTATACCTCATACCGCGTTACCACCAACCTTTGATCTGACCATCATGGGACCACGGGATCCTTTGGCATCCCTTCACTGTTTACTGCATCACTGCAATCATTGGATTTGACTGTGGTAGGAGTGTGGGACATACTTTATATTACTTTTACTACTTATTGCTAGCCTGCAAGACCTTCTCTAAACTGTCATGGGGCTATGATATGTGTTATCTATCAGCTTAGCCCTTACCGCCATACCGCCAGTTATCTTCTTGTCCACCGTGAGGCTATGGTGAAACTTTACTGTTTTCTCTTACCACATCACCACATGTCAACATTTTGTTTGTCGTGGGGTCACGATGAAATATTATATGCTACTCAAACTCTTGTTGCCATCTTGCCAATTACTTTTGAGACCTTTGTGGGGCCGCGTTAACCAGTCTCTATATACCACACCACCGCAAGTGAAGTTCCTGCATGCTGCAGGGAAGCGGTAACTATATTTTCACTTCCTTTGGTTCTTGCACACTTGCCAAAGCTATTTGAATGTTTATGCGGGGCCGCAGTAAGAGACACAAAACACATCAATAATAAAAATACAAATGTCTTTCACATGGACATGATATGGGATGCTTATGAATGACTCCTAAAATAATTGTAAAAGGAATATGGACTCCTAGGATGAATTTTATGGAAAGAAAAGTGTATGAAACCAAGTGGGACTTGTTGATTGTTAGGAACACTGAGAGGGGGGGGTGAATCAGTGTTCTATAACTCTTTTCTTGAACTTTTACTTTTAACCATTACAAAAGAATAATCAAACAAAAGTAGTATATACAACTGAACAACATCCACAAAAGCATGACACATAACACCAATATTTTATGTGGAAAACCCAAAAAGGGAAAAACCATGGAGAGGATTAGCTCTCAAATATATATTACAATCTTTACAAAAATTATGTTCAGGCTTGGTCATTCCACGGGCCTAGAACATGCTGGCTTACTGCCATGAAGTACAACTAGATTTAGCAGGCTCACTGGCTCAACCCTAAACCTAGCAAGATTACAATAAGGGTTGTTAAACCCTACTGAAGGCTCATTGCCGGTTTACTTCCTTGATGACAAAAACATGCTTCCACTCAAATCACACATGATAACTAAATATTGCTTAGACATCTGCTACTATGCTAGGGTGTAGTCATTTAACAACTGTATTCTGAATCCCAAGTCTTCATTGTTGTTGATCCTCTAACTCTACTCCACTATTCGCATCTTCACATCATACACATATACTTCCACACTACTCAATCGAATTTCATCACCTTTATATATCTGCATCATGATTTACTCCATAATCAGGTTGACATCCAAGAAGTGAAACGTGTACAAAGAAGGATGTACCTTGTTGCTCAATCCAATGCACTATGTGTCGCGCAGACCCAAATCTTCTCCCAAACATGTTCATATAGGTCAGATCTAATCATTCAATTACTTGCATAGAGCTTTCACACATTAACTCTTCTCTATACAAGGATTAATATACTTGTCGCCCTATTCCTTAAGAGTATGCTTAACAACTTCATCTATTGACTTACAAATTTTATTGAGGATCTCAAAACACTTCAAAAATTGTATCAAGGACTCTTTACACATTCCCAATCTTACCCTCAAAACTGCAAGGCATGATATCATCTTGCAGAGAAATCCGAACCATCAGAACTTAGACTCTGTCTCTGTCAAACTCTGTCAAACACTATGCCGATACTTAACAGCTTGTAGCTGACATTCTGGTGAACTTCAAATCTCCTAACTCTAGAATAAGACACTTCATATAAGTGTTTACAACACCTCAAAACTGCATAACAAAATACTTATCCACGGAGGAATGCGGACCACTGTACTATGCCCTATTCACTATTCCTACTATACCTTTGCTTATCCAAACTTAGACAATTCTTCAAGGTGACTTCTAGAGGAGGTCAGGACTTAACCTCTGAGGCATGACACTATCAAAAAATTTCAAACATCATACCTAAACTACATTACCAGATCATCATCCAAAAAGAAATGCAGAGCACTCTACCAGGCTGTTCTTCAACATACCACTCACTGTCTATACTACACTTCACTGTAACTCACTTGTTTCCTCCGGAGAGGCTAATTTTCTCAATATACTCAACATACAAGTCTTCTAAACAAGTAATAGAATGAGATACAATTGACACCAATGACATCAAGAATATGTTGACATCAATGACAACACCAATTAGGCACATACTTGCAACAATCTCCCCCTTTGTCATTGATGACAACATATGATGTGAAAAACTGCAACAGTCATCAAGACAAGATTCTCCCTCTTTCTCTTTACACACCTGCACTCTTTCTTTCTCCAAAATTCTCCCCCTTTCTTTTACACATCTGCATTCTCAATTTTTCACATGTCTTCTCTCCCTCTTTGACATAAATGGCAAAGGGAACATACTTGCACTATTACGCTCTGATTCAATCTCTCTTCTGAACTTTTCTTTGTCATTTTGTCCCAATCATCTTTCTCCTACTTTTCAGTTTCCATATCCATGTGAGCCTTATTTACCTCTTCCTTTACTTTACTATCATATGCCTTTGAGTTTTATCTTTGGATGTCATGGTCTTCTGTTAGCATAGCCTATTGAGAAGCTGCAAATAGGTCCACACTTATTCTTCTTTGTCTCATATTTTGGTTTCTTGAAGCGATTAGTTTCTCCCTTGAAACATCGGATAAAGCCCCCACTTGGGTAATGAACTGCTCTTCTCATTTAAAGTCAATATGTAAGCTTTTTCCTTCTGCTTTCTGGTTAATGATTTGCCCTCTGCCTTCTTCCTTTGAGGCTTCCTTTTCTCCTTCTCTTCTTTCAATCTTGTTAACCTTTCCTACATTTCCCTTGCAAGTTTTGGGATCTTTTTGCCTATAACCTTTCTTCTAATCTCCTTGGGTTTTTCTTCTTTGGTATCTTCCCTTTCCTTCAGCAACTGCTACTGCAGATTTCTTGGGCCCTTCAGGTTCATCACCAGCTACATCTGGTAGTATTTCTACCCTTGCAGGTTTAGACTCAATGGTCTCTGATTTAGGTTCTTCATCTACCACAGTCTTGAACAGTTTTGGACCTTGTCCTTGTTTAACCAGGTTCTCCTTCTCTTGGTTAGTTCTTCTACATTTCTTCTTCTTCTGCTTTTGCTTCTTAGATGTAGTTAAATCATTGAGAGGTAGAGGCTCTTGAACATTTGTAGGTCCTCCTTACTTTTGACCCTTGTAAACATATATTATCACTTACCTTGCACATCTCTGATACTTGGTCATTTTAGGCTTTTGCATCCTTGCCTTTTTTTGAAGTAAAAGGACTTCTAAGTCTTTCAATTTTCTTTTGATCATGTCTACTTATAAATAATCATGTTTTCTCTTTGCAAGCTCCATTTCCTTCCTTAGCCTATCCCTTTCAGTAACCAGACTTGATGGCCTTGCAGAAATCACCTTCTTCTCTTGTAATATTTGCTTTATAGTTTCTGTATAATAGATAAAATTATTTATTTCCTTCAGTGCATTTTTCTTTTCTTCCACATCAGCTCTACCAGAGATTCGACCCTTAGTTCACTCTACTTCCCATTCTAGTTCCTTAAACTTTTTTCTCAAGAGTCAGTGAATCAGACATCCTCTCCATCTGCCATCTAGCTACACTATCATCACTACCCCAAACATAATCCAAGTACTTGTGGGTAATCTTAATCTCAAATTTGTAATGCCTATCAGCGTTAGTTGCGTCTACATTTCTGACCATGCAAAGATGATAAATACGCTATCCTGATCTTGACATACCAATCCCAATTCTCATGAAATAACCCAAAGTGATCTTTTTGGAGAATGGCTCCATGAACCACTTAGCAAGCATTGATCTCCAGAATGTTATACTCGTAATAACTTCAAAGGAAGGAATATCAGAATTTGTGCCTTTTCCATCACTTTCATCTAAATTTCCACAACTTCCCATGCTCTGATCCCTATTACTAGAGGATGATGGACTAACACTAGGACTAGCATGAGACTTTCATCTGCTAGGTGAAGTATTTTGTCTTCTAGATGACCCAGCAGTGTCCCTTCACTTTCTCTATACATCTAAATCCTATGCCTTCTGTCTCTTTGCAACTAATTCACTTAAGGCATTTTCTTTCACTGTCCTGGTAGATTTCATAGAAGAGCACATCCATGAAGATGGTGGCCCTACATCTTTTCCCTTCTGATTCCTAGTCTCATTTTGTCAAGCTTCAGCCCTGTTTCGCACTAAAAATTATCCCTTGCCTATGTTCTTTCTGTAAAAATCATCTCCTTGTCTAGTTCAGACAACTTCCGAAGCCATTCCCTACCTTCATCATCTTTGTACAAATCACTCTCAAACTATAGTCCATCACTATCTAAATCATTTCTCTGGCCCACATCATCATTTTCTTTTTCACCAGAATCAAATCTCTTCTTCAAGGGCATCCTTGTCCTAGATGCCTTTCTACCATCAGAATCATCCCAATTATCAGAGTTGGAATCACTACCATCTAAAGGGAATCAGATTGCTTCCTCTTTGATGGAGCTCAATTCCTACGCTTTCCATCATGGGTGTTAGTTCGACCAGCTGCCTCCAGTAGCGAATTCTCAAAATCCTCCATAGTCCTTGGTTGATTTACAACCACTACAAATACAACCTTTCAAAGGCTTCTAGATGCGTGTGTGACTGAATAGAATCATTTATCCTTAGTCAAAAGAAGAATTTCCACAGCACATGTTGAAAAATCCCATAGTTTGCAGTGCAAATCAATACATTGTAATGTTGAATACAAAGTGATTTAGAAGCCCCAAAAATTTCTTCTTGTCCTTCGTACGATTTGACCTAGTCATCCAAAAGGTTGTTGAAACCCCTCACTATAGAATATGGTCGATTGGGATTACTTCACAATAAGCCACGTTGACCCCTTTCCTTCTAGTTTCTCTTCTAAGAGGCGTGTTGCATCAGATTCCATGATACATCTTTGTGTCAGATTCTGGCACCCAATTTCTGGCTGGGGGATTTGAATTTTCTACACTGCTCCCCCTGAGCCAGAGTTCTCAATTTACTTCCTGGAGAAGGTATCTGCACCAGATACTAGTGCGAACTGATCTCTAAATTCAATTACTCCTTTCTTGGTTTCAACCAGATCAACTTTCTCTTTTCCTTTGTCATTTCTCTACTTTGTTTTCCTTTCTTCAAAGTAGTAATTTCTCTTCTCATTCCTACTTCTGAAATACCTTGTAACATGTCCAAAATTGTTGCAATTAAAGTAGACCACATTCTTTTGACTTTGATTTCTTCCATTGATTGAATTTGATCTGCATTGATTAGCCATATGTCCAAATCTATTGCATGCAAAACACTTTCCATTGAAAGATTGACTATTCCTAAAATTTTGAAGATTAGTTCTTACCAAATTTTTGCATTCATTTGATCTGTGACCCATTTTATAGCATGCATTGCACCTAATAGAATTCTAACTTACTTTGCTTCTACATACAATAGATTTATGACCAATTTTATTGCAAGTAAAAAATTGACCAAAGAATGATGGAATCTTTTGATTTATTATGTTCCTACACTGAGTAGCCTTATGACCATACTTATTACATGAATTACAATAACCATTGAAATATGGGTACCTTTGTCCATTTGTCTATTTGATTGGAGGTCTTCTAAGTCTTCTTCTTTGATTTTTGAATTGGTACCCTTTATTTTCCCTTGACTCAGTGCTCATTTGACCAGAGTTTGAACTTTCTCCTTTTTGAAATCCTAAACCATGTTTGGCATTAGCATTCCTCTGGCTAGCAATCATTTCATCAAGATTTGCAGTACTTATCTTGAATTTTTCTTCAAAACTTTTGGCCTTTTCTAGATATGTTTTCAAACTTATGATTTCTTTCTCAAGTTTTGCACAATCTTCTAATCTGTTCTTCACAATCAAATTTAGATCATCCTCTGCACTTGATCTTTCTATAACTTTTGCTTCTAAATCATTCAAGGCTTCATTCACTAATAATAATTGGTCACTGACTTCTATGTATTTGTCTTTGAATTTCTTGACTTGCTCTTTCAGCTTTAGGATGCATTCATCAGCTTGTTGCAAGTTTTCTTTCAAATCCCTGACCTCTACTTCAGAGTTTTCAAGATCCATAAGAGTTGCTTCTAGTTGGTTGTATCTCTCATAATATCCATACCTTTTTGCTGCCATGATCATACTATCCCAGATCTTCCTTAAGTTGTTAAAGTTCTTCCGAGGAACCTTGCTCTGATACCAATTGTTGATTGTCAGGAACACTGAGAGGGGGGGTGAATCAGTGGTCTATAACTCTTTTCTTGAACTTTTACTTTTAACCATTTCAAAAGAATAATCAAACAAAAGTAGAATATGCAACTGAATAGCATCCACAAAAGCATGACACATAACACCAAGATTTTATGTGGAAAACCCAAAAAGGGAAAAACCATGGAGAGGATTAGCTCTCAAATATATATTTCAATCTTTACAAAAATCATGTTCAGGCTTGGTCACTCCACGGGCCTAGAACATGCTAGCTTACTGCCATGAAGTACAACTAGATTTAGCAAGCTCACTGCCTCAACCCTAAACCTAGCAAGATTACAATAAGAGTTGTTAAACCCTACTGAAGGCTCACTGTCTGTTTACTGCCTTGATGATAAAAACATGCTTCCACTCAGATCACACATGATAACTAAATACTGCTTAGACATCTGCTGCTATACCAGGGTACAGTCATTTAACAACTATATTCTAAATCCCAAGTCTTCATCGTTGTTGATCCTCTAACTCTGCTCCACTATTCGCATCTTCGCATCACACACATATACTTCCACACCACTCAATCAAATTTCATCACCTTTATATATCCGCATCATGATTTACTCCATAATCAGGTTAGCATCCAAGAAGTGAAACATGTACATAGAAGGATGTACCTTGTCACTCAATCCAACGCACTATGTGTCGTGTGGACCCAAATCTTCTCCCAAACATATTCATATAGGTCGGCTCTAATCATTCAATTACTTGCATAGATCTTTCACACATTAACTCTTCTCCACACAAGGATTAATATACTTGTCGGCATGTTCCTTAAGAGTATGCTTAACAGCTTCATCTGCTGACTTACAAGTTTTACTGAGGATCTCAAAACACTTCCAAAATCGTATCAATGACTCTTTACACATTCCCAATCTTACCCTCAGAACTGCAAGGCATGATATCATCTTGCGGAGAAATGCAGACCATCAGAACTCAGACTCTGTCTCTGTCAAACTCTGTCAAACACTATGTTGATACTTAGTAGCTTGTAGCTGACCTTCCGGTGAACTTCATATCTCCTAACTCTAGAATAAGACACTTCATATAACTGTTTACAACACCTCAAAACTGCATAACATAATACTTTTTTGCAGAGGAATGTGGACCACTGCACTATGACCTATTCACTATTCTTGCTATCCCTTTGCTTATCTGAACTCAGATAATTCTTCAAGGTGACTTCCAAAGGAGGTTAGGACTTAACCTCTGAGGAATGACACTATCAAACAACTGAGAACATCATACCTGAACCACATTACCAGATCTATTGGCAAGAGACATTGCAAGACATGTCATGTGTTGTCATTGATGGTAACTAAGTCTATTCCACACATCCACAGTATAGTATCAGATCATATCGAAAGTCAGTTCCAACACTTGTCCAGTCTGGACAGACTGGAATAGGGTATATGGCAGAATTTAGTATTTTGGTCAGAGGATCTCTCTGGTTAATCATTGTGTGTTGTGAATCTGAGGAAGTGAAGAGGAATGTTAGGACAATCTAAATCCAAGATTTCAGCCTCCAGTGACAAAGGGATTAAAAGTTATGAGCATCTGAGTATCGGGTCCTAATATGACAAAACAGTTCAGTGAAGAAGAAGTTGACTTGTGTTAGATCCTTGTGTGGATCTAGTAGAAGTGTTTTGGTGAGTTGTGTATGGGATATAATGTTAGTAGCTGACATGGATGGTGACCTGCAAGTGTTATTTCTGGTATGCATCAATATTGGTGTATGGATTTAGTTGACAGAACAGAGTACTTGTATTGTTTGTTAATTTGTTCATAAAGCTGACAGATAGGTGATTGAATTTGTTGATGCAAATATATATAGCTGATGGATTCAAGTGTTGTTGTATGGGATTGTGATGCAATGATGGAGTAAGTGCAAAAAAGGCATATAGAAGTGCGAAAGAGAAGAGATCTGAGGTCTGGATCATGGCAGAGTAGTAAACAGGGCAGAGTAAAGATGAAGTGTGTAAGATCAGTATTATGTGCCTAATCGGAACTAAATTCTTACATTGGCAGATGCTATTCATCAGTTCAAATAATTTGTAATCTTGTTGTAATCATTCTTGTAGGCAGTGAGCCTCCTTTGAGCAGTGAGCTCTGGGCAGTGAGCCTGAAGGCATGTGCCTTCCCCATTTGTAATACTTTTAACAGAGTATAATCTTTGTGGGTTAACCCCCACCATGGTTTTTCCCTTAACCGGGTTTCCACGTTAAAAATCTTGGTGTCAAGTGTGTTAATTATGTTTCTGCTCATGTGTTATTGTTTCATGCTTTAATGTTTACATCATTAATCTATTTGCAAGTTGTGAAAGAAGATTCAAAGAAGGAAATGTTAATTTTGTGGGACAACTGATTCACCCCCCTCTCAGTTATCTTGCCTAATTCCAACAAGATCATCATCTAGAAAGAAATGTGGATGAGTCTACTAGGCTGTTCTTCAACATACCACTCACTATCTATACTGCACTTCACTGTAACTCACTTGTTTCCTCTGAAGAGGCTATTTTTCTCAATATCCTCAACATACAAGTATTCTAAACAAGTAATAGAATGAGATACAGTTGACACCAATGACAACAAGAATATGTTGACATCAATGACAACACCAATTAGGCACATACTTGCAACATGACTAGGTGAATTTTGGATGGCCCTAACACCTTCTCTGCCTGCCCTTGCTGAGCATATATATGGCCTACTACTTTTAAGCTCTCACAGTTCTCAGGGTGGACCTCTAGAACCTTTTCAAAATTTGAGAGAGAACTCTTAAGGTCTGCCAACTTCAATCGAACATGTCCTAGCCCAAAGTATGGCAACATAAAATCCTGTGGCCTCTGGATTTCCTTGACTGATGCCATGTAGTACTAGCTAGTGCTGTCATAATCACCTTTACTATGATAAGATCTTGCAAGATTATAATATGAATGAGATTTCATGAGAGGGTGGTTAGTTGAAACAAGAGCTATCTTAATCAACTATTCCACAAGAAAATGTTGCACTGTGAAGAAAAAATGGTTTGCTAAATGATTTAATGCCATTCCAGAGTACATGTATAATTCAAAGGATCTACGCATCTTTTCCATTCCTTCATGAACACTACCTTTTTCACTAACTTTGAGCATCCTACAATTAAAAAATGCACAAAATTGACCACAGAGTTTTTTCCCCATTTTAAACAACAAAATTGCCAAAAAATGCATTTAAAACTTGCAAAATCACGCTAATTTTCACGCCAAAAAAAAAACCATGATACCATAGATTGTTGCTTACTATTATGCTTTGATAGATTTTTCCAAGCATTCATGTAGCTTGTTTGAAATCACCTATTTTAGGCTTTTAGCCATAACAACAAGGCAATGAACTGTTTGATAAAATGCTTTGGTAGACATGTATGAAAAATGTGGTAGCATAGACAAGGCAATGAACTTTGGAAAAAATGACTCAAAGAAATGTGGTCTCATGGTGATGGAATGCCATGATGAATGCCATCAAAAGAAAATTATTATGGATTGTCATGGCATTCCATCACTATGAGACCGCATTTCTTTGAGGTATTTTTTCAACTAGTTCACTGCCTTGTCTATGCTATTGCTTACCATTATGATTTGATAGATTTTTTCCAAGCATCCATAGCTTGTTCGAAAGCACTTGTTTTAGGCTTTTAGACATAGCAACAAGGCAGTGAACTATTTGATAAAATTCTTTGGTAGACATGTATGAAAAATGTGGTAGCATAGACAAGGCAATGAATTGTTTGAAAAAATACCTCAAAGAAATGTGGTCTCATGGAATGCCATGACAAACAAATGCAATTGGTAGCTTCTCCTAGTTATTAGTTATGCAATGTGAAGTAATTGCATAACTCCTTAGGTTGACTTTGTAAAAACTATATTGTAATTGAAATTTTGTCATCTATCAGCATCTAGTTATTAGTTCTGCAATGTGAAGTAATGCTTTGAGTTTGAAAGATGTGCACTACAATGTAGTCAATAATTTGAATATAAACTACAAAAATCTATTTCTTACAATTCATTAGTTAAATTCTATTTTATTTTCTCTCTATAACTCTATTGCTATGGAAATGCCTTTCAATTAAAAAAAAAAAGTTTTTGTCTCTTAGTCTACAATTTTTTATATTCTTTTAAAAATCTGATTTTTTCCCAATTTTTTCAAAAAATTTTGAACTTTTGGTTTGCCAAATTTTTCCCCAAAATATTTTTATTGCTATGTCTAGAACATTACAGATGGATCAATGTCAAAGGTTGACTATGGATCAATACCATGCATTTGATGAGAGAGTAGCCAATGAGAGGGACATGGACAAATATCCATGTCCATGTAATGACTGTCTTGGTGGAAAGGTGAGAAAAAGAAATCTGATTTATCGACATATGATAAGATATGGGCATAGTGGTATAAGCCCTTGGGATTACAATTATTATGAAGATAAGATAGAATTGTAGAGTGTGAGAGATGAAGAGGCAACAAACATAGATGAAGTGGCACCAAACATAGATGAAGAGGCAACAATGTTAGACGAAGGGTTTGTAGTTGATAGAATGTTGAATGAGGGTCTAAACAATGATTGGGCCAAGTTGATTGAGGATGCTTTAAAGAATGTGTATGCTAATTGCTAGTTAAGTTGTTTGACAACAATCCTTCAAATTCTTAACTTGCAAGTGGTGTTTGGTTGGACAAATGAGAGTGTAGATCAATTATTGGCATTATTAAGTTCATTGTTACCACTTGACTCCACATTGCCAACAAAATGAAGTCAATGTAAAAAGAAAATCACTAAGCTAGACTTAGGGTATGAAAACATCCACACATGTGTGAATGGTTGTGTATTATTTCGGAATAGTCTTGCAAGTGAAAGTGAATGTCTAAAATGTCATGAAGCGAGGTATAGACAAGGGTTGAAATCAGTTGTGGTTCCTAGAGAGGTTCTTCGCCACTTTCTAATAATTTGACGATTAGTCTAAATGTATAGGTGTAGAGACATTACTGAACTTATGCAATGGCATGCCCAAAATAAGAGCACCAATGGAAAACAACAACATGTGCCTAATTCTAAGATGTGGATAGAATTTGATAATAGATGGCTTGATTTTTCTCAAGAACCTCGTAATATAAGGTTGGGTTTGGCTCTAGATGGGGTGAACCCATTCTCAAATCAAAGTACTAAATGGTCAACTTGGCCAATGTTTTTAATATATTATGACTTGCCTCCATGGTTATCAACTAAACCATTTTTCTTAATGCTATCATTGATTATACCAGGAAAGAAAAGTGTGACTTCAAATACAATCGATGCTTATCTAGAGCCATTATATGATGAGCTAATGGAATTGTGGAAAGGAATTGAAGCAATTCAATCTTTAAGGGATGGTCATTCAATCAAATTCACTTTAAGAGCTTCCTTATTGTTTACAATTCATGATCTTCTTACATATGGCACATTGCCCAGTCTCCATGTTCATGGATACCATGGATGTCCTACTTGCAACTTTAAGGATTTTGTGAGACACTCAAGAAGTTTGTGTAAGTGTATTTATTGTGGACATCGTGCTTACCTTAAAATGGATCATCCATATCTTCGATAAAAAACACATTTCAATGGTCAAGAAGAGAATCGTGAAGCACCATTGCTAATGATAGGTGATTACATTGTTGACAATGGACAAAAAAGAATGTCATTTATTGAAAATGATGGGATTGTTGGTAGTAGATATGATCCATGTAATGAAAGTGGTGTAAAATGGTTGTACATATTCTATAAGTTGCCATAATTTAAGGATATAGCCATTAGGCATACTGTTGACTTTATGCATACTGAGAAAAATATAGCCTATGCTATTATAGAAACTCTTTTTGGTGCTTTTGATACTATTTCATCCCGTGAAGACTTTTGACAACTAAAGATTCATTGAAATATTTGGGTTGAAAAATGTGACGATGAAAAATATAGAAAACCTAGTGCTCCTTATGTTTGGACAAAGGAACAACATGCACAATTCTTACAGTTGATGTCTCAAACTCGCTTTCCCACTGGATATGTAAGTAGTAGTATTAGAAGCCAAACTGACATTAATGGTTTAAGAGGCCTCAAGACCCATGACTATCATATCATAATCAAGAATATTTTACCTATTGTGGTAAATATATCAAGTTTGGCAAAGCGGCCAAGATTGGCAATTATAAGGTTTGGCCTAATATTAAAGAGAACGAGTTTACATGTATTAGATCCTTCTAACTTTGATAGTTTGAGGGAGGAGGTTGTTGAAGTCCTTTGTCTATTAGAATGGGTAATTCCACCAACAATATTTAACATTTCTATGCATCTTTTGATACATCTAGAATATGAACTAGAGCATTGTGGCCCAGTAAGAACGAGATGGATGTATCCTATAGAATGATATCTGAAGGTTTTGAAAAAAAATGTTCGTACTAGGGCAAAACTAGAAGGTAGCATGTCTGAGGGATATTCAATGCAAGAGGCCATGGGATTTTGCACAGAATATATGAAGGATTTTAAAGATGTCAATCGACGTGTATGGGATGATGACAAAGATGAGAGAGTTGTAGGTGAAGTATTAGAAGGTAATGGATGTCGCTTCAAGCTATCACATCAAGAAAGAAGTGTGATACATGCCTATATTCTTTAAAACATATCTTCGTTCGATAAGTGGTGTAGGTAAAAAAAATTACACAATAATTTATTTACTCAATTGCATTTACACATTTATATTATTAATCTTACAATTTGTACGTTAATAGTCTATGTAGATGAAGAAGAGAATCAAGCTTGGATGCAACATCGACCTCAAAAGCACAGACGTCATGATTTGATTGGAGGTGATTCTTTTCCAAAATTTGAGGAATGGATTGCTAATGTAGTTAGTGATGCAAAAGAAGAAGGTCAAGATATAGCAACGAAGGAAAGTGAGCTTTCACAATCTCCACATTTATGGGCTATGCATTTTAGTGGAATGTGGGCTTATGGTAGTCATTTAAGAGTGGAAGAAAAAGACAAAGGAAAGACAAATTGTGATTGTGTTGTTAGTGCTAAATTTCTTCACGAAACTGAGAAGAAATTTTATGTTGGATTCATCCAAGAAATCATTCGTGGATTTTGGTGAAAATAGTCCTATATTATTAAAATGTAAGTGGATCCGACATCCACAGTACAATTCGATGAGTATGGATTTGTACACACAAATACACGATAATTTTTCTCAGAGATGGATGAACCATATGTTTCCCCTCTTCAAATTAACCAATCATTTCTAATTGATGATGTAAGAAGCCCAGGATGGTCGCATATCATTCAAACAAAGTCTCATTCGAAATGAAAATTCATGGAAGTTGTTGATATAATGCATGATGGACAATATGTTAATTTACAAGAAACATCTGAAGAAGTGGGTGAAGACGATGATGGAGTGATTAAAGAAGAGATTTTGATTACCAATAAGAGATTGGGAGAGAGAATGTATTGCATGTCACATATGAGGATGAGGAAGAAAATCAAGCAGATGCAGACATGAGTGATTAGGATTCTAATTTTGCTAGCAATGCAGATGATTATGATTTGTTACCTTAACTAGCCTATCAACTTAAGAGGTTAGCTTTCATCTAAACCTTGGTTATATGTGGTGGTACCTATCTAGTTTTTAGGGTTTTGAGTTAGATTTTATCAATTGTCTTCTTTATTTCCCCTTAAAACCCTAAGTCTTGTAGTCATGTTACTTTATGTTATAATCCATCAATGATTGCCTAGCCTAAGTTACCGGTCATCTAATTTGGGCGAAGAAATAATGAAATTCCAAGATTTTGCAAGTAAAACCAGTAAGTTTAATCTTTTCCGGCTGCGTCTATTTCAATTGAAGTTGTTATCTTGTTTAAACTGTTGTCTATTTCAATTCTGATTTGTAAGTTTTAATTTCTTGCATGTTGAATATATGTTCTCAATAAGCATTTTATCAGTTTCAGATTGTAATATATGAAAAATGCCTCTGAGAATGTGTTTCCATCAATTATCTCCTATGTTGTTTGCATTTCTCTTTTGAATGAGGATACTAAGGGTTTCTGAATTCTTGAATATACATTTTCTATATTACATGTTTGATTCACTGCTTCTATTTAAGGAATAGATTAAAATGCTCTAAATCAGATATGGGGAGGTGTGTTTTGCAATAGGGATATCTATAAGAAGAGTTGTTGGAAATACCCCTTATGGGATTATTTATTGTAAGATAAGAACATAATAAATCCTCTGAATCTACATGTTTGTGATGCTTAAGAGAAGTAATATGCATTTGTAAGGAATTGATTCCAAACCCTAGGATTGGCACCGATCAGAGTTGGGCTTATTTTCACAAATTACTCACAATTAGACAATCATATACATAAAAGGAAAAACAAATCAACTTGTTAGTTTTAGGAGTAGGGTTTAGTTCCATGTTCTCTAAGCCATCTAGCGAAACAATTTCCAAAGCTAACTACTTTGAAACAATCATATAATTTCGGTTTGCATTTAGGAGAACATATCTACTTAAGTGTCAATATCTAGTTGAAACAAGGGATAGTCATATTGATAGTTTGATACCTATAATTGTAAACATCTTCTTGGTTTTTGACTGCAAATTCTTTTTAATCTGTAAACTGAATTCTATTTTAAGTTTCAATTTGCAGTTATTAGCGGATTGGAAAGTCAACAATTATCAACTTATGAACTCAATAAAGTTTTACTGATTCAAGTTGTTGATTTATACATTATTGTTTATTTGGACGTTAGGAAATGAGGAAAAGGATTTGTTGTGTGGTTACACAACATGCCCCATTTTGACTTGACAAAACAGGGACCCAATTTTTTTTTGTTGCTTTGGCTTGTTGTTTTTCTGCTTTTGGGCGATCCGGTAAAGGTAAGTCATGCAGGTCATCCTGCAAAGGGTAAATAGGTCACCATGATGAGGTCAGTTGTCAAAGTTGGTATTTCATATCATCAACCTCATGGATGGAAGGTGCACGGAATTCCAAGCAGGTTTGCCTTTTGGATCACCCTGAAATTATCTAAGGGGAGAAAGTTATGTCGAGTCAAAGTTTTGGTCAAACCTGATATTCTGAGAAGAGGGGTCACAGTTCAAACATTAGTCATATTTTGAACATCACCTAATCTTACGAATATCACCCTCATTGCAAAATATCATCCTTTACCAATATGACGATGACGTCATCTAAACCAACGAACAAAGAATATCACCCTGATGATGAGCTCATCATTCTATTTTACCTCGTGGAGGTATATATCCAGTCCCCACCATATTCAATAACATGACGGTGACATCATTACAACACAATGCTTAAACAAGGTAGCTGACATGGTGACTTCATCCTGATCTTTCGAAGGGGGGTCATCTTAGTTGTGGGGTCATATTTTGAACATCCCCTGATCTTAAATTCATGACCCGATATACATATGGTCAAATGTTGACCACATCACCTGATTCTTTTGCATTATTTCTGTTGCTCAAAGGTAGAAGGTCATGTTATTGAAAGGGGGTCATATTTTGAATATCACCTGATCTTTCAAAGATCACCCCTCCCCTCCTGTTTCTATACATTAAATGAACATAAATGCGGTAGATGGATTACTGTTGATTGCGAATACGATTCAAACACATGGCAGCATCCATGGATTCTCTGTAGAGGATCAAAGGATTTAATTGATTTAACATAGTTTTACCCTAATCCTACCCTAAGAGTGCATTTAAAGGTAAATTTCTAAGGTTATTTCCATTTACCTTGCGAAAAAATAAGAATTTACAGAGCAGAGAAGTCAAACCCCCATACGAGCTACCTGTGAACGGAATACGGCTTGCAGCATAACGAAACAGTAATCATCAGCACCTACTGGTCCTTTTTCATAATCATCCACCTAACCCAGGAGAAATGCATTATCAATAATCATCTATGTGTGCTAGTACTGGCCGTTACAAAGTACTGGCATGCATAAACATACATGAAAATGTGGAAGCATAGATAAGGCAAGAGAACTGTTTCAAAAAATGCCTCAAAGAAATGTGATATCATGGAAGGCACCCACTCTCCCGCAAACTCTTCAAGTCATGCCAGTGGTGATGCGGGAAAGCCTAGGCTTTCCCACATCACCACTGGCATGACTTGAAGAGTTCACAAGAGAGTGGGTTCCTTCCATGATATCACATTTCTTTGAGGCATTTTTTGAAACAGTTTGCTTGCCTTGTCTATGCTTCCATGTTTTCATGTATGTCTAGCAGGGCATTTGTAACTACAACATATGACAAAAAAATCCCTATTGTTATGCTTTGATGGATGTCCCTTCGTTATTAGAGGATATCTCTGATGTAGTGTACATTATTATAGTGCAAGCCTATTTTTTAGATTGTTTCATTTAGCATCACCAATATTCTAATACTCTTGCCAAGTGTATACATTAAGAGAGAGATTCAAATGACAGAGGAGAAGGTTATATAATGGTTCTATTTTTGCATTATTCATGGTTTCCTTGCAATGGACTAAATATGTTCAGGTGACAGAAGTTTGTTTGAGTGTGAATGTATTGTGTAAACCCCTATAACAGTGCTCAAGTTATGCAAATGTTCATGTGAATGGAGTTTACTAATATCAAGGGTCTGTGATTATCATAAGTGTGAAGATCATTGTGTTGCATTTACATGTGCACAAAGAAGAGAATTGAATCACAGTACTACATAATGCCATTGTATTATTGTGTTCTTGGAGTGTGTTTTGCTTTGGACAATAGTATGCTCTAACTGAGCTGATTGACACTTGAAGGTTGAGTTAATTTGTCAATATTCATGTGACAAAGGTCTTGTGGTGTCTTGGATTGACTTATGATTCTTAGGATATCTATCTATGTTTAGTCAATGTTTTGATTATGGACAAATAACATAATTTCTTGTTGCATTTATCACACAAACAAAGGCCTCTTCTAATTGTAGTAGAGGATGTAGAGAGTGAAGCATTGTCTACTTTGATCTTGAATAAGCTTTGTGTAGGGGTGAAGGTTGGTGGATTTTTCTATTTAAATCTTGTTTACTTTTTAAATTATTTTTTAACTTTAAATTCTAAATCATTAGCATTTTAAAAATATATTTGTGTCTGAATCAGGTTTGTGTTATTAATGCCCTTGGTTTTGGTGAAAATAGGAAAAATAACTTGCAAGATATTGTTGCACTTACTGGTGGACAAGTTAGGTTTATGTTTCTATGTATCTACTCTCTTTTTTGACTTTGGAGTTTCTTGTTTGTTATGCAAGTTTGGCTTCTTCATGTGACACCTATTAAACCAAATTTATTCCTCAATTGAGTTAGTTTGCATGTATTTTTCCATTTGCTTTTCTCCACTTCTCAAGGAAAAGTATTTATGGCTGGTAGTTAGTTTAAAATGACTTGGAGAGGCCTCTCAAGGAAAAGTATTTATGGCTGGTAGTTGTCTAAAATTTTCATCCAATTATTACCCGCAAGGAAATGGCCTAGCAGAATCCACGAACAAGAACTTATTAGGTGCAATTAAGAAACTTTTAGACAAAAATCTGAGAGATTGGCATACACAACTTAGGTTTGCTCTTTGGGCAGATAGAACAAGAATAAAGAATTCCCTAGGTACATCTCCATATCATTTAGTTTATGGCCAAGATCCTATATTCCCAATTTAACTAAGAATCCCCACATTGCAATTTATGTAAGACTATGGAAGAAAATGATAGGGTTCAAACTAGGTTGTCACAATTGCTTCACTTGGAAGAGAAACGAGACATGGCATTAGAAAATTTTGCAAAACATTAGGGAATTGTGAAGAGATGGTTTGACAAACAAGCCAAGATCAAATCCTTTCATATATTTGATTTGGTTCTATACTGGGACAAAGACAAAGAAAGAAAGGGCAAACATGACAAATTTGATAATCTCTGGAAAGGCTGTTACCAGATTGCTGAAATATTGGGAGAAATTACTTTTAGGTTAAAGACACTCACTGGAGAATCCTTTCCATTGCCCATCAATGGGCAGTTCCTGAAACATTATTTCCAGCCCTAAGTTCCTTCAGGGACTTATTTGTACATAGTTAGAATAGTTGTTTCATGCTTTCATAGGTTGGTTTTAGGTTAGGTTCGTCATGTTTAGGTTAGTTCGCTTTAGTTTTAGGTTTAGTTGCTCTTGGGGATCCCAATTTGTGAAATGGCAATTAAATTTCAAAACACATTTTGGTTGACTTCAGGAGGTAATGTTAAGTTTATTTCTGGTATAAATATTCATGAAATTTGTCGAAATTAGAAGATAATTTTCTTTAGCTTATCTTTTTGTTAAGATTTGTACTTGACTCAAGAATGGAATCATGCATTGCATCTTAACATGGATATCTTTGATTATACGTTTAAAATGTTTAAATCCTAATATGAATACTTTTTGTTTTCCTTTGAGAAACTTGCATCAAATGGATGGATTCATTGTGGACTCCATTATTAATGTTTAAATAGCATGTTACTTTATCTTGGAAGATAAATTGACTGTTTAGAATGACTTGAAGTATTTTGGGATCTTATACTTTACACACTTAACAATCTGGAAGTACCTAAGTGAGTCTCTATGATCTTATATTAAGTAAAAAATCTAAGCTCCACCTTTGCCGCCATCAGAATTCCACACCCAACTAGCTGAGTTATCAACTTAACCCATTCCATCAAAAAACATGTGTTACAAGGGTAGTGGTGCTGCATTGTACTCTACCAAATATAAGCTTAGTTGAAAATCAAAATAAAAAAGAAAAGAAAAGAAAAGAAAATCACATTCACACACTATAACTTAGTTAGATGGACAATCGATTAATCTCTACCAGGGCTATGGATGCCTGACCCGTAGTAGGGCTCTACTTGAGTGGAATTATGAGACAAACCTGTCATGGCTATTGATGCTTGCTGGCAGTGGGGCAATGTCCAAGTAGTTCATGAGGTGTGTACTAATCATGTAGCTTAATGTAAAGGAACTTAGATGACCTTAGTTGTCGATGGATGGGAATGAATGCAATTGCACACACTTGGATCTTTGAGATATAAATGGTTGCGCTAAACCTTTGATTTTGAAGCCTTGATCATGTATTCATGTTTATTTGGTTTAATATGTGGGTGTACATGATAATTGTGAAGTTGTGATTCTTGTTTATCTTTGGAATGCTTGAAGAACTTTAAAATGCAACGCTTATCTTATGAAACAACAAAGATGAAATGTCTTGATACAATTTATGACTCTTTTCCCCTTTTGAGTATGTTTCTTAACCGATTGATGAACTCGAAGGAGTTATTTGGTGATTTTGGGTTTTAAGTGGGTCTTTATCCCTAAAATGTTCAAGAACATTTCTCTCATGGTGTCGCCAGATGTTGTGACCTAATCACACATCGCCCCATTGAACAAATGGAGACCCCTCTTTTTGGTCTTGCGTAGGGTAGTTTGTTTTAGCAATAGCTTGGTTTACAAAGTCCTTCATCTCAAACATCAACGGACAAATGATGAAGTTACAAAGTCACTCACAACATAAGATTTGAGAAATCAGTCACCTTAGGAGGATTAAAGAACAATGAAGCACACCAAGGTGAAGTGTTAAATTTGTCTAAATCTGAGCTATGCACACTTGCTCAAAAGAAGCGCTTAAGCAAGTTGATTGAAAATACGATTGGTTTTAAGAAATATTGAACAAAACATTATCAAGCTGAAGTGAAAGACAAAACCTTGTATATACTTGAAAGGGCACATATTTTGCCTTCCTCTACATTTTGAATTTTATACACATATACATGGTTTTGGTGCTTTTGAGCTAAGGCATAGATTTGGTGATGTTGTGCATAATGAAACATGTTGAACTCCTAACATACACTTGTATTTTCAGCGCTTTTGGATTGACACCATCATAAACTTGTTTAAGACATTCATCTAGATCAAGTTTGCATTTTAAACTCGACAAAAATTTGCATTGTTGGACAAAGACTCAACAATACCCAAGCGCACATTTGAGTTGTCTTTATATTCATTTCAACTAAAGAGTTTGAAATCAGTGCCTAAGGAGCTATTTGAAGGGAGCTTTGTAAGTGTGAAAATTTCTAATTTATACATGCAAGTTTGATATCAGCGCTCTAGGCACACTTTTTGGGGGTCTTTGCATTTTGGAAAAATTGAACATTATACATAAATGCTTGAAATCAGCGCTCAAGGCGCACTTGGAAGGAGACTTTGCATTATGAAATTTTTGATCACATTACTTACTCGGGCAAAATCAACACTCAAGGTGCACTTCAAGAGGGACCTTGCATTTTGTAAAAATTTAACACCATTTACAAGAAGTTCTAAATCAGCACTCTAGGCATAGATATTGGAGGAGTATGTATTGTGCACATTTTGAAATTCATACACAAACTTATAAAACTTGCACTCAAGGCATACTTTCAACATATCCTTGTATATAAGCGTACAATACACTCGTGCATGAAATTTGTGCTTCTACCTATGCACATGCACGTAAACTCAGCGCTCCTCTTAATACATGTATAACCAATATCTGTGCCTTCCCTCTTCATGCATACATATTGAGAATTAGCACCAAGATTATCATGAAGACGGCCAGGAAAGGATAAAAACATGTTGTTTAACATTGAAAAAATCATGAAAACATCATAGGGATGCTGACCTAGATCACTTTAGGGAGGTGCTATATATGCAAGATCACCTTATCATCTTAAGGCATTCATTTCAAAACAAATTCAAGTGCAGATTATAGCAGACCAAGGGTGAATTTGGGCAAAAAGTTTGAGTAAAGAGCTCAACTTGTCAAAAATAAAGTCATTTTTTCACTTTCACAAATTTCTTTATCTTTTGTAAAATTTCTTGTTTATCCCACATGCATTGGATGATGAAATTTCTCATTATTTGCCTCTTTATCAAGCATAAACTCAAAGTACTAACTTAAGGTGTTTTGTACAGGTGAATGATGAATGTGAAGGAGAGGCAAGAAATGATGAAGAACAACTTGAAAGGAGCATGGTCGGAGACCAAGATTAACTCGAAGTGGCGAAACTTAGGCGACACCCACCTTGGACGAGCCAACATGGACAAGATCAAGTGAAATCTATATGGGCCTAATCCTTCTGATTTGGTTAAGAAGATGCTAAAGAATGGAATCGTGCAAGATGCATACTTTCCACCCGTGATGCCAAGCCCCAAATTGATGCTAGAGTGCTCCCAGCACTATGATCATGTACGAAGATGTATTATGACAAGTGATGGCAAAGTTCTAGCCCACCTAATGAAAGAGTGTTGTTATATGGAGCCTAATCAGACTCTGAGGTTAAATTTACCCCACTTTTATCAGTGCGGTTTCCCCCCAAATTATTTAACCAGGTCAAGGGGCAGCGCCCCTTGCGGGGGTTTGGGGGTAGTGCCCCTGAAACCTCCAACGATTTTTTATTTTTTTATTAAGGCATCAGGAGTTATTTTTCTATTGGCAGACATAAAAAAACCCTATTTTTGTAACTGACATAAGGCTTGATAAAAGCAGTTAAGGGTTAGGGTTTCCATTGATGTATTGTAGCATTTTGCAGTGGTATTGAGTTGCAAGGATTCCTGGTTGTAATCGGTTTGATTTACTAGATAATAATATTGGACTCTTTGTTGGTAGATGTAGCCTGAGTTTGGGTGAACCACATTAAAACTTGTCTCTCGTTGTTATTATCTCTGTGTATTTTTATTCCTCTATTTAATCTTTATTTGCATTTAATTGAATCTTTGCATGCAATTCCTAACAAAGAGGCAATTACAGAGGCTTTCAAAATTCCAATGCACAAGAGCACCACCTACTGTACTAAGGAGTTTGCATTGCAACTATACAAGTCCAGACCGGAGGAATGCATGGAAGTAATTAACAACAAGTGGATGGTACAACCAAGGTCTCATCTAACCAGAATGCCAAAGAAACTTCATAAATAATATTATCATCAGGAGATTGGGTACATGGTTGTAATTTTGAGCCAAATAATGAGTTGCCTGTAGTCAACAAACTTTGAATCTTGGATGTTCTTCTTCATCGAAGAAATCGTGAATGGAAAGAGAATGATTGACTGGGTTGAGATGATTAGCAACAACATTGATGAGCAATTCAAGAATTTAGAAGAAACAAAGTCATTTTATATGAGCTCGTATGTGATATACATGCTTGCAAGAAATGAAAGATATCTAGGATTGAGTTGCAAAGGAAGAGTTGGAAATGGTGACGGACAATTCAAGGTATATGATTGCAACCCGCAGCTACACTTGCAGGCCATTGCTCATTACAGGAGGTTCAATGATGCTTTCTCTATGTACGTCGTTAGAACGTTACAAGGCAATATTCACAGAAGATTATCAAAAGAAGCCATGACTTTAGTGAGGAAATATGGGAAATGGTACATTCAGTTTCTGATGTTTACGTACCTCTGAGTTGAAGGATTCACATTTTTTCCTTACCACTTGCCAAGGTATCCTACTGAAAAGATGGTGTTATTAGAAGCAACAAGATAGTTGGTGGGATTTGATAAAGATCAAAAGAAAAGAAAGAAAGATGGAACTAAGTTTCTGATTAGAGTTGGAAAGCTAGAAACTTGTTCTTCATTACAAGCAGCTGAAAATTCAGAGACATAGTTGCAAGCTTACAAGATGGTGCTTCACAATGCTACACACAACAACTTTGATCTAGCCAATGTAATCAGGAACAAATTTGGATAGAAATATAAGCATAAGCCACACTTGGAAGATCATTGGGCTGATGCATAGGATGACATGGAGATAAGGAAGAAAAGATGTTCTAGATTATCTTTGGATTTTGCTTGAGCAACAGGGATAATGAATATTCTAGACTAGCTGGAAGAGGATCATAGAAGGGTGTCACAAAGTACATATGATCAAGAGAAGAGCAATCCATTCATCATCAATTGGTCAGAACAAGAAATCACACTCAATGATGAATTGATGGGTCCAACTATTGCCCATACAAGGAAATATGTGGATCATCAAGTTTGGAGGCTCCAAGAGAAGAATGTGTATCTTACCTATAATTTGATGGGAGATGTTTATTCACAACATTCCAAGGGAACATCAAGAGATGAATCAAGCAATGAATCCAATGACTCTGAAAGCTTGAGTTCTAGTTCAATGGAGGATGTTCAACTAAAGAAGAGGAAGAAACCTGAAAGTTCACAAGGAGAGCCTAAGGAAAAGAGAATAAAGGCTAGTGTTTAGAATGTAGCAAGCATTTCTTCAAGGCAAGAAGACACTAATGCGATATCTATTGTAGAAGATCAAATAGCTTCAAATGTGCAAACTCAAAAGGATACACATGAATCCTTGGAGTCTACTTTGCAAGGAAATCAAGTTGCATAATTCCTTTCAAGTCCACCAAAGAATCAAGATGAAGTCATGATTGAAGTAAATATGGAAAATCAAGATGATGAGGCACCGCACGAAGAATTTGATGAAGAAGCTCTTCCTATACTTCAATAAAATCAAGTTCGAGAAGAGAATCAAGAGGATCTATCCTAATTGCTGGAATGGTTAAGGGATAGAGTCAAGGAGAAATACATTGTGGAGAGAGAACCTACTTTGAGTTTAGAAGATTTTTCGAGTTGATCTAGAAATGACAAGGGAAAGCATAAGGCTACCAAGCTTTCCAAGATTACGAGAGATAGCGATGAATCAAGGCAAGAGCATATTGCAATTCCAAGAGTAAACAAAGATGTAGATGAGATTGTTCTAGGAGACTGTGATATTAATATTGTCAACTTGGGTCCAACTACAATAGAGAAAGAAATGGAGGAGTTGGAGGATTCAGTTGCAACCATCAAGGAAATATTGAAGAAGGAACGAGAGAAGAGAATTTAGTTTGAAAAAGATAATTTGGCATTTCAACACTACATCCAATAGTTGATGAAACTTGTGAGTCAAGCAAAAAGGATATCTACACCACCTTCCCTACTTTTGCATGAGTCCCTTGCGCATTTGAAGGAAATGAGATCTTCATCCCAAGTATTGTAGGAATGGATAGAATACTTCAAGGTCAAGGCTGATGGATTCATGGATAAAATCATGAAGTTATTTAGAGGAGTTTCCTCACTTTTGGATAGAATCCAAGCTATTTTGGATGCTTATTCAGAGTTTGAAGTTGTCAAAGAAGAAATCATGCCACAATTGAAGAAATTGATGTATGTTCCAAAAGAAACCTTGATAGATGAATGGGTGATTGAGAAAGGTTCATCATGTGATTTCTCTTCTCGGTATTGCACTTTGATCATAAAGGAGCAGACTTTTATGAAAATTGAGAGTGAAAACATCTGAGAAAAGGAAATACTTCAAGAAATTTGAGGCAAAATACTCATTTCAATGAACAAGATATTTGGTCTTACTAGAGAAATTGGTGAAAGTGACTTGAAGGATAAACTATATGCACTCTATTTTTGAAATACTCAAGTTGTTTCGAAAGAGCTTTTGGATGATGTTCACACACTCTCCACTCTCTTCGGCGCGTCCCAGAAATTCATGGGAGGATGGGAAAAGACACTTGTCAAATGCTCAGAAGATTTGGATATGGCGGAATGCACCATTCAGAAATTGTCAAGTGTCCCAATGGAAGACATTACATGGACAGTGTCCAGGTTCGTTGAACATGCTATAAAGAAGGATGAGCACAATGGTGGTACCCCACAAGAAGATTCCTCATTAATGCCTTTTCATGCCTATTATCTAGGGAAACACTCCTTTATTGCCTCTTTTATTGTTTTAAAATAGTAAATTCTTGTAACAAACCTCCTACATGGCATAATCGTGGCCTTTGATTCTTAAATTGATCTCAGTCGTTCATTGTATTCTGAGGGCTATAAAAGTCTCAGTTCTCTCTCATTTGTAAGGGGGGAGACTTTGGGAAATTGTTTCCAAAACTCTGCTAAAATAAATACAAGTTCATTGTTGAGTTCTTCATGGTGACTTTGTGTTGTTTTGGAGGGTTGCATAATTTCTACGTGTTCACTCATAGTATAAGTTTAACTTAGTTTATTTTCAGTAAGTTGGTTTTATGTTCATGGAAATTGTTACTGTTAATTCATGATTGAAATCCTTATAGGTTCATACCATTTATGATTTGTCGATGGCAAGTTATAGTGCATGGTTAGTCTAAACTTTGTCTAAGCTTAACTTCGATTATCTTATGTTCATTCACCTTCATGTTTGTGGAAGTTTATGCACATAAGTAATTTGAAAACATTTCACTTCCCTTAGAAGATTGCATCACCTTTGTGTAGTTGTTGTCTCATGGCGAAGCAAAGTGTGGTTTGGATTTCAGTGAAGTGATGGTAATTGGTTGCATTTAGATTAGAGTTTCCTAAACCTTATACCTTTTGCACTTTTTTAAAGTCTTGCTAGAATTAGATTCAATATCTTTCATTGCCATATCCCAAGTTGATAGATTGTAAGACCTTTGAAGAGCAACATTACCTTTTATTTGAGAGAAACAAGTTTCCTATTGTTGAACGTTTATGTAAGTCCCTTTGTGTTAAACAACAAATCACATCCTACCACTAAGCTATCCTAAGTTGCAAAATCAAAGAACTAATAGAAGAGAAACTTGGAATCTACTCATTTGATCACCTGGTTTAGCATTTGAGTGATTTTGTTTAAGAGATGATAGAGTATGTGAGTATTTTATTTTGTGTTGCATGTGCAAGGAAAACACATCAACAGAGTGGTTTTGTCCTCTAGAAAATATGCAAGGGTCAACCATCAGGCTAGTTCACTATTAGTCCCCCTTTTCTCACACCCAAGAAAATATCAAATGGACACTTTCATGATTCCCAAGCATAAATGAGAAATAAAGAGTGACTAACACTTCATTATCTACTCAATTGAAACCAAAACGAGTGATAAAATATAACCCAAGAAATGTTTATTTAAGACACAAATATGACTCCTAAACACTTCAATGGAAAAGCGATTGGGTTAAAATAATTCAATGTCAAAGACCATGAAAGGAAAGTTGAACCATATCATCTAATGCAAATTATGTAATGGTGATTGCAACGAAAAGGCGACAAGACCTCCATGCAGGCTCAAAGTTACTGAGACTATGTTTATGTTAAATTGGTGCAGGGGTACCTTCAGGTTTGGTCAAATTTTGGTTTTATGTTTTATTTTGATGTGTTTGGTCTAATAAGGTCATTTATGACCATTTGGGATCATTTTGATCCATTTTGGAATGTTATAGGTTCATTGGTCAAAAGTTGTAAACATTTGCAAAAAAGATGTAAAAGTTGTCATTGTGAAAGTTGTCAAAAAGTGCATTAAAGTTGCAACTTTGATTAGGAAGTTAGTTGTATGTGGTTGGTAGTTGGAAAATGATTTGGAAATCATAAATACATGTTGTAAATATGAATCCCAAGGTGGGAGAAGGTGGGAGTGAACATTTGAATGAAGATTGTGAATTATTTTGGAGCAATTGCTTTGCATTTTTCTGTAACAGTTCTGTTCTTTTGCTTGGTACAAATTTTTAAGGTCCATTTAATGATCTAAAGATTGTTGGAAAGTGTGGGCATGTGAATCTATTTCATGTTTGTTTTTGTTGCATCAATTTTCATGGAGATTTGAATAAGTTATGGCATTTTTATTGAGGGTATGTCTATAAAGTTTATTTTTCTGAAAATACAGTCTGAAAACATGCATGGTACGGCCTAGTATGGCCTCATATTGAGGAATATAATATATGTATGGAAATATATTTGTTTCTCATTTACAATTATTTTAGTTTCATGTGATTTCATTATGTTTTTTTGAGTTAGTTATGTCATTTTTGGTGAAAGCAGTTCTATAACAGTCCTAGGGTTTGCACATGAACATTCTTGTTTTTTCCCTAGTCCGTACAAATAAACCCTAGCCTATTTTGATATATGTTTAATAAGGGCCAAAAGGGTATTCCAAACAAGTCTTAGATTGTGAATATCAGGTTTGTACTAAAATTTATGGTCAAAAAGATCTAAATTTCTGCTCTATGTTTTAGGGTTTAAGAGCAAGTTGCCAAGAATGAACAAGAATGCACATTTGCATCATTCGTATTGAAATTCCTTATTCCTCTGCATAAAATTGGTATTAGATCCCACAAGATCTGGGTAGGATCAATTAATTATGTTGATTGGTATTTGGTTAAGTATGTGTGTTGCAGATTGATAGGTTGATGAGAAGAGCCTGGATACCAAAAGGTTGGGCAAGAAAGAAAAGAAAAGAAAGCCCTAGGTGAGGTATCATGAGAAGAAGACAAGAAGAGAGAGAGGATAGAAAGATGCAACAACAAACTTAGAAGGAAAGCATTAAGAAGAAAGATGGACAAGGGGCATCATCATTATTAAATAAATTGTTCAAAGTGGCAAAGAAGCTACAGGAGGAAGAAATGGAAAAGATGATACAGGAAGAAGAAATTGCAGCCAAGGAAAAAAGCAAGATGAAAAAGGAAATCTTATTACGGACTACCTACAAGCCCAAAGGTAAATGTTGTCAAGTTGTGATTTTAGATATCTACATGGATAATATTGTTTCTAAATACATGGTAGTTAAATTGGGTTTGGAAAGAATACCACATCCCACACCCTATTCTGTGAGTTGGCTTCAGACAAGTACCCAGGTAACCGTAAGTGAACAATGCAAAGTTGAGTTTCACATAAGCAATTATAAGGATGAAATAATTTGTGATATTATGCATTTGAATGTATGTCACATTGTGTTTGGAAGGTTGTGGCATTATAGCAAGGCAGCAAAGTATAACAGGAAAAACAACACATATGAGTTAGACAAAGATAGGATGAAATATGCATTAATAGCCTTGAAGGGTGAGTGCATAGGTATTGAAAGCTTGTTGTTAGGTGAGAAGACAGATGTACGAAAGTATGAAGTAGAGACAAATGAGGTAATGGAAGAGGTAATAAGTTTTGATAACATATTGTTTGAAAAACTAGTTGAACAAGAAATGGAAGAAATTTCTTTTGAATTTGCTCAAACTAATGAAAGTAATGGTGACATTGATGTTGAAATGGGTGATGTTAAGAACAAGAAGAAGAGATAGCAAAAGAAGTTGTAGAGGACTCAAGGATAGTCCAAGGAGACAAGATAGTCATGCAGGATATGGAGATAGCATGGTTCTCAAGAGAAGAATTGAGAGATGAGAATGTTGATGTCAAGGAGAGCAACAAAATGGATGAGCAATTCAAAAATAAAAATGAATGGCTGAGTAAGGTTGAGGTGAAGCCAAATATTTTGGAGCATAATGAAGAGAAAATGATGTATGGCAAACAACATGAGGTGGATGAAGAAGTGAAGTATGAAGAAGAAGAATATGATTTCTTTAATATGTTTGTTTCATGTGCAGGTAACAAAGACAAAGTGGATGAAAGAGACAATAAATTTACAATTGCAGTCCAAGGTCAAGCTAGAACAAGAAAAGAAACAAAAGCACATGGCTACATTGTACCAAGTTGGCCTTGGCTCAAGAAGCATGTTATTGGACCGAAAAGCACAGGTGGACTAGTTGAAACACGTGTCCTTGACATCCAGCAAATGAAAACCATTGCACACATGCAAAGGAAATGGAAGACAAGAAAGAAGATTTCTATTTGAGGTGGACCTCAAATTTTTTCTTCCCTGGGAGTATGGTGCAAGGGCACCTTTAGGCCATATGGTCAAATTTGGTCAAATTTTGGTTTTATGTTTTGTTTTGATGTGTTTTGTCTAATAAGGTCATTTATGACCATTTGGGATCATTTTGATCCATTTTGGAATGTTATAGGTCCATTGGTCAAAAGTTGTAAACATTTGCAAAAAAGATGTAAAAGTTGTCATTGTGAAAGTTGTCAAAAAGTGCATTAACGTTGTAACTTTGATTAGGAAGTCAGTTGTAGGTGGTTGGTAGTTGGAAAATGATTTGGAAAGCATAAATACATGTTGTAAATATGAATCTAAAGGTGGGAGAAGGTTGGAGTGAACATTTGAATGAAGATTGTGAATTATTTTGGAGCAATTGCTTTACATTTTTTATGTAACAGTTCTGTTATTTTGCTTAGTATGGATTTGTAAGGCTAATTTAATGATCTAAAACTAGTTGTAAAGTGTGGGCATGTGAATCTAATTCATGTTTATTTTTGTTGCATCAATGTTCATAGACATTTGAATAAGTTATGGCATTTTTATTGACGATATGTCTATAAAGTTTAATTTTCTAAAAATGCAGTATAAAAACATGCATGGTACGACATGGTATGGCCTCATATTGAGGAATATAATAGATGGATGGAAAGATATTTGTTTCTAGTTTACAATACTTTTGGTTGCATGTGATTTCATTATGCTTTGAGTGAGTTATGTCATTTTTGGTGAAAGCAGTTCTGTAACAGTCCTAGAGTTTGCACAGGAACAGTCTTATTTTTTCCCTAGTCCATACAAAGAAACCCTATCCTATTTTGATATATGTTTAATAAGGGCCAAAAGTGTATTCCAAATAGGTCTTATATTTTGAATATCAAGTCTATACTGAAATTTATGGTCAAAAAGATCTAAATTTTTGCTCCATGTTTTAGGGTTTAAGAGCAAGTTGCCAAGAATGAACAAGAATGCACATTTGCATCATTTGTATTGAAAGTCCTTATTTCTCTGCATCATAAATGCAAAATGACAATATCTTAACATCAAGATTAAGATGAAACCAAAAATCAACATGCATCTCTAATGTTTACTCATGAAATGTGAAGTGTGTGGTTGGTTCTCAATGTTAGGTATAATTTTTATGTTCACCTTGATCTACAACCCTCTCCTTGATGATGCTCTCCCTCCTCAACTGGGAGGGGGCCTCATTTCCAGTTATAGAGTAGCTAGTTCAAGAATATATATATCAAATTGATAATCTTCACATCAAAACTTATAACTTTACAAAATTAATTATGGAATTACAACTATTCATCAAAATTTTGCCATCATATTATCAAAATAACTACTATATCCACAATGTTTCCAAGTAAGGGTTAGGATTCACATCGATTACATCAATTAGAGAAGATACTTGAATTTTTACAATCACATGATTGTTTTAAAACAATTTAAAAACATTTTCATGTAATCAAATTATTTCTATTTGTAGTATAAGAAAATAATGGCTTATATATGCATCACCTACTTAACCAATATTTAATTAATTAAAATTTGTCAAAATATATCAATGGTCCAAAAACCAGGTGTGACATCCTCTCTCCCTAAAGAAAAGTCATTGTTCCGATCACTTAGTTCATGAAAACATCAAATATCCAAGAACCTCAAGGGGAGAAAGTGAGAAGCTACCCAAGATCTCTCACATTGAGGAGGGAATTGCCATTAGCCTTTCAAATTCAATTATGGATGAAGTTATCTCAACCATGGAGAACATGCTGGTAGGTAAGTTTTTTGCCTTCCGTCCTAATATTGACCTTGTTTGCAAATGGGCTTGTGAGGTCTAGAAATTAAAAGGAAGTGTATCTGTTAATGCAATGGTGGATGGATTATTTTTATTTTGATTTTCTATTTAGGAGGATATGATTAAGGTTTTGGTTGGTGGCCCCTAGTTTTTTGACCAAAACAATCAAAATAATCTTTCCATTTGTAAGTGGAAACCAGGGTTTGACCTGATGGCTGATTTGTGTGTTATCACCCCAACTTGGGTTAGATTACCTAGTTTTCCATTAGAATATTGGGATCCTATGAGCATTCAAAGTATTGGTATCTTTCTTGGGTAGATTTTGACCATAGACAATGTCACAAAGGAGAAAATATGATTGGTTTTTGTTAGATTCTATGTAAATGTTGAGATGAACAAAGTTTTACCTATTAGAAATGAAGGCAACAACTACCCAAATGGAAATCTGATTACAATATGTTTATGATCTTAAAGCAGTGTAATATGAACAGAGATTACATATGGAAATGAAATTACAACATAGGAATAAACACCATAGAAGAATAAATCATATCAACACCAAATATAACGTGGAGAAAACCCTTTTAGATAAAAAAATTCACAAAGAAAAGAGGCTCAAGTTGTATTATTTTCAAAATCTAAAATACATAATACATGCACTTCCTCTGTCTTTCCAACCTTCAATCCAATGGAACCTGTGTATAAAAAACTATGATGAACAACACATACAAGGCATTATATTTATAGAGGTATTTCACTCCTAAACTAGACGTCCACTTTCTCTCACCTTGGATACTTCAACATGCAACATTAAATGATTGTGTACAAGCTCATGACACTTGCCAATAGTCAACCATGCAAACTTGGGCGCCCATGGATAAGAATAGGCACTTATGGGGTAATCAATGTTGTCATAACAATCGTAGATTCCCTCATAACACCCCCCAAATAACATCTTCCCAATATGGGTGCCTAGAGCCAAGAATAGAAACTTACAACTCATAAATATTTGTCATAAGTTGTCATATTGTCATAGAATCTTATGACAACTTACAACTGTCATAGATTCTCTTACAACCACTTACCAACTTTATGACGTGTGTCATACAAGACAAATATAGATGATTCCTCCAAGGTGGTGCCTACCCTCAATTACTCTTGATATCTAGAATTACCATCAGTAAATGTTACTCCATAACTAGCATCAGTAACTCTGGAACTTACCGATGTAGTAACTCCGTAATTACCATCCTCGATAATTAATTTTTACCATTGCCAGTGAAACTTGTACATCTCTTATGGATAATTTACAAATAATATTAGGAATAATAATTACAAGGATTTACAAGGTTAATGGCACCTAAATCCTAACATTATCGACATCGATTTCCCGCCTTTCCAAGTTTGGGAAATGGACCCAACAAATTGTTTATGAGAACTCTGGTCCTTATTGTCAAAACTATGGAAGATTTGGTCATTTAATCAATAAATGACAAAAACCCCTTCTAAAAAAAGATGAAACAAAAAATAAGGAATTCAATGATGACGATAAAGAATACCCCTTTGAACAAGAATTAATAAGGATTATTGATGATACTAATGAATAACAAGAAGAGTTGATGGGAACAACATAGGAGACCACTGATGATACTCATGAGGCACAAGAATATTGCAGGGAACTGTATAGGAGAATATGTCTACCTTGAATAATATCATCAATTATAGGGAGGAGGAAATAAATGAAAATCCCATTAATCAGAAGGAAGGCTCAAATTCTGATGGCTATCCTAAGAATGATGGGATGGAATAAAATGGTGGACCAGATAGGAATAACAGTTTGGTAGGTGCCTTTGAGCAGACTTATGGTTAGAACAATGCAAGAACAACTCATATGGAGTAAGATTATAACCAAAAAATAGAAGGAATATCTACTACAACTATCATGAACTCAGTACCCCTATGTAAGGCCATGGCCCAAATTTCTCAATTAGTTTTGGAGGATTGGACCACTATGGGAAAGGACTAGACCCCAGTGAGGAAGGGGAAGGGGAAGAGTAGTCATAAAAAGGATACTAGGAAAAGGATAGACATTGGCTTAGATAACAAGGTAGGTCACCCTTCACAGAGGGAAACTAGATCTTGAGAGGTGGCTAAGGATATTTCTAGTGGCAGACAAAGAACCTTGGAGTTAATTGCCTCCAAGAAATCTTGAAATGAATACTGTGAAATGGAATGGTAGGGGGTTTCCAACTCCCTCTAAGTGATATATGCTTAGGCTATGTATAAACAAGATTGTTTTCCTATCTCAAATTATTAAAATGGTTGATTTGTTTTTCTTTAGATGTTTGTGTTTCCTCTTGCTAAGATTTGCTAGATAGGGGGATTGTTGCTTGCCTTTTAAATGTGGATTGTTTCTTGGAATATTAGAGGGTTGAATAGCCCTCACAAACATTTTCTTCTAAAGAGTTGTATTCTCAACAATAAGTTTGATATTATGTTGATTCAAGAGACTAAGATGTCTAAATCAATGTTTTCTCAAATTACTAATAAGGTTTGGCTAGAGGATGATTATAGTATTACTCCTACTGAAGGTGCCTAAGGAGGAATTTCTATAATGTGGAATCCATCAATCTTGACTCGGAGGTTGGTTGATTCTTCTAAGAATTACCTTGTTACTTCTTTCTCTCATCTGCTGACACAAGAGGTCTAGGTGCTTGCTAATTTATATGCACCAAACTCTCAAGCACATAGGAAATAACTATGGGAGAAACTAACCACTATTGTTAAAAATTTACCAAATCACAATTGGATGCTTGCTAGAGACTTTAAAACTCTCTTATATCCTTCTAAAAAGCTAGGAGGTTTAGAATATTATTCTGACAACATGGTTAATCTGGTTGATTTTTTGACTGAAATTGGTCTTGTTGATGTGGATCTGACTAGAAGTACCTTTACTTGATCCAATAGAAGGATGGGGAGTAGCCTTATTCAAGTTGGATAGAGTAGGATCGGATCATAATCCCTCCTCTTGGATTGGGTAATTTAGAGAAGGAAAAACTATTACCCTTTCAAGTATGAAATTATGTGGGTTTCTCATCTAGATTTCAGGGATCTTTTGGAAAACTAGTGGAATAATCCCTTTAAAGGAAGTACAATGTTTTGTTTAGCACAAAAAATATAGTTTGTTAAAGAGAAAGTTAAGAGGTGGAATAAGATTACCTTTGGCAATGTGTTCAACCAAAAGGAAAATATTTTGAGAAAAAGCTTAAAGAAGTCCAGGATAAAATGGCTCTGGGTATTCATGATTTGGAGATTTTTTTAGCAGGAGAAATATATCTTTGAGAAGAATGGCACCGACTTTTGCTAAGGGAGGAAATGTTTTGGTAGAAAAAAATTTGGATTCAATGACTTATAGAGGGAGATAGGAACACTAAATTTTTTCACCAATCAACCTTGAGACATACTGAAAGGAACACTATTGCTAGGATGGAGGATGGAGATGGCAATTCTATTACTTTTGAAGATCAAATTGCTAATTATTTCAAAAATCTTCTTCAAGAGAAGCAACATAACCCCACACTTATTACCAATATCTTGGAGGGTATCCCTTCCATTCTTATTGAGGTTGATAATGAAGATATGGTTAAAAACATTACTGAAGAGGAAGTAAGAACTACTATTTTCTCTTTTGGGGCTTATAAGGCCTCGAGCCCTGATGGCTTTACCCCTTCCTTCTTCCAAGAATTTTGGGACATTATGGGAGTTGATATTACTACTACTCCTAGAGATTTCTGCAAGTCAACTAAGCTCCTCAAGCAATTCAATAATACTTTTATTGTTCTTGTGCCTAAATAAGGTGATTCTATTACAATAAATGACTTCAGGCCTATCAATCTTTGCAATACTATTTATAAAGTTTTCTCTAAGCTCATTGCATTTAGGATTAAACATATTCTTCATAAGTTGATCTCTCGCCATAAAAAGGCTTTGTTTCTGATAGGCAAATTTTGGATGCTGCTATAACTACTCATGAAAGACTTCATTCTATGGATAATAATAAGAAGGTTGGTATGGACATTAAATTGGATATCTCTAAGGCTTATGATAGGGTTTCCTAGTCTTTTCTTTTTGAAATTCTTTAGAAATTTAGATTTCAAGGCAATATTCTTCAAATTATTAGGGAATATGTTTCTACTCCTAAATTTTCTATTCTTTTCAATCCTATTCTAAGGGGATTTTTTAACAATGGTCGTGGGTTGAGACAGGAGGATCCTATCTCCCCCTACCTTTTTATTCTGGTGGCGAAAGTTCTTTAAAGAAACATTTCTAAGTTGATTGATGCCCAAAACCTTGTTGGTATTAAATCTATTTCTTCTCTCCCTCCTCACTAGTAGTTTGTTGATGATAAAATATTTTTTGGTGACTCCTCAACTTTAGAAGCCAAGGTTTGAAAACAACTTCTCAATCAATATGTTGAAGCATCGGGCTAGTTTATCAACTATGAAAAGAGTGTTCTTTATTTCTTCAATATATAGGAAGCTCTTCAGTAGAAGATTTTGAGGATTCTTGGTTGTACCAGAGCTAACCTTCCTACTATTTATCTTGGTCTACCTCTCACAACTAAGAAAATCACTAATAATTTCTGGTACAACATTGTTGAGAGAATCCAGAAAAAACTTGTAGGTTGGAAAGGAAATCTCTTGAGCCAAGTTGGGAAGTATCAAAATTTGAAGGTCTCTTTACAAAATATTCTAGTTTAGCATTTATCCTTTTTTAAAATCCCCAAAATTATGGCTAAAATAATTGAGCAAATTCAAAAGAAGTTCCTTTGGATTGGAATGGAGGAAAGGAAAAGGATGGCTCTGGTTAGTTGGCAGAAGGTTTGTAGTAATAAAAGGAATGGTAGATTGGGTATCAAAGTATTCAACAGTTTAACAAAAACCCTTCTGGCCAAAATAAGATGGAATCTTCTAAATGGAAATAAGGATTAGTCTTCCATGATCAAGGCTAAATATTTTCAAAACAAAGATCTTATTTGTTTTCTCAATGAAACTAACCTTCCTTTTAGTTCTGTGATTTGGAATAGCATGAAGAAAACTAGAGGTGTTCTCAAAGAAAGCATTCACTAGAGGGTGGGGAATGGTAGAAGAATTAATTTTTGGGACAATTGGCTGAATAATTCCCCTCTTTCTACAAACCAATAATTATCAAGATTAATGCAACCCTTGTTGGGGATGTTAGGGACTATTTTTCAAGATTATGTGGTTCCCCAAGGTCACACTTTCAAGTGGAAGAGTTTTTTAGGTTCTTTTGGCTTTGATGAATGGGATCCAAGCTATCATTACTAATTTCCAAGTTTATCTTGATGGTTTTAACTTTTTTATCCCATGAGAGAAGATTAAATCATTTGGGCTCCTCATTCATCTATAAATTATATTGTAGCCTCTGCTTATTCTATGCTTTGTAATCTCCCTAATCATCTTTTTGATTGGAGAATTATTTGGAACCATAGGCTCAGTCTAAAAATTAATTTCTTTTGGTGGACAACTAATCACAATAGAATTCTCACTCGGGATAATCTTATTAAATGAGGTTTTTATTTGTCTAATAGATGCCCTCTGTGCCATGCTAATAAGGAAACTATTAACTACTTATTTTTCACTATAGATTTATCAGAGAAATATGTGAGGGGATCTTCTCCAAGTTTGAGATACAATAGATTCTACTTGAAAACCTTTTTACTTTTGTGCATGGCTGGAATGAGTGTCCTCCTTTTAAGCATCCTATTATAAGAGATCTTTGGTTGCAAGCCCCTCCTCATGTTTCTTGGGGAGTTTGGAAAGAAAGAAATAATAGGATTTTTTAGGATACTAGTAGGGATTCCTTGACTGTCTCCCTGATGGTGTGTCATGCTATTAAGGAAAATGTGAATGTTGCTATTGTTGGTATACCTAAAAAGCTACCGACTACCTAGGAGATTAGAATCAATAAGAATTAGGGTATCACTACACTAAGACCTTGAATAATATAGATACTCAAAAGGCCTTAGTCAGGAAGCATACCAAATAGAAATGTTCATGTCAAGGTTGGTTGAAGATCAATTTTTATGGTTGATCAAAGGGCAACCTAGGTAAAGCTACTTCAGGAGGTATCATTTGTGATGACAGAGGAACTATGGTGGAAGGGTTTGCCAAGTGTATTGGTATAAAGACCATTAATGAACCTGAGGTTGTGTCTCTTTGGTGGGGAATCAAACATGTTCTTCACTATGGTATTCAAAATATTGAAATTGAAGGAGACTCCAAGGTCATCATTGATTTGGTTAAGAGTAGTCAAAATCCCCCTTGGAAGTTGAGGGATTGTGCATTGAAGATATAAGGGATTCATTTAAACATTTTAAAAGCTATAGAATCAACCATATATATTGTGAGAGGAATAAGGTTGTTGATCAATTGGCCAACTCAGGTATTGAGGAGGAAATTTGGGTTTATTGGCATGATATCAAATATCTTCCTATACCTATGGGTGTTATTGTTCATAATGAAGCAATTGGACAAGTGTAATCATCATTTGAGCATGACCACCTTTCAGGGGTCTTTATTTTGGATAGTGTGGATTTCAGAAATGAAGTTAGTTACTTCAAGAAGATTAATATTTGGAAACATGTGAAGGTAATTCATAAGATATTTTTCCTTCATTCACTCGCTCATGCGAAGACTCTATCTTTCCTTATGGGAATCAATTATTATTTGTCCATCGACGGCCAAAGTATCACTTCTATTATGACATTGAGTTGGCAGTACTGGAGGGGTCGGGTTATCCAAATTGAGAGTTTTTTTTCTTTGCTTCATTTATTGTTATCAAAACTCATTTTAACAATTATAGAGAGAAAAGAAAAATGGGAGGGTAATGTCTGCAGATTGAGACTCTTTCTTATGTTTACTTGAAGAAAAATGTTGAGATATGGAGTATCTTTGAGTAAGGAGGGATAACACCTTATTTTTAGGCCATGATGAAGACCTCACTTCCCAATTTGTGAATTCTTGGCATAAAATAGAGGTTTCTATTGGGGGTGTTAGGTTTATTGTCACTAAGGAGATGATTGGCCAAGTTACTAGTCTTAGTTGTGAAGGGAGGAAGGTTCAGTGGCTGGAAAAGTGTAAAGAAAAGCAATTCATTGAATCCTTTCTGGAGGAGGGAGAATCTGTAGTTCAACATCAGAATGGTTATGATTGGTCTACTCTTCCTTTGTCTTGGGCCTTGGTCAACTTTCATCTCATCAAGTATTTCACGTTGGAAGGTAGGTTTTTTGTAGTCCACAATTATCACTTTCCTTTACTTGATCATCTCAGGCATATATATCTTGTTAGCTTTACTTTCTTCTTGTTGTCGTTGTTTGAAAAATGCATTAAGGAGGGTGCCTGCCCCCTCTCCACTAAGGTTTAATCTATTCCCTTTACCAATAGAATCTCTATTTAACCCCTTCTATTATCCCTAATGTTGGTACTCCTACTTTCTCTGTGAAGATCCCTAAATAGAGTGGAAAGGGTAGAAAGAAATGTGACTCTATTTTTTAGGGTATCCCTACTAGTGAACCTCAAAACCCTAAGAAGAATGTTGTTATCCTTGGTAACCCCCACTCTGTTAGGGATAAGGGGAATAAAAAACTCTCATTTGTTGATAATGTGTTGAATTTTAATGTTATGGAAATGGTGAATGAAGAACCTCTACTTTGTAGTGCTATTTCTAATACTAAAGGGCCTAAGAGTAAAAATAATAGTGCCTCTTCTCTAGAGAAAATATTGCTTTCCCTAAAAAAGGATGAGGTTAGGATGGGTTCTTCATCTAAAAATCCCAAGAAAAATATCAAAATCAAGTCTGGTAAAGGTGGTTTGGACCTTGATATGGACTTTGATCCTTTTAACCCCAAAGATACTGATAACTTGGATGAGGTCTATGCTCATACTTTTAGTCGTGGTCAAATATCTGCCAAGATTTACAAGGCTTCTACTATTGATAGTGGAGGTAAAGGTTAGGGTAAAAGGGATGTTGGTTGGGTTTCTCAAAAAGTTATGTAGGAAATTATTTTAGATTCTCATAGTCAGGAGACTGAGAAAATTGGGGATGAAGGTGACTTTGAGGAAGTGGATAATTCTATTTCTCCTAACTTGAATGAGGAGGAGGAGAATGAAGATTTGGGTATGGAGAGTGAGGATTCAGACAATGATCAAATGGAATATGATTGTATGGAGACCCATGAGAATGAAAATCTTACTAAAATTTTTGCTACTTTAGAGAATCTTCTTGTCAGAGTGAATAAACTTGAAAAGACTTAGAAAAGGGATAGATTTTGTGACATTGTATTGAACGATGGGACAATAAGTATGACACTATGAAGTTGTATCAGAATAGGTTGGTTAAGGTTGAAAAGGCAATGAATAATATGATAAAAATCATTGATGATATGATGAGAAGGATAGTTTCTGGTGTCCTTACCCTTCAAGATGAACTCAATAAGTGAAAGCACTATCAGGAGGAGAAAATTGAGGCATCAAAGAAGAAGCTAAAGAGAAAGGAGGATCAAAGGACTTTGGGAGCAGCCAACTAGGAAGACACTCTGAATGCAATGAGAAAGGGCTAGGATTCCCCAGTCACTAATATTAAGATTTGATTTTCTACTATCAGGACTATTTTTGTGCTACTCATGTGCTGTTTCTTTGCTATATTTTTCTATCTTTGTCTATTTTGGTGCTTGGTTTGGGTGTTAAGCCATCCAATTCTTTTTGGATGTTTTTACTATTTATTATCTCTCTTATTTTGATGATTTATCTTTCTATGTAAGGGTCTGGGACCCTTTTCCCAACTTATATAACAAAAAACAATATAACCGAATACACTAAAGTAAACAAATGAGGAAAAGATCTATGGAATTCCTCATAGTCCTCCCATGTGGAACTATCCTCAGAGTATTGGTCCCACTGGACCTTGCACTAAGCTACATCTCTATTATGCAAGTGTAGCTTGCAAACCTCAATCACTTTGAGAGGCTTAATCATAACCACCCCTGGGTCTAGAACTTGTAAAGCATTCCAATCAAGCACATGAGCAAAGTCAGATACATACTTTTTTAAATACGACACATGAAAAACATTATGTAACTAAGAAAGAGCAAGCACTAAAGCAAGCCTGTAAGCTGTTGGATTAACTACTTCTAGAATGTCAAACAGACCCACATATTTAGGAGCAAGCTTTGTTGACTTCCTGAACTTAATAGAACTTTTATGTGGATTTACTCTAATTAGAACTTTTTCCCTGACAAAAATTGTCGTGGAGTCCACTTTAAATCAGCATAACTTTTATACATGTCATTGGACTTGATCAACCTCTATCTAATCATCTTAACCTATTCATCCATTTCTACCAGCATCTCTAGCCCTATGCACTCTTTATCTTCTAGTTTATCCCAATTGATAGGTGTTCTACACTTCCAACCATATAATGCCTCAAAAGGGGTCATTTTAATAGTAGAGTGCTAAGAATTGTTGTAAGCAAATTGCACAAGAGGCAAACATTATTCCCAGTTATATTGTTGATCCATGCACTACATTCACAACAAGTCCTCCAACACTTGGTTCACTCTCTCGGTCTATCTGTTATTCTCAAGGTTATAAGATTAACTAATGTTTAGTTAAGTTCCTAATGCAAAGAATAAGGTTTGCCAAAACCTTTAAGTCATCCACACATCCCTATTTGAGATAATCTCTTTAGGAACTCCATGCAATCAAAATATTTCTTGAACAAACCTTCTAGCCAAAACTAGAGCTCCAATAGTTAAGTTTCCTGCAATGAATTAGGAAACTTTGGTGAGTTTTATCCACCACCACTAGAATCATATCATGATAGTTTCTCAATTTAGGAAGCCCTTGAATAGAATCCATGGTTATGACCTGCCACTTCCACTCAAGAATATCACAAGGATATTATCCTTGACTCGTTGACACTCCAAGCATCTAGCCACAAAATTGATAGCATCCTATTTCATACCCTTCCATAAGTAAAGTGGATTCAAATCAACCATTAATTTAGTCACTCTAGGGTGTACTAAATAAGGGGAATGATGAGTTTCATTCAAGACAAAAGTCCTTAAGTCACCCTGATTTGGCACATAAATTCTATCTTTAAATCTCAACAATCCACCAAGCTCAAAATGGTATTCATCATACCTAAAATCTTGAGGTTTTTCTAAAATATCTTTCTTAACTTGCTCATAGAATTCATTACCTAAATAGTTTCTCAAGACTTGTTCTTAGAAATTTGTCTGAACAATGGTTATTTTGCAATATGCCATCTTTGACTAAGGGCATCTACTACACATGTTTCCTTCCCTTTAATGTAATTTATGTCAAAGTCATAGTCTGATAGCAACTCTAACCATCGCCTCTTACGTGCATTCAAGTTAGGCTATGTGAAAATATACTTAAGCCCTTGATTATCAAACTTAAGTTCAAAAGGTTTCCCCAGCAAATAATGCCTTCTTACCTGTAGGGCATGCATTATTATTGCTAGTTCCAAGTCATGTGGAGAATAGTTCAATTCATATTAATAGAGTTTTTTGGACTCATAGGTCACAACCTACCCTCCTGCATAAGTACACCCCCTAAACCTTCTCTAGAAGGATCTGTAATGACAAAAAAATGAACCTCTGGATCAGGAACCCTATGGATTCGTGTTGAAGTTAACTTCTCTTTCAAAACCTAGAATGCTTCTTCACACTTATTGTTCCTTTCAAATAATTTTACTTTACTTTGAAGTGAAGTGATTGGGTTTGAAATATTGAAAAAGACTGATACAAACTTCCTATAATAACTTGCTAACCCCAAAAAGTTACACACCTCATGAGTATTTTTAGGTTCTAGCTACTCCATTATTTCTCAAATCTTTGTTGGGTCAATTGAAATTCCTTCACTAAAGATTACATGGCCCAAATACTGTACTTCCTTTTGAAAAAATGTGTATCTTGACAACTTGCCAAAGAGTTTGTGCTCCCTCAAATGTTGCAAAATCAATCTTAGATGATACAAATGTTCCTCCTCATTTTTGGAATATATCAAAATATCATCTAAAAAGATGAGCATGAACTTGTCCAAATAGTCCCTGAAGACACTATTCATTAAATTCATAAATGTTGCTGAAGCATTGGTCAACCCAAAGGCTAGCACAATAAATTTATAGTGCCCATACCTTGTCTTGAAAGCTATTTTATGAATTTCCTCATCCTTTATTCTTAGTTGATGATAACCAAATCTCAAGTCGATCTTTGAAAATATTGTCACACCATGCATTTGATCGAATATATGATCAATGCGAGGTAAGGGGTAATTAGTTTTGATGGTCCAGATTTATTCAACATCTAGTGGTTAATACACAATATCAAAGTCCCATATTTCTTTTGGATTAAAATCATCGATGCTCCCCAAGGAGAAACATTGGGCCGGGTCAACCCCTTTGAGAGTAATTCCTATAGCTAAGCTTTTAATTCAACTAGCTCAATAGTTGTCATACAATAAGGAGCCTTTGAAATGGGTTCTGACCTTAGAAATATGTCTATGAAGAAGTCAAATTCTCTTTTAGGAGGTAAACCTAGTAACTCTTCTAGAAATACATATTGAAACTCGTAGAGGAAAGGGTAATCTTGTATAAAAAGTTCCTTAGATTCCTCAACCTGATCTATTTCCATGAGATACAATTGGCACCCTTTTCTCTTTGATCTTTTAAGTTGCATGGTTGCAACTTGCCTAAGTTTGACTTCTTTCTTAATCCCTTAGACTTGGACTTGATTTCCTAGGTCATCTAAACATTCAATTGTCTTAGCATGATAGTCTACTTTTTCCCTATGATGCCAAAGCCAATTCATCCCTAAAAATATGTCATAGGATCCCAATGGTGCTACATTGTGCAAGATAAATTTTGTTGAAAAAGAGGGTAATTTTATCTCTACTTCAAAAAGACACTACTCTACCTTGACTCTTTCTTGGTTAGCATATTGAATAGTCCAAGAGTTGGCCATATAACCCACTCTTTAACAAATCTTATTAAGTATACTAGGTGCCACAGAGCATTCAGTGGCTCCAGTATCAATAAGAATGGAAATTAGGCAACCAAAAAGGGTACCCGAAGTTTCAATAGGAGCAATGTGATACTCTACTTGACTATTGTCTATTGCTACATGAATCCTTTATTGAAAATTTGTTTGCTGGGATGGCAAAGGAGGATTCCTAGAATTATTCCCTTGATTTTGGGTTGGACATTGATTATCATAGCGGTCACCTCCGCATGCGAAACAACTGATAGGGTGTCCTCTCTTCTCAATCAATCTATCACCCTTGTTGTCATTTATTCCCTTATATTCATGATCCATTTTTCCATTTTGAGAGCCATTGTTACTTCTAGGTCGCTTACCATTGTATTTTTTCTTGGCATTCTAGTTCTAATTTTTCTTTTTAAAAGAAGACATAGACTTTGACCCTCCAAAATTCTTCTAAAATCTGTCCCTAGATGCTAAAATGGACTTAATATTTTGTTCTTGCTTAATGGACTTTTCAAAACTTGATCCATCGTTGATGAATTGTGAACATCCACTTCATCTCCAATTTGGGGATTTAACCCCATAATAAACTTCCAGATTCAAAATGGCTCATCTCATTGATATTGGGGTACATATTTAAGAAGTCTTGTGAACTTCTCCCAATACTTAGTTATAGTCAATTCTTCATGTCTTAGATTTTGAAAATTGGTTAATTTCTAGTCAAAATATAGTTCAGGTAACCACCTTTGCCTAAGAAAGATCACAAACTGATCCCATGTTAGATTTGTAGAATCTAGCCCCATTTCCATCTTCCTATTTGCCCACCAGATGGAGGCTTCTCTAGAAATCTAATAAGCACTCCAAATTGCCTTGGTCACTTCAGAATAGTTTTGAATTTTGAATTACTTCTCCATTTCACTAAGCTATGCCTTGGTTCCATCACCCAAAATTGTTGCATCAAACTTGGGTGGGTTTATTTTCTTCATGTCACATGCAAGTTCATTGGCCAATTGAATCCTCACATTTGTTTGTCTCATTACCTCATCATGACTCAAGTGATCTTCCAAGGATTCACTAAGTCCTTCATGCACACTATGCCTTTGATTTTACTCCTTGCCTCCTTCCTGCACATGAGGCCCTCAAACATCCTATTCTACTGCACCCAACCTTTCCTTGGTTTTATTCAAGACTACCAAGATTTGATCTAACTTAGCTGTGGGATCATTTACAACTTGCCCTAAATCCACCTGACTACCTCCTACATTTGTTTTGGTCCAAACCATGATTAACCTGGTAAGTTAGATTGGAATGCATTAGCCTATGACATCATGTGAGATTTATTAAATCTTGCAAGTAATATAATTTTTACATAAAAACATCTTTAACAAAAACAACACATAGGAGATCATTAAGTTGAAAGCTTAAAATATTAAATCATCGCACATTTTAAAAAATATAAAAGGAGAACATTTTTTATTAATATAAAGATGGACATTACACATCCTTATTTACATAAGGTTTTTTAGAATACAACTGATATCATAATACTTATCTAACAGAGGAACCTCCTCAAGTTCTTCTTTGTCTATATCTATTTTCACACTACTAGAGGAAGGATGGTCTCGCAAGTACTCATGTATGACCTCTCTACTCATAAGTTGTGCATCTCGATTGTTGCCAAAAGGCATATCATGAACCACATAAGGTTTCTTTTGTTTAAGAATGTTAGAGGCAACATGTTCTCTTGTTTCTCCTTTTCCAATTTTATATGCCCCATGACTGTTGCCAGAGTCTTGGTGTTGAAAAGCCATATTTCTTCTTTGAGAGGCAGTGCTTGTGTGGTTTTTCCTTTTATTTTGGTTTGGCTAGATTTGTCCTTTCCATCTTGCTTCCTTGACTTAGATCCCCCATCTATGAACTTAGAGAATTAAATCACTAAGGTCAGTTTAAAACATATAGTTATCTACTAAGGTTTAATTATTCATACGAAGTAGGCTCATAGGCATTAGTATATGAATTGTGCTCTAATACCACATTAAATGAACTAAAACTCTAAAACATTACCATAACCAAGAATTCTATACATATTATTTATTATATATACAACTGTAACAAAATATCATTTAAAATCCATAACATATACTTATTTGGAGATAGTAATCGATAGACTAACTTTACTAAAATAAAGTTTCTTTTACAAAAATATCTTTTACAATGAATACTTCAAATACATCAATAAATAAGTGCAATGCTATAAATTGTTAAATAAGATTACAAATTATAATTTTATTGTCTTAATATTCATAAACAAGTGTGTCACTAAGCTCAAGATTCATGGCTTTGTCTTGTTGCATGGAAGGAGAGTATCATCTGGGCACTTTGCCTCCAACCACAAACTGGTTGTCCCACACACACCTTCCTATTGGAAGTGGCCCTACCCTTCATGAGGGTGGAAGATAAAGGGATCTGCAAAGTATACCATGCCATCAAAAACCAAGTATAAAGTACTAACTCTATTACATGCAATCTACCATACAACCCTAGATTCCCTCTAGCTAAATATGATGATTGACTAACATGCAACCCTATTAGATGTTGTGAAATGACAATGCAAGCAGAAAATGCATTAATTTGGCCAAATAATTCAAAAATAATTTCAAATTCCAATGTAGATATGTGGATAATATTTTCACACACTACTATCTCAACTTGACTAAAGAGAACAACTAGTTTATCAAGTATATGAAGAAACCACAACACTCAAGAAGCTAAATAACTTAACATTTTATGTGATTTACCCATTCTATCATCGACTTGACTAATCACCTAGATTCATCTGACTTAACATGAATTCAGTCAAAGTATGTGATAGTGGGGTTTAATCACCAACTAGGTTAGCTTACTCATAGTTCAACAATAAGCCATTACAGACTCCAAACATTAGCAAAAGAAGCATACTCTTGCTTAGCTGGTATTATCACTATTTACTAAGTCATATAAGCAATTAAAGAGTTTATACAATCACAAAATCACTGGCAACAATGTTGTTAAATTTTCTTATTGCACAGTAAGCTGTCACATCTCAATTTTATTGACTAAATTATTAGTGTTCATTTACCATGATTATTTTACTTCAAGTAAGTTCCATGTGTGTGAGGTAATTATCATGAAGTTATATTTTTGAAAATCAGAAAGTTGATTTAAATATTAGATATTATCAATGTGAGTATAATGTTGCTTTGGCTATGATTTGAGGCACTAACCTATTGACATCGAGTTGAGTGTGAATGAATGCAGCTACTCGTCAAAGATGAGAACATGGTTGAGGTAGAGGTGTTCTAGCCACTTGGCAAGAACTGATGGGATGGTTAAGCCTGATGCAATCACACACTCACGTAGCTTCATATGCATTTTCGAATAGATTGTTTTATGCATCAATGTGTGGTTAATAAGTACATGATTGATGGTGTAATATTTAGAAAATATTGTGTTTTCAATCGTTATGAAATCCTTTTTGAATGCATGATTTTATTACATAAATTCATGTCTTTTTGAATTATATTATAAATGGTGTATTGTATTTTTAAATAGTGGATATTCATATATGGTTGTATTTTATAAATGATAACAAGCGCTTCTATTTATGTGAGTATAGATGTTTGGAAGACAATATGTTAAATTAGATTTAAAATAGTTATATAAATTGTGTGTATATATATATATTATTACTCTTGATTGATTAAGAGTGTTATTGTGTTAATAAAAACAAAGAGTATATTAATAGTACTATTATATTTGGAAAATGAATAAAATAATTAAAATTAACTTACTGTCACTCATGTGACAGTAAGCTAACTAAAATAGCTGTTATTTTAGAATAAAATAGAATTGTTAGCCTTTTTAAATAGTTGATTCTCATGCAAATCAAAACGTGAACTTTAGTTAAAAGGAAAGGTAACCAAGAATAGTGAACACCAATTTTAGGGAAGATTTGGAATGATTACAAAAGAGATTAGCAGAAAATGGAATCACCTACAGGTGACCAATACCTCTAATTTTGGAAGCGATGGAGAGGAATTGAATGCAGTAACTGGCAGGTAGAAATGAGGAGTGACTAGGCAGATCCGTCCATCTTCCTTGTAGGCATATATTCCAGGTATTTTCTTTTGTGTTTGCATTTATTACAAATTTGTTTAAATGACAATAGAAACTTAAAAACATCAGCCTGTGTGTGTATACCTTTCTAGCCTGCAATCTAATCCTATCGCCAACCAGCTTATTTATGTTTCATGCGCTTAGAACAACCTCTTCTTGGTCTTTGGCATTGTCCTGGCTGTAGAAAACTACCTGTGTTTTGTTATTAATTCCCTCGTCACCAGGCATCGACCTCCTGATATGGACATCAGGTCTTCTCAAAATAGTTTTACATGTTAATGACTCAGGTTTGCATTACTATTTCTAATTACAACCGTCCCTCATGATTTACTGCCGCCAGTCTTCAAAACATGGCATCTAGATTGAGAAACTAATCTAAAACGACCAACCATAGCATATATTTACTGTCGCCAGCCTCTAGACTTATTTGTTGTTAACTCTCTCTATGGTATTGACTTTTGTTTAGATAGGTTATTAAGTTCTTTAGAATCTGAAGTGACTTCCTTAATCCTCCTGCCACCAAGCTTATCAACCACAGTAGTGATAATAAGTTGGACTTCTTTTCTATTCACTATTTGTTGATCATTTTATTTCTAGTTTTAAGATATGATATCGCCCTTCTTCTGGTCAATCCTAGACTCTTGAATCTATTCTTATATTTCTAGTTTTTGCCACCTATGCATAACCTCTTGCTAGCTATTTTTTCTCTTCCTGGTGATCTTTACTTTCTTTGTTTTATGTTGGGTAAATCATCTCTTTCTTGATATGGTATACTATTGTAAAACATAGTTAGATTCCCAAACATAGTTATATAATTATCTGCCAGGTATTATTAAACTTTGTAAATCTTTCTGCATATTGATAGAATCAGTCTTTATTTAGGATCAACCTCTTCTTAATGATTAAAACAAGATGCAAATAATTCCAAAAACTTAGGTGTTGATAAGGGATTCCTACAGCTGAATGTTCCTTAATTGTTTGTTGTTCAAAATGTTATTTTGGAAACCTATCTTTGAATGATATTAGATGCTTGTAAAGCTCTGTTCTTTACTTTATTTTATTCTGCTATAGTTCCTATCGTAACTGCGACATGAAGGTTGTTTTCTTGATTCTAAACTACCTGTCACAGAAATGACAGTAAGGTTCTTGATTGATTTATAAAACTTATGGAAATAGACTTAGTTAGTTCCTGTCATAGATATGACAGTAAGTTTGAATAAAAATTAGAATGACTCTTATATGGCAAATTATGACTAAAATATGGAATAGAATTTATATCAATTGATATAACTTATGGAAGTAATTGTATGTGACAAACGATGGATTATTGCTTGGAAAGTGTGTTTCCCTGAGTGGTGTTTTGGGATTTTGAAATGATTTATCAAAGAACATTAAATGTTTTTCTATTGTTTCTAAATACTTGATCTTGATGAAAAATAGAAATAATATTTGACATAAGTAGGCATGAAACCTCATTGTATGAGAGTGGAGTAGTCAAACATCATCATTTGATCTTATTGCTTGGATTATGAAATAGTATTTGGATATGAAGTAAAATCATTAGTTTCTACAATCTATTTAAACCATGTAAATATGAATTGAGAATATAAATCAGAATACAAAATCTATATTGCTTTATGATGTTCTTCATTACTGCTTGATCGAAAGGTGTGCTTTCTTCATTGATGCATGGGAAAGGGTTTTAGAGATGGTCATAGGTAATTTTGGATCTTTACTCATTGATTTTATTTATTTACTTTCTTATTTACTTCTTGGGGAAAGAAGGTAGATTTTTATCTAGGAATGTTATTGGGTTACTTTCTGGGCTAGGATGTTGAATGTGGATTATCAGAGATGGATTTTCCTCTTTTCAGGAATTGAACCAGGTTACTATTTAAAGGATTAGATCTAATCAAGATGATATTGAAATAGATGCTTATTTGTCTAGAAAAACTTATTTATATATATCTCTGCTACATCCTATTGTGAGACAGTCTGCTTTTCATTATTTAGAATTTCACATTTAGACATCAGGGTTGCACCGAGTGTTCCCTCCTGCCAGTTGTATCCAGGTAGCTAGACATTTCATGTAGGGCAGGGTTTCCTTTGTTTCATGAAGGGATCCAAGGAAGTGTAATTGCTTCATGGTTGGGTGGAAAAGCACCTGGGCCATGTTCTTGTCTCTCGGCTCGCAAGTGGTGGACCACTTGGTTCATGCAACTGATGAGCATATTGATTTATTTATTCATGTTGTTCATGATTATTGGATGTATTATGGCATGGTTGTCAAAGGACTTTGTGTATGATTTTATAGTGCTTTTACCTGGAATGAGCATGCGAGTTGTAAGATTTAATGACTTTATTTGATTTATATTGATGAGATTATCTTTTGCAAGATTTAATGATTCTTATGTATCCTTATTTATGAAGATTTATTGACTTTATTGGATCTTATTTATGAGACTGATCGTTTTATTGTGATATTGTAATTAAATGGATTAATTACACCATTTTTACCTTTTAGATTGTTGTATCTAAGAGGGTTATTTACATCATTTACTTTTGACTTTGTGATGTTGTATTTAAGCGGATTATTTACTTCATTTTACTTTGTTTTACTTTTGTGATGGTTTGAGGGCTTTTACATTTGGTATCAGAGTGCAATTCCAGCATTGGGAGCTCTGGGTGTGTGTGTTACTCAGTTGATCGAGCATGTGTGGGTCCTTGTGTGTTGACTTGTTGTGGATAGCATGTGCCTCTTCTTTTTACGGGATTAGATAGACCCTAATGTTTGTTCTTCACTATGAATGAACTAGGTTATTTTCTTCTTTTAGGTTTATGCATTAGTATGTGAAAGAGGATGTTGGATCATATGTTTGACTTATTTTATTTTGCCTTTCGGTGAATGTTGGCTTGAAATGCATATTGCATTGTTTTATTGAGAGCATGATCATGAATATGAATTCATTATGTGGTTATAATAAAGATAGTATTACATTGTCTCATTAAAGATTAAGGAAAGAAATGATAATCGTTGCGTGTAGGAAAGAATGGTGTTGTGATATCTTGGTTTGTGAAACTAATTTGCCCTAACTTAAATCTTGGTCGTTGAATGTTTGCAAATACATGACTGTATGAATGTTTTATTTTTCCACAAATTTGTGTTTGAAAAGAGAATGGCTATTTTGCCTTCTATGCTTTTGGGAAGTTGCCTTCTAGGATGGGTGCCGAATATGGGGAGAACATGGAGGTAGGTTTCCTTTTGAAAACCTACCCACTGTTAATCAGTTGTATTTATTTAATTCCCTACCATATCTTGTTAATGAGATGTTGCATTCAAGTTGGGGATGCATGTAGGTTAACAGGGGTGCACCAGGTTTGGTCGAGCATTCTTCATTTTGATTGTGATTTCCTGGATCGGAATGCAATCTTTGTTGCTAGGTATCTTGAGTGATGTTGTGTGGGAATGATCTTATGATATAGAGGTGTTTTGGAATCTTAGAGGACTAGGTTGCTTGTGTGATTGAGTGTGTTCTCTTAACTCACCCCAATTTTGGTACCAAGTGAAGTGTAGCATCGTACTCCCTCTCTAGTGGCTAGAATTAGTCACATAGTTCATTTAATGTGAATTTTTTTTGAATTTGATATTTATCTTTTTGACTTGATAATTTCTCTAAATGTTGTAAAGACCAACATTGAAAATTTTATTCTTATTTATGAAAAAGTATAGCCATCAAAATTTGATATTTAATTATCTTACAACCTTGATGGTCATGTTTGATTTACTGTGGAAATTGAGCTCATTTTATACCTTATTGTTGGAATTGAATTTTTCTATTCTTCAGAACTTATTTATTTATTTATTTATTTTTGGTGGCTATGCTTGAATGTTTTAAAATTGTTGGTCATGTATCATGTTATGTTTTCTATCATGTCCATGACGAGCCTCTGATAGGTTGTGTAAGGGAGTAGGATGCAGAGAATGTGATGTTTCATAGCAAGTGTAGATTGAGTTCATTAATTCTTATTAGATGCAGTTAACATTGTTGAAGTGTTGAGGAAGTTCTGAATTGGATTTTGGGTGTCACTTTGGACCACTTGATGTAAGTTGAAATTTTGAAGGAATTTTTGATAGAAGAATTGGAAAAAAATTAATAAAGAATTGATGAATGATAAAAAGGAATAATATAGAATATATAAAGGAGTTAGGAAAGGAAAAGTATGAAAAGTTTTGTGAAAAGAACCTTTTGGAAAAATAATGGGTGAAAGAAGAGTTGAAGTTGTTTAAGGAATGAATAATTGCAAGAAAAATTGAAGAACCTAGAAAGAGAAAATTCAAATGGAATGATTAAATTGATGAGTTAAAACAATTGTTTGCAATATGCCAAAAAAAGAAAATGAATGTTGGAAATCAAGCTGTTAGTTTGTGAAGTCTCATGTGACATAGATGATTTATGATCTTTTGATCAATCACTTGGTAGTTTTGTGAAGAATGTAAAGGATGAAAATGATGATGAATCTGCTATCATAACTAGTTGTTTGGATGATAATGTTAGTTTGAAAATCTTGAAGAAAATTTAATAAATATAGGTGAAGATTTGGGGTAAGCATGGGTAAGGAATCAAAGAGCCCATTGAGTCAATTGTGGGGGACTAAGTATGAAAGTCTCATGTATCGAGGTAAAGGAAAAGAAAAGATATGTTTTTGCAAGTACTAAGAAGTCATTTCAAGAAAAGGAGATTTTACATTGTTCACATTGTGATAGAGAAGGACATAGAAAATAAATTTGTTGGAATTTACATCCTTGCAAAATTTTGAGTTTTGGACAAATCATAGTGAAAAGACATGATGGAATAGAGAGTTAAAAATGAATCTATGAAAAGATGTGTGAAGATGAGTTGTGGTTGGATAAATGTATTGGCAAAAGAAAAAGGAAGAGGATTGAACAACAAAAACAAAACAACCGAATATAGTGAATAGCCAAGTACATAGAATAGTAAAGAAATTGAAGAAGTTGAATTGTTTTAGGATTGTGCAAAAGCACGAGAAAGACAAGGAAGAGTTTTCCAAGAATTTTGAATTGTAGATCATATTGAAGATAAAGTTTGGTTACAAGTAATGAAAGAGGAAATGGATTCCATTGGTAGGAATGATATAAGAGGTATAGTTTTAGAGGAGTTGTTTGCACACTAAGTGGATATGACCTAGTTGGTGCACCTTTGGAGTTTTGTCTTCTTATTGGAGATCTCAATTAATGTTTGTTTGTGAGGACTGATCTTTTGTTATTATATTGTGTTATCATGCGATTCCATGTGCTTTATGATGATTGACTTGTGTCTATGATGAATTGATTTATGCCTCCTTTATGTTCATTAAAGATGTGATTGTTATTCTTATGCTAGAATAAATCTAATTGAGTGGTAGTTGTACCATGTGATGGATTAGACTTTGAATTCAGAGTTGTGCCATATGAATTGATTGATTGATTATACTTAGATTTATTTGATGGATGCATTATTAAATGCGAAATTCAGATATTGTTTTGTATAAGGTCGAGTAGGACCAATACTTTGTGGATGGTGCCACATGGGAGGATGTAAAAGGACACTAGCATGCTTTGTTAGAATTGATCATACCTTAAGGATACTTTGAGTTATTGTTATTATTTTAAGATACTTTGATACTTTGTTGATGGTAGATTGATTCATTATTATTCTTGATGTGTAATAAGACATTGGGATGATGTCTCTTCAAAGTGGGGAAGGATGTCACGTCTCATTTTATGGACTAAATTATTAGTGAACATTTACCATGATTGTTTTACTTCAAGTAAGTTCCATGTGTGTGAAGGTAATTATCATGAAGTTATATTTGTGAAAATTAGAAAGTTGATTTAAATATTAGATATTATCAATGTGAGTATAATGTTGCTTCGGCTATGATTTGAGGTAGTAACCTATTGACGTCGAGTTGAGTGGGAATGAATGTAGGTACTCGTTGAAGATGAGAACATGATTGAGGTAGAGGTGTTCTAGCCACTTGGCAAGAATTGATGGGATGATTAATCCTAATGCAATCACACACTCACGTAGCTTCATATGCATTTTTGAATAGATTATTTTATGCATCAATGTGTGGTTAATAAGTGTGATTGATGGTTTAATATTTAGAAAATATTGTGTTTTCAATTGTTATGAAATCCTTTTCGAATGCATGATTTGATTACATAAATTCATGTCTTTTCTAATTATATTCTAAATGGTGTATTGTGTTTTTAAATAGTGGATATTCATAAATGCAAATGCTTCCATTTATGTGAGTATAGATGTTTGGAAGACAATATGTTAAATTTGATTTAAAATAGTTATATAAATTGTATATATATATATATATATATATATATATATATATATATATATATATATATATATATATATATAGATTACTCTTGATTGATTAAGAGTGTTTTTGTGTTAATAAAAACAAATAGAGTATATTAATAGTACTATTATATTTAGAAACTGAATAAAATAATTAAAATTAACTTACTGTCACTCATGTGACAGTAAGCTAACTAAAATAGTTGTTATTTTAGAATAAAATAGAATTACATGAGCCTTTTTAAATAGTCAATTCTCATGCAAATCAAAATGTGAACTTTAGTTAAAAGGAAAGCTAACCTAACCAAGAATAGTGAATGTCAATTTTAGGGCAGATTTGGAATAAATACAAAAGAGGTTAGTAGAAAATGGAATCACCTACAGGTGACCAATACCTCTAATTTTGGAAGTGATGGAGAGGAATTGAATGCAGTAACTGGTAGGTAGAAATGAGGAGCAACTAGGTAGATCTGTCCATCTTCCTTTCAGGCATACATTCCAGGTATTTTCTTTTGTGTTTGCATTTATTAAAAATATGTTTAAATGAAATAGAAACTTAGAAAAATCGGCCTGTGTGTATACCTTTCTGGCCTACAATATGTTCCTGTCACCATCCAACTTATCTATGTTTCATGCGTTTGGAACAACCTCTTCCTGGTCTTTGGTGTTGGCCTAGCTGTAGGAAACTGCCTATGTTTTGTTATTAATTCCCTTGTCACCGGGCATCGACCTCCTAATATGGACATCAGGTCTTCTCAAAATAGTTTTACATGTTAATGACTCAGGTCTGCATTACTATTTCTAATTACAACCGTCCCTCACGATTTACTATCGCCAGTCTTCAAAACATGGCGTCTAGACTGAGAAATTGATCCTCTAAAACTACCAACCATAGCATATATTTACTGCCACCAGCCTCTAGACTTGTTTGTTGTTAACTCTCTCTATGGCATCAACCTTTGTTTAGATAAGTTATTGAGTTCTTTAGAATCTGAAGCAACTTCCTTAATCCTCTTGCCACCAAGCTTATCAACCATGACAGTGATAATAAGTTGGACTTCTTTTCTATTCACTATTTGTTGATCATTTTATTTCTAGTTTTAAGATATGATAATCGCCCTTCTTCTGGTTAATCCTAGACTCTTGACTCTATTGTTCTTATTTTTCTATTTTTTTCCGCCTATGCATAACCTCTTACTAGCTATTTTTTCTCTTCTTGATGATCTTTACTTTCTTTATTTTATGTTGGGTAAATCACCTCTTTCTTGATATGGTATACTATTGTAAAACATAGTTAGATTCCCAGACACAGTTATATAATTATCTACTAGATATTAGTAAACTATGTAAATCTTTTTGCATATTGATAGAATCAGTCTTTATTTAGGATCAACCTCTTCTTAATGATTAAAACAAGATGCAAATAATTCCAAAAACTTAGGTGTTGATAAGGGATTCTTGTAGCTGACTGTTCCTTTATTGTTTGTTGTTCAAAACGTTATTTTGGAAACCTATCTTTGAATGATATTAGATGCTTGCAAAGCTCTGTTCTTTACTTTATTTTATTCTACTACAGTTCCTATCGTAACTGCAACATGAAGGCTATTTTCTTGATTCCGAACTACCTGTCATAGAAATGACAGTAAGTTTCTTGATTGATTTATAAAACTTATGGAAATAGACTGAGTTAGTTCTTGTCATCGATATGATAGTAAGTTTGAATAAAAAATAGAATGACTCTTATATGGCGAATTATGACTGAAATATGGAATAGAATTCATATCAATTGATATAACTTATGGAAGTAATTGTATGTGACAAACGATGGATTATTGCTTAGAAAGTGTGTTTCCCTGATTGGTGTTTTGGGATTTTGAAATGATTTATTGAAGAACATTAAATATTTTTCTATTATTTCTAAATACTTGGTCTTGAGGAAAAATAGAAATAATATTTGACATAAGTAGGCATGAAACCTCATTGTATGAGAGTGGAGTAGTCAAACATCATCATTTGATCTTATTGCTTGGATTATGAAATAGTATTTGGATATGAAGTAAAATAATTAGTTTCTACAATCTATTTAAACCATGTAAATACAAATTGAGAATATAAATCAGATTACAAAATGTATATTTCTTTATGATGTTCTTCATTACTGCTTGATCAAAAGGTGTGCTTTCTTCATTGATGCATGGGAAAGGGTTTTAGAGATGGTCATAGGTAATTTTGGATCTTTACTCATTGATTTTATTTATTTACTTTCTTATTTACTTCTTGGGGAAAGAAGGTAGATTTTTATCTAGGAATGTTATTGGGTTACTTTCTGGGCTAGGATGTCGAATGTGGATTATTAGAGATGGCTTTTCCTCTTTTCGGGAATTGAACCAGGTTACTATTTAAAGGATTAGATATAATCAAGATGACATTGAAATAGATGTTTATTTGTCTAGCAAAACTTATTTATATATATCTCTACCACATCATGTTGTGAGACAGTCTGCTTTTAATTATTTAGAATTGCACATTTAGACATCAGGGTTGCATCAGGTGTCCACTCCTGCCAGTTGTTTCCAGGTAGCTAGACATTTCATGCAGGGCTGGGTTTCCTTCATTTCATGAAGGGATCCGGGGAAGTGTAACTGCTTCATGGTTGGGTGGAAAAGCACCTGGGCCATGTTCCCGTCTCTCAGCTCGCAAGTGGTGGACCACTTGGTTTGTGCGAATGATGAGCATATTGATTTATTTATTCATGTTGTTCATGATTATTGGAAGTATTATGGCATGGTTGTCAAAGGACTTTGTGTATGATTTTATATTGCTTTTACTTAGAATGAGCACGCGAGTTGTAGGATTTAATGACTTTATTTGGTTTATATTCATGAGATTATCTTTTGCAAGATTTAATGATTCTTATGGATCCTTATTTATGAAGATTTATTGACTTTATTGGATCTTATTTATGAGACTTATTGTTTTATTGTGATATTGTAATTAAGCAGATTAATTACACCCTTTTTACCTTTTAGATTGTTGTATCTAAGTGGATTATTTACATCGTTTACTTTTGACTTTGTGATGTTGTATTTAAGTGGATTATTTACTTCATTTTACTTTTGTGATGGTTTGAGGACTTTTACATAAGCACATTATCATCTTTACGATTAAGTCATATCCTTTGGTGAAAGAACTTCATGGTAAACAATGAAAATATCAAATTGCCTATAGTGATTCTCTGCTATTGTCTAACATGAGAGTTTCTTAGATAAATAACAATTGTTCTACTCTTAGGAGTGGATATTTTGATTCATTCAGTCAACTATGCTCAACACTAACATCACAAGTTTTAAGATGAATATCATTTTGACTAGTTAAACAACATGAATAATCCTAATTTATAACTTCTAGGTACATTACCTGCATATAATAATAGTAGAATATTGTATACTCTGTGCAGCAAGGTCTAAAACTATCTTTGCCATAGTCTTACGAACACCTGATTAGTATATATCTAAGAACCTCATTTTTTCAACATAACAATATAATATAATGATAGGTACAACTGTTCATAAGTAATGATTGTCCCTAAAACATATTTGTTCATGCTTTTCAAGAGTATGATAAGTTATAGTGATAGACACTTATTATAAGAGAGAAAATACATGCTTCAACTTGCAATAATTATACATGTTTTATGTCCAATATTAAAGACATGAAATGTTTTTAGTTGCAAGTTGGAGTCACTATGAACACCCAGTGGTAGTCCTACATAGCAAAATAAAAATGAGGTTAACTCACAATCCCCAATCGGAGCATAATACTCTGGTAAACAACAATCTTATTTTAACTAAACTACCTAGTCAATATTCTTGCATTCATATAGTGAAAAGAGATCAATTCTAAGTTGAACCATATCCACTAAAAAGTAACCTGCTCATATGTTTCCCCAAGACATAGTAGGTCATTTCCCAAATACTCATTCTTGAGTTGATCTTTTAGTTTGAAAGAATACTATAAGTGCTATGTTTGGTTGATATAAAATAAATTTTTGAGTTCATGCCTATATTCGACCCACTCTTTTAATTTAGCAAGTAGAGTTACCCCTGTTTAACAACCAGGTCGACATCCATGATACTACACAAATTATGATCACAATATAATATCTTAGTTGTGAACAAATCTTCATCAATACCCAAATTGACATTGCTACAACTTTACTATATATATATATATATATATAGGCCTCAATATCATATTACATAAAAATACAAATCTGGAACTGCTATGAATTCATCTATTTTTCTAGCCAATAGGCTGACATATAACACAAAACCCATGGTTTTAATTCCTTGACCTCCAACCAATGGGTTTCAACCCTTGGCTTATGAAAAATGTGAAAGAGTTTTGAGTAACAAGAAAATAATAAAAACTCACAAATTTACTAGGTCTATCGACCCATTTCATAGTTTTTCCACATATTTATATGAGGGTCTCTAAAGATATAAAAATATAGAAAAGAAACAACCCCATTCAAAATTATCTCTATGCAAAATCTTATTCCAAAACATGGAATTAAGATTCCAGAAATGAAGAACAAATTTTACAATACAAACTCACCTATTCATGCCTGCAACTTTGAATGTTGAAACACGAACATGCCAAATGAGTATGCCTTCAATTCTTTTTTCCTAATGCTCTCTATACCTTCCCTTCTTACATATTTTCTTCCTGTGTTTTTCCTCCATTCCATCTGTGCCCAAATCAACTTCTTTTACCCCCTCCAAAAGTGCAGCTCACATGCCCAATAAAACTCCCCTCACGCTAGCATTGAAAGTGCATTGATTAAGCATTTCCATCACCCCACAATTTATTGTGATGGAGTGGTTTTTGCCTCCAAAAAAATATTCAAGGGTCGGCCATCAGGCCAGTTAACTATTACTCCCCTTTCCTCATGCCCAAGAAACTCTCAACTAGACACTTCCACGATTGCCAAGCACAAATGAGAAATGAAGAGTGACTAACACTTCATTATCTTCTCAATTAAAACCAAAAGGAGTGATAAAATATAACCCAAGCAATGTTTTATTTAAGACACAAATATGACTCCTACACACTTCAATGAAAAGGCGGTTGGGTTAAAATAATTCAATGTCAAAGACCATGAAAGGAACATCGAACCATATCATCTAATGCAAACATAACAATGGTGACTGCAATGACAAGGTGACAAGACATCCATGCAAGCTCAAGGTTACTAAGACTATGTTTCTGTCAAATGCAAAACAACAATATATGAACATCAAGATTAAGATGAAACCAAAAATCGACATGTATATCTAATGTTTACTCATGAAATGTGAAGTGTGTGGTTGGTTCTCAATGTTAGGTATAATTTTTTTGTTCATCTTGATTTGCAACCCTCTCTTCGATGATTCTCTCCCTAATCAATTGGGATGAGGATGTACCTATCATGCATACCTCATTTCCAGTGATAGAGTAGTTAGTCTGAGAATATATATATATATATATATATATATATATATATATATATATATATATATATATATATATATATATATATATATATATATATATATATATATATATATATCAAATCGATAATCTTCACATCGAAACTCATAACTTAATGAAATTAATTATGGAATTACAACTATTCATCAAAATCTTGTCATCATATTATCAAATCAACATATTATCAAACTAACTATTATTTCAATGACGTTTCCAAGTAAGGGTTAGGATTCACATCAATTAAATCAAATACCTAAATTTTTATAATCACATGATTGTTTTCAAAACAATTTAAACACATTATCATATAATCAAATTATTTCCATTCATAGTATAAGAAAATAATACCTTATATATGCATCACCTACTTAACCAATATTTAAGTAATTAAAATTTGTCAAAATATATCAATGGTCCAAAAACAAGGTGTGACAATAGATCAAGCAATAATGAGAGAAAGAATTGTAAAGCAAGAAATAATATTATGAATCTTGTATAGAAAAAAAGAGTTATAGGATAAGGTTATATATTAATGTAATATGTTAACAAGGGACATACACAAAAAATTATAAACCTTAAAAAAAATATTAAGGACCTATAATCATGAAAACTAGCTATCAACCATGCTTCAGACATAAATGAAGATTCATAGTTACTTCCTTGTGATAATTGTATGACATTCAAATGCATTCAAATTATTTTCAAAACAAACATAGGTAAATTATTATTTTTTAAAAAATACAACAAATGTAGGAAATACATTTTAATTTTCTCATAAACAAGTAGGAACACACATTTTATAACCATAATCAATCAACAATTCATCCTTAGGAAAATATTTTATATCTTCAACCATGATATATCTTTTCATATTCTTATACATATTTCATCACTATCATTAGACAATCCATAAATTGACAAATAAGAAAAGTAACTTTCACCTATGGAAGCTAGCAATGCTCATAGCTTCACAAGGACAACCATTTATTTGGATTTGGTCATGAACTCATCACAAATATTTTCTATGTCATACTTAAAAGATGCAAATTTTTCTCCTATAGTATCCCTCATGCATTGCTGTTAAAATAGATTCTCACTAATTTATCCAAACCCTTAGATATAATATAACAACCACTTTTAATGGTTATCAAAATAACATGACAATGGTCCATATCAAGAAATAATACATTTAATCTCAACAAACTAATAGAAGCACATGAGAAACACACTCAACAAAACTAAAACATAATTTTCCCTAGACAAAACCCTAATTAGGTGAAAAACCCCAACCCTAGAGAGTAAATACTCCATGTTCCACTATAAAAAATGGTTGATACAAATGTTTACAATTCTAAAATGGCTTCAATGAACTCCAACAATAATATAGAAGCATCAACAATACCTACATCTACACTCCCACCATGAATAGACTAGAAAAACTCTTGTAATAGTCTTAAGTTTGACTAAAAACCATCATACAAATGAGAACCAACTCTTTACAATTCATGTACCATTAATATATGACCTCCCTTGATCTTCTCATCCTCATAGAATGAGAATTTAATCAACAAATCAGAAGATCAAAAGATAACATTTTTTCATATTCCATGTTTTGTTTACATAATGGCAAATTCCTTAGTTTGCCCAAGAGGCATCAATGAACTCATTGAGATATTTATAAACTTGCTACTACATCTATGAACTTATCAAGGAATTTTCTAACTCATTGCAACATCTAAATACTTTTTGGGTTATTTATGAACTCATCATGGGATCTATGAACTCACTAAAGCATTTGTGAATTCACCACCCGTGGGAAGTGGTTAATTCACCACTTTAGGTTTTCAAGGTTGTTTGAGGTCTCCAACATATTTTCAAGACTCCTAGAGATGTGACATACCATCCTTGACCATCCTTATCCATCTTTACAATCCCTCATTCTCTATAACATGCCAAATTGTGATGAATCATGATCATCTACCCTCATTGAAAATCTTGACAAACAAAAAATACCATGACCCCACTAGTCGACTAGGTTTTGACCCAATTTTTTAGATCACACCTCCCTAATAAGGAGGATTTTTGTCCCAAAAATCTTACCAAAACTAAGAATGAGGAACTATCATCCTCATGCCTCCATCAAAACTACTTTCAACATGACTTGGTAACAACAAACCCAAGCTAACTCATCCTTCCAACAAATATGAACCAAAAATTACATTATACCTCTTAACTAATGCACATAATACATCACCCATAACTAAAAGGTACAATGCTACCCATCCTTAATTTGTTTACATTGATCTCAAGCTCTTAACCACTTTCTTGCTTCCACATGATAGCCATAAACATTGTTGCATCTATTCACCCTTTTCTTACTACTCCTTACATGTATGAAGCTCACATTCAGCTCCAACAACAATCTCTTTATGCATTTATATATTCATCTAACAAAGAAGAAACTATCCTTTGATTGACACTAATTATTCTACTATTTTAAGTGCTATAAATAGAAATCTTCAACCTCCCCTCATATGAATTAAAAATAATATCTTTCTTACTCAATGTCAACTTATATTGATTATTTCTCCTATAATAAAGAGCATCCCTTATGTACAAGTAGGGACTCCAAAAAGTTAGAACATTCATTTAATGGGACAACATCAAACAATACCTCATCTATAAACTATTGGTAAAATCAAGACCTAATTACATACAATGAAATCAAGGTAGTTATATTAAATGAAATCAACTTAAATATACAATCAAGATAAAAAGGGACACAAACAATTATAATATATGTACAATCAACTTACAAGTACATGTCCCCTTAAGCCATCCTCTTAATCCATACCCTTAAGTACATAATCAAGACAAGAACAAGTATAATAAATCTAATCTATATACTATAATATAGGCCATATAAAATAAACAATTTAATTTTATTATAGGTTTCAATATGCAATAAATGTAAGTAACAAATATTCATTTAAATATTCTTGATGTAAATGAGTCTAGATATTTTCAATTTAAACAAGTACATAATACAAGAACAAGTACATGTCCCCTTAAGCCATCCCCTTATGTACATAATTATGACAAGAATGAGTATAATACATCTAAATTGTATACTATAATATAGGCCATATAAAATAAATAATTTAATTTTATCATAGGAACTTCAATATGCAATAAATGTAAGTAAAGAATATTAGTTTTAACATGCTCAATGTAAATGAGTCTAGATCTTTTCGATTCAAACAAGTACATATATATCAAGTCTAGAGATCATATGGAATGACATGAAAGTTCTTGTCCATATTTTCATACTGTATCAATTGGTTCAACTCCCTCTTTAATAAAAAAATATTTTCTCATGGTCATCTTTATCTAGTCTCCACTTGTAATGTCCACGTGTGTGTGGAAGGAGATGAAGAGACACACCTGTAGCACTTACTTGTTGGCTATACTAATACACCATGTTGTGAGGTTGGTGATCAATAAAATGAATCCCATTTTGAAGGATTTTGAATTGTTTCAAATATGTTCCTTGCACTACAACTAAACTTGTGGGAAACAATGTTCCATCAATTGTTTCTAGTTTTATTAACTTAATCCTCTCTTATGTGCAATGTAATAAATAATAACTTACACCTTCTATGTTTCCAGCCTCTGCTATGACTATAAAAAATCTCTTGCCACAATTAAATGTAAAAAAAATAAAATCTATCATAAATTCTAAATTTTAAGAACCAAACTAATTAAATGTTATCAACATATTAAAATTTAAATTTTCTACAAGTTGTGATATATACCTTTTTTAATCAATCCTGAAATGTGGTCATAATTAGTTGAAATCAAAGGAATGTCTTCAAATCTTTTATTTTCATCTTTGCCATATGTGTCACTAACAACTAGTGGCACCAAATTCCATTCACTGATATATCCACATTGTTGGCTCTTGCAATTCTCATAATTTCCCAACATTTAGTCACAACAAAAGTAAGAGTAATCCCTAGTACACAATGTCCAGGTTTGGTTATTTTACTCATGACACAATGCAAACACCTTGTTTTCTCTACCTTCTTATATCCATGCGCACTTCTTTGATCCATGTCTACAAATTTTATATATTCATCAAGCATGAATTTCAATCATAATTTTTTTCAAAAGTGCAATTGTAATCAAAATCAAATAAAAGAAATATAAGTAAATATTGAACACAAAACATTTTTCAAACAATACATGCCTAATATCTCCCAAAAGACTCTATGTGGATGTGGGCTCTTCCCTAAAGTTGTGCTGACCTCACATATGAAGTGATTCTTACACCATTTAATAATTTCATGTGCATCATTTATACAATCTCCCTCATAATTCATTTGATGTTTTCTTAGAGCACGTTTGATGCAAGCTCTTGCACCATCATGTTCACCTTTTCCATGGGCACTCTCAAAGAAACTCCAAACATGAGGTATATTGAGAAGTTGACCATAGATACAAAGTGTAAAAAATGGTCTTTGAAGATTTGAATTATGACGCACACCCATTTGACCATACAAAATGTTTCTCAAATTTCATGCTCCTTGTTTATAGATCTTGAAAAAAGTTGTTAAAGCAATGTACAAAATGTGTGTCATGCTCTTTATCATTGCTAATATAAAAGTGATATTCTTTCTTAATGAATCAATCTAGATATGTGCTCTCAACACCATCCAAATATAATTGTGCATGTCGATAACACACATGCACCATAATAGTCACATGCTTTGAATAATAGTATTATGTTTGAATCTCCTTTTGATGGATAAAAGATTAATTCTCTACAAAGTAAACTACTAATAAGATTGTTCCAGGTGGGAAAGTATCTCTCAAAAACTTAAGCTCTTTTGCTTTCCACTTAGCAAAAAGTGCATGTTGTATGTTTGGTTCTATCAATTTATAGATATTTTCATAAATGTTCCAACAGGTAGTTCCTCTTATACATAATCTAACCTTGTGGATTCTTTCCAAAATTTTGTTTGATACTTTATGTATTTATACCTCTTACAATTTACCATCTTCATTATGTTAGTGTGTTCATTTCTCAAAGGCAATTTTGTCAAATTTCCACATGTTTCACAAAGCCCTTTTATGCATTTCAATGGACCATCTATATCATCATATTTATCACATAAGATGGATGCTATGAACTCACTTACCCATTTAGGAGGTGCATTTTCAACACCATCACAATTTTATTGTCCGATTTTTGAAACACATGATAGTAAAGATCAAATTCAATATGGTGATGAAAACAAGTTTCAAGGACTTTTTTTGGATTCATGTACCATGGCCTTAACGTTTCAAACATTATTTGCCCAATATTGATATGAGGATTGGTATCACAAAATATCACATACATCTCATGTTGTGTTACGTCTAACCAATGTTTTGTATGCAGTTCATAATCATTTGCCCTAAGATTGGGTTTGAGAATATCTCAACTATTTGATGAAGGATGAGTATGATCATGCAAAAAATTTAAGATCAACTTACTAACACCATCTTCAATCTTTTCAGATTGAGGAGACCTACATGTCAATGCCCAATTGCCTTCTACAGTATTGTCACCCAAAACCTTTCTCCTTTTCACATATCTTGATATCATCTTTCTACTTAAGATAATTCCACTTGAAAGTGAAGAAATTTGATTCTTGACATTTTTGGACTTATAGTAGAAGTCAACATCACTCTTCTTGAAATTCTCTTATCAACATATCGATATTTTTTGCCAATGGAACTCAAACATTTTGTAATATTTTAAATCTTTTTCTAGGTGTGTTTTCCTATTTTTTGTGAAATCTACACCCAACAATTGTAACAACTCTTTCATCTCATCATGAGTAAGCATACTTGATAATAGTTGGGATTTACTGATTGTATCACAATTTTTAAAATGCTTGTCAAATATTTCCTTTGAAGTTCTATTCAATGACCTATTAGTAACTTGACTAGGTTGTTCAACATAAAATTTTAATTTCTCTATATCAATCTAAATAGATGATCTATATTTTTCTTATAAAGTTTACCCTTAACCTCTTTAATTAGATTCATATATGTATCTATAGAGGGAAGGGATTCTAACCCCTCTTCAATATCAAATGATCTATGAGATTTAGCATCATCAAGAATATATGGTTGGGCCTCCTCTATGACATCAATTGTGTGTGGTTGGGCCTCCTCTACTCCAGTATCTAAATTAGGTTAGACTTCCACTCCAGTTTCTGTATGTTGAGCCCCTTCACATGTTATATAAAAGAGAGAAGTTTGAATATATAATGGATACATATTATATATAATGACTTGTATATAATAAATTTCAAGTGATAGCAATATTACACAAAATAGTTCAAAGATTCTAAATAGGGTTTTAAGTTTGAAGTTCAAAGACAATGAAATGAGAAACAAAACTAAGACCTAGTGTTGTGTTTAATTTACAGTTATAACCCAGTGTAAAACAACTTACATAATTAGGCAAATGCACATTTAGAATAAATATATAATTTATATGTATGTTGGCACTAACTTACAACCTTGTTACATATAGAATTCAATCATAAAAGGTACTAGTATAAATATGACATGCCCACATGGGGTTGATGAAGTTGTACATATATGAAGAAGTTGAGAGAACATATTGAGAAATGTTAACACAGGTTGGTGATGAGGCTAAATCTAGCCTCATCATATACATAGCCAAAGTATCATTTCTCCCCTTTCTTTACCTACTTATTCATGCTAATTAATTTTCTCTGAGAAATTATTGATTACTAGGGGTAGAATAGATATATTTGTGGTTTATTTATTGTTGACTTATCAAGGTAAAATGATGATAATTATGTGCAAAAGATGTATTTTGTTCTAGTAGGGTACCTTGGCCACTTTTGGGAGAAGCATGTTTGAAGTTTGGAAATACTCAAGTACCACAGTATGGACTTCAAAGACATCCTCACCAATTTTTGAGACATTAGGCTCTGGAGAAGGCGGAGATGGACTCATGCATTGCAAGGGTCTCTAGAGAAAATAGGACCAATAGACTATAGAGAAGGTAGCGCCTGCATAGACCATGAACTCTAGAATGATACATACTCAACCACCAAATATCCATTTTGTTCATGCCAAAAATTCCTCATGTGTAACAATTAAAACAACCACTTTAGTTCATTAAGTGTAGATGAAGCCTTTACAAATAGTAAACTCTTGTTAGGAGTCATTGTTGAAAACATTTCCTCAATTTATGATAAAAATAATTTGTTAACAAACTTATTTATTTATTTTCTTTTGGGACTCCTTATGAAACTTGGATAGTGCATGCATGTGCAACACATAACTATATCTTGGGAATCTTTCATAAATTTACATGAATCCATCAACATTGATGACCTTGTGGCTCACGTTCCTGAATCACAAATTCAGAGATTAGACACAAAGTTGGCTAATTTCTAGAAGTTTGTGAGCATGGAACACTTCGCTGAAGAGACCGTCCATGTTGTTGAGAGTATATGAAGTCTCTTTCTCAAAGGTCAAGAAGGATTGGAAGTCTTGCATGGAGTTGCGCATATAGTGCATAACAACATTCTATCTACATATAGTTGTATTGAAATCATAACCAATGTCACTTCTTCTAATCAAATAGGGACTCAAGTGTCCACACCCATACCTACACTCCCTATTCCTACTTATACTTCTACTATTATCACCACTACTACACAACTGAGTAATAATGCTACCACATGTGTTGGGTTATCCATTGGGAATCTTATTAGCCATTATAGTAATGTTTCATATAACTAAACAAATTTCACATCTAATGTGACTTCACCTACATCTAAACTTCACATCACATTCCAAATGGCTACTCATACACCATCACCTAGCCCTTCATTCCAATCTTTACCTAATTCAGCTTCTAATCCTATCATAAACCAATTGTTGAAGAATATGACCTCCATCCAACAACAATTGGCTAGCATGAGTAATAGCCCACCTAATATTACTATGACAACACATTATATCCATAGCCCTTTGTCTTATTCCATCCTAAGAACTCCTATGCCCGAGAAGTTTGGGACTCCTCGCTTTGAGAAATATAATGGGAAGGGAGACCCTAATAACCATGTGGCAGCTTTTACCACTATTTGTAGTGATTTCTTCCTTGAGGATGCGATTTTGGAAAAACTATTTTATAGTTTACTCAAAGACACAACTTTGGATTGGTTTTGCTCACTACCTCCTAATTCTATAACTTCTTTCACACAATTAGTCAACAAGTTCCTCGGGCATTTTCAAGCGAACATTGGACCTCAAGTCTCTTTGATGGACTTGGTTCATTACAAGAAAGGAACGAAAGAGAAAATAATAGATTTTATGGGCCGTTATCAAGCCCTCTTCTCACAAATTCAATATTCTATTCTAGATGCTAATGTGCAAAGAATTTTTATAGGAAACTTACAACCTCACATCCATGATAAGATATTGTTGATGCGATATAATTCATTCACTCATCTTTGCATAGCTCTTCGTGATTATCAAATTTTGATTAGTCAGTATGAGCATAATCCCTCATCATCTCTCGTTGGTCAATCCAAAGCCTCTCATAATCATTCTTTCAAAAGAAAAAACAAAAACTTCATCAAGATAAATGAGATTTCATCGAATAACATTAGAAAACATGGGGTGGCAGCATCATCTCCTACTTCCACCTCTTACTAGTTAAAACCAAAAACAAGAAACTTCACACTGTTATCAGAATCTCTTTATGCTATCATGACACAACTTTTGCAAAATAATCTCATCAAGCTTCCACCTGTTATACCCCTCGATCCAAGTAAGATGCAATCATCTTCCTTTGATGTGAAGGCCTTTTGTCGATTTCACTGCTCTGTTGGCCATGATACTGAAAGATGTATCCATCTTAAATATGAAGTTCAAGACCTCATCGACTCAAATGCCATCCAAGTTGCTAGTGTGAATGATAAAGGGAATAAATCGATGGTGACTCCTAATCAAAACCTTCAAATATATATTGATCCTCTACCTCATCATGAGTCTAATGTTGTTGATATTTGCATGGTGGATGCTCGCTCTCACAAAGAGCGAGTGGATTTGGAACCTGCTATATCTTTTACTCCACATGATGCTACTATCGAATCTCCTGACGAGCCTCTTTACATTACTATTCAAATCAATGATAAACCTATTCAGGGTGCTTTGATAGATCCTATATGCATGGTGAATGTAGTAACTGAAGAGTTTTTTTACATGCATGGTTTACATTGAGATACATATGATGTATCAGGAATGGCTATTTAATCATACGATGGGTCTATCCTTCCAACTCTTGGTGCTTTGACTCTCAAAATTAAAGTTAGGCCAAGAGCTTTGGATGCTCATTTTGTTATCATTCCTACATCAAACCTATTTCATGTGAAGTTGGGCTACCCATGGCTATGCTCCATGAAGGCAGTCGCCTCTATGTTTCACAAGTGCTTAAAGTTTCCATTTGAGGGACGTGTTCATGTTGTACATCACAGTCAGTACCAACCTATTTCTCGCAATGGACATTTTTCACTTGACTGCTTCTGGCCACAACTAGTTGGAGTTTCTAGATCTAGAGAGGATATCTTTTTCTTATCATATCAGAAGTTCAAAGCAAAGAAAATAGTAGAGTTATCACTTAGTAATATTCCTCCTTGTGGTGTTCCCAAACCTCCTTGATCTTCTAAGGCTACGATCGTAATTCCTCCTATCCCACAAGTAGTGAATGAAGCTAAGCCTGAATCTAAGGTTCTTCCCCATTCCCAAGCATCTGGTAAATATGCTGAGGTTCCCCCTCTGCCATCCCTTTAAGGACAATGAGGCAACCTCTAAGCACAAAACAAACCTCCCCATAATCGCAATATTACTTTTATCCCACCTACCTCTGCAGAGACTAGTGGTAATCAATCAGTTGCGCGGACTTTATTTCCTGAAGTTTCTCAACCTCTTGAGGATGCTCTTGTATGCCCCCCTATTTCACAAGTTGAGAAGGAATGGCAACCGGCATTCAAGAACCCTTCCCCCATAGTCTCCCAACCTTCGATGGTTCCTCTTGTTTCTTCTAATATTCCTAAAGCAAAGGAAGGAAAGGAATCCACATTGGAAGTGATGCAGGGACTTCCAGAGGTCATAACTTTTGACTCGGATGTGGGTTTTCTACAAAATTTTACAGGTGGATGCGTTATGAGGTGGCCAGTGGTTTCCCAACCACCCTAGTCAGTTGGGCACTTTTTCGGGGCTTGAAACTTTCATCTTGGCCCTTAAAATGGCAAATTAGTGTTTTTTTCTAGCTTTTTAAAAGTTGCTTTTTTTAATAACTCGAAACTCATGTTTCAAATTTAGGATGTTAGTTGATTTTTCATCCTACCTTAGCTTTATGAGTTTTTTGGGAAAAAACTGGATTCTCAAGATATGATTGTAAAATTACCTAAAATGGCAAAATCTGACGATTGTCGAAATATGCCAAAAAAGGTTATTTTTTATTTTTTTTTGTTTTCTTAGATATAAGAGAGTTTCTCTCATTGTAGCGGCAAAGTTGATGAATAGAATTTTTGTTATGTTTCAGCTTCCAAATCTTTGTCTCTCATGTTTAATGGCACAATTCTATTGAGTGTATGTTGTGTGCTGCATCAGGAAGATACTACGGTTCCCCTTAAAACATCACAAATAAAGCTAAGAAAAATAAGATTTCTAGAGAAAGAAAGATGCGTCTATCAAACTCCATTATTAACCAATACATTGATGTAGAAAGGGCATGCACACAACTCAATGGACTGACAGATCCTATATCAAGCAATCTACTAGCTATATAATGTGTTACATTTACATTATCAAACCAGGGAATCATACTTTTCTTGGATGATGCTTGTACTATGTGTACAATTAAGGATTTATGAGTTTTAATCTAGAGGTTGTGCATAGGAATAAACTAGCTGAAAGAAAAGCAACTCTAAGTGCCAAAATTGACGATGCTCTAAGTAAGCAAGATTGGTAAGAAATAACTAATGCTTATTCAGACAGCTGTGATCAAATGGTCTTATGTAACTCCATATAAAAGAACAACTAACAATTGGTTTAGTGATCACCTTGACTTAACAAGACAGATTACCAAAGTCTAACTAATTCATACAACACAACTCATTACAACATGCATTAATCATATATATATATAAACATACAATATAAACTAAACATATGAACATATTGGAAAGACAAGGTACCTCAAGTGGCCCTTGCTTGAGTGACTGTGATTCCAAGAAATCTAACTAAATCTTTATTGTATCTTTGAAACCATTAACTGAACTCAAAACATGTGTTCCTTTATTGAATGATGAAGAGAAAAGTACAATAAGGAAATATGATAATACAATCTCTATCTAACCTCATCACATATAGAAAATCTAATCTATATATAGACAAGATCAGCCTTGTCTATTTGAACAAAATTACTGAACCATAAATACCACAACTATCCATTATCTAATAACGTAGGAAGAGGACTTTATTACAAAGCAAACTAGGAATAGGAAACTAAACTATCATGAAGGTAGCATAGACATTACAGTCCTACTATAACTCTCTCTAGTCTTTATGAAGAACAATCAAGACTAGAAATAGAACATGGAGCACAATCTAAGATTCCTTCGTTATTCATGACCACATCATCTGTCGAAGGGTAACCGTCAAAGAGTGGAGAGTTATGGATGACTCATCCTAATCAATCTGGGGTCTTCTTCATTTGGCTGTAGGTGCCTGCATTGTCTACTATGGATACCAACACCCCCTTTGTTGTGGGTTGCCCAGTGGTCTTCATGAAATGTAGCCACGTTCTTGTTGCATGAGCAGTTAGTACATCACATGGTATCTATACATCACAATTACTAAAATTAACATAAAATACCATCATATTTCATGAGCAATCAACCATTCACACATAATTAATTAACAACATATTATATACCCATCTTCATACTTTCAATATCTTAAGGATGATTATAGACATAATTAGTATATATAAAAGTCTAGGAATGTCTTAGGAAATATGTACTTAAAGCAAGAGAAACAAGACAAAACATGGCCTCATCAACGTCGTCGTGCTATGGCTCACCTTGCCGTAGGAGAGGAGAATCTCCCTCCTCGCAAGCGTTTATCACTGACAGATGTGAAATAGATAGCTACTACCATTGTGTCTCCTATAGAGAAAGAAGAAGCTTCACAAGACACTACGAAGCCTATTGTACTACATTCTGATAGCAAATCTGAAGATGTTACAAGTATGGCTCTTGTTCCTTATACCTCACGTGTTATAGTTCTTCTTGCATCTTGTCCACCTTTTCAAATGGATGATGAGATAGATTAGGAGGAGGAGGATTTTCTTTAGTTTGACTTGCAAGTGAGGTACCTTATTTATGTGTTATGAGTGCATGTGACTTTTTTTCCCCCCGTGATGTGTTGCTTGATGCTTTACATGTATTTAATTTGTTGTTATTGTTGTGTTGTGAAGCTCTCTTTGAATGACCCTTGACACCCTTGTAGGTGCAAGGATACAAAGGGATTGAAATCCATTGTGACATTCTCTCTATTCATATAATCATTCTTCTATATGTCATAACTTGTATCGGTGTTGTGTCCTTTGGGGACGATGCAAGGCGTAGGATGTTTTGGCATTCTCTCTTGTTGACCTAAGGGATGTTTACTTTTGATTTCATCTTATACTTATTCATTTGTCTTCGTAGTTCTACTAGCTGATGGATGATGACAATTCTAAATACATATATATAGTCTTGAGATATCTCCTATTATACAACCATTCCTATACTGACACCAGTTAAGTAGATCCCTTTGTGTGATTACTTAGTATAATTTATTGTTTCTTTTATGCTTTGATTTATGTGGCACCTTGTTGCTATGCTCGACATCATACCATGACTACATAAGCCATTGTGTATCATGCCTGTAGCATTGCCTCGGTTTGCCTTTTGTGGGGGCAACCCCCTTGTGCAATGTAGTTCTTTGGAAACACATATCTTATGGGCATGTGCTTTCGGAAAGCTCTCATGTCTGCGTTGTGATTTGTTGTACCTTAAATCAATTGCTCCCTGATAGGAGTTAGCAATCACTTTAAGGTGGGGGCATACATCACACTATGCTCTCTCTTTGGTTACATACTTGTTGGCATGGAACTCACATATTGATTTGACAGTCCTCACTTGTCTGTCATGTTTCCTCTTTTGTCCATGAGCCACCTAGTGCAATGTAGTTGGCTAGCCCATGTGCTTCATGTGACTTGTCATGGTCACCTAGTAATTCGACGATCCTTACTAGCGTGTGATCCATGGTGGCACTTCTTTGGACCACATGACCCCTAGTGATAGAGAAAGCTAGTGTGAGAGTCGTGTGCCTTGCACGTGTTTATTCTATGTGTATTATCATGTTTGTTTCTTTTATGTATTATGTTTAACTTATGTTTTTGTGTGTCTTCACCATGTTTTATATGTGTTCTCTATGTATTCATTGTGACTTATGTGTATGCTCTATGTCTTAAGTGTATGCTTTGTGTCTATGTGTATGATTTGTGTTTGGCATGTATTACCTTTATGTATTGTGTGTCTTCCAAGTGTATTCTTATGTATGCTCTTAGTAATCCATGAATGTGTGAATTATGCTATAATGTCTTGTGTGTTTGAAATATCTTGCTTATGTGTTTGCAACCTTAGGATCCTAAGTTTGGGGGCTACTTGTAGTCCACAACTTGGCGGAATTCTTTGGGCTTCTATGTATTGTGTGTTTTTTCCATCCTTTAGTATGAGTTCAAACTTAAGTTCGTACCCACACTAAAGTGGAGTCTATTAAATGTAGTGTCATAAAATGTGCACACTAACATTTTACACTTAGTTTAGCACTTGGTTGGACCTATTTTGTTGCCTTTGTTAATCAGGACCTATTTTAACACCTTTTTAAGCTTAAAACAATGAAATCTCGATCCCGATAAATAAACCTGACAAAATCAAATTAGGACTGGACTAAACTTGCTATATTGGACACTTTCCAGAGTTTGTGGGCTAAAGCTCCAGGGCACCCAAGCATCTTGGTCTCACTTGGGAATTTTAGCCCCACTTTGTAGTGTCGACATAAGACACTTCCTTAGTTTGTATTTGTTGGCCTAATTAAGTTTTTTTTTAAGCGAGTGGGAATGCATATTTAAATGAGTGTTGTAGTTCATTTTACACCTAGATGACACCTAGAGGATTAATGTGAATTTTTCTCTCATATTGTGTTCTATGCTAAAGTGTTCTTCATTCTTGGAGTGTTATCTACTTGTGGATGCTATTGAAGTTTGTTTGTAGGATTTGAAGGAAGTTTGAAGCCCTCTTCATCACTCTCCTTTGTTGGTGTAGGATCTTGAGTCATCTTCATCAACTAAGGTCATATCTCTTGTAGTTTTCATCATCATTATCATACATTATTCATCATATTATTATAGATCTAGCCTCTGCCCTCCTAGGGCACACTCTTGGATCTAATCATCATTATACTGGAGGTGGGAACACCAACACAGGATTTGACTAAGGTAAACCCTTAGACACGGCACAACCTTTTCCTCTTGTTTTATGTGTAGGTCAGAGAAAAAGGTTTCAGGAACTGACTTTTGAGAAGAAGGCAGAGCAGGTAGGTACATGTATGGTGATCCTTGAGATTTTGCTAAACCCTGTAAAAGTCTTCAGGCATCCAAGCGCCCTAGTCCTAGGAATTTCTACTACAAAATCTAGGTTTTGAATCCTCCTCTGACCTCTATTGTACTTTCTATTTGATGTGATCTATTTCTGACAGTTAGTTTTAGTCTGTTCTTCATCTTCTAAGGTTTGATGATTAGTTTTAGTTTCACTTGCTTGACTTTGGTTAAACTTGGTTGATCCATATATATACAACAAAAGGGCATAACCCTTGTAATTTGGCTCTCCTTCATGGGTAGTAGCTAAGGTCAGTTTGTACCCCAATGTTTGTAGAAGAGGGTTTTGACCTAGTTTAACTTCTTAGGCTAGATCACTCTTTTCTACACTATAATGTGCTCTTATTTTAATCATCAATCTTCTTTTATATCTTGTTCTAAATTTCATTAAAGTCTTGTTTAGTTTTAGATTAGCAGGTTTCAATTCAGTGTTAGGGTTAGGTAGATTGGAGCAATAAACACTAACAATTATATGCAGATTAAATAACCCAAATATAACAATAAAGAATAACACAAAAGAGATCAACACAGAATTTTAACGTGGTTCACCCAATATGGGCTACATCCACAAAAACTCATCCATCCAATGATTTTATTATCCAGTACAAAATAAATTATAATCTCACAAATTCCATACCTGTAACATACATCCCAGCTGCTTATAATAAGCTTTTTGGAAGCTTCTCAAATTAGGGTTTTACAATGTCATTTTTTTTTGTCGGTTAACAAAAAATTAACAAATGACTCCGAACGAGCAAAAAGAGGGAAAAAATCAAGGGATGTGCCCCTGAACCTCGGCAAGGATACGTTATGACTATATAGTATTTGCATGATCAGTCACCACATACTAACAATCTCCCACTTGGAGACTGATCAGGCTCCACACCAAACAATCTCCCACTTGGAGACTGATCCTAGACAACACCGCTGCACTTGTAGCGCCCACTGGATTACAGGCCTGGTTGGTTTCTTATATCCACCATTATCAATCATGAAGGCCAATGGAAACTGATGATGAAATCAATATCTCCCATGTAACTACCTTTGTGAACATATCTGCAGGATTCTCACTTGTGTGAATTTTCTCCAACTTCAACTGTCCATCCTTTAAAACTGACCTGATGAAGTGGTATCTCAATAGTATGTTCTTAGTTTTTGAATGTAGAGATGAATTCTTAGCAAGATGAATGGCAACTGGCTATCAGTGTACAAGGGGCTATCTTCTTGTCACTGCCCCAATTCCTCCAAAAAATGTTGTAACCAAATCATCTCCTTGCTAGATTCTATAGTAGCAACATACTCAACTTCTGTGGTTGAAAGTGCAACAACCTTTTATAGCCATGAAATCCAACTGACTGCAGTACCTCCTATAGTAAAAACATACCTTGTAGTACTCCTCCTGCTATCAATATCACCTACAAGATCAAAGTCAACATATCCTTTTAGAGCAGAATTTGTTCCTTGAAAACATAGTTTCTTTGAAGTAGTACCTCTCAAATATCAGAGAATCCATTTTACCACATTCCAATGTTCCATTCTTGGATTGCTCATATACCTGCTCACAACTCCCATTACATGTGTAATATCTAGCCTTGTGCATACCATTGCATACATCAAGCTGCCAACTGCTGATGCATATGATATCTTAGACATTTTGTCTTCCTCCTCTTGTGTCTTTGGACACATCTCCTTAGTCAACTTAAAATGACTAGGCAAAGGTGTACTAACTGCTTTTGCATTCTGCATGTTAAACATTTTCAACACCTTCTCTACATACTCACTTTGAGACAAAAATAATTTTCTATTTGTCCTGTCACGTGTGATCCTCATACTAAGGATTTGTTTTGCTGCATCCAAATCCTTCATAGAAAATGAATTTGCTAATTTTTGCTTAAGTTTATTAATATGCTACATGTTAGACCCGGCAACAAGCATGCCATCAACATAAAGCAACAGGATAATATAGTTGTCATTACCCAATTTCTTAAAATAAACACAATAATCAGAATGACATCTTTTATAACCTTGTTCAGCCATAAAACTATCAAATTTCAAATACCATTACCGAGGTGCTTGCTTTAGGCCATACAAGCTCTTCTTTAACCTACACACAAATTCCTCCTTACCCTTGACCTCATATCCCTGTGGTTGTTGCATGTATATTTCCTCTTCCAAATCCCCATGGAGAAATGTTGTTTTCACATCTAGCTATTCAAGATGCAAGTCTTCCGTAGCCACAAGACTTGGAATAGTTCTAATAGAAGTCATCTTTACAACTGGAGAAAATATTTCATCAAAATCTATACCTTTATTATGTGTAAAACCTTTTACCATGATTCGGCCTTATATCTTTTCTTGCCCCCATCTTCTTTCTTCAACCTATAAACCCATTTATTTGGCAATGCTCTTTTACCTGCAGGCAATTAGACTAAGTCCCAAGTTTGATTCTATAGAAAGGAATCCATTTCCTCTTTCATGCCTAGCTCCCAATACTTTTTGGTATCTACCTTCATTGCTTCTTCATAACCTTCAGGTTCACCTGAATTAGTTAATAATATAGAATATAATGATGGAGAATCTTTTTAGAGGTCTACTTATCCTTGTAGAACGTCTAACACTTGCAAGAGTCTGGGGGATAACTTGTTGTTTCTGATCATTAGGTACCACTGGCATTTTATTTTATGGAATCTCATCCAGCACCACATATTCCTTTTTGGCTTGTTCATGCTTCTTTTCCTACAGCTGATCCTTATACATGACCTTCTCATTGAATATAACATCTCTGCTCCTAACGATTTTATGATTTTCATAATCCCATAACCGATAACCAAATTCATCTACTCCATATCCAATGAAGGTACATTTTTTAGACTTAGCCTCAAGCTTGGTCCTATTTTCAATATCAACATGGACAAAAGATTCACAACCAAAGGTTTTTAGAAATGAATAGTTTACCTTTTTACCCATCCATGCCTCCTCTAGAATGCCACCATCTAAAGGATTTGAAGGTCCCCCATTTATTAAATAAATAGAGGTATGTACAGCATTTGCCAAAAGTATAAGGGTAGTCCAACATGCAATCTCATGCTCCTTGCATGCTCCATAATGGTCCTATTCATCCTCTCAGACACACCATTTTCTTGTGGGGTTCCAAGAACCATTTTTTGCCTATGAATTCCATTATCTGAATAGTAATTCTCAAATTCTCTACTGCAATACTCGCCTCCACTATCAGATCTGAGACACTTCAACTTTTTTCATGTCTCATTCTCAACCAAAGATTTCCACCTTTTAAAAGTTTCAAATACTTCTGATTTTTGTTTTAGGAAATACACCCATGTTTTCCTAATTGCATCATCAATAAAAGTAACATAATAGCAAGAGCCACCAAGAGAAGATACCTGAGCTGGTCCTCATACATCTGAATGCACAAGCTCTAATTTCTCTCTTCTTCTCTTTCCCAACTTTGAGAAATTAGACTCTTTTCTATTTTCCATAAACACAATTTTTGTAGAAATCTAAGTCAATCTGCTTCAGACCTAGGAGCAACTTTCTGGAGTGAAGGATTTGCATCCCTTTCTCACTCATGTGCCCAAGTCTATGGTGCCATAATTATGTTTATGTCCTTGTGGTAAGTGTTATAACTGTCTCAATAGCAAATGTTTATGTGGCAGCTAAGCTAGAATAAGTATTACTAGTAAACAAATACAACATGCCTACTTTTTCACCTTTAGCTACTACTAATGCACCTTTAGTGACCTTCCAGACTTTGTCTGAAAAGGTAACTATACAACCTTCACTACCCAGTTGTCCTACAGAGATTAAATTCCTTCTCAAATTTGGAACATGCCTTACCTCCTATAGAAACCATTCATTTCCATTCTGCAACTTGATTTTTATCTTTCCTTTTCCAACAATCTGACAGGGTTCATCATCACCCAAATATACCTGTCCAAAATCACCTTGAACATAATCTACAAAATATTTCCTATAGGGTGTGGCATGAAATGAAGCCCTTGAATCTATTACCCAGGAATCATTAGCATTATCTAAACACAAAATTAAAGCATCCTGTAATTTATTATTTGCAACATTAGCTTCCTTACTGTCATCATGTTGTCTATCTCCTTGTTTGCCCTTTTGAGACCAACAATCCTTCTTCAAGTGTCCTGGCTTTCCACAGTGCCAGCAATCCATTCTTCCTCTGGATTTAGATCTACCTTTCTTCAACTCCCTTATGACTTCCCACGATTTGTTGGGCTTTTTCCTCTCTCCTTTGTTCTTCCCCTATTCTCTACAGTCAAAGCATTACCTGATGTTGAACTCTCACCTGTGCTTTTCTGTTGCATTTCCTCACTAAGGATAACACCAACAACATCATCAAATTTCAAAGTATTTGAACCAAAGACAGAGTTACTTATAGCCATTACCAATCTATTCCAAGTTTCTAGCAAAGAACATAAAACCAAGAGAGCCCTCACCTCTTCATCAAATGTCACTTTTACAAAAGTTAACTGACTGGTAATCGTATTAAACTCATTTAAATGATCTGACACAGATCCACCTTCAATCATTTTTAGATTAAACAAACGCTTCATGAGAAATACCTTATTAGAGGATAAGGGTTTTTCATACAATTTAGTCAAAGCTTTCATCAGTTCATATGTTGTCTTCGCTTCTGTTATATTGAACGCCACAGATGGTGCCAAGCACAACTGAATGGTTCCCAATGCCTTTATGTCCAGAAGTTCCCAATCCTCATTAGTTATTGCTACTAGTTTCTTGGCTTTCCCTTCCAATGGCCTCCATAAATCCTTCTAATAGAGGTAATCCTCCATCTACATCTTCCATAATTTGATAGTTCTGCCCATTGAATTTATCTACCTTCAATTTACCCTTGTCCACCATTGATCCCACTTAACTGTGAGACTCCCACTCAACTGTGAGACCTTCCTGCAGATGATAATTGAACACAACCTGCCCTGATACTAGTTGTTAGGGTTAGGCAGATCAGAGTAATAAACACTAAAAATTATATGCAGATTAAATAACCCAAATATAACAATAAAGAATAACACAAAAGAGATCAACATAGAAATTTAACGTGGTTCACCATATATGGGCTACATCCACAGAAACTTAGCCATTCAATGATTTTATTATCCAGTGTAAAACAAATTACAATCTCATGAATTCCATACCCGCAACATACATCCCAACCACTTATAACAAGCTTTTTGGAAGCTTCTCGAATTAGGGTTTTACAATATCATTTTTCTTGTGTCGGTTAACAAAAAATTAACAATCGACTCTGAACGGGCAAGGATACGTTATGAGTGTTTAGTATTTGCATGATTAGTTGCCACATGCCAACATTAATTTCATTATTTAAGTAGTTGAAGTATAAACATTGTAAAACCAACATTTGGTGTTAGAGCTTATTTAACTTGATCCTATGAAGAATATAGGGTCTTTCTTGTGTTTTTTTCTTTGTTTACAATTGAACATTTGTGTTGGGCTAAAATACAATCTAAAAAATAGATTTAGTAGAAAGCTCTTCTAGATTTGAGATTAATGGCCAAAATTTTAAACATTGGAAGCTCAAATGGAGGATCTCTTGGAGGAAAGAGATCAATGGAAAGTAGTGATTGAACAAGAAAATCCCATTGATATAAAGGATGAGTATTGGAATAAACATATAAGAAGGGAAAGAGCACTATCAGGTTGTGTCTTTCTAATTTTGTTCTTATGAATGAATCTAAAGAAACTGCAATTTATAAGTTATGCAAAAAAATAGGTACAATATATAAGACTAAGAGTCTTATAAACAAATTGTTTCTACAGAGGAAGTTATATTCTTTAAAAATGAAGGATGAAGCCTCAATAGATAATCATCTACTAAAGGTATAAAATTTGATTGTGAGTCAACTAGGTTCAATTGATGTTAAATTGGATGAAGAGGATAAATGTATCATTTTTCTTTGTTCACTACCCAATTCATGGGAAAATCTAATTGTAGGTATTAGTGGGAGTAGTTCTAAGCCTAACCTTGAAGAGTTCAAATTGTTGAACTATTTAGCAAATAACTAGAAGAAAATCCATGGATGATTCCTCTAAAGATGCTCTTTTTGTAAGGGGCCAAGGTAAGGTAAAAGGGGGTGTGAAAGGGGAATAGGAAGAAATATAAGACCAAGATTAGATCTAAATTTCCTAGTATGAGTATAGTAAAGTGCTGGAATTGTGGTAAAAAGGGTCACATTAAGGAGTGTAGACTTTAAAAATGGAAAAATAAAATGGCTCCTTTGCTGATAAATCCTTTGATGGTGATGTTAGTGGTGATGTTTTTATAACTTATGCTAATATTGCTAGTGATGATTCATAGTTGATTAATTTAGGTGCCTCTTTTCATATGACTCCATGTAGAGAGCAGTTTACTAAGTACAAAAAATATGATAGTGGAGAAGTGTAGCTTGGTGACAACACTTCACATAAGATTGTTAGCTAGGGTAAGGTAACTTTGCTTTTTAGTGATGATTCAATGAAGAGATTGTCTAATGTATTACATATTCTTGGGTTGTCTAGGAATCTTATTTTAGTTTCTAAGATGAATTATAGTGGTGTGTATGTTACTTTGACAAGCATGGTTGTAAATTGGTTAGGAGAGCTTTAGTTTTGGCAAAGCATGCTAGTCATCAAAGTTTGTTTAAATTTAATACTATGACTTTGTGTAACTCTAGCATTGCTTCTATTAATGTACCTATTGATATGTCAATGTTGTGGCACCAAATATTAGGCCACATAGGTGATAAAGGATATAAAATATTGAAGAATAAAGATATGCTTGCGGGTTTGTCTAGTTATCCTCTTGATTTTAATTTATGTGAGCATTGTGTGTTTGGTAAGCAAAACAAGGTTAAATTCTCATATTTAAGCACTAGAACAACATTGTTTTTTTAGATTTCATTCACAATAATGTGTTTGGTCTAGTGGATCTACAATTTCTTAGTGCATATTTTTATTATGTTACCTCATAGATAGTTTCTCAAGAAAAAATGGGATATTTTTGTAGGCTCAAATTTGAAGTTTTTAGCAAATATTTAAGGTGATTGTAGAAACTCAGATGGAGAAGACAATAAAAGATTTGAGATCAGATAGTTGGGGGAATATTTCTCGTAAAAAATTTGAAGAATTTTGTAAACACAATAGAATTGTAAAGTAAAAACTACTCCACATACACCACAACAAAATGGGGTAGCTAAGAGAATGAACTTCACAATAATGGAAAGAGCTAGAAGTATGTTAAGTTGTGTTGATTTGAAACAAAAGTTTTGGGTTGAAACTACTAGCACTACTTGTTATTCAGTAAATAGGTCTCTTATGCTCTTGCTAATCAAACACCATAAGAAGTGTGGACAAGAAAGAATCCTTCTATTGCACATCTAAAAATATTTGGTTGTGAGGCTTATATTCATATGCCTAAGAAAAATGGTCTAAGTTAGATTTCATAGAAAAAATATTGTCATTGGTTATGTTGAGAATGTTAAAAGTTATAATATTTACAATCCACTAACATAGAAAATTATTTATGTTGTTTTTAGCTAAGTATTTTTCCCTAGAACTAAACAACTAGAGGAAAAGAATGATGATAGGATGCATTTTAAAGTTAAAAGAGAATAAGATGCATCTAAACATGAATAGGTTGGACAAGAAGAGGTTGAAGAAGAAGATTATTCAAAGGAAAGTTTAGAAAAATAAAAAGATGGGTCTCTTACTCCACCACCTTTTTGAAGGTCCACAAGGTAGTCTAAACAATTTGAAAGGTATAACCCACCAAATTTTGGTTGTATATTTATTTTATCGTGTACTAACAATGAACCTAGGTTTGTGAAGGAATCTCTCTTCAAACAAGAGAAAGTCTTGGAAAGGAGCCATGAAGGAGGAGGTGATGGCTTTGGAAAAGTGTAAGACTTGGGATCCAATTGATCTGCCTAAAGGAAGAAAGCTCATAGGTTGAAAATGGGTTGGTATAGTCACGGTCGAAGGGTCCATGGGGTGAACTCTCTAGGTCATGCAGTAAGAGTAAACACAATGGAAGAAACTCAATTATAGAATGCAAATAAAGATTCAGATGCTTAATATATCATAGATTCAAAATGCTGATATGTCGGCAACATGCAGGCGTACAAATTAGGGCTCACAAGCCTGAATTCAGTTACAATAGATATGGCTTTGAAGTGCCTTGCAAATCCAAATCCTAAGCTAAAACCTCATATCATGATTCACTACTTTCTTAGGCATCTAAGACATGCTTATATATCATCTTCAAGTTCAAGAAGTCTTCCACGTCAGCCAAGGAAGAAGTCACAATCTCCAATGAAGGTGTAACGTGTGTACACGGATGGGTCGGCCTTAAGCAACTTGTACTCCTCCGCAAGTGAATGAAACAAGGTATGGATCTCAGGAAAGGTCAGCCATGTCCCAAAGTACCTTGAATGATGTTTCATTTAGCTCTGCAAATCATGGAAGTGCTTCGCAAACCTTCTCCTTTAGCTGACTGTTTGAATGCACTATTCTGAGAAAACAATTAATCTTTTGATAGTGACATCTTTCCAAAATCTAATCCCAATGATCTGAAATTTGGATATGATGTGCATGATGATGTCTAGATGCTAAATCCTTCTCCGCAAGCTCTAAAATACAAACATGGAAAAATGCAGTACAAAATGTTGTAACTGCTACTGACTGAACTGAACTAAAATGAACTAGAAAATGAAAGAAATTAAAAGAATGCAAATATTTTTGGTTGATGCAAGATTGCTCTACAACCAGGGATGCTCCTACATCAAACACCTGGGGTTGTTGAAAAAGTGAGTCCCTCACTTTGTTGGGGCTAGAGGGAAACCAAGACGGTCCACCTCAGCCTATGAAATCCAAGATGAATCTTCTTCCAGTTTGCCTTTCCACTTTACCAAATATTCCTTGTATTGCTTGCCTCTGGTGTTGCGTCCAACTCTATTGTCTAAGTTGTCTTCAATCTGGTCTAGTGCTTGTTGCGGTAACTACTTCTTCAAATGATCTTCAATGCTATCACTGGTTTCTCCTTCATGGTACTGATATAGGTCTGCAATGTTGAAAATAGGTGATATACCCAATGTCTCTGGTAGCTCCACTTCATATGTATTTCCTGAATCAAACTTTTTGAGTATCCTACATGGTCCAAACTTCTTCATCTTCAACTTGTTATATGTCCCTACTAGAAATATCTCTTTTCTCGAATATACCATTACTTCATCTCCAACTAAAAATTATGTCTTCTCTTCTCATCTTCTTGCTCCTTATACTTGCTATTCATCTCCTCCAAATGCTTCTTAACCTAATTATGCATTGTCTCCTTGTGTCCTACAAATTCTTCTGCCTCTGCACTCCTCTTATTCTCCATACTGATATCTCTCAACTCTGCTACTCCTCTAGGGTTATTTCCTATCACAATCTCAAATGGTGTCTTTCTCGTGCTCCTATTCACTAAATTATTGTATGCAAACTCTGCTTGTGATAGAATGAAATCCTAATTTACTACCTTCATCCAACCAAACATCTCAACAAGTTACACAAACTCCTATTTACCACTTATGTATGTCCATCAATCTGTGGATCAAATGCTAAACTTCACTTCAAATCTGTCTTCATCTTCTTCCACAATGTCTTCCAAAAGTATCCAATGAATCTTGTGTCTTTGTCTGAAACTATGCTTTTAGGTAATCCATGCAATCTCACAATCTCCTTGAAAATTAGGTTAGCTACATGCACTACATCAGTTATCTTCTTGCAAGGTATGAAATGTGCCATCTTTGAAAATCTATCCACCACTACAAATATAGAATCATGTCCTCTCTGTGTCTTCAGTAATCCTAATATGAAATCCATACTTATGTCTTCCCAAGGTCTCTCTGGTATTGTCAAAGATTTGTACAACCTAGTATTCTGACTACTTCCTTTTGCAACTTGATATACTCTACAACTCTACACAAACTTCCTTACATCCTTATATATCTAAGGCCAAAAGTAATTTTCACTTACCAAAGCCACTGTCTTATCAATTCCAAAATGTCCTGCCAATCCACCACTATGCTTCTCTTTGATCAAATTATCTCTCATTGAACTCCTAGGTATACACAACTGATTTCCTTTGAACAACATATCCTCCTAAATAAAATAATCCAACCACTTACTTCTATTTGTCACAACAAGTTCCTTATATGATTTCCAAGGTTCTACAAAATCAAGATCTTCTTCATACATGTTCTTCAGTTCTTCAAAACCTAACACTTCTACTCTCATCTCTATTAAGAAGTTCCTTCTTCTACTCAAAGCATCTGTAACCTTGTTTGATTTTCCACTCCTATGCTTCAATACAAATGTATAACTCTACATGAACTCTACCCATCTCATAGGTCTCCAATTCAACTTTCCTTGACTGTTCAAATATTGCAAAGCTTGATGATCTATTTACAACACAAATTCCTTAGGCAACAAATAGTGTCTCCACTTCTTTAAGGCTTGAATTATGGCATAGAATTCCTGATCATAAACTGAATATCTTCTCCTTGCATCATTCAAATTCTCACTAAAATATGCTACAGGTCTACCTTCTTGACTTAACATTGCTCCTATTGCATTTCCACTTGCATCACAATCTACTTGAAATACTTTGTTGAAATCCGATGATGCTAACACTGGTTTTTCTGTCACCTTCTTCTTCAACAATGCAAAACTTTATTTGCTCCCGATGTCCACTTAAAGTCCTTTTTGTCACCTCTCATTGTTCTGATGAACTTTTGGTAGAAACTAGCTAATCCATGAAATGATCTAACTTCTCCAATACTCTCAAGTGTTGGCCACTTAACAATTGCTCTAACTTTCTCAGGGTCCATCTTGAATCCTTCTATAGAAATCACAAATTCCAAGTATACCAATTCTTAATTCATGAAACTACATTTCTTAATGTTTATCAGCAATTTCTCTTCTCTCAGTCTCTACAATACTTACCTCAGGTGCCACAAATGTTCTTCTTTTGTCTTACTAAAAATTAAAATATCATCCAAATATACAATAACAAACTTACCTAAGAATTTCTTCAAAATTTCATTCATCAATCTCATGAAAGTACTTGGTGCATTAGTCAATCCAAAAGGCATTACTAACCATTCATACAATCCTTCATTTGTCTTGAAAACAGTCTTCCATTCACCTCCTTCTCTGATTCTAATCTGATGGTATCCACTCTTCAAATCTATCTTTGTGAAATATTTTGGTCCACTCAAACAGTCCATAATTTCATCCATCCTAGGCAATGGAAATCTATACTTAATTGTGATCTATTGAACTGCACCAGACAACTGAGAAGGGGGGTGAATCAGTTGTCCTAAAACTTTTAACTGAATATGATCATCAACTTACCAATTACTTATATTCAGATATAACCATGAAAGAACCAAATGAGAAGCTTAACATAAAAGTATAAACAACACAAGAGACACCAGATTTTTATGTGGAAAACCCTAAATGGGAAAAATCATGGTGGGTGTTAGCCCACAGAAATATATAAGTTATATCAATACCGAAAAATAGAGGCTTACTACCCAAATGCTCACTGCAAGAAGAGGCTCACTACCTACGGGGCTCACTGCCCAAAGAGAGGCTCATTGCCTATGAGGCTCACTGCCCAAAGAGAGGCTCACTACCAAAAGGTCGAACTGAGATAACAGCATCTACTCCATGCCAAGGTTCAGTTCCATTGAAGCACAAACACCTCTACTCTGCTCTACTACCTTACTTCCTTTTTATCCTCGTATCTTTGCTCTTGGATACATTTTCACGACTCAATTACAAGTATTTATACACTTCATCAACCTTGGAATGATCATCAAGGTTGGCATTACAATCATCAAATTTTGGAACAATCTCCAAGGTCAGCATTACAACAATACATAAAATAGGTCTGGACCTAATACAAATTTAGCTAAGGAAAAGATGTAAGAATGTATGCAAATCACGCCACACCTTAGCTGGGACTCAAACACAATATTCCATGCTACAACATGCTATCACAATCTTCGATGAATCTCAACAACAAGGGGAAACAACCAAGTCGTCCAAGACTGGTGTTCACACTAGGTTATCTGGGAACAGTCTTCAATCACCATCCTAATTTCTCTCTACGAACCAATGCAAAGGTAGGAACACAATTAGGAGACATCCACAAGCACATTGTAATCACCAGCAACATCTGCACAACCTCTAACCACTTTATCCATGAGATTCTTCACACTGGAGCACATGAACTTCATTGTCACTGATATCTATCATAAAAGAAAGATCGCTTGTGGACCGCCAAATCATTAACCATTGGAGTTGAAGGTACATATCATCATCCTAGACTTCACTCTAGAACCACAGATCAAAATACTTCAATGTGCAGGAATGCGGAGCATACTACATTCTCCCTGTCACCAGTGAATAATCAGAAAAAATAGGTTTTACTCTGGTGAACATAACTCACGTAATTCTTCATATCAGAGGCTCAAACTCAGAATGTAGCATCTTCAGACATGTCCTTAAATAACTTCCAATCCGTAGAAAAAAAAATTCAATATACTGGAAATGCGGAGCAATCTTCTGGACTGTTCTTCCATATGCAATACACTGTTTTCACTACAGCTCACTGTTACTTTCGGAGGGGCTAATTTTCTCAATGTCCTCAACATATAAAGCATCTAATCAATCAATATAATAAGGATATAGTTGACACTAATGACAAAGATATGTTGACATTAATGACAACACCGATTAGACACATACTTGCAACATGATCTTGTTGATTGCTCTAGAGTCTGTACACATCCTCCATTCTCCATCCTTCTTTGGTGCTAGCACTGCAGGTACAGCACAAGGGATCAAACTTTCTCTGATCAAACCTTTCCTCAACAACTCATGTATCTGTCTATTCAATTCTTCATTCTCTATTGGTGTCATTCTGTGTGCTACTTTATTAGACAAACTAGCTCTAGGTATAAGATCCATGTGATGACTGATACTCCTGATTGGTGGCAATCCTTCAGTTACATTATCTGATATGGTGTCTTCATACTCTTTCAGTAATTCAATTATCTCCTCTAGTTATGATTCTTCAGTTTCTGTGATTAGGGTTCCATGCTTCTTAGGAATCAAAGCATAACACATATTCTCATGTCTCAAACCATCCAGAAATTTCCTTCCATCAACCAAATAGATTCTAGCATTCCCACATACTTCACTTTTAGGCTTACCTTCCGAAGGAATCAAGGTAATTGTCTTTCCATTTGATGTTATAGTATATGTATTCTTTCTCCCATCATGTATAGATTTTCTATCATACTGCCATGGTCTACCCAACAAGATATGACATACATCCATAGGCATAATATCACACAATACTTCATCGTGATAAGATCCTATATGAAATTTTATCAAACAATGTTCACTCACCAGTACCTTATGGTCATCTTGAATCCATTATATCTTATATGGCTTAGGGTGTTTCAATTTCTTCAAGTTCAGCTTAGTCACCATCTCCTCTAAAACCAAATTATCAAAACTACCACTATCAATTACAACCTTACAACATTTACCTCCTGATTTGCATCTAGTTTGAAACAAACTTTTCCTCTGCGGTGATTCCTCATTTTTCTCTGCTTGAAATAGTTCTCTCCTCATGACTAGTGATTCTCCTTTCTAAGGCTTACTAACTGAATCAGGTAATCCAATAGGTTCTTCTTCTACATAAGTTGTTCTTCCAATATTCTCTGTCTTCTTGTACTTCCCTGATGACATTCAAATACTTTGTGTCCTTCACCTCCACACTTAAAAAAAGTTCCTTTGAATGTTCTCTTATCAAACCCTCTTTCATCTCTCCTATACCCTTCACTCCGGTAAGAATTTTGATACCCTCTAGGGTAGAAAGTTCTATCATCTCTCTCGTATGAATTGTTATCTTTGTCTTCCTTCTTGAGTGTGCTATCTTGTATGTTTTGCTCTGTATAAGATCTTTCTCCTCCAAAATATGTTCTACCTCTCTGAAATTTACCTCCTCTTTCTCTCTATCTTTGCTTGTGCTTCTTGTTCAACTTTTCTTCAACTTTCAGGGCAAACTAATATGCTTGTTCCAGTGTTGTCATCCTCACCAAACTTAGTTCTTCTTGAATGTTCAACCTCAGTCCATTGATGTCTCTTGCCACTTTCTCCTTGCTTGCTTCACTATGTCCTATCCTTATAATCATCTTATGAAATTCTTCAGTATACTCCTTCACAGATTTCTCCTTTTGTCTTAATTTTTGCAATCTCTTTGAAATAATTCTAACTCATAGTCAGTAGGTATAAACTGAATCTTCAACTTTTTCACCATTCTATCCCATTTGATGATCTTTTCTTATCCTCTTTTGTTTCTATCCAACTGATCTTCCTTTCACCAAATAGCATCATGTCCTTTCAACTTAGTCTTTGCAAATCTCACCTCCTCTGGATCCTTAATTTCTTCATATTCAAAGTATTCTTCTAGGTCATTTATCCAGTCAATCAACTCCTTTGGATTCAAATTTCTAGTATAGTTCGGTACATCCACTCTAGGTCTTTTCCCAATCTTTGAAATAGCTCTCAACATTTTCACTTGATCTGATTCTTCTTCTTCTTCTAGGGTTTCTTCATTTTGATCAGCAGATTGAAATTCTTCATCATCACTTTCAACATTAGCTCGAGGTGTAAGTCCTCTTCTTTGATCTTCTGCAATAGCATCCAATCGAACTCTCATTGTTTTCATCATCTCATCCATTTTTCCAGCCATAGTACCAATAGCAGGTATTCTCCTCAGTGGCATCTCCTCTTAGGATCAAGTGTAACTGCCTCAAATTTGGCGATCGGGCTATGTCACTCACAATCGGTGATTAGTTAACAACATAGGTAGTCTACGTCGGGTTCAGCGATCTGTTCACAACATGATCTTACAAAATGCCTTCACAAACTTCACTCCCAAAGGATTCAAAACTTCTCTCTAATACCACTTGGTGCAGTCATTGTCAGAGGGTCCATGAAGTGAATTGTCCAGGCCATGTAGCAAGAGTAAACACAATAGAAGCAACTCAATTATAGAATGCAAAGAAAGATTCAAATGCTCAATATATCATAGATTTAAAATGTTGATATGTCGGCAACATACAGGCTTACAAATTAGGGCCCACAGGCCTGAATTCAGTTACAACAGATATGGCTTTGAAGCACCTTGTAGATCCAAATATTAAGCTAAAGCTTCATATCATGATTCACTACTTTCCTAGGCATCTAAGACATGCTTATATATCATCTTCAAGTTCAAGAAATCCTTCACGTCGACCAAGGAAGAAGTTACAGTCTCCAATGAAGGTGTAACGTGTGTACACTGATGGGTTAGCATTAAGCAACTTGTACTCCTTCGCAAGTGAATGAAACAGGGTGCAGATCTCAGGGAAGGTTGGTCAAGTCCCAAAGTACCTTGAATGATGTTTCATTTAGCTCTGCAAGTAATGGAAGTGCTCCACAAACCTTCTCCTTCAATTGACTGTCTAAATGATCTATTCTGAGAAAACAATTGATCTTCTGATAGCAATATCTTTCCAGAATCTGATCCAAATGATCTGAAATTTGGATATGATGTGCATGATGATGTCTAGATTCGAAGTCCTACTCCGCAAGCTCTGAAATGCAAATGCGGAAAAATGTGGTACAAAATGTTGAAATTTCTACTGACTAAACTAAACTGAAATGAACTGAAAAATGAAAGAAATCAAAAGAATTCAAATATTTTTGGTTGATGCAAGATTTCTCTACAACTAGGGATGCTCCTACATCATGTGTGTTCAAAAAAAATTCAATGGAGATAGTAAGCTGGAAAAGTACAAGTCTAGATTGGTGGCAAAAGATTATTCCCAAGTTGAGGGAATAGATTTCATGAAACTTCTTGTACTATTTTTAAATTGAATTCCATTAGATTCTTGCTTTCTATTTTTGTGGGTAAGTGCAAGAAGTTGAGTCCACTTTTTGGCTAAAAAGTGGAAGTCTCTTTCTTGAAAATCAAAGTTTACCATAGTTGGAGTAAAAATTTGAAGCACTTACACATAGAATATTAATATGATGTAAATACGAAATGTAGGATTTTATTTGTAGTTTTCAAATATGTAATTTATTCTAATACCCAGATGATAAAAGTTGGTTTTGTTTAGGATGTACAAAAAGTGGCTTTTTAAAAGTCGTATGTTTTGGGCCAAAACATGCAAGTGTATGGCCAACATAATTTGACCTAAATGAAAGTATTTTCTAATTCCTTTTGTGGAAAGATCCATATGATGTTGAAGTTTGGTCAGGATATTTTTTTAATATTTTGATAAATAATTTTTTTAATTAGTTTTTTACTATCCCCAATTTGTGTTTTTTAAAACCCCTTGTGTACGACTAGCATAATTTGAGCTAAACTAATCATAACATGAATTTTTTTTCCATTGTGTATAGAATGATGTCTATATTGCTCAAACATAATTTTAAAAAATCAAAATAAGAAGTTATTAAAAAGATAGTAATATATGTCATTCAAGTTTATGACAATTTTTGTTTAAAAAATAGAAAAATATGTTCAACACTAAAATTTTTTACATATGTTAGAGATGAGGCCTAGAATATTTGTAGTTGGGATAAAGCTATTGATTGTATTGTGTTAGTCACAAGAATTTTGGTAGGCATTAAGCCCAAGTCAGAGATGAAAGGGTTATAAGACCACAAAAGAAATTGACTTTTATTGAAAATAAACTTCAACATAGTCCTTTTGATGTTTCATTGCAAAATGAGGCTATGGATATTAAACATTTTTGAGATGTGACTAGTTTTATAAGGTTGAAGGTGCTAGGTATAGGTCTAAACTTATGTGGTTGCATTTGGAAGATAGAGGTTCAAAATTCTTCTTCTAATTTTTGAAAGTCAAGCATGCAAAAGAGAATACTTCTGTACTATTGATTCAGATGGCACTTTTTAAAAAGAGGATTCTAACATTAGGTGTGCCTTCTCTAATTTTTATGGTAGTCTCTTTACTAAATGTGATGCTAAAGATGTTAATAATGCAATAAATATTGTGGCTAAGGTTGTTCCTTGCAACTTAGTCATAATAGTTTTTTTGAATTATATAAATGTATTTCTATTGATGAGGTTTCTAATGCTATATGTCACATGAAAAAGGGGAAAGCTCCTAGTGGTGATGGGTTTCTTATGGAATTCTATAAAGCTAATAGTAATTGGATTAGTGATATTTTATTAGAAGTTTATAATGAAGCTATTCTAACTGGTTCTTTGGGAAAGCATATATTATTAAACTTATTCCCAAAGGGGGTGATCCCTCTCATCTTAATAATTTGAGGCCTATCACATTATTGAATGCCTCTTATAAAATATTTGATAAAATTCTTACTTTGAGAATGTAGAAAGAGTTGCCTACTGTTATATCTTCTTCTCAGACTAGATTTGTGAAAGGTGGATATATTCTTGATAATTTGGTTATCAGTTGGGAAGGGATGCACTGGGCTAAGTCTTCTAAGAAAAATGTTGGTATGGCTCTTTTAGATTTTGCGAAAGCGTACGATAAGGTTGAATGGCCTTATATTCTACTTGTTCTTAAGGCTTTAGGGTTTGGATATTTTTTTTGTAGAATGATTAGTGTTAGATTTAGAGATTCCTTAGCACAAATTTACATCAATGGTGATTTGTTTGATTTTTTTCCTCTTCATAGGTCAATTAGGCAAGGGTGACCTATTGCCCCTTATTTATTTGTTGATGATGTTGAAGCTATGTACTATTTTATAAGGGATTTGACTTTGGTCCCTCTTGTTAAAGGGTGTTATCTTGGCCTTTTGGTGACAATGTTGTTGAGATTCAATTTGTTGATTATACTTCATTTTTTGCTGAATTGGATCAGAATAATTTTAAAGTATTGGATAATAGGTTAGAGTTGTACAATATTGCTTTTGGCTCTAAGATTTATGTTCATAAATCTAGCATTTTAAGTTGGAATACTAACTATCCTAAATAGCTTTTCAATAGAGGTTAGATTTGTTATGGATCTGATGAGATTGTTAGGCATATGGGTGTTCCATTTTCTCTTAATCTATCTGTTGACACTCATTTTGACCAGGGGTTGATTTGTCATGATCAGGAGGTTTCTTCATTTGAAGCCTTTATCTTCTTGCCCATTTTTTCTAAGTGTTGGACCTCCTCAGCATTTTTCAACTGCAGCATCATATTTTCCTGAGGAGGAGGTCATCATCATCATCTTGTCTTCGATGATGATCTTCATCAGCATGTTCTTCGTCGATTTGTTTTTCTCATCGTCATCATCATATTTCAACTGTCGGGTGATGTTTTCTTATTATCCTGATGATACTGATGAGCTACAGTGCGCCCTCATCTGCTTGCGAGGGTGATTTTTCAAAGTATCCGGTGATCTTTCGTTTATCACCTTGCTCAAACATGATGATGTTGCCCCGGTATCCTGAAGGGGTTATTCTCTAAGTGCTCGACACAACTTGTTTTTTCTTAAGGGTCGTCATCATCATGATATTTCCAGTTTTCATCCTGCTGCTTGCGGAGGTCATCATATTTTCCCCCTTCATGATATTTCGCCGGGGTGATATTTTATCATCGGGTGATCTTGGTTAATATCATCCTGATGATGTTGTCGAAGAGTTCTAAGTGCGACCCGATATTCACTAGGGTCATCATATTTTGAACGTCAGGATGATCTTGGTCAATATCATCCTGATGATGTAGTATCACTTCTTGTTCGTTGTTTTGACATCCTGATGATGCTGACGTCATCCTTATCTCAGGGTGATATCTTTTTCTCTGCCTATCTGCATCATGATATTCCGAGGGAGGGGGTGATATTTTCATATCACCCGGATATATGTTTGCTCGAGCATCATGATGATGCTGATATCAAGGAGATATCCGCCTGCTGGCTTCGCGCATTATCTCCGGGGGGTGATCTTTTCAAGCATCATCATCATATTCAGTTATCGCCCCGATCTTACAGAGGAGCTACAGTGCAACCTGATGTTTGAACGTCAGGAGGATATTTCCAAATATCCGGTTGTCTTCCGAATATCATGATGATGTTAATATGATGATGACGTCATCAAGGTCCCGCGGGGGTCATATTTCTAACACTGATCATCTTGAAGAGACCTCCTGATATTTGCAAACATGATGATGACGTCATCCGGATATGAGGAGGTGCGCAGTAGGCAGATATGATGATGACGTCAGCAGTATATGATGATGACGTCATCAGGATGTTCATCGGCCAGACTTTTGGTATAAGCTCAGCAGGAGGATTTTCCTCCGAAGGATCAGGTTGTGCCGATTGTCATGAAGGTTATATTTCAAATATCATGATGACGTCAGGGTGATATTTCGAACAACATGATATCATGCTGCTGGAGGATGATGATGATGAAGTCTATACTAGTGTCGTCAGGAGCAAAAGCGCCGACATGATATATGCTCATGACCTAGTATATAAAGTATTATTGAGGTCATCGCGGGGTGCATGTGGGATATTGTTATCCTGCATATTCTAAACATCATGATGATGAATCTCGGCGGGAAATGGTTGCGACTGCAGATTTGATGTTCTTCCCAAGGCCGCGGGTTGGTGCGCCATTAATGGCGATTGTTGCAGAGGTATGGGCGATGGCGTGGGTCGATCTTGTACCCGACTGAAGGTGTCAATCAGCGGATGATGGCGCAGGGCTCGAGAAATCTTCCTGTCTCCTCCCCTACCTGCTGCATTCAAGTTTGGGCACCAATCTGGTTGTGTTTGAGCGCCATTTCCATGATACTGTGTATCTGGCGAGATTTCTGGTCAACATTGTAATTAATTGCTGAACACCTACCTGGCTGTTATAAGCAGGTTGTGTTGTTCATTTGTGGTTGTTGAAAGTTGATGATTTTGGCTCTGTAATGCATAACAAGCTGATCTGGTTGCTCTGTACTGCTTACCTGTGAGTTTATGTATCTCTTGTTGTTTGTTTTTGGCATGAACCCACTGATTTCATGATTAAACTTATATGAGAAATGCTGTTTGGCATGTGTTGTGTTAATTCTGTCTCCAGTATTGCATGTACTCTTCTTTTGAATCTGGATGTTTGGTAATGTTCAGATTCTAGAGCAGAGAATTCCTATGCTGTCTGTCTGATCTTTTAACTTCTACTCAAGGGGTAGATTAAACTGTTTTCAGGTTGAACATTGGGAAGGGTATACTGCAGTAGGGATACCATAAGTAGAGATAACCTAACACTTTGTACTGGGAGATGCCTATAAGGCAGGTATCACACGTATCCCCTTGAAATCTAGTTTTAGTTGTTCATGCTGATCATTCACAGGTGTATGTCTACTGACTCCAGGCCCTGGATAGGCACCAATCATGCTTTGTTTTGTGTTATAACCATATCCAGCTTTGCATCCACACTTAAACTCCAAAGCAAAATCTAAAACCAACATTAGGACATTAGAGTTAGTTTAGGATCCTCAGTCCTCTGTCTACAACTGCTAATAGGCCCAAAGCTAGCCCCTTTGCTCTTATCTTTCAGTTTTGGTTTACTTACAAGAGGACTATCTGCTTTCTGTCAGCATCCCAGCCTTGCATGCATATCCTCATGGATGTTGAGTAGGGAATACCCCCCTAGGTCTTGCAGAGCCTGAAGAAGAAGAGGAGATAAAATATAGAGTCTATCTCCTACACTGTTGACCCCCTGGCCCAGAGGTCCTGTTGATCACTGATGGCTACCTTGTAGGGAAATCTGGGAATAAGCATCCAGTCTGGGAAAAAGTCAACAGAAATTGGCGACTCCGCTGGGGACTGAGAAGTAAAAGTGCTATCTAATCATCTCCAGTGATATATATATGTGACCCATCTGAGTCAGCAACAGAAGAAAACACCCTGGGGAACCTTGTGAAAGAACCCTGGTTTTCAGAAGAAAACAGTTCCTAGAAATAGGTGGCGACTCTGAAGTAATCTCCCAACCGGTCAAAGTAAAATTATATGCAGGGGAGAAGATCCCAACAAAATCCTCTATTTGAAGAGTTACCATTAACAAAAAGAATGATGTATAGAAGAAAGGGAACTGTCTCAGCTAGTCATGAGAGCTCCCCCAGAAAAAGTGATGAGGTACAAGATAACCCTAGGCCATCAGGACAGCATGCTCCTTATTTTTCAAGTGCAGAAGCAGATATCCAAGGTGCATATGAGAGGCAACAGGGTGGTAGTATCAGAATGAGGTCAGAGGTGTTCCAAGAACGCCCCTTTCTAGACCCAAGTGAAAGGTTTGAAGAGGCAGAGTCTCTGAGGGATGATGAAGATGATGACCAAAATGGCATGAGACCATCTACCTCCAGACCTAAGGATGAACAGTTGGCTGAAGAAATCAAAAGCCTAAGAGCAGAACTAGAATACCTACAAGCCATGAAAATCAGAGATGATATACAGCAGAAAGTGCAAGCCTTGAGAACTGCCCAAAATAATTCAGTTCCTACTCTAGAGAATGCAAATATGCAAAGACATCAGCAAAGATATGAAATGCAACATCAGCATCATGATGACAGACAATATGTGAATGATGCTAGGATACCACTGAACAATGCAGGAAACCAAAATGCAAATAGAAATGTTAATGTTAATCAGCCAAACAGACAGCCCATGCAGTTGGACAGATTCAGACAGCTGGTGTTTGATGGTATTCCTGGGTATCCTAACCCTATTGATAAGCATCTGAGGCTGCAAGTGCCTAAGTTTTCAGGAAACAACACAGTGTCAGGAGAAGATCATCTAAAGGCCTTTCAAAATGTCATGGATAATTTTGAGGTTGAGCATGAGGATGTTTTCATGAAGTCATTCATGCAATCCTTAATAGATGAGGCAAGAGAATGGTACAGGAATCTCCCTGACCGGAGTATTTCATCATGGGATGATTTTAAGAGGATATTCAAGGAGCAATATGGTGATAAAACTGACCCTAGCTTCTTTGTAAATGAGTTCACCAGCATCACCAAAGGGTCAAATGAGCAGGTTGCAGACTTTAATGCAAGATTTACTAAAGTGTTGAACAAATTGCCACATCATATGAGGCCAAATGAACCTATGTGCATAATTTTGTACATCAATGCCTTTGATGCAAAGACTGCATATGGACTAAGAGATAAAGGTCCTGCCACTCTCAGGGATGCTTTCAGAATTGCAGTAAATATTGAAAACAATAGGAAAGCATCAGGCAAGACAAATAGAAGGGATGATGTAAAAATTCTGCAGAATCCAAACAAGCCTCAGAACACTCAAGGTAGTACATCTGCTCCTGAAGATAAGATAGACAAACTGGCAAATGTTGTTAAGGACCTAAGCTATAGATTAGCTAGAAGTGAAAAAGGGATGGGTCCTGATAGGCAAGTCTATCAAAGGCAGGAAAAGAGGCCATCATTACATGATATGCCTTATAACACCAATTGGCATGATGGTAAGCCTGTATATCAACGTAACAACACAAATCAGAGGGCTCAACATGCCAAGGAAACTCCTGATCCCCTGAAGAAAACTATAAATATTGCTGATGATGCTCCGTGGTGTATAATTTGTCAGATGCCACATTCACAGTCACAGTGCATGATTGCCCAATCTTTGTATGATAATGCTACATCTTGTAATGAATGCAATGAGCCACATCATGTGCAGGATGATGATGTTAACATGATGTCTATAGGCAACGGATATACTCTTTATGATGCTGATGACAATACAGATCATCAAGTTCAGGCCTGCCAACAGTCCCCATATGATGAAGATGATGAAGATAATTATGTGTATGCTCAGAACTCACACAATTTTCTGAGTAACCTACAACGACCTTCTGATGAGGAGATTAGAGCCTTCACAGCTGCAGCAGTTGCTCAGGTTAAGAGCAACTACAATCTCAGAGGTAGAAATCACGTTGGCAGCTCACATCAGCCAGAGGATATTTCTGCAGGTCAGCTGGTGCATGGTCATAAAGGAACTGAACCACAAAAAAGGCAGTGGGTAAGTAATAAACAGAACTTTAGATACAGAGCAGGTCCTGAATTTCAAGGACCAGAAAACAAGACCCCTCAGGCTGAAGATCAAAGTAGAGGTTCCCAAGACAAGAATGATGATCAGGGAACTATGAAAATGAAAGCTAAATCAGCTCAGGATAAGAGCAAGAATGTGGAGCAAGCTACAACTGTTGCACAAAACTGTGCTCCATTTGATATAGCCCAGATCCTCTCTCAGGTAAAGGTCTCTGTTCCACTTATGGAACTCATGAAGGTGGAAGAGATCAAGAATAGGACAATATCCCTAATCTCAGGGGTACCTTTTCAAGCTAAGCAAAATGATCAGACCCAGGGTGAGAAACAGGTCATGTGTAATGAAGAGGATGAGACTCCTGAAGTCTATTTAGGAATGACCATGACAAAGTGTCCTTCACAGGTGGAACCATTTTATGTTTCCCTGGTCATAAATGGTAAAATAATTAGAAATTGTATGCTTGACTCTGGAGCATCCACAAATGTCATGCCTTTGGCTATCATGCAACAAACTGGATTAAAAATTGACAAGGCATGTGGAAAGTGTTATGCTATGGATGCCAGAGAGGTACCAGTGATTGGAATCATGAAGGATGTAGATTTCAAACTGGCAGCATTCCCTGAAAAAAGATACAAAATGAATATAACAGTGGTTGACATCAAGCCACAATATGGTATGCTGCTGTCAAGAAGATGGGCAGCACTAATAGGTGGAAGTATGCAGCTGGACCTATCATATGCCATGATTCCAATGAATGGCAGGGATGTCAAGCTAATTAGAGAGCAAAGATCATCAGAGACAGTGGAAGACCAAGAAGCAAATGAACAGATATGCTTTGTAGACACTGACTGTGATAACTTCAAGGTTGTCTCAGATGATGCAGAAGACAAAAAGAAAAATGCCTGTGTTGGAGAGCTGGATCAGCAGGGGTTATGGACCATGTTTTTTGATGGAGCTTGTGCAAAAGAAGGCTCTGGAGCTGGAGTTGTTTTCCTGTCTCCAACTGGTAAGCTCCTCAAATTTTCTTTCTTGCTGAGGTTTGATTGCACAAACAATATTGCAGAATATGAGGCTTTACTTTTAGGCCTGAATATTGCTCTCAAACATGGAATTAAAATGTTAAGAGTATTTGGAGACTCTGAGCTGATTGTATCTCAAATCAGAAATAAGTATGCTGCAAAGAATAAAAGACTGAAGCAATACAAGCATGCTGTTTGGGATACTATTGAACTTTTTGATGCATTTTCAATTGGCTGGGTAGAAAGGTCAAAAAATGTTATGGCTGATTTCTTAGCTAATATTGCAATAAGGCCAGATGACATCACTCTGTCAGGTGTCACAGATATAGAAGTTAAAATTAGGCCTGCCATACCAGAAAACATATGCAGTTGGCAAGTTTTTAATGATGATAGGGATTTGCTGAAATTTTTGCACTGCATAGATGAGTATGAGAATCAACAGATTGATTTCCAAGCTTTTGTAGAGACTGTAAATGGAAAAGAGACCCTTGTGGGAAAAGAGATCATTCAGTTGAAGACTAACAAGATCCCTAGAGGGTTAGTGGCTTTGGAAAGAGCCTTTGACAGTAGAGACAAAATGGTCACAAAGACATCCCCCACAAATAAGGAGGATTTAGAAGAAATAAATTTGGGGACATCTCAGGCCCCTCAGAAGGTATATATTGGCAAACAGCTCAAACCACACATAAGAAGTATGCTGATTGCATTACTGAAAAAGTACAAACATGTTTTTGCTTGGTCATATGAGGACCTAAAAGCTTATAGAGAAGACTTATTCCAGCATGAGATCCCACTGAAGCCTGAAGCTAAGCCATTTAGACAGAGGCAAAGGCCTATAAATCCTACCTTAGCTCCCAAGATGCAGGAAGAACTCAGAAGGCTCAGGGAAGCTGGAATAATTGTGCCCATCAGACATTCAACTTGGGTGTCTAACCTTGTCCCAGTCAGAAAAAAGAATGGTGATATTAGGTTTTGTGTTGATTTCAGGAACTTGAATGTATCCTCTTTGAAGGATAACTATCCATTGCCTAATATGGAAGCTATGTTGCAGAAAGTGACTGGTTGTGAACTCCTATCCATGATGGATGGATTTTCAGGATATAATCAGGTAAAGGTAAAGGAATCAGAACAATTTAAGACTGCCTTTACCACTCCATGGGGAACGTATGTGTATGTTAGAATGCCATTTGGACTAACAAATGCAGGTGCTACATTTCAAAGAGCAATGGATGTTGCTTTTGCAGGGCTAATTGATTCAATCCTGGCAGTATATCAGGATGACTTGACTGCCTACTCAAAGAAGGAAGAGCAGCACTATTTGCATCTGGAGCAGATTTTTATAAGAGCACTAGAATATGGTATTTCTCTAAACCCAAAGAAGTGTGCCTTTGGAGTAGTTGAAGGAAAGCTTCTGGGACATATTGTTTCCAAGGATGGAGTCAGGATAGATCCAGAGAGAGTGGCAGCCATTGACAGGATCCAAATGCCAAAAACTGTGAAAGGAGTTCAGTCCTTCTTTGGACAGGTAAACTTTGTCAGAAGATTTGTTCCCAACTTTGCAGAGATCACAAGGAACATTTCCAAGATGATGAAGAAGGATGCAACTGTCAACTGGGAAAGGGAAGCAACAGAGTCATTTCAGAATATCAAAGAGGCAATAAAGATGGCCCCTGTTCTTAAATCTCCTGATTTTTCTAGGCCATTCCAAGTGTTCTCATTTGCTTCCTTTCATACTGTAGCTGCATGTTTGTTACAGAAAAATGAAGATGGTTTTGAACAGCCCATCGCCTTCTTCAGTATGTCCCTGCAGGCCTCTGAATTGAAGTATGATATTATGGAAAAGCAGGCATATGCACTTGTTAGAGCCATTAAAAGTTTCAGACCATACTTGGTAGGGTCACATATAATTGCATATGTACCTCATGTTGCAGTCAAAGACATATTCACTCAGCAGGAGGTGACTGGAAGAAGGTGCAGATGGATAAACAAACTGCAGGAATTCAACATAGACATACAAGTTACTAAGTTGATAAGGGGACAAGGACTAGCCAAGATGATGGCACAGTCAAACTTGGAAGCATGCCAAGTTAATGCAGTCCAAGATGAGAATGTAAGTGCATCAGGATCTGAATGGTACAAGGATATTGTCTATTATTTGCAAAATCTGAACTGTCCTTCCCATTTCAGTGACAATCAAAAGAGGACTCTAAAGCTACATGCAATCAGGTATGTTGTTGTTCAGGGTGAGCCGTACTGGAAAAATCCTGATGGTGTGCTGCTGAGATGTGTGGATAAGAACATGGCTAACAATATTTTGATTGACATGCATAAAGGATTGTGTGGTGGCCATTATACTGCCCGAACAACAGCTCATAAAATTCTCAGGGCAGGATATTGGTGGCCCACTCTCTTTTCAGATGCACAAAGGTTAGTAAGGAAGTGTGACCCTTGCCAGAGATTCTCAGGAAAGCTGAAATATAATGGTGCTTTGCCCCTCAGAACTGTACCTGTGGATGCTCCATTCTAGCAGTGGGGAATTGACTTTATAGGGGAAATTGCAGACAAATCAAGTGGGGGACACAGTTGGATTTTGGTGGCAACTGACTACTTTACCAAATGGATTGAGGCCATTCCAACTAAAAGAGCTACAAGTAAGGTGGTGACAGACTTCATACTAGAGAACATCATCATCAGGTTTGGAGTACCATCTAAGATTATCACTGATAATGCTATGTGCTTCAGATCAGGTGAGTTTGTTGATTTTTGCAACAGGTATGGGATAAACCTGTCATATACATCACCATATCACCCACAAGGAAATGGTCAAGCAGAATCAAGCAATAAGAGCATCATAAAAACTGTCAAGAGGATACTGGACAAGAACAAAAGAGCTTGGGACTCAAAGTTGAATTTAGCAGTATGGGCTGACAGAGTGACTGTGAAAAGGGCTGTTGGGAAGTCACCTTTTGAGCTGGTATATGGTGCATCAGCTAGACTGCCCATAAATAATCTCCTACCAGTTTACAGATTCATTCAGGAAAATAATGAGGACATTGAAGATCCCATGACAGAAAGAGTGAATCAGCTAGTTGCATTGGATGAAGACAGAAGGAGAGCCCACCAGATCAATCTCAAAAGACAACAGGATATGAAATATCAGTTTGACAGGAGAACTACAAAAAGGAAGTTTCAAGTCAATGATCTGGTGCTTATTTGGAATGCTAAGGATCAGGAAAAGGGTAAACATGGTAAATTTCAGCCCTTATGGATGGGCCCATATCAGGTTTGCAATACTCATGGGGAGGATTCTTATTTCCTCCAGGCCCTAGATGGTGAAATTCTGGAATTGCCTGTGCATGGCCAATTCCTTAAGTTCTATTTTGCATAATGACTGGTTGCTGTGCACATTTGTAAAATATGTATGTAGTGTAAATGCCTTGTACAGCTCGCATTTTTTGGCTTTTTGTCAGGTCTGCCCGGAGATCTGGTTCTCGCTGCAGGTTTTCACCTGCACGTCCCCATTCGGAGCCACTGTTGACACTCATTTTGACCAGGGGTTGATTTGTCATGATCAGGAGGTTTCTTCATTTGAAGCCTTTATCTTCTTGCCCATTTTTTCTAAGTGTTGGACCTCCTCAGCATTTTTCAACTGCAGCATCATATTTTCCTGAGGAGGAGGTCATCATCATCATCTTGTCTTCGATGATGATCTTCATCAGCATGTTCTTCGTCGATTTGTTTTTCTCATCGTCATCATCATATTTCAACTGTCGGGTGATGTTTTCTTATTATCCTGATGATACTGATGAGCTACAGTGCGCCCTCATCTGCTTGCGAGGGTGATTTTTCAAAGTATCCGGTGATCTTTCGTTTATCACCTTGCTCAAACATGATGATGTTGCCCCGGTATCCTGAAGGGGTTATTCTCTAAGTGCTCGACACAACTTGTTTTTTCTTAAGGGTCGTCATCATCATGATATTTCCAGTTTTCATCCTGCTGCTTGCGGAGGTCATCATATTTTCTGCCTTCATGATATTTCGCCGGGGTGATATTTTATCATCGGGTGATCTTGGTTAATATCATCCTGATGATGTTGTCGAAGAGTTCTAAGTGCGACCCGATATTCACTAGGGTCATCATATTTTGAACGTCAGGATGATCTTGGTCAATATCATCCTGATGATGTAGTATCACTTCTTGTTCGTTGTTTTGACATCCTGATGATGCTGACGTCATCCTTATCTCAGGGTGATATCTTTTTCTCTGCCTATCTGCATCATGATATTCCGAGGGAGGGGGTGATATTTTCATATCACCCGGATATATGTTTGCTCGAGCATCATGATGATGCTGATATCAAGGAGATATCCGCCTGCTGGCTTCGCGCATTATCTCCGGGGGGTGATCTTTTCAAGCATCATCATCATATTCAGTTATCGCCCCGATCTTACAGAGGAGCTACAGTGCAACCTGATGTTTGAACGTCAGGAGGATATTTCCAAATATCCGGTTGTCTTCCGAATATCATGATGATGTTAATATGATGATGACGTCATCAAGGTCCCGCGGGGGTCATATTTCTAACACTGATCATCTTGAAGAGACCTCCTGATATTTGCAAACATGATGATGACGTCATCCGGATATGAGGAGGTGCGCAGTAGGCAGATATGATGATGACGTCAGCAGTATATGATGATGACGTCATCAGGATGTTCATCGGCCAGACTTTTGGTATAAGCTTAGCAGGAGGATTTTCCTCCGAAGGATCAGGTTGTGCCGATTGTCATGAAGGTTATATTTCAAATATCATGATGACGTCAGGGTGATATTTCGAACAACATGATATCATGCTGCTGGAGGATGATGATGATGAAGTCTATACTAGTGTCGTCAGGAGCAAAAGCGCCGACATGATATATGCTCATGACCTAGTATATAAAGTATTATTGAGGTCATCGCGGGGTGCATGTGGGATATTGTTATCCTGCATATTCTAAACATCATGATGATGAATCTCGGCGGGAAATGGTTGCGACTGCAGATTTGATGTTCTTCCCAAGGCCGCGGGTTGGTGCGCCATTAATGGCGATTGTTGCAGAGGTATGGGCGATGGCGTGGGTCGATCTTGTACCCGACTGAAGGTGTCAATCAGCGGATGATGGCGCAGGGCTCGAGAAATCTTCCTGTCTCCTCCCCTACCTGCTGCATTCAAGTTTGGGCGCCAATCTGGTTGTGTTTGAGCGCCATTTCCATGATACTGTGTATCTGGCGAGATTTCTGGTCAACATTGTAATTAATTGCTGAACACCTACCTGGCTGTTATAAGCAGGTTGTGTTGTTCATTTGTGGTTGTTGAAAGTTGATGATTTTGGCTCTGTAATGCATAACAAGCTGATCTGGTTGCTCTGTACTGCTTACCTGTGAGTTTATGTATCTCTTGTTGTTTGTTTTTGGCATGAACCCACTGATTTCATGATTAAACTTATATGAGAAATGTTGTTTGGCATGTGTTGTGTTAATTCTGTCTCCAGTATTGCATGTACTCTTCTTTTGAATCTGGATGTTTGGTAATGTTCGGATTCTAGAGCAGAGAATTCCTATGCTGTCTGTCTGATCTTTTAACTTCTACTCAAGGGGTAGATTAAACTGTTTTCAGGTTGAACATTGGGAAGGGTATACTGCAGTAGGGATACCATAAGTAGAGATAACCTAACACTTTGTACTGGGAGATGCCTGTAAGGCAGGTATCACACGTATCCCCTTGAAATCCAGTTTTAGTTGTTCATGCTGATCATTCACAGGTGTATGTCTACTGACTCCAGGCCCTGGATAGGCACCAATCATGCTTTGTTTTGTGTTATAACCATATCCAGCTTTGCATCCACACTTAAACTCCAAAGCAAAATCTAAAACCAACATTAGGACATTAGAGTTAGTTTAGGATCCTCAGTCCTCTGTCTACAACTGCTAATAGGCCCAAAGCTAGCCCCTTTGCTCTTATCTTTCAGTTTTGGTTTACTTACAAGAGGACTATCTGCTTTCTGTCAGCATCCCAGCCTTGCATGCATATCCTCATGGATGTTGAGTAGGGAATACCCCCCTAGGTCTTGCAGAGCCTGAAGAAGAAGAGGAGATAAAATATAGAGTCTATCTCCTACACTGTTGACCCCCTGGCCCAGAGGTCCTGTTGATCACTGATGGCTACCTTGTAGGGAAATCTAGGAATAAGCATCCAGTCTGGGAAAAAGTCAACACTATCTTTGAAAATTATGTGGGAGTAGGTTTTGGATAAAGTAAGTAGTAAGATTTTAAAATGGTAGGTAATCTTCTTTCCTTGGCAGGAAGGTTTCAAGTTTACCAAAAAGTTTTTTCCTCATACACTATTTACTTTTCCTCTTGTTGGCTTGTTGCTTCTTCTCATATAAACCAACTTAATAATCTTATTAGAAATTTTCTTTGGTCTGATGGAAGAGAAAATAAGAAGAGGTATGATGTTCCTTGGTGTTAGTGTACTACTCCTAGGGTTGTTAGAGGTATGGGACTTAGAGATTTGTTTGTTCATGGGGTTTCTCTTGCAGTTAAATGGATTATTAAAGTTTTGTATGGTAGTGAGCCCCATAAACAACTTATTAGGCATAATTTGGCTAGTTGTGTGTCTAAAGTGGTCTCTAGTCAGAGTGGATAACATTTATGGGATATTCTTTTTAGAAAATTCAAAGTTATTCCATTTGGCTCTATTATTTTGTGTTTTATTTGTAAGGCTTGGGTACATGTTAGAGAGCTTACTAAAGGGCATGAGAGTTTTTTTGTTTCTAAAGATAAGGTTGAGTTTCATGTCTATTTGGTGGTCATTATATGGTAAGAACTCTTTGTTGGATTCTACTAGGGGTTGTTAAATGCTAATTCATGGCATAACAAAGGTCTTAAATTTGTTCATGACATGCTCAAGATAATAGTAAATTGATAGATTGGGATCTTATACATACCAAATTTGATATTTCTATGCAGCAAAAAAGGACTTATACGATGGTTAAGAAGTTTGGGCTTGATGGTTGTTTTAGTGTTGTTAATTGGAATGATAATTTGCGGGATAATATTAGTTGGATGGGAGGAAATAAATTTTTGAATTTCACTCCTAAATATTTATATTATCTCTTGTCCTTTATTGAAGAGTGGTTTCAAAGATTAAACTTAATTTAGGGTTCTCATGACCCTAATAATGTTTGGGCTAAGGGACTAAGGATGATATGGTCTAACCTTATTGAGCCTAAAAAGTGTTTTTTTAGATGGATGATGTTGGTGAGATCATGTTGGGTCCTAAGTCTAAATCTTGTCTAATTTATGGTAAGGTTGAGTCTATCACTCATTTTTTTTTATTGTCCTTTCTCTAAGATGGTATGGCAATGTTCTTTACCTACTTGGGCTTCTGTGTCTAGTAAATCTAATATTAGTTGGTTTGATATTTTATATGGAAAAATCTTGTGTTCATTTTCTCAAGTGGTAAATTCTTGAATAGATTATGGTTCGTCATGTCTTCAAAAGTTCTTTGGTTTATTTGGAATGCTAGAAATGAAGATGTTTTTTAGGGAAGTAAATGCATGCTCACCGGCTTTTCTCCAAAAGTCACAATCTCCTTGGTTGCCAATGCTCTTGCTATGCAAGTTCATAAGAGGAAAGATGTTATCAAGTAGTTCATTGATGGTAGTCTGATTGGTGATCCTCATATTGTTCAATGGGGTAGAGTACCAAATGATTTAGTTTATGAATGAATGGCCTATCCAAAAGGATATTGTTGTGGTTAAGACCTCTTCACAATAGTCAAGTGGTTTTGATGCTCTTAAAACGAATTCCTTTGGTCCTAGATTGGATGATAATGTTAGTTGCCCTATGTTTAGTGATAAGTTGGTGTCTATTATGAGGATGTTTCTCTTATTGCTATTGTTGATCTTGGTGGTAATGATCATTCTTCTAAGTTATGTGTTCTCAATGTTCTTGATTCCCATAGTAAAGGTAAATGCATTGTTGTGGATGTCTCTAGGTAGTTTGGTGTTCAGAATGTTATTGGATCTTCTACTAACACTGATTCAAACTTGGTTGTCTCTCCTTTTCTAATTGTTCCTATTATGTTATATATGGAGTCTTGTCTTTAGGAATGCATTGATTTTAGATTCAAGTTATTGGAGAAGTGTGTTAAGTATTTCATTAAAAAATGGATAAGAAGTGTTTTGATACTTGAATAATGTTTTTATTATATGTTATTGTTATATGTATTATCCAATTATGTCAAACTATTCTCTTTTTTATCCTTTTGTATAACCAATTATATGATGTAATATTTGGATAATTTGGTTGGTTGAGGGTGGTGGGTTTATCATTGTGGCTATCTTTTGGGTTTTATCTTAGTTGTGGTAAGTTTTTGTAAATCTTTGTAACCAACTACTCATATAGAGCTATATTTGTAAACTATTTCCAATGTTAAAATAATAGGGCCTATTAAGTATATCCTAGGCATGAAAATTAAAAGGGATCACCCTAAAAAAAAATTGTGGTTAAAATGAAAGGAAGCATGTTGAAACATTTTTGTAGAGATTTAGTGTACATGATAGTAAACCAGTGAATTTATCTTTTCTAGTTGGCACAAAACTATCTTTGGAACAATGTCCTACGTCTGATAAAGATTGTGAAGACATGTATAATGTTTCTTATGCAAGTGTTGTAGGAAATCTTATGCATGCAATGGTTTGTACTAGACCAGATATTGCCCAACCAGTGGGAGTTTTGAGCAAATTTATGTCTAACCCTGTAATGTGACGTCCCTGTTGGTATATTTTAATATTTTTTTGTGTGATTTTATTAATTTTTTTGTGTGATCTTTTGGATAGACATAAGAATGCAAAAGGGGTTTTAAGTTTCCCTGCAGATGTAGTGCCAGATCACACAATATATTGCATATAATATAAACCTAAAAAATATACAGTGAATCTGAAGAAACTAATGACAACCCAGATAGTAGAATAACCAATAAACAATTACTATCACATACCCATATGGAAATATGCAACTTGGTACAACCACCGGAAATGGACCAGCAAGTGGGTATAGCTGGATATGCCTCAAATCTCCATGAATGATATTGAATGTTCATACAATGATTATCAGCAAGGGTATAAGCCTCCAACGCCTCCCTATGGCCAAATAAGAAGAGGAAATACAAGAGAGAAGGCCTCTAGAAGACCCAAGTCATGGCTAGAGCAAGTACGACCAGTAAAGGGAAATACATAGCAGCAAACAACCTTCTCTATCACACTAAAATATGCTTTCCCAATCCCTTTCTTTTCAGCATACATTATCAATGAAGAGAGATACATCAATCAGCTCCAAACAAAACTTCAAATAACTCTATTACAAGCACATTTGTGAATGTTGAATACATCCACCTTCAATGGCACCGTTGGGTGATCTTTCACACCTATGGGATACTATTACTCAGGGAGGTTTCCATCTCCAAGAGCCTCTGGTTTGAATCCTCAAACCCCAAATAATATGAAACCCTAGTAGAGCTCAAAATCAGAAATATCATAAACATGGCATAATGAGCCACTTTTCACCTTATATTTCCCTCAAGTTGGGCGTTGGGTTTGAGAGGGAAAATAACATTTTAAATTCACTTTATGTATCCTAGGGATGGGCACCCAAGGTCAAGACATCAACTTAAGTCTTCATTTCATCAATATTCACTTTTTCCTTTATTTTTAATAAAGTCCATATTAATATATCATTAATAAATCTTCAGACTTTAAAATAAATATGAAGATGGTGTCAGAAATCCAAGATCTTTAGCTCGCCGAAAAGGGCTCGACGAAACGCATCTAATCCAACTCTAAAAATCTTAAACTGACACAAAACCTGAACTTACTAAAAATAGTAAGTAACAACCAAGAACCCACTGAGCCAACCACGAGGGTGCCAACTGGATCCACTGAATGCGATCCACAACTCCAACACCGACAAAGACCTCTAGAACCAAACTAACCACAGTTCCCTAACGAAATTGCTAGCCCACGGGAACTCCATGACGGACTAACCATGTCTAGAAGGGGACATTACAATCTGCCCTCCCTAAGATTGCTTGCCTCAAGAAATCTTAGATCAGGATGCTCCAATATCTGCTTGTTCTCCCATGTAGCATCCTCAACTAGCAGGTTCTTCCATTTGACCAGGTACTCTCTGATAATCCTCTTCCTCAAATTACGATCCCTTGTGTCGATAATTACTTCAGGTACTAATATCAACTTCCCCTCTTCATCAAGAAGATGCAACTCAACTGATGGTGTCACATTGTGCCCTAGTACCTTCTTAAGGTGAGAAACATGGAACATATTATGTACCCTGCTCCCTACTGGTAACTCCAACTCATAAGCCACCTCTCCAATCTTCCTAGAGACCCTAAAAGGTCCATAATACCGTGGCTTCAAATTCTCCGCTCCACTCTTCTTGAGAGTAGACTACCTATAAGGCTGCAGCATGAGGTAAACCATGTCACCGACCTCAAATGATCGCTCAGTTCTCTGCTGATCTGCATACTGCTTCTGCTAATTCTAAGCCTTCTGTATGTTCTCCTTCAATAACCTCATGATATCCTGACTCTCCTGAAGGAAGTCTTTGGCCTTTGGCACTCTGCTATCACCAAACAGTAAATCAACAAATCTCAGTGCCTCATAACCATATAATGCCATGAAGGGTGACATCTAAATGGACATGTGGTAAGTGGAATTGTGGTAGTACTCCCCCATGTGAAGCCACTTAACCCATGCCTTCTGTTGCCCTGAAATGTAGTTTCAAAGGTATCCTTCTACCCACTTATTAACTATCTCCGTCTGACCATCAGTCTGGGGGTGGTAACTCATACTGGGTGTGAGCTCTATCCCTAACAACTTGAAGAGCTCTTGCCAAAAATTACTGAGGAACCTGCTATCCCTGTCACTGACAATACTTCGAGGCAACCCATGGAGTCGAAATACCTCTCGAAAGAACAACTCTACAACATGAGCTGCAGTGTAGGTGGTAGGAATAGCAAAGAAGTGTGAATACTTCATCAATCTGTCCACCACCACATAAATACAATCCATGCCTTAGACTCTAGGTAGACCTGTGATAAAGTCCATAGAATTGCTATCCCACTTCCTATCAGGAATGGGCAGGGGCTGCAATTAACCTCCTGGAAGTCAGTGCTCCTACTTGTTCTACTGACATATTGGGCACTCTCTCACATACTGCATTACCTCGGTCTTGAGACCCTTCCAAGTGAACCTCTCTCTGACCTGCCTGTAAGTTTTGAAGTATCCTGGATGCCCTGCCATAGGCAAATCGTGGAATGCCCTCAAAACTTTTTGTTTCATCTGTGAACCTGACACAAAAAGATCCTGTCCTTGTAAATGATTAAATCATTTACCACTGTGTACCTGTCATCTTTGATGGTGCCATCAATCACTCTAGTAGCCCACTTATCTTTGGCATACTATGCTGAAATCAATTCTCTCCAGTCATCTGCAAAAGTACCAAGTGCACACAAATGGGGCCTCCGGGATAGAGCATCGGCAACAACATTTTTCTTCCCCTTGACATAAACAATGTTAAAGTCATAGGCCTATAGCTTTCTGACCCACTTTTGTTGCCTCTCGTTCAAATCCTTCTGCCCAAGGAAATGCTTCAAACTGTTGTGATCCGTCTTAACCACAAATTTGTTGCCCACAAAGTATTGTTTGAACTTAGCCAACGCATGCATGATGGCTAACATCTCCTTGTCATATATGTTGTAACTCCTCTCCACACCCCTCAACTTCCTACTCTCAAATGCTATGGGGTGCTTATCTTGCATGATCACCACACCAATGCCTTCACTTGAGGCATCACACTGTAGCTTGAAAGGTTTACTGAAATCAGGTATAGCTATCATAGGGCATGTACTCATGATCTATTTGAATTTGTCAAAACACTCTTGTGCCCTATCCATCCAACTGAAAGCATCCTTACGAGTCAAATCTGTAAGGGGAGCAGCCGACTGAGAGAACCCCTTCACAAACCTGCGGTAATACCCACAAAGGCCAAGAAATCCCTTAAGATATGAGAGATTCTTTGGCGGTGGCCAATCCAGAATTGCCTGAATCTTTTCTGAGTCTGCCTTCACACTACCAGCACTGATGATATGACCCAAGTATAGCAACTCAATCATCCCAAGCTCACACTTTGACATTTTGGCATACAATAACTCCCTCTCCAAGATGCTTAGAACAATGTCAATGTGTTTCAGATGTTCTTCCCATGTCCTACTATAAATCAATATATCGTCAAAGAAAATCAGCACAAATCTCCTCAACTGCTCTCTAAACACCTTGTTCATGCAAGACTGGAAGGTAGCTGGTGCATTGGTCAAACCAAATGGCATGACCAGGAACTCAAAGTGCCCATAATGACACTTGAACATTATCTTCTCCACATCCTCATCTCTGACCCGAATCTGATGGTAACCAGATCTCAAATCAATCCTGCAGAAGTAACAGGCCCCATGCAACTCATCAATCAGCTCATCTATTCTGGGAATTGCATACCTATTCTTGATTGTTCTCTTGTTGAGTTCCCTGTAGTCAATACACATTCTGAGAGTCCTATCTGTCTTCTTCACTAATACTACAGATGATGCAAACAAACTCTTACTAGGTCCGATGTGACCCATCTCAAGAATCTCTTTGATAGCCTTCTTGATCTCATCCTTATACCTCTTTGGGTGCCTGTAAGGTGTAGTTATTACTGGCTTAGCACCCTCCTCCAACTCGATCACATGCTCAAAACCTCTATCAGGAGGTTTACCTGGTGGAATATCACTAAACACTTTGGTGTGTTTAGTAAGTATAGACTATATGTCAATAGGATATGTATGCTTTTGCTGATCTATTGTAGGCATCACCATAATCTCTGCTTCCCACTCCACCTGATCATGATGAATTAATCGCTCCATTCGCTTGAGAGAAACAACTCTCAACCCACCATCTGAAATGCCTCTGATCACATGTCTAACTCCGTCCACCTCAAACTTCATTTCCATCATTCGCAAGTTGAGTGTGAACTCCTCAATATCGTTCAACCACTTCATACCCAACACAACATCCATCTCACCCATGCCGACAACATAAAATTCTATTGGCAAGTGTATTTGTTCAACTGGATTGATAGATTGGGTATCCTCCTAGTGCAAGTGAGTACGAACCCATCTACAACCTTCACCTTAAAGCCCTCAGATTCCTCAGTTTTCAACCCTCTCTTGGCAACCAAGCCCTCATCTATGAAGTTATGAGTGGCACCTGTGTCAAGTAATGCAATACATCGCTGCCCACCCAACACTCCTCTTATCTTGAATGATCCCTCCCTCTGGATACTTGAGATACATAGGGTTGTATCATCCTCTCTATCTGATGTTTCCTCAGGGCCTTTCGATTCTGCATCCTCGGCCTCTGAATGGTAGTTCGAATGAGGCTCTAAATCAACAGACTCATCGGCTGAAAAATACTCTAACAGGTTAGCCTTCCCTTGGGTAGCACACTTGTGCGTAGGATCCCAAGGCTCCCGACAATGGAAATAGAGCTTCTTCCGTCTTAGGTCATTCAACTGATCACTGTCCAACCTAGAAGAACTCTTATGTGGTTGTCCCACATCTTTCTGGAATGGTCTCCTATCTCTCTCCTTATCCCTCCTTTGCGAAAACCCTTTGGATTGAAACTTGTTCCTCCATGTTGATGACTCCAAATCCCGGGCCTTCTTCATGGCCTCCTGAAGTGTAGGAGGGTCAAAGCCCTTAACCCAACCACAAAGTTAATCTGATAATCCACCAATGAAGAGAACAACCAATCTGCGCTCAGTAATATCTAGAACCATAACAAATATGTCCTGGAAATCAGCGATGTAGGAGTCTACTGATCCGTTCTGTCTCAATTGTGTCAACTCCTTAAATTGTAATTCTAGGTCCCTTTTATCAAACCTATTGATCAGTCTGGCTATAAACTCCACATATGAAGTGACCTGATCATGACCCAGTGTGACCTTCCTGTTGCTCCACCATTTGTGAGCAGTCCCCTCCAACTGTAAAGTTGCATATGTAATGGCATCCTCCTCTGGCACGGGACTAATTTGCAAGTAGCTGTCCAATTTTTGGACCCAAGCTCTTGCAGTGTTCTTACCTGATTCGTCGAAGTAGGGAAGTGTTATCTTACTTACTTTCCTTTGCAATTCTTGGTTCTGAGGTCTACCTCCCCTACAAGGTTTACACTTAAGCCTAATTTCAGAATATTCAGCAAATGTCATCTCATTTCTGAAAGCATCACTGGACGCTCTCTAGTCCCTCAAAATTTCCTCTTGAAACTTCGCCTGTGTGGGGTCCTCTTCAAGAACTTGGTTCCTGGGAGAAAATATAGGGATGCTAGGTCTATCTCCCGCAGTGAACTATGAAGCCCTCTAGTGTGTAACTGATGCCTCGTCCTCATCATCTATGTCCCTGTGTCTATCATCCTGGTTCCTATCCCCATTATTGCGTTCTCCCTAGTTCCTGTCACCATTGTGTCTATCACCCCCATCATTCCTATTTCTATCTCCACCATTGTGTCTATTTATATCACCATCTTGGTACCCACTCCTGTCACCTCCATTATACATGTTCCTATCACCTCCGTGGTACCTGTTCCTGTCACCTCCATTGTACCTGTTCCTATCACGGTGATTTTCCCCATCATTACACAATCGTTCGATGGCATGTGTCATCTCATCCTGTGCCTCTACCATCTCTCATCAAGACTCCCTCATCTCTCAGGTGAATGCAATCAAAATATCACGCACACTAAGTTCTGGTTCTTCCCTGTCACCCATCTCTCCTATAGGACCTGTAACTGGTGGTAGCTCACCGAAAAAGGGGTCTATTCATGAGACCTGCCAATCGTCCTTAGTAGCAGTAACTTCTATCTCTATATCTGTCTCAAATGGATCTACTGGTGGTGCTGGATTTACTAGTTCAACCTATTGCAGAACCTGTGTTGCTTGTTGTAACTTGTTCCTCCTAGTATTTATAAGGATGTGACGAAGATGCTAAAGGATTCATATCTCAAACATAAAGCGTTCATGCTTCATTTTTATCTACATGTTCATACTTTCAACTGCATGTCTGTTCAACCTCACAGGATGGCAAGATCATAGATCTGATACCACTGTAATGTGTCGTATCTATTGGTATATTTTAATATCTTTTTATGTGTGATCTTTCAGATAGATAGAAGAATGCAGAAGGGGTTTTAAGTTTCCCTACAAATGTAGTGTCGCAGCACACAATATATTGCATATAATTGAAACCCAAAAAATATACAATGAATTTGAAGAAACTAATGACAACCTAGATAGTAGAATAACTAATAAACAATTACTATCACATACCCATATGGAAATATGCAACTTGGTACAACCGCTAGAAATGGACCAGCAAGTGGGTATAGCTGGAAATGCCTCAAATCTCCATGAATGATATTGAATGTTCATACAATGATTATCAGCAAGGGCATAAGACTCCAACACCTCCCTATGGCCAAATAAGAAGGGGAAATACAAGATAGAAGGCCTCTAGAAGACTCACATCATGGCTGGAGCAAGTACGGCCATGCTGAATGGTACGGCCAGCAAAGGGAAATACACAGCAACAAACAACCTTCTCTATCACACTGAAATCTACTTTCTCAATCCCCTTCTTATCAGCATACACCATCAATGAAGAGAGATACATCAATTAGCTCCAAACAAAACTTCGAATAACTCCATTACAAGCACATTTGTGAATGCTAAATACATCCATCTTCAATGGCACTGTTGGGTGATTTTTCACACCTGTGGGATACCGTTACTCAAGGAGGTTTCTATCTCCAAGAGCCTTTGGTTTGAATCCTCAAACCCCAAACAATATGAAACCCTAGCAGAGCTCAAAATCAGAAATATCATAAACATGGCATAACACAAATGAGCCACTTTTCACCTTATATTTCCCTCCTCAAGTTGGGCGTTGGGTTTGAGAGGGAAAATAACATTTTAAATTCACTTTATGTCTCCTAGGGATGGGCGCCCAAGGTCAAGACATCAACTTAAGTCTTCATTTCATCAATATTCACTTTTTCCTTTATTTATAATAAAGTCCATATTAATATATCATTAATAAATCTTCGGACTTTAAAATAAATATGAAGACGATGTCAGAAATCTAAGATCTTTAGCTCATCGGAAAGGGCTCGACGAAACACATCTAATCCAACTCTGAAAATCCCAAACTGACATAGAACCTGAACTCACTAAAAATAGTAAGTAACGACCAAGAGCCCACTGAGCCAACCACGAGGGTACCAACTGGATCCACTGAATGTGAACCACAACTCTAACACTGACAAAGACCTCCAGAGCCAAACTAACCACAGTTCCCTAACCAAACTTCTAGCCCATGGGAACTCCATGATGGACTAACCATGTCTAGAAGGGGACATTACAAACCCTAGCAGGGAACATTGGACCCATGTGAAAAAGGTATCCAAGTATTTGTTGCAAGTATGAGGAGAGCCATTGTTGTCATTGATGTCAACATACTCATATTGCATTGACAAGAAGGATTTGATGAGCTGTGTGCTGAGGATATTGAGAAAATTAGCCTCAGTCAGGAACAGTGAAGAACAGTGATGAGAAGAAGGTAAATGTACTGTATAGGATGAGAACCGGAGGATGCAGATTAAAGGGTTAGTAGATATGAGTCTTTAGATGCTACAGTTAAGATTTCAGAGGTCCGCATGAAGATCTGAAGGAGTTGTGGCTGCCGGTATAGAACCGGGTCCGGCAAGTATCCAGTGGTGTCAGAGGATCACAAAAAGGTCCGGTGAGGTCCGGAATTGTATCATCCTAATCTGCGGATTGGACGGAGTGTTTGGGATGTCCTAGTGATGTGTCATCCTGATTTGTGTATGATTTGGAGGTCCGGAAGTACCTCTTGCATTATGACAGTGGCGACAGACTGTGTTCTTGAAGTTTCGGATGAGGAAGACAAGAGATCCCAGTAAGTAGAGGAAGTGCGGATGTATCCGAATATTCAGATAGGCTTGTGAAGATCATGTTTAGGTTGTGTAGTTGGTCCGCATTGATGGTAGAGCCCGGAATTGAAGTTATTCTTCCGGATGAAGTTCTTGCTCTGTTTAGCCAACCGGATGAGTTGTTCATCCTGCGAATGTTCTTGTGATGGCCGACCGGATGTGTTATTCATTTTGCGGATACTCCTATGGTTGTTTGCCGACTTAGATGTTTGTTCCTAAGTCGATGTCTTGTATAAACAACGGTTTGTGAGTTCATTTCAAGGTGTGGTGTGTGGATGAGTGTGGCATAGCGAAGAAACGTGCGAAAGGCAGAGCAGAGAGTGTTGGGCTTAATTGGAACTGATCCGGACATGGTAGAGATGTCATTCTCCAGTTCAAGACTGTGATTTTCATCACTTTGTAGACAGTGTGTCTCCTTGTAGGCAGTGGGCCTCTTTGTGAGCAGTGTGCTCGGGCAGTGAGCCCTTATTGGCATGTGCCATTCATTTTTCTTTATTCTTCTAACAGAGAATAATTCTTGGGTTAATCACCCCGTGGTTTTTCCCTTAACCGGGTTTTCCACGTCAAAATCTTGGTGTTCAATGTGTTGATGCTTATATGCTCTTGTGTTTATGTATTATGCTTCCATGGATGAGTATTTGATATGCTGCTAACTAACAACAGAGAATTAAGTGTTTGAAAGAAGAAGAAGTTTTATACAACTGATTCACCCCCCCCCTCTCAGTTGTATGCCCTAGATCCAACAATTGGTATCAGAGCTAAGTTCCTCTGATAGGAGCTTAACCGCTTGAGGAGATCCAGGATGTCGTCATACAAGAAGGATAGTCCGAAGTTCGATGGAACCAACTTCACTCTCTGGAAAGGTCGCATGAAGTGTCACTTGGAATGTATGGGAAAAGCATACTTGGCTATGATTTCAAAACCATATGTACCTCCACAAGGTGGTCCGACAACTCTGAATGAAATCACAGAAGCTGAAAACAATCTGCGGACCAAGGAAGCTCTTCTAAGCGCATTGAATGACTCAGATCTCTCGAATGTCATTGACCTACCAACTGCATATGAGATCCTAACTAAACTGGAACTTCTGTATGAAGGAGATGAGTTTGTCAAAAGTGCAAGGTTGCAAAGTCTGAAAGGGAAATTTGAAAGATTGAAAATGAGAGATGATGAAAACATCACTACCTTTATGCCAAGAGTAAATGAGCTGGTATGTGGAATCAGAAATGCTGGTGGAACTTTAGATGAAAATGAGATCGTCTGCAAAATCCTAAGATCCCTTCCTACTGCCTACAAGATCAAAGTTGCTGCCATTGATGAATTCAGAGCCCACACAACTGTCACAAGAGAACAACTGGCTGGCAAACTAGCTGCATTTGAAATGACCGAGTTTGGAGATGATCCTCCCAAGACTGAATCTGCTTTCAAAGCCAGTGCCTATGTGAAAGGCAAACAGAGATTTGATTCGGGTGAAAACTCATCAAGGAAAATGTCATGGTATGATCAAGCAAGAAGAGACATGGAAGAAGAAGAAGCAGAAACAGCTCAACTTGAAGCCCTCATTGCAAAGAGACTGCCAAGAGGATCCGGTAAGTATGAAGGAAAACTACCCTTTAAGTGTTTCAACTGCAATAAGATTGGTCATTTTGCCTCAAGATGTCCGGAGAGATCTGCAAGATCTAATACTCACAGATAAAGGTTTCAAAATAATTGCTATTATGTTCATGAAGAAGATGACAATGAAGGAGTAACAGATGATGAATCAGAACTAGGAAGCAAATCCGGAAATGAGTGGGTGTTTATAGCCATCAAGGAAGAAGATTCAATACTCTCTGAATCTGTCAATCACAAAGTTGTTGAAAAAGCCTTGGCTGCTCAAGTGGAAGAAAAGGATGATTGGGTTATTGACAGTGGATGTTCTCACCATATGACTGGCGACAAGAATAAGTTCTTAGATTTGGAAAGATATGAAGGAGGAATGGTAAAGTTTGGTGACAATTCTGCCGGCAGAATCAGAGGTAGGGGAACTATTTCCTTTGATGGTAAGAGCAAAACAGGAAATGTACTGTATGTTGAAGGATTGAAGCACAATCTTCTCAGTGTTGGTCAGTTAGTGGACAAAGGCTATGATCTCTGGTTCAAGAATGGAAAATGCAGAATCTTTACAAGCTCCGGAACTGAAATTGCATCCGGTACTCAGACAAGAGGTAACATCTTTCATCTGGTTGGTTCAAATAAAAGTTGTTTGTTTGTTCAAATTGATCAGAGTTGGTTATGGCATAGAAGAATGTGTCATGTAAATTTTGATAACATCATCAAAATAAGCAATACTCAGGCTGTAAGAGATCTTCCAAAGTTGATGAAACCTACAAATAGTGTGTGTAAAGAATGTCAGTTAGGCAAACAAAGCAGAGTCTCTTTTAAAAGCAAAGATCAGTCTTCTACCGGATTGTTGGAATTAGTACATACTGATCTATGTGGTCCGACAAGAATCAAGAGTCTGCAAGGTGATAGATATTTTATGTTGTTAATTGATGATCATTCCCGGATGATGTGGGTTACCTTTCTAAAAGAAAAATCAGAAGCTTTTGAGAAGTTCAAAATCTTCAAAGCTATGGTGGAGAATCAAACCGGATTGAAACTAAAGTGTCTAAGGTCTGATAGAGGTGGTGAATTTACATCTGGTGAATTCATTGACTTTTGTGAGAAACAGGGTATAAGGAGACAGTTGTCTGCTCCTAAGACTCCACAGCAGAATGGAGTAGTTGAGAGAAAGAACCGGACCATCCAGGAAGCTGCTAGGACAATGATGTTGGAAGCAAATGTTCCTCAAATGTTTTGGAAAGAAGCTATCAGCACTGCAGTCTACACTCTCAATCGAGTTCAAATCAGAAACAACACCGGCAAGACCCCCTATGAACTCTGGTTTGGCATCACTCCTACTGTGAAATATTTCAGAGTATTTGGTAGCAAGTGTTATATTAAAAGAGATGAAGATCTAGGAAAGTTTGATGCTAGAAGTGATGAAGGAATTTTCTTGGGCTACTCCACTCAAAGCAAAGCATACCGGTGTTACAATAAGAGATTGAGGAAGATGATAGAAAGCACCAATGTAAAGGTTGATGAAGGAATTGAGAAGCCTTCAAGATTTTATGAGTTTGATGAAGATGACCAAGACAGTGTTCAAGGACCTCAATCCTCTCCGGTGAGACAGAGTCAGCCTGATCCGGTAAATCAGGAAGAAGAGATAGGTTTGAATGAGCCTGATCAAGAAACAGCAGTGCTGGATACTCCCAAAATTCCAAGGTATGTAAGACTGAATCACTCTGAAGATCAGATCATAGGTGACAGAAGCAAAGGTGTACAAACTAGAAGGAATATTGCTCAAAATCAGAATGAATGTTGTCTGATTTCAAAGATTGAACCTAAAACAATAGATGAAGCCTGCAATGATGAAAACTGGACCAAAGCAATGGAAGATGAATTGATGCAAATTGAGAAAAATCATACTTGGGATCTTGTTCCCAGACCTAGAGACAGGAATGTAATTGGAACCAAGTGGGTCTTCCGGAACAAACTAAATGAAGCTGGTGAAGTAATCAGAAACAAAGCTAGATTGGTCTGCAAAGGCTACTCTCAAATAGAAGGAATTGACTTTGAAGAGACTTTTGCTCCGGTAGCAAGAATTGAAGCAGTCAGATTACTTCTTGCATTTGCTGCCTTCAAAGACTTCAAGGTATATCAGATGGATGTCAAGTCTGCCTTCCTAAATGGTGATCTGGAAGAAGAAGTCTACATTGAACAACCGGATGGATTTCAATTGTCTGATAATAATGATATGGTCTGCAAGTTGAAGAAAGCTTTGTATGGATTGAAGCAAGCCCCAAGAGCATGGTATGAAAGGTTGGATAAGCATCTTGTGCAGATTGGATTCAACAAAGGTACTGCTGACAGTAACTTATATTTCAAAATTGATCATGAAAACATTCTGATTGTTGAAGTGTTTGTGGATGATATCATTTTTGGAGGAAGAGATAGTATGTGCAAAACTTTTGCAAATCAGATGAAAAGTGAGTTTGAAATGTCTATGCTTGGTGAAATGAATTTCTTCTTGGGTCTGCAAATTACTCAAACAAAAGAAGGGATCTTCATTTCTCATACCAAATATGTGAAAGAATTGTTAAAGAAATTTGGTATGGAAGACTCAAAGCCTATGAACACTCCTATGGCAACCGGATGTAAGTTAAGCAAAGATGATGATTCTCCAAAGGCAGATCAGACAAAGTATAGATCAATGATTGGTGGATTGTTGTATCTCACTCAAACTAGACCAGATATAATGCAGGCTGTTGGTCTTGTGGCAAGATTCCAGGCTGATCCTAGAGAATCTCATGTTATGGCAATCAAAAGAATTTTTAGATACTTGAAAGGAACAGTTGAGTATGGTCTATGGTACCCTAGAGATCCGGACTTCTCTCTTCATGCTTACACAGATGCAGATTGGGCAGGAGATGTGGATGATCGGAAAAGCACTAGTGGTGGAGCATTCTTTTTGGGGAAGAGATTGGTTTCTTGGCTAAGCAAGAAACAAGATGCAATATCTCTGTCTACAACTGAAGCAGAATACATTGCAGCAGCAGGTAGTTGCACTCAAATCTTATGGATGAAGCAGATGCTAAGAGACATCAAAGTTGAATATGAGGAGCCTATCACAATTTTCTGTGATAATTCAAGTGCAATTAATATTTCCAAGAATCCGGTATTGCATTCTAAGACTAAGCACATATCTATCAAATTTCACTTTTTGAGAGAACAAGTAAACAAGGAAGAAGTCAGATTGGAGTATGTTCCCTCCAAGGATCAGATTGCAGATATCTTTACAAAACCTCTTCCCAAGGACTCTTTTGAATATCTCCGGGAGAAGTTAGGGGTCATGGCCCCTCCGGTGATGAACTAAGATGCACTGATGTGCATCAGTCCGGTGGCTATCACAGTCATATCTTGTGATCCGGACTAATGGGGAGCTGCAACTAAGGGGGAGCAGCTGGTATGATTCTGATGTATGAGAATTGCAAGTATGAGCCCTTTGCCATTGATGTCAAAGGGGGAGAGAAGACATGTGAAAAACAAGTGGTTAATGATCAAAGGGGGAGCAGTAAAGGAAGAGAAGACATATGAAAAGTTGAAGTTCTTGTCTTAATGGTTTTTCACATCATATGTTGCCATCAATGACAAAGGGGGAGATTGTTGCAAGTATGAGGAGAGCCATTGTTGTCATTGATGTCAACATACTCATATTGCATTGACAAGAAGGATTTGATGAGCTGTGTGCTGAGGATATTGAGAAAATTAGCCTCAGTCAGGAACAGTGAAGAACAGTGATGAGAAGAAGGTAAATGTACTGTATAGGATGAGAACCGGAGGATGCGGATTAAAGGGTTAGTAGATATGAGTCTTTAGATGCTACAGTTAAGATTTCAGAGGTCCGCATGAAGATCTGAAGGAGTTGTGGCTGCCGGTATAGAACCGGGTCCGGCAAGTATCCAGTGGTGTCAGAGGATCACAAAAAGGTCCGGTGAGGTCCGGAATTGTATCATCCTAATCTGCGGATTGGACGGAGTGTTTGGGATGTCCTAGTGATGTGTCATCCTGATTTGTGTATGATTTGGAGGTCCGGAAGTACCTCTTGCATTATGACAGTGGCGACAGACTGTGTTCTTGAAGTTCCGGATGAGGAAGACAAGAGATCCCAGTAAGTAGAGGAAGTGCGGATGTATCCGGATATTCAGATAGGCTTGTGAAGATCATGTTTAGGTTGTGTAGTTGGTCCGCATTGATGGTAGAGCCCGGAATTGAAGTTATTCTTCCGGATGAAGTTCTTGCTCTGTTTAGCCAACCGGATGAGTTGTTCATCCTGCGAATGTTCTTGTGATGGCCGACCGGATGTGTTATTCATTTTGCGGATACTCCTATGGTTGTTTGCCGACTTAGATGTTTGTTCCTAAGTCGATGTCTTGTATAAACAACGGTTTGTGAGTTCATTTCAAGGTGTGGTGTGTGGATGAGTGTGGCATAGCGAAGAAACGTGCGAAAGGCAGAGCAGAGAGTGTTGGGCTTAATTGGAACTGATCCGGACATGGTAGAGATGTCATTCTCCAGTTCAAGACTATGATTTTCATCACTTTGTAGACAGTGTGTCTCCTTGTAGGCAGTGGGCCTCTTTGTGAGCAGTGTGCTCGGGCAGTGAGCCCTTATTGGCATGTGCCATTCATTTTTCTTTATTCTTCTAACAGAGAATAATTCTTGGGTTAATCACCCCGTGGTTTTTCCCTTAACCGGGTTTTCCACGTCAAAATCTTGGTGTTCAATGTGTTGATGCTTATCTGCTCTTGTGTTTATGTATTATGCTTCCATGGATGAGTATTTGATATGCTGCTAACTAACAACAGAGAATTAAGTGTTTGAAAGAAGAAGAAGTTTTATACAACTGATTCACCCCCCCCCTCTCAGTTGTATGCCCTAGATCCAACAGTATTTGTGTGGAACTTATGATTATTCTATTTGTTGCCATGGAACAAGTAATGTGGGTAAGATATTGGACATATAGATCTTGGTTGACACAAACAAGGTTAGAGATTTGGACAATAGGAGGTCTACAAGTGGTTATGTGTTTTTTTCTTTTTAGGGGAGTTGTTAGTTAGATGAGCAAGAGGCAACAAGTTGTTGCCCTTTCCACTATTGAGGAATAATATATGGCTACTACACATACTTGTAAAGAAGCGGTGTGATTACAGAGACTGTGCTTGGGTATTGGCTTTGTAAATAGGATAAGGATCAATTGTGACAGTTAAAGTGCCATTACTTTTGCAAATAATCCTAACTTTCATGGTTGTACAAAACATATTGATGTACAATTTCACTTTAGGATATGGTGAAGGATGGTAAAGTATAGATTCAAAAGGTTGAGACCTTGGAGAATGTTGTTGATTCTTTCACTAATCCAGTGAGCACAAATAAGTTTACTTGGTGTAGGTCAGATATGGTCATCTCTACCCCTAGTTGTTAGTCTTCTTTATTACTACATAATGTATACAACAAGTGGGAGATTGTTAGGACTAGGTCTTATTGTACACTTTGCATAGTCCTAATGTTCATATTGATTAAATATGTATTTAAATGCAGCTATATGTAAATATGGATATCCCATTTAATGTGGCACTCTATGTCATATGTCATTTGTTGTATGTCACCTTGGAATGTTGCAAAAAGATGGAAAAACTACCATATAGGGAATAGAATGCCCCATTCCACATGGGACAAAAGGTTGGTGAGGAATATACTATTCTTAGTGCTGTGTAAAAGGTGTAAGACTCTGTAAGAGCATATATTCAACATTGTAAGATGTGTAAGAATATCGTGGATGTTGTAAGATAGGGGGTTGTGATTTATACTTGGAAAAGACATTTTGGACTATCTATTTTGGGCAAGTATGGGAGTTACATTCTATTTTAGGAGATTTCACATGTGTGAAGGAATTTGACCATGGATTTGGGCACTCGTTTTGGGTCCATGGTTCTAACTCATAGTTTGAGGAAATCATTGGTGGTTTCTTGGGTCTTATCTAAACATTGAGGCCTTGGCATAGAGATTTGGCAACAATTTTGGATGGTATTGCAAAAATTGCAAGCTCTTATATTGAGTTAGCTATTGGCATGCTATTAAAGTGTTGATACAAGGGCTACATCTTTTGTGGAGGGTTTCTCATTGTATTGTAAGCTTTTGATTCAACTAATACATTGAGATCTGCATTTTGTTGGTGGGCTTTTTACCTAAAGGATTTTCTCATATATATGGTGTGTTGTGTGCTCTTCTTTCTACTATTTATCTTCTTCTCTATTTTTTTCTAAGTTTTCAAATTATAACATTCTTTGGTTTTATATGAACAAGTTTCAAATCATTTCATTTTTCCTAGTTCAAGTATAAACATTATAAAATCAACAAGTATTGTGTTGTCACCCCATTAATTTTTTCCTTTAAATATCAGTAGGTGAGCACTTTTTTCAAGTACTGAAGATCAAACTTTAGTCTAGATGGGATTGCAGAATCATGCCACTGGACAAGATCATTTCTACAATGTTGTCTTAGACACTTACATTCTCAAGATTGAGTCATCTTAGCTTTTTTATTAGTAATCTAGTTTCAAATTCTTAGTTGCAATTCTCTGCTGCAATGTGTCATTAGGTAAAGTTACTTTCCACTAGTTTCAAGGTACACAACCCTAACCCTCTTATTTTTTATTTTAACACAATCAAATATAGTTATGATTAGCTTATTTTAATCGATTTAATTACTCAACTTCTATATTTAGAGTGTTTAATTATGTTTGGTTGATTTATTCATTTTTTAGCCTCTATATATTTGTAGGGTGTTTATTTTCCTTACATAAATTGGTGACACAACGCTTTCACACGTAGATTTTATGGTTAGGTTTTTTTTATTTTTTTGAGTTTCAAATACTAGTGCTTCAATTTCTACCATTATTTTTAGATTTGATTTCTAGTTATGTATTTAGTGATTCACCTAGTGTTTGGCCCTTTAGTTGATAGTCACCTTTCAAATCCCCACTTGTGTGGGGTGCTGCCACAATAATGGGTTACACTTTCTGGGACATCCTGATCTTTGTTGAAATCACATATTTTTAGAAAATATAATGATTTAAGCATTGAAAGGTTCCATTTAAAGGATTTTAATTGAAGAGGGCTTGATCAAACCCCCTTAGATTCAAATCCCCTTGGATAGAACCCTGCTAGTTTTAAACCATATCTATAATGGAGTCTCCTCTACATCTATCAAAATGCTGATAAAAAACTACTTTTGATTTGCCTTTTGGTGGATCAAATGAATTCATTTAAAATTTATGTTTTGTAAGTATGTAGTCCTTATTATAAGCTTCCCAAAAAGTATAATTTTAAATATATTTAATTTGATTATTATATTTATTTTTTATTTCTTGTGAATGTAGGTTTTTCACCGAACATCAAGTTCTCTGTTCTACACACATGGAAAATTAATAAATTAGTGAAAAAAAAATCTAAAAAATATCTATGCCCTAGGTATTGATGTCCTTGTTTCAACAAAAAAATTTGAATTTCGATACATAAAAAAAAAAGTTATGTTTTATAGAATACGCCTATGTCTAAATTATAATTGGTTTGACTTCAAAACTTAATTAAAATAAAGATTCAACAAAACATTATGAAACCAAATGCATGCCCTATATATCGGTGTTACTAATCTAAATTCAAAAGAATCAGAATTTTATCCTTTGTAGAAAAAAAGTTATGTGCTACAGAATACACATCACTTTGAAAAAATGGTGTTTACTATTGAAAACTAGTTCTCGAAGGAGATGCAAAAAAGCTTACAATTTAACTCCAAATTTTTTTAAAAATATATATTTAGAATCTACAAACAAAATCTCACAAATCACTAGTTTGCATCATCTTCAAATTCCTAATGGTTTAGTGGCTATAGGTGTCAGAAAGTGAAGATTTAGTTCAAAATGTTGATTTCAATGTCAAGTTTGGCCAAAAAGTGTAACCCATTATTGTGGGATGACCCTGTGTGCTTCATTGTTAAACCTTTACTTATGGATTGCAATCAACCCCTATCCTTGGTCTATGTTCATTCATATATCAAGGATAGATTAACATGTGTTCAAAATTTGTTGCATCTTACCTATTAATTTTTTAGGACATCATCTTCTTTTACCATATGGATGATGTTCCATGTTCTATGAATGCATTGGTTCATAATTTATCTCTTTTCCCATCTTTAATAGAGCTTGGTAGCACCTTCCCCTCCATTGATGCAGAGTGCCCAATGGAAAACCCACAAAATAGTTATTTCTACCAAAATCGGTAAGAGATCTCCACTGTCTCACCGAAACTGGTCCCCTCTTTCCTTATCGGCCTCACTTCCTTTTGTTTCTCGACAGTTTCCTTCACACCGAAACCTTTATGTTCTTTTGGTTTGTCAACATCGGCCAGACGTTATATCATCAGCCTCTTCTAGAAATATTACTCCGAAACTTATTGTCTTCCCAAAATCCCCTTGATACTTTGCCTTCGGTAAGACTGCCTCTTTTGGCACTCTCTTCAGAGGTCCCGCCGATACGCCGATGAGCTATCCATTGGTGACACTTTTAGTTGTCACCCTGATACAACTCGATCGATGAGAATAGTATTGTTGGCTCACTATGACTATGTCTACCCGATAGCCCTACTTCTCACATACATTGATTGACTTGATGTGCCGGTTCTCTCTCCCAGTTCTACCGGTCACTCCTTGTATCATTCGACATGTACATTCACCACATACAACCATGATATGCAAATGCAGGATACTCACGAAATGATACTCGCATACAATTGTGATATACACAGGAAATACATTAGCGATATACACACACACTATTCTTCGACATACAATTGCAGTATACACATAAAATGTATGTTTAGTGACCCACCGCGAATCTTAAGCTGATATTCTCCTCTGTAACCTTTTGTACCATCCTTCCCGTGGTCTCAAACTTGCATTCTAATGGTGATCACCATTCAAATCTGCACTTCTCCTACACTATTAGGGTTAGCGTCATATTATACAAGTTGTCCAGGACCTATTCCATGAGAATCAGGGTTTTACATTCATGGAAAGGTGCAATAAGACATTGTCACTCTCAAAACAAACAAGAACAATTCACTATTCTTTGTGCCAGTCAGAAGAATAGAAGTAAAACTATCAAAATTGAAAAGAAATGTAAGAAATAAATGAACTTCTTTGTTTATTGCAGTCAATTCCTACAACCCAGGTCTTCAATTACTCCACCCTATACTCCCCGATCTCACAGGACTGGTTTAATACTTCACTGTGTGGGTGGTAGTTGCACCGGTGGGAATGCCAACCGCTCTACAACTGTCCACCACACGATTACACCCAATTTCTTTCCAATTACAACATTCTTTGACTACCAGACATAGCTAATTTAGACTCACACATGGCACTAAGGCCTTACCATTGGTCGCTTGGACCTTATGCAACACTAGAATATCAAAATAAACTACATAAACAAGAAATTAGCTAAATTATCTAGGTGCCCCTACACCAAAGGCACTATTGGCCCAAATTACATCATTTTTGGTCCTAGGGTCCTTGCCAATACCCTCAGGACATTTGCCCCTTACATCACCTTGACCATTACCACATGCCATAACTGGTTTTAAGATGCTCCAATTGACTTGATTTTCTCCATAGGATCCTCTCATGGTCATTGGTGTCTTCTTGTTCCAAGGTGTTCCTTTAGGTGCTCCTGCACCATACTCCCCAACATGAAGAAAACTCTTGTCCCAAGAGTTATTTGATCTGTACCAAACATCCTGCAGTCTTTTTGAAGAGTCCCTCTAATTTGTGGCAGGGAACATGAATTCTCCAAGGCTTATCCTCCTCCTTCTCCACCCTGCATGGCTCTTACAAAAAGTGTTAGTATCATAAAACATATTTTGGTGTCCTTGCCTAGGACCTTGCTGCTGTAATGCTTCTGCTCTCTCCATCTTAAGGTTCTGATTTGTTCTTCTCTGTAATGTATGTTGTCTGCCTTCCTTTTCCTGCCTCCTTATAGGGCAATCAATGTCCCCAATCTTGATATGATTTAAGTCCCAAACTTACCGTTCCTTAGGACTGTCATACACCTTCCTTTGTTGCAACTGTTCATGTTGCTTCCAACTAGTATTTACCTGCACATTCAATTGTAGTTTCTCTCCAAAACAAACAACAACATGCTCCTTCTTGTCTTCACAAGGTAAAGGTATTAGTTTAAACTTTTTACCCTCTTTGTGCACCAAATAACTATTAGTATAGCCATCATGAATTGTCCTTCTTAAATGTTGCCACGGTCTACCCAAAATTATATGCCCACATGTCATTGAAATAACATCACACAAAACAGAATCATGATATGGACCAATTGAAAAATCAACATATGACCTCTGACTAACCTTTACTTGTTGCTCCTGATTTACCCAAGTACCTTTGTAAGGACTAGGATGATCAAATGTCTTTAATCCCAATTTGTGTACCATATCCCAGGAAACTAAATTATCATGTGACCCTGAATCTATGATCAACTTACACATTTTTCCATGGCTTAAACAATTAGTTTTAAAAATGGATACCTGTGGTGCTTGCTGCACTTTGCCTTTTTCCACCATGAGAAATTCTCCATTTGTTTCTGGATGGGCTACTGCTAGTTCTTGGTCTTCTCTCTTTTCCTCTTCTTGTGCCAAGTGAACTCTTCTATCCTTGCTCTTACCAACATCACCCCATTTAGGACATTTGAAAGATAGGTGTCCCACTTCATTGCAATGGTAACATCTGCCTGTGAATACTCCTCTACCTGATCCAAACCTACCTCCACCTCTATATCCACCTCTCTGATCTGCTGGAAAACTCTTTGCCTTTCTCATTGCTACTATGTCCTTTGTTGGCAAGAGACACTATATGGATTCATGGTTGTTGTCATTGATGGCAACAAAGGTCATCCCACATATCCGCAAGTCATGGTGTGCCTCTACCGGAAGTCAGAATGAAGACTGTTGTGGTCCGGTGAACAAGAACAGAGCATGTGGCAAGGTCTGACAGATTGGTCCGGACCTCTCAGAGGGAGTGTCTTGGTGTAGTGCGGTTTTGAGGAAGTCAAGAGGACTACCTTGAGTAGTATATTCCAAGGATTTAGCCTCCGGTGATGGACAAAGAAAAAGATATGAATAGTTGAGTACTGGATTCCTGAGAGACAGTGAGAACAGAGGAAGAACTGACTGACAGAGCATCAGACTATTTTCTGGATCTATTACTGTTGTTGGTAAAGGTTGTGAAGGCATGAATCATGTTTGGCTGACATGATTAATGATATCTACAAGTATATGCTTGATCCGCATTACTTGATATGCAAGGATTCAGCCGAGAGATCAAAGTTTGTGTGAAGATAAACTATTCTGGGTGCCGACTAGAAAGATAATAAAATCATTAGTGCGGATATATATAGAGGATGAATTTTGCTGTGAGATTAGTTGATGTGGAAGTGTATAAGGGAACAAGGAAAGAGCAGAGCAGAAGTAGTAAGAAAGATCCGATATGTGAAAGGAAAGCAGATTAAAGATCAGAGGAAAGATGAAGTGTAGCAGATCAGTGTACTGAGCCTAACTGGAACTAAACTCTAGCATATATAGATGCTTTCAATCAGTTCAAGTACTATATAACATTCTTTTGTAGACAGTGTGTCTCTTTGTAGGCAGTGTGCCTCTTGTGAGCAGTGTGCTCGGGCAGTGAGCCCTAATTGGCAAGTGCCATTTTTGTAATTCCTTATTCTTTTAACAGAGAATAATCTTTGGGTTAATCACCCTGTGGTTTTCTCCCTTAACCGGGTTTCCATGTCAAAAATACTGTGTCATGTGTTTCTCATTTCATGGTAATGTTTGTTTGTTTGATTCAATGATGCTTTGATTAATAAGAAAGTTCAAAAGAAGAAATAATTAGCATAACTGATTCACCCCCCCCTCTCAGTTATCAACATCCTTCATTAGTAGGTCTGCCCCTACCTCTATATCCTTTACCACTACCTCCTTGTCTTTCTTGCTTCCTCTTCACCTTCTCTTCAGCCGTTATGGTCAATTGAAAACATTCTCCAAGTGATTTTGGTATGCTCAAACCAATTTCATCTTGTAAGTTGTACCTAAGCCCATTAAAGTATCTTGCCACTTTCTCATCTTCATCTTCCAATCCACCCCTAATACTAAGCTTATGAAATTGCTCAGTATAGGACATAACATCCATGTCCTTTTGCTTCAAATTCTGCCTCATCCTCTTTGTTTGAATAGCATAATCAGATGGAAGAAACTGATCCTTCATCATATCCTTCATCCTACCCCAAGAAGTGATTTTTGTTCCACCTCTAGCCACTCTTTCTACTTGTACACTACTCCACCATGTAAGTGTTGTCCCTCTCATCTTTGTCTTTGCAAATTTAACCTTCTTCTCATCACTTATTTCCTCATACTCAAAATTTTTTCAAGGGCATCTATCCACCCTAATACCTTTTCATTATCCATCTTCCCCTGATAGTTAGGCAACTCTATCTTTGTTCCACTACCTTGAACTGCCTTAAGCAATCTCAAAAATCTCTTTTCTTTAGGATCCAATTTATCCTCAGGAGGGTTCTCATTTGTCTTCTCATATCCTCCATCATCTCCTTTTTGATCATCTTTTTCATCCCTTCTAGGATTCTTCTCCAATGCTTCCAACCTTGCCAAGATTGATGCATTCTCTCTTCTCACTTGTCTTAACTCTTTTTCTCTTACAGCATCATGTTCTCTTCTCTCCCTCAACTCTCTTTTTCTTGCCTCTAAGGGTTCTCTCAATTCATTATTCTCCCTAGCCATCTGATTTTTAGGGGGCATCTTCACAACTATCACCAACCCTTAATTCTTTCACCAGATCCTACTACTTCCTCAAGGACCTACTTGCTGCTCTGATACCACTATGATGCAGAGTGCCTAGTGGAGAACCCACAAAATAGTTATTTCTACTGAAATTGGTAAGAGATCTCCACTGTCTCACCAAAATTGGTCCCCTCTTTCCTTGTCGGCCTGACCTGCCTTGTCGGCCTCACTTCCTTTTGTCTTCCCGACGGTTTCCTTCACACCAAAACCTTTATGTTATTTTGGTTTGTCAACATCAGCCAGATGTTATATCATCAGCCTCTTCTAGAAATATTACTCTGAAACTTATTGTCTTCCCAAAATCCCCTCGATACTTTGCCTTCAGTAAGACTGCTTCTTTCGGCACTCTCTTTAGATCTCCCATCGATACGTCGATGAGCTATCCATCGATGACACTTTCAGTTGTCACCCTGATACAACTCGATTGGTGAGAATAGTATTGTCAGCTCACTATGACTATGTCTACCCGATAGCCCTTGTCACTCTGATGTCTTCGTCTACTTCGCACATACATTGATTGACTTGTTGTGCTGGTTCTCTCTCCCGGTTCTATCGGTCAATCCTTGTATCATTCGACATGTACATTCACCACATACAACTGTGACATGCAAATGCAGGATACTCACGAAATGATACTCGCATACAATTGCGATACACACAGGAAATACATTAGTGATATACACACACACTGTTCTTCGACATACAATTGTAGTATACACATAAAATGTATGTTCAGTGACCCACCATGAATCTTAAGCTGATATTCTCCTCTGCAACCTTTTGTACCATCCTTCCCATGGTCTCAAACTTGCATTCTAATGGTGATCACCATTCAAATCTACACTTCTCCTGCACTATTATTGTTAGCGTCATATTATACAAGTTGTCCAGGACCTATTCCATGAGAATCAGGGTTTTACATTCATGGAAAGGTCCAATAAGACATTGTCACTCTCAAAACAAATAAGAACAATTCACTGTTCTTTGTGCCAGTCAGAAGAATAGAAGTAAAACTATCAAAATTGAAAAGAAATGTAAGAAATAAATGAACTTCTTTGTTTATTGCAGTCAATTCATACAACCCAGGTCTTTAATTACTCCACCCTATACTCCCCGATCTCATAGGACTAGTTTAATACTTCACTATGTGGGTGGTAGTTGTACTGATGGGAATGCCAACTACTCTGCAACTGTCCACCACATGGTTACACCCAATTTCTTTCCAGTTACAACATTCTTCGACTACCAGACATAACTAATTCAGACTCACACATGGCACTAAGGCCTTACCATTGGTCGCTTGGACCTTATGCAACACTAAAATATCAAAATAAACTACATAAACAAGAAATTAGCTAAATTATCTAGGTGCCCCTACACCAGAGGCACTATTAGCCCAAATTACATCATTTTTGGTCCTAGGGTCCTTGCCAATACCCTCAGGACATTTGCCCCTTACATCACCTTGACCATTACCACATGCCATAACTGGTTTTAAGATGCTCCAATTGACTTGATTTTCTCCATAGGATCCTCTCATGGTCATTGGTGTCTTCTTGTTCCAAGGTGTTCCTTTAGGTGCTCCTGCACCATCCATGTTAGAGCATCTCACTTCATTTAGTCATGAGTTCCATGTTGATTTTACTCATATGACTAATAATGGTGATTTTCCCTGAGTGCCTTTCTTTCTTCTCATGATATACCTAATGAGGAGCTACATGATGATTGCTTATATGATGTGTCTTTCTTATTTCCCCCTAACATGACATGAGGTTGCTTTGCCTCATGATGATGATATTGTTCAAGCAACTCATAATAAATTCATTGATGTTAGTGATGCTTCATTGTGTGATGATAGTGTAGCTCATGTTTCTAATGCACATATTGTTTGTGAACTAATACTACATACATATAGTGCCTTAGCTCTAATTTCTATTGATATATCTAGGTTTTATAATTCATATGATGAAGTTATTGCACTTAATGATGATAATTTAATGATGATAATGTCTCTTCCTTATCACTTGATCATGATTTATCTAATGAAGACCATCGTTATGCATGCTTACTTGATGAATATGCTTTACATTATTTGTCACATGATGTTGCCATGATTAAAAATGATGATCATTCTTCACAAGTAACAAATGAAGGCAATACAAATGTTTCCATGTCTCATGATGTCTTGGATCCTGCTCTTTATGGTGCATATATCATTAGAGGTGCAATGATTGATGGTTTTAGGGGAGATACAAGTGCATACTTACATGTTAAATTCTTCATATTCACATGCATATTCTTCTTATAATGCATTCAATCCTCTTTCTTGTGATTGAACATTTTAATAATTGTCCTAGAGTATGCTCATATAGTGACACAAACCTCTCATCCTCTAGTGGACATTCATTAGGAAATCTTATGGGTGCCTTTATGCTTTCAATTGATACGCCATCTTTAGATTCTCATAATGAATCTCCTAATGAGAACCATGCACCATCTTTTGGGGACTATGCTAAGCATGATTATAATTTTGTCCCCGATACCTTTCTTGCCATCCCACAAGAGACTACACATCATGTCAATGTTATCACCACATCTCATGAGAAGGTTATCTAGAAACTCAAAAGCATTTAGAAACTTCACTAGATTGGAGGATCCCACATAGACTATTAAAACAACTTTTGCAATAAAACTCATGCTTTACCTCCCATCAAGAAAATTATTAGATCCAAATAAACCCCAAAACACTTTGATGCTATTGCCTTTTGTGATTATTATGATACATGGACATACTATGGGTAGGCGTATCACACATAAAGATAAAGTTACAAGATCTTATTAAAAAAGGTGATCCTAATTGAGGATATGCATAAGCATGACAATATGTCTTTTACAACTTAACATGACAAAGTAAAAGTGAATAAGGAAGGTCCTTTCAAGCCTAGTCATATGAAGCACCATAAGTCCAAGGAATCTAGCACATCACATATCCATATTATAAATGAAGACGTCAAACAACATGACAATGAAGGAAGAATATACATACAAGTGAGCATAAATGGCACAATTTGTAGTGGTATGATGGTTGATATTAGTACTGCAAAGGAATTTTATATAGAAGCTAAGGTATGTAAAGCAAATCAAGATGAGACAAAAGTTGCAAATGATATGTCTTTAAATATGCATCTCATGATCATGATTAATGCAATTGCAATGGAACATCTATAAAACATCTTCAAAACAAGGCCATGCAATTCAAGAAACATCAAAGATCTCATCTTTATACACAACTTTTGTTTATACAGAGACAATTCATGATCATGATCCACCACCATCGCCACTTGTGTAACCAATAGCATCTTAAGGGATACTCCCATGAGGGGGGCATTGGATTCTCATGGCACATCTTTTTTACTCCAACTACACTAACATTCATATCACATGCTTATGTTTATTATTGTCATATGCAATGATTGCATCTCATGATCATGATTAATGCAATAACAATGAAACATCTATAGAAACATCTTCTAAACAAGGGCATGCAATTCAAGAAACAACATCAATGATCTCATATTTATACACAACTTTTGTTTATGTAGAGATAGTTCTTGATCATGATCCACCACTTCACCACTTGTGCAACCAATAACATCTTAAGGGATACTTCCATGAGGGGGGCATTGGATTCTCATGGCACATCTTTTTGACTCCAACTACACTCACATTCATATTGCATGCTTATGTTTATCACTATCATATGCTATGATTTTCTACGTTATATGATTTCACTTGATCTTCCCACTTGGGGGGGGGGGGGGGGGGCGCAAGGTATTAGTATTTGTTATAGGTTTTACATGCTCATGCTTACTCTTCTTGGGGGGGCAAAAGTGGGGGCATCTTTCCAACACATTGATCAAGTGCACATACTACATTCAACTTTCCATTCACATGTCATGTTCAATATCCTACTCTATGTTTAGTCAGTTTTTCTCTCTCCTTGATTTATGTGCAATCCTTTTTATTACACAATTCAAGTGAGCATATTATCTACTAATCCTATTTTTCAATTTATGTGCAATGCCACAAGTGACATGTATTTACTTCAATTGCTGAAATTTATTGGATTTAGAAATTTCATATCTTTTTTATCATAACTTATTTTCTCTACATTCCTACTTTGGCATGTATGCACACTTAGTTTTGTACACACCAAAGTAGGAGCAAAATATAGAGGAGAAAAGTGCATACCCTTACACTTTTCCCTCTTGTTTTACACCACTTTGGGTCAATTTCTTTGATGCATGATTATCATACACAATTGACTATTTTGGTGCACCCACTAGCCAAGATTCATTGCAAAACTTAGACATGCCACATTGCTCTATTTAGAACCTATTTGACCCATTTTTTAATAGTCTACTCAACTTGGACAAGATCACAATTTCAGTTTTGTCCTTGACCAAGATTGCTAGCATGATCACGTCCCTAACTTTCAAATTTTGAATTCCTACATTCCAAGGCAAACAATCCCAAGATTTGATCATTACTTGTTGGTGTGGATGCCAACAATTCAAAATTATGTGTCTGGGGTTATGTATTTAAAGGCACCATCCTAGGACATTTGCACACAAGGGAACACATCACTAAATAGCATTCATAAAAGCATACAATCTCTTTCCCTTTTGCAGGTACTTCAATCATCCTTGTTAGGCATCAACAATAATCAAATATCTCTATAACCAATCAAGTGGCATTCATTGTTAAAGCACTCTCCAAAGATACTCTCTCACAGTCCCTTATCGATTCACGCCTGCAATCAACTCAATGACATCCATTGCCATCCTAGGTTGACATCCATTGTCAACCCATTGTCTCTTTTACTTTTCTATCACTTCAATCTTGAGGCTTGACTAAGGCACAAGGAAGTCTTGAACTTCAACCCTTGCATACCAAGCCCCATGGTGCTTAGTGCCATCACTATTTTCCTTACTTCATATATTAGCAGGTGAGCACTTTCTTTAGGTACTAAAGATCAAACTCTGCTCTGGACAAGATTGCACAATTGGACAAGCTCATTGTTGCAATTCTATCCCAAACATTTAAATTCTTAGGATTCAGTTGTCTCAACTTTCTAATCAGTAATCTAATTTCATATTCTCGGTTGCAAATTTCTCACATGTCATCAAGTAAAGCTCACTTCCCATTGGTTTCAAGGCATGCAATCCTAAACCTCTTAATTTCTATTTTAACATATGTTCAATTACAATCACAATTAACTTATTTGTGTCAAATTTACATAGTCAGCTCCTATTTCTCGAGTGTTTAATTGTGTATAATTGATTTATTATTTTTTAGCTTCTAATGATTTATTTTCCTTAAAATAAAATCCCATGACATCACATATCGAGTGAAACATGCTATTTAGTAGATGTATTAGGGAAAAAATTGAAGTGACATACCCAATAAGCATTCAATTGCCGCAATTCCCTGGCTTCACGGCCACCACCTCAAATTTGGTGCTAAATCTATATAAATCTAAGAAAGAGAGAGGGCTTTCAGTTGCTGGAGTAATCAACTTAGCATAAAGGACAAAGGCATTGTATGGTTGTCCAAGTTATGTCAGAAACATCCACTCTTCAAAAGCACAACTCAACTCCCAACTAACCATGCGACCATCTATGAAAACCCTGAGAAAGAGGGCAGGGGAAAGATTGGAAGCCCAATAACATGGAGGAGCATAAAAGCACATCCTTTCAGCTCTTTAGGTCTGGTGGTCAAGAGTTCAGCAATAGAGGAGCAATGTGAGAAGTGGTTTGGGGAATGGAGTGGAAAATTGTTGTAGATCGAGTTGTGTGCACACAATGTTCTGTTGGATCCAATTGAAATCTCTTTCATTAGCAATGTTTTGATGATTGGAAGTAGCTAGGCACAACCTACTTTTAGGCTAGAGTTTTTCCATATTGGTTTTCCACGGTATCTCATGTTAAATTTTTTATGTGTGTAACGTTGTAGCCTTATTTCCCTTCTATGTTCTTGCAATTTTCTCTACATTTGTAGCAAGTTGTTTACAATTTTCTGAAAAATTTAGTGCATGCAGAAGGAAATAATTTCAGCAAAGTACATAAAAGGTATGTGCAGTGAAGCATTAATTAGAACATCATTTGAATTGGTATCAAAGTATTTTTTTTTCTTGGAGTTGGGAGAATAGCAGATTCTATGGCAATGCTCACTCAGGGAAGAGATAGGAAAAGTGTAGGACATTTAAAAAGATATTCATATAAGTGGAAGAAGCAAATTGGATGTGCAATTACGGGGAAGGAGCACCTGAAGCAGGGCTTCCAAAATCAAAATCAGATCTATCAAACATGGCCATGAACTTAGAAAAATTAATGGCAGCTCCTACAGTCAAGCTGGGCATCTTTTTTGATCAGCATGATCAATCAGAAGACAGAGAAGTCAAATGGTCAAAAGAACACAAAGTTGAAAAGGAAGCTTAAACAATGTATCTTTGAAACTGTCATTCAATGTTGATGGCTTGAAGCCAAGGTAGAGTCTATACATCCAACCTTATAAAGGCCAAGTGGATGCAATCAAATTAAACAATTGGTTGCAACAATAGAAGGTTTATTTTAGTGTGCACAAAGTGAGTGAAACGCAAAAAATAACATTTGACCAGTTGAACTTAGATGGACATACTTTCAAAAGGTGTGAGAGCTATTAGAAATTTTGATTGGCAAAAGAGCCAATGATGAGCAAGTTAGAGGAATTCAAGAAATTGATCAAGTTTCAATCCTGTCGTGTATAAAGAAGAGCAGAAAACTAGAAGAATCTACTATCATCAAAGCCAAGGCCAATTTGTACAAGCAAGCAATATAAGAAGTCACAATCCTGTTGGGTATAAAGAGCATGCCATTAATTTTAGGAAGCAAGTAATTCAATTGGGAATATCATCAAAGGATTCGGTTGTTGTGGCTAAGTTCTTGGGAAGTCTTCATAGCTATATAAGAAGTTGATTGTACTCTTCAAGCTCAATACATAAAGATGGACAAGAGGAAAGTGTAGCAAAATAGTGCTTCACAAACAAATCAGCAAGCCAACACCAACAAAGGAGGCAAAAAGAGGTTGAATGAACAAGGTAAAGAAAATACTATGACTGTACGTAAGTGCAGTGACCTAATTAATCACTGTGAACATTGCAACATTGATGGTCACTCCAAGGATAAATGTTGGAAGCTCTATTTGGAATCGCATAAAAAGAACCACAATAAGAACGGCTCAGGAAGAAACATGGTAGCATGGATAGAGGGAGTATGGTCAAGAGTATTTTGGATGTAGATGAGAAGATAGTACTTGCCACTGTGTAAAAGGCAGTAAGCACAAGCTGTTAACATGTTAATCATCAGGGTCAACACATTTGTAATTTATTTTCTCAGTTTAAATAGTTGTGGCAATTAAACTGTTATTCTACCTATATGATAAGCATTTCATCTTCATTTTGATATCAAAAGTTTACCATTCTTTCCTGCCTTTCAATCCTGGCCTGACAGTGGTATCAGAGCAATATTAATCTTGTGCCTGTGATTGAAGAACCATGGCTTTGAATAAGAAAGACAGGTGATTGGATCTTGGCGCATGCATTTAATATTTGATATGGTGGTCTCTCTGATTTCTGCATTGGATGCACATAAGGTGTCATTCCTTAATTTTGTTGGGAAATGAGGTGTAACCTTGCTGCATATTTTTCGTGATAGTTATTTTTCATTTAATATTTTCCTACAGCAGTTACATATTGTCAGTGCTTTGAAAATTGGTTTATTAGGTGTCAAAAGATGCCCACATAGTGGTATATTATGGAAAGCCTATTTTTAGGCATATTATGACAGATTTTATGACATCTGTAAGGGTCAAAAATAGGAAATTTTATTTTGGACGTGAGAGCTTATTTTTAGACTGGAATCTTGGCTAAGAAGCTTCACACATGGTTTTGTAAAACCACAGATAGTTTCTTGTATAGCCAAAAGTCTATAAATTGAAGGCTTGAGGAGTAGTTTATGTGTGTTGAGTTTACAGGTATTGTTATGCTGCCAGAATGCTGTCAGAATTCTTCCAGAGTTGTTTACTGGTGATACTCTTGTAATAAACTTGCTCTGCAAGTGTATGTAATATTGGTATTGGATTTGGAATACATTGAGCAAGCTTTTGGAGTGTGGGGTTTTTCATCAGAAAGGGTTTTCCCCACGTATATCTGGTGTTTTGTGTTTCTCCTCAAGATTGGCGTAGGAAGTTTTTTCTGCTACTTTAACTTCCTTACAAGTGGTATTAGGGCCTGATCACATTTGGTTTCAGTTGTGGGTTGTTGGGTTTTTTGTGCTAATCAAGGTTTGAGTGGGAGCTTGTGCAGAGGATACTTTGTGATCTTGTTGCAGATATTCTTTTCAGATGGCGAGCATATCTGGGAGGATTGAGGTAGAGAAGTTTTCTGGCATGGACTTTGAAATGGGGAAGCTAAAGATGGAAGATTTGTTGATTGATCGGGATCTATGGGATGTAGTGGATGAAAATGTCCATAGGCATGTGGATCCAGATTTGGCTGTAAAATATGATGTAATGGATAGAAAAGCTAAAGGTCTCATAAAATTGTGCCTTGCAGATTCGATTCTGATAAATGTCCATGAAGAACCCACTTTGAAGAAGCTTTGGAAGAATTTGGGTGAGATATATCAAGCTAAATCTTTAGTAAATAAGATTTTCTTGAGGAAGAAATTGTATTCCTTGAGAATGGAAGAAGGTGGACGGATTTTTGAGCATCTGAAAACTTTCAATATGTTGGTGACTCAGTTGACCTCAGTTGGGGTGAAAATGGACGAAGAAGAAAGGTGCCAAATTTTTCTGTGTTCGCTGCCAGACTCATGGGACAACCTAGTCATGGCTATTGGGAGCAATGCAGTCATCTTGACAATGGAGGATGTTGTTGGTTCTCTACTCTTCAAAGAGATGAGAAGGAAGGTCTCTCTGAATGCCGAAGAGGCTTTGAGTATTCGAGGAAGACCAAAAGAACGAGGCAAAGATGAGAAGCAGCGTGGCCATTCCAAGTCAAGAATAAGGGGAGATCAAAATCTCCTGGTAAGTCCAAGGCAATATGTTGGAACTATGACAAATCTAGACACTTCTGAAAGGAATGTAAAGAAGAGAAGAAAAAGAAGAAGAAGAAGCAAGATTCTAATTCTGAGTTTGAGAAAGAAGATGGAGATGCCTTTATTGCAACCTTGACCACTCGTGTAGGTGATAATGCATGGTTGAGAGACTCAGGTGCATCTTTCCACATGACTCATAACAGAAACTAGTTTAGTAAGTATGAAAACTATGATGGTGGTAAGGTGTATTTGGGTGATAATTCTTTCCTTGACATTGTTGGTCGTGGTAGTATTCATGTGAAATTTTATGATGGTAGAGTTAGATGATTTGATGGTGTCTTGCATATCCCAGGACTAGCAAAAAATTTATTATCTGTTAGTAAGCTAATAGATGCGGGTGTGCATATGCAGTTTTCTAAAGCAGATGTGAAAATGGGGAGAGGTGCTATGGTGATAGTAAGAAGAAGCAGATTGGGTACATTGTACTAGCTCGATGCATGTACAATTGAGTGCAATAGCACTTTTGATAAAATTAAGCCAGAAACTACTTCGCTAAAAAAGAGATGGTTTCCTCTTCTGCGGATGGTCGTGGCTTCTGGGTACCCAAGGGTGCTCTATCTACCAAATCAAAGTTGCCTATAGAGAAGACCATGTTATGGCACTAGAGACTTGGCCACATTGGAGACAAGGGTTTGAAAGCCCTAAAAAATAAGAACCTTGTTGAAGGTTTGAATGATTGCAATCTAGAGTTTGATTTCTGTGAACATTGTATCTATGGCAAACAGAACTACGTTTAGTTTTACTTGTCTTCTCATAAGTCTTCATGTATATTGGATTTAATCCATTCAGATGTATTTGGTCCTGTTGATGTTACTTCTATTGGTAAATCAGTTTATTATGTTACTTTCATTGATGATTTCAGTAGGAGAACATGGGTATATTTTTTAAAGAGTAAATCTAAAGTTTTCAGTCATTTTAAGGAGTTTAAGGCTATGGTAAAAACTTAGAATAGAAAGAAAATTAAATGTTTGAGGACTGACAGTGGCGGTGAGTACTATTCTACAGATTTTGACAGATTCTGTACAGATTGCAGGATTAAAAGACAAAAGACAACTCTATATTCTTCTCAACAAAATGGAGTTGTAGAAAGAATGAACAAAACATGGATGGAGAAGGCTAGGAGCATGTTGAGTGGAGCTGGTCTAGAACAAAAGTTTTGGGTTGAAGCTGTTGCCACTGCTTATTATTTGATCAATAGATCTCCTACATCAGCGCTTGTTGATAAAACACCAATGGAGGTGTGGTTGGGGAAAAAGCCTTCACTTAGACATATGAGAGTTTTTGGTTATGAGGCATATGCACATGTGCCTAAGGAGAAGAGAACAAAGTTGGATTCTAAGGCTATCAAATGTGTCTTCATCGGCTATAGCTATGGTGTGAAAGGATATAAGCTTTGGGACCTTGTTGCCCATAAGGTAATTTATTCCAGAAGTGTTATTTTTAGAGAGACTAAATCTTCTCCTGTTACTTTTCAGCCAGAACAGCATAAAGAAATTGAACAGAAAAAAGATGTGATTCAACTTCCTTCTATGCCTAAGAATGTTGAATCGAGACCCCAAAATAGACCAGAAGTTGTGGAGAGCTCATCAAGCTCTGAATCTTCAGAAGAGGAAGAAGAGGAGGAAGAAGTGGAAGAACCTAGACACCTCAGCTTGTTTGAAGGTCTACAAGGCATAGGCAACCACCTAAAAGGTATGGGTATTCACCTAATGATTGGAAGTGTATATTTTCTTTGAGTACTAACATTGATGAACCGAGATCTATGCAAGAGGCTTTGGGTATGAATGATGCAGAGTCTTGCAAAGTTGCCATGGATGAAGAGATGGTAGCCCTTGAAAAAAATGATACATGGGACCTTGTACCTTTGCCTGAAGGATGGAAACCTGTTGGATGTAAATGGGTGTTTAAGAAAAAGATTGGTTTACATGGAAATGTTGAAAAGTATAAGGCATAGTTGGTTGCAAAGGGGTACTCTCATGTTGAGGGTATTGATTACAGTGGGATCTTTTCTCCTGTTGCTAAAATGACATCCATTCAGTTTAAATTATCTATTGCAGCAGCTTATGACCTAGAGGTTGAACAAATGGATGTGAAAACTGCTTTCCTTCATGGTGATTTGGAGGAAGAAATTTATATGACACGACCAGAGCACTACGTGGTGAAAGGTAAAAGCAAGTTGGTTTGTAAGTTCAAGAAATCTTTGTATGGCCTTAAACAAAGTCTTAGGATGTTTAGTACTACAAGTTTGATACTTATGTGTTGAGTTTGGGATTTGTGCGGTCTAAATCTGATCACTGTGTATATTTTAAATCTGATGGTGATTGTTTCCTGGTGATTGCTTTATATGTTGATGACATGTTGTTTATTGGGAAAGGCAGAGGTTTGATTGCAGAATTGAAATCTCAGCTCTCTGTGAAATTTGAAATGAAAGATCTTGGTGCAGTAAAACACATACTTGGGATGGAGATTAGAAGAAATCGTGAGAATAGATAGCTATGGCTTGGCCAGAGTAAGTATGTTTGTTCAGTTTTGCAAAGGTTTAACATGCAGGATTGTAAACCACTTTGTGTTTTTGTTACATTGGGAATGAAGCTCTTTATTTCACAATATCCTACATCCCCATTGGAGATGGAAGACATGAGCAAAGTTCCTTACCAGAGTGCAGTTGGAAGCTTAATGTATGCTATCGTCTGTACAAGACCAAACATTGCCCAAGCAGTGGGAGTTCTCTCTCGTTATATGTCTAATCCTGGAAGAGTGCATTGGGATGCAGTTAAGAGGGTCTTCAGATATTTGTAGGGTACAACAGAGTACTCTATTTGTTTTCATGGTACAGGAGATCAACATTCCCTGAGTATTCATGGTTTTGTGGATTCAGACTAGGCTGGTGATGTCGATAGTAGAAGGTCCACCAATGCATATGTTTTTACTCTTAATGGTGGTGCAATTAGTTGGATGAGCAAGCAATAGGATATGGTCAATTTGTCACTACTAAGGCGGAGTACATGGCAGCTACTCATGCCTGTAAAGAAGCCATTTGGCTAAAGCATTTGTGTTCAGATATTGGATTGAAATAGGGTGCAGTTATAGTTTATTGTGATAGTTAGATTGCAATCTGCCTTGTGAAGAACCCAACTTTTCATGCCAGGGCCAAACACATTGATGTTCAATATCACTTCATGAGAGATATGGTTGAGGATGGCAGGGTGAAGCTGGAAAAGGTAGAGACTGTGGCAAATGTTGCAGATGCATTAACTAAGCCCATGAGCACAGCGAAGTTTAGGTGGTGTTCTGAGTCTATGGGCCTTTTGGCCCCTAGCAGTTGATCCATGATGGTGTTATTCCCCTGGCTCTTGCAAGGTATTCGACAAGTGGGAGAATGTTGGGAAATGAGGTGTCTCAACCTTGCTGCATATTTCCCATAATAGTTATTTTTTATTTAATATTTTCTTACAACTGTTACACATTGTCGGTGCTTTGAAAATTGGTTTATTAGGTGTCAAAAGATGCCCACATGGTGGTATATTGTGGAAGGCCTAATTTAGGCATATTATGACAGATTCTATGACATCTGCAAGGGTCAAAAATAGAAAATTTCATTTTAGACGTGAGAGCTTATTTTTAGACTAGAATCTTGGCTAAGAAGCTTTGCACATGGTTTTGTAAAACCACAAATGGTTTCTTGTATAGCCAGAAGTCTATAAATTGGAGGCTTGAGGAGTAGTTTATGTGTGTTGAGTTTGCAGGTATTATTATGCTGCCGGAATTCTTCCAGAGTTGTTTACTAGTGATACTCCTATAATAAACTTGCTCTACAAGTGTATGTAATCTTGGTATTGGATTTGGAATACATTGAGCAGGCTTTTGGAGTGTGGGGTTTTTCACTCGAAAGGGTTTTCCCCACATATATCCAGTGTTTTGTGTTTCTCCTCAAGATTGGTGTAGGAAGTTGTTTCCGCTACTTTAACTTCCTTACAAATTTATTAAATAGGGAATCGGGTGATGTAGCTTAAGGATATATCTTTTGTATGGAAGAATCCCTGCAAATATGCTTCCAAACAAATAAACAGTTACTATATATCATAATGCCATGAGATTGTAAGGAAGTTGGAATCGTATACTTTCTGTATTTGTTCATAAATATTGTTGATTGTCTGCAAAGGTTGATGTTTCAAGCCGGGAAAAGATGTTGAAGTGTCTTCTTCGATGGTTCTATAGATTGAGGTAAGAACTCTGTTGATAGTTGCAGATCAACAGTTATGTGGTTTGTGATCTCCAGTGGCCATGATACAAGGTCGCATGCTCCGATGTTGCAGATATTTGTGGAACGGTACATTGTTTTATTACTTGCAAGGTTAATCAAACTTGTAAAGCATGTTTTTGCAGCCATTGATATTCTCTCTATTTGTAATTTTTTTACCATTTATGGAGTGATAAGAAGACATAAGATGTTGATTTGCAGTTATAAGAAGTTTGATATGATAAGGAGAAATAAGTGTTTGTAATTAGAGTTATAAGGTGTGTAAAACATGACAACCTTATATCGTGATGGCATATTGTCCTTACAAATTCAAGCAAACACAAAAAATGAGGAAATCTGAATATTGAAGACAATATAAACCTCTGTTCATGTAATTTTGCAACCAATACATATTATTGAGAAAAGAACTCAATAGATTACAAGATCAGTTAGGATACATACAGAAGAAAGATGTAAAGGAGCATGTACCTTCTTCTAGCACTTCAACACAACAAGTAGATAAAACAAACAGTGTTGTGTCTCCTCTTGTGTCACATAGGCAAAATGTTGTGTCTAAGTTTGTGGCCCAAAAATGCTACCAATCAAAGTCACAAAAGAAGAAACACATTGAGTCAAAATTTGTTACTTCATCAAAACCCATTGTGAGAGTTTAGGAATCTCAGAAAACAAATACAGGAAAATGTGGTCTTGGTTATAAGGGTTTTGTTGGGTCTTATATCCCAAAGTATTATAAACCCATAAAATTTGCATCAAGAGGATGTATGAATAAATGTCATGTTGAGTCTTCACCTATTAGTCAATCAAAAGCAATATGTGCTAAGTCCAATAATGTCCAAATTTGTTCCTGATGGAACTTGTGAAAAATCTTGTGGTCCTGGGTCTGGCTTCTCCATTTCTGAGTTTCTGTTGGTTCTATATGAGTTGGGGTTTATCTAAACAATGTCTAGGGTTTATCTTGGCTTTATAAATTTGCAAAAAACCCAACTTTTGGTCGCCTGGATGAGTTGATCTAATCTTACATTGATTGGTCGAGCAGGTTCCTAGTCAGTCTTGTTATAATTTATGCCTATGTCCTCATGTTTTGACCGGCCCTTTGTGCCTAAATATTGCCATATTGCCCCTTGTCGTCAAAAATCATGTTAAACTATTCAACTTATGAAATATTTGTTTTATATCCTAAGTCCAAGTTGAATATGCTTAAGTGGAGCACCCCCTTTTTACTCATGTTACCTAGCAAGTCCCCCTTTTAAAACAACCTTTTGCGCATGTGCGCAATTATTCCACTTAGGTTCCCCCCATCGCACATTTTCTTCTCATCGCAATTTGTTTTTTGGCATTTTGAGGCTAAATGCGATGTGCAATGGAGTTCTCCTTTGACAGGTGTCTACTTCCCGATGCATCGCACAATATCTTCGCATCGCAAATTGGTTCATGAAGGAGAAAACAAGGGTGCGACATGTGCTGGTGCTCCGATCCCCACCATGTGGCTACATCACCCTTCATCTCGCGGACTCCTTGCATCGTAGTTTGATCTTACAAAAGGGACAAGGATGGGCGATGTGCAATGTGCGACGAAGGTCTAGATTGTCGCCATGTGTCCTCATCTCGGCCATTGCAGCCTTTCAGTGTATCACAGATTGCACAATAAAGTTTGCTAAAGAAACGTGAAGTGCGATGGGCATGATGGTGAAGGTATCAACATGGAATATTCCTTGCCAGGTGTCAGTGTATTAGTCCATTGCGAAGGTCCTTTGCATCACATTTTAAGATCCAAAAAGTAAGGAGAGGTGGCAATGTGCGATAGCTAAAAAAGGCAAATCAGTGGTGAAGTTTTAACGATGAAAGGGGGGTTGCATGGCAGCATTTGGGCTCATCACGGCAATCCTTCACATCACGATTTATGATCACCAGGATTAATCCAAAGTGTGATGTGCGATGGCGCTAAAGCAAGTTGGTGGCAGAAGGGAGTTAGCAGGAGGGAGCCACGTGGTGGCTTCTCAGTACATTGCCTGATTTCTTCACATCGCATTTGGCGACATTGGCCTTTAGGCAAAGGGGTGATGTATGGAGGAGGCGCAACGACGTTGATCTTGTTTTAGTGTGCTCTCATTCACGTCTTGAAAATTAGATGAGTGGTAACAGCTTTTGTCTCTTGTGGAGCATTCTCCTTGTGGGTTGTTGTGATCCATTTCTCTATAACTACATTGTGCTTTGAATATTCCCTCCATGATCTCACAGTTACTCTGGTTATTTTGAAGTGTGAATGTTTGTCAAATGAAAATCTGACATATGTCAATTAGCCTGAGGCTTCTTTTTTATCCCTTGTTTCTATAAAAGCGAGTCTTGGGCTAATTGTACTGGGCTTGTTGTTTAATTTGGAAAGAATTATTGTAATACAGAGCACAAATACAATTTTTGTTTAGGTCTATTCTAGGTGTTGAAGTTTTGAGTCTTGTGATTGTTAGTGTTGTATAATAGTACTATCATTTCTGGAATGCAAATGGCATATTTCCTAAGCCAATGTTCTCCATTGTTCGCTTCATATGAGTTATGAATGCAATTAATCAAAGATCATTTAGTTCATCTTCATTGTCTTTCCTTTGATGTTTGTTCACTGTTAATGCACTTGTTCAAAGAATGAGTTAAAGTCACTTTAACAGGAATAAAGGTTCATGTGAATGTATGCAAGGATCATTAAGTATTGTTGGTTTGGATTTATGAGAGTGAATGGTGTAATGCATTGTTTATTAGCTCTGTTATGATAGATAGAACATTGTTATAGGTTTTCAATTGTTGGATTTAAGACTCTGGATGCCCAATGAATAAGACACTGGTCACCATAAGCTATGTCTATGTTACAATCTTCCAGGTTTCTCACAGCACCTACATTTGAAATCAAATTGATTCTTCACTTTCTATAAGAATGTATGTTTGAGTGATGTCCTACCATATTCTCATGCTTTTAGACTGATAAATGCTAGGAGATTTGTCAACTCTTTAAGGTTTCTTATCTATTAAGTAGCACTTAGGAGAATATATTTGTTAAGTTACAATGTATGCGATAATTGGCACAAGAGTATCTAAAGATACATTGTAGGGACCACCCTCCCAGGTTTTGCAGAGCCCAAAGTGTAGAAGGAAAGTTTAACAAACTTTCACTTGTTTGTTGGCCAATCCCTCTTGATTACTGACCATTGAATTTGACAGATTCATAGGTAATTAGGGAGATCAATTTGGTTATTTAAAAAACACCAACAGTTCCCATTGTGGACATCAAGGTCATCTTTATAATAATTGCTTTGATCTACACCCTTGTACATCATGTGGTTTGCATACTCATTCTGCCAAACATTATTATCTACAAGATCCACCTCCAAAGTCTATGAGGCGTATGTATTTTGGTTGGATAGATCATTATAGATGGAGATCCAAGGTTGATTTGTTAACCAAATCTTATAAGAAAGTTCAATCTATTATTGATGATGAAAATATGCCTACTCATAATGGTGGTGATGTTCTCCATCATTATTCTTCTAATGGTGATGTGGATCTTATTGAGCCTACATTGACTAGTGTTAGTGTTGATATATTTGAGATGCCACTTGGTATATTTGATAAGCAATCAATTGTTGAGAAGAATGAAGAATTGAATCTGCTTCCTATAAAAAATGATTTTGCTAAGCAGTGTGATTGTATTGAGTATATTGGATATGTAGCTTATGATAATGTTGGTCCTTACTAATGTATTCCAATTATTTGAGGCCATGGACATTAAGATGTTGCTTCTTGTTGATTCAATATGATATTGTAGCTAGGGTAAAAATTAGGGTAAATGCACAAACAACAAACTATCAAACCCTAACAAGCACAATGAAGTACAAGATAGCATAGAAATCAAAATACAAAGCAAATACAAACTGAATCTCCACACTGAGCTTGGTTTATCTCCATTGCTCTTCTCAATTTTGCATAGGTATGCATGATTTCAAAGGTTGAATGTTGGTTGCTCATTCCAGCAACATAACAGTACTTGGAACTAGTTGCATACAAATGGCTTGTGAGAGAGTTGATTTATAGGAAAGGGCTGATTTGAATTGATGGTTCAGATTAAAAGTTGTTTTCAACGATGTGGATGGCTATGATTGAATAGAGTTTCCCACTCCACAAGGACTTGTAGTCATATCACAAGTGTAGGGTAGACCTAATTTAAATAAAAGATTATTTAAATTAGTTGTGCATGTGACGTGTGACATGTGTTTAAATGTGATGAGAGGTGAAGGAATAATTCAAATATTTTATTTGAATTATTTGGGACATGTGAAAGGGGGATTAATTAAATAAATAGGATTTATTTAATTAATTGATTAAGTGATTAGGATGGGATTAGGAGTGGGATTATGTAAAGGACCTAGGACAAAACGTTTCAAGATGTCTCACAAGGTGATGTTGCAAGACATGGGCAATTTTAAGTGTCTAGATTTTTCCCCTCTTTGAGATGATGTTACAAATGTTGTGACTAAGAGAAGTAACATCGTTTCAAAGAAGCTAAGGTATGGATAGAGGAAAATGGATGATGATGTAAAGATAAGATGATGATGCCCCCCTTGAGAGGATAGGCAGGTTGGACAAACACGGTAGGCTCTCGAAATGAAAAGGATAAGAGAATGGATAGAAGAAGTGAATGATACGTTATGTTGCAATGAATGTGAGAAACCATGAAGTTTGATATAGAACTAGACGTTATGCACCAAGGTATAAGGACCAAGGTGACAATGTGTCTTGTGCACCCAACATTATACAACCTTGTCTAGATACAAGATATGAATATTAGCTGGTTTGAATTTTGATACAAATGCAAGATAAAAATGATAACACAAGCAAGTAAGCAAGCATGCACAAATGATGCAAATAAAAACAAGGTATTGCCCTTGTCAAGTTGTAAACCAATGATTAATTGATTGATTGATTATGATAATGATGATGTCTGGTTTTAGGAATGAGGCATGCCATATAAGACGCCTGGTCTGGTTTCGACAATGCAACATCATGTATAAGACAATTGATATGATTGATTGACAATAGTGTTGTTGGCCATGCAAATCAACACTAGGATTTGATTGATTGATTGATTGATTTAGTTTACGTCAAGATTAGGATCAAGACCATTGATGTAATTGGATAATTTGACTTGATTGATTAACTTGATTGGTATGGATAAATGATGACTTGCATTTGGATTATTGTTTGGAATGATTTGATAAGGATGATTAGATGAAGTGATTGAAGAATTGATTTGATTCGTATGATGATTTGAGAATGAATTGATTAGATTGATTAGAAGAATTGATGAATTGCTTTGAAGGGTTGGATTGATGTGATGGATTGAAGATTGGATTGATTTGCATTGAATTGATTTGAAGAATTGATGGAATTGATTTGATGTATTGATTTGAATAGTTTTGATGAATAGATTTAGAAGAAAACAAAGTACATGTGTTAGGGTAAAAACTTTCAAACATGCAAAAAATAAAGTACAGCAAACCCTAACTCCCAATTGAGTGCAAACAAGATAAGAAATCAAGTAAATGAAACAAACAAACTAAGATTCTAAGCTCAACATTCACCTTATCTCCATTGTTCTCCTCTATCTTGTTATAGTGTTCTCAGATTTTGCAGATTTGCAATGATTTTGAGAAGCTCAAGTGCATGAATTAGCAAGATGTTGGATAGAATACAACAGATTAGAGGGTTGTAAGCTAAGAGATCTAAAAATCAAGATAGAGAAGTGATTTTATAGAAGAATAGGTTTGAATGGATGGCTGGGATTGAATGTTGACTTTTGATGGAATGGAGGGTATAGATTGATTAGGGTTTCCCTCTCATAAGAGGACAAAAGAGAATTTAAAATATGAAAATATGATGAGGTGTAGGAATTTAAATTAAATAAATTGAATCAATTTATTTAATTTATTTGAAGTGGGATATACATGTGAACCCCTAATTAACTAAATGGGATTTAATTAATTAGGTGAGGGCCATATTTAAACAAATGTTTATTTGTTTAAATTAATCAAGTGAAGGGGACATTTGGAAAGTGAATAATTAAATAATCAATTAATTAAAATTAATTATTTAATCTTAGAGGAAAATTAGGGAAAATTAGGCAAATGATTTAAATAAATAAAATTTACTTAATCATAGGTTGGAGAGGAGAAAATTGAACTGAATATGGAATTTGGAAGAAAATGGTGTTTGCAAGCTGAGGACATTTTTAGATGTCTACATTTTGCCCCTCTTTGATACAATGTCAATTTTGACATTGTGCCAAAGAAAAATTTTGAAAATATGCCCCAAGTATGCCCCAATGTGCCCCAGATGAGGTGGGATAGCCTGGTGCCCCCTCAGGAAATTTTTTAAAAAAATTTAAGATTTTTTGAAATTTTTTTGGGAAATTTCCCGAAAAGTATGCCATCAGGGTGGAATGAATAGAAGAAATGGAAATGTGAGAGAGAGATGGTCAAGGAATGAAGTCTGGATACAAGAATGGAATGAGATTTTGCTTTGATAGATTTTTGAGCTTCTTACTTGCAGTTTCTGCTTATCATCATCGAACTTATTATGTCAAGGGATGACAAACACAATGGCGTGACAGAGGCCAAAGTGCGAAAATGTGATCCCTTGCGAAACAGGCACATGACAGACAAGGAATGCCTGACTTAGACTAGTAACCATGGTACCTTGTTGGAACATGCGATGAGATAATTGTGAGGTATGCAAATCTACATGCAAGGAAACATGTATTCTTTCCCCAACATAGGATGTCTTTGAGTCACACCCAATGGAATCCCGATCACACGCAAGAAACTTGGTTTCCCCAATCAATTTGCCAAGACAAACCACAAACAGAAATCAAAGAAAAATGTCTCGCTCTATCCTCACTTCTCTTCATCACTTAGGGACTGCCTTGAGAAGCATAAGAACGAGACTGAAAAACAATCCAGTAAAATAAGACAGACTAGGCCAACAGAGTCAACAACCATTAGATCGTTTGTCAAGTGATATGTGTGTTTTGTTTGATTATGATTGGATGAGTAAGGCCTAGTTTCAAGATAGGAAGCATGTCGTATAAGATGTTAAGTTTGGTTTCGGTAATGCAACCACCTGTATAAGGCAAGTGATAATATTGTGACATCTAGTATAAGACATGTGGTCTGGTTTCGAGAATGCCGCAAGTTGTGAGATGATTGGCATGTGATGATTGTTGATGTCTGATTTTAGAAATGATGCATGTCGTATAAGGCATAGAGTCCTGGTTTCGACGATGCCCCATTATGTGTAAGATATGTGATAGTTGATAAGTATAGTTGATACAGATGTATGATATTATGAGGCAATTGATTGGTTTGGCTAACTGGATAGCTTGTGTTGTTGATTTTGGGATTGGTTTCGAGTATGTGTTTCTTGTAAAAGATTTAACTGTTTTAATCTGATCAAAGTGTCCATTGTAGCAAAGGGACCATTTATTATGAAGCCTGCTCAATAGGCCCTAAGGGACTAACCTAATGTCTCGGGGGCTCATCGCAGATGGTCTTGCCTACGTGAAAGCGCAGAGACAACGTAGTTTGACCATTTAGACCATGTGTGACCTAAAACCTAGGGGTGGGAAGCCTTGGGGGCTCATCATAGATGGCCTTGCCTACGTGAAAGCTCAGAGGCAACGTAGTTCGACCAAGGTGGGCTGCCACTATTTATTGCTTGGGGTTTTTGGTTGGTTATTTAATTTTTTTGTGATTTTCTACCATATTTTGTATGTTTTTGGATTTTTGAAAATATTTGATGTTTTTTGGAGAAGTGATTTGATTTGAAGGAATGATTTGATTGATTGCTTGGAAGAATTGAGTTGATGATTTGATGGATTGCATTGAAGGATTGATTTGGATTTGAGTTGATTGAATTGACGATTGATTGGAAAAATTGATTGAATGATGATTTGAGAATTGATTTGATTGGATTGATGATTGATTTGACGAATTGATTTGAATTGATGAATTGAATTGACTTGATTTGATTGATTTTATGATTTGATTGGAAGAATTGATTGGATTGATGATGATGTTGTATTGATGATTAGATTTGATTGAGTTGAATTGATAGAGTGATTTGATTTGATTTAAAGAATGATTAGGAGAATTGATTGGAAATAATTGAATTGATGAATGGAATTGGATTGATTTGATGGATTGAAGATTGGATTGATTTTATTGTTTGAATTTTTGTTGAATATGTGATTGATTTTTTTTTTTTTTTTTGGGCAAGATTTGAATTTTTTGGTTTTTTTGTATTTTGTGAATGTTTGAATTTTTTTTTTTGGGTATTTTTGATATGTCGTGATTTTTTTAGATTTTTTAATGTTTTGGGATGGCATTGGATGACAATTTGGGTAGCCTTTGTACTAGATACCAATGACAAGGGAAAACCAAGTCTAGATGCTAGGATGGAGGTAGGATTGGATAAATGGATGGGCGATAGTAAATGAAATGGATGTGTGCATCATAAGGGGGGAGGATGTGATCTACAAAGACTATGTCACATAGGCATAACATGCCCCATTCTTGGTGTATTGCTTAGGGTTTGAAATGACAGAGCTTATGACACTAGGAATGATAAGATGGATTGGTTTGGATAGGATGGAGAAATGGGTAATGACAAGAGGGTAATGATAGTATTATTTTGAAAGGATGAGGTATGTCAAGAGATATCCAAAGCATTTGTCAACATTTTTCCTCCATATCTTTGTCAAGATTAAAAGAAGGAAGAGAGGATGAATGGATTCAATGTGATAGGTATATGGGTATAATGGCTAAGTATGGTTGGATAGGACATGATATGGTAGGATGGGATGGATAGTTTGGAAATGATAGGATGAAACAACGTGCCCCCAAGTGTAAGTGATATAGATGATCAACCTACACATGATGTCTATTTGCCAGATTTTCATCATGGTACTTATCCAAGGCGCCACAAAGGGTGGTTTTCACCATTGGACGAAGGGATTTCTCTTTACTATTTTGATTTTTTTTTATAGGATAGGTGGATATGGACGAGAGGGACTCAAATGTCTAGTTCCATGAAAGGTGATAGTCCCATTAGAGATGAATGTCATCGCATGGACCATATCAAATCATTATGCTCATAGATGTTGATAAGGGATGCTTGCAAGGAAGATGGATTAGGTAGATAGTGGATAATTGAATGTTTATGCATGGATGGATGGGGGATAATGGATTATGATGTTACTGTTTATTTAGATGACATTTTGATTTTTAGTAAGACTTGGGATGAGCATCTAATGCATATCAGAAAAGTTTTAGAGAAGTTGAGAGAGGAGAAGTTGTTGATTAATCTGAAGAAATGTAGTTTTGCAAAGGAGTTGGTATACCTAGGATTTGTTATCTCAAAGGGAGGTCTTAAGATGGACCCGGAGAAGGTGAGAGCTATCCTTGAATGGCCTACACCAAGGAGTGCTACAGAGGTACGATCTTTTCATGGTTTGGCAAGTTTTTACAGAAAGTTTATCAAGAATTTTAGTAGTATTTGTGCACCCCTAACTGAGACAATGAGAGGGGATAGAAAAGAGTTTAAATGGACTAAAGGAGAAAACAAGAGTTTTGATACATTAAAGCATAAAGTCACAGAGCAACCTGTTTTGGTACTTCCATATTTCAATAAGGTATTTCAGGTAGATTGTGATGCTAGTGGCAGTGTTATAGGAGCTATTTTGAGCCAAGAAGGTAAACCCATTGCCTATTTTAGTGAGAAGCTTAATGATGCCAAGAAAAAGTATTTTGTTTATGATCATTGAAGAAATGGAGACATTATCTGTTGCCAAAAGAGTTTGTTTTATATACTGATCATCGGGCTTTACAATATCTTAATAGTCAAGGAAAGTTGAACAAGAGGCATTTAAAATGGGTTGAGTTTTTGCAGAGTTATACTTTTGTTTTGAAGCATAGGAGTGGGAAGTCTAACAGAGTTGCAGATGCCTTGAGCAGAAAGCAAAATTTGTTGACAAAAATGAAGATAGAGGTTGTTGGGTTAGATGAGCTCAAAAGTTTGTATCCTGAAGATCTAGATTTTGGTGAGGCTTGGAAAGCTTGTTTGGAACCTGTTACTTTGGACAGGACAAAATGGTTGGATTTCATAATCCAAGATGGCATGTTGTTTAGAGGAGCCAATTGTGCATTCTGAGGAGTTCCATGAGAGAGAACCTGATTAAGGAGAAGCATAGTGGGGGATTAGCTGGACACTTTGGTCGAGATAAGATCATTGCTATTGTTGGTGAGAATTATTATTAGCCACAATTGCAGCAGGATGTGAAGAAATTTGTGCAAAGTTACAAAGTGTATCAGATGGCAAAAGGAACAAGTCATAATACAAGGCTATATAAGTCATTACCTGTACCAGAGAAGCCATGGGACAATATTAGTATGGATTTTGTTCTTGGTTTACCAAGGACACATAGAGGACATGATTTCATTTTTGTGGTGGTGGACAGATTCTCGACGATGGCACAATTTATTCCTTCCAAGAAGACTAATGATGCTATTCATATTGTAGAGTTATTTTTCAAAGAGGTGGTGAGATTACATGGTCTACCTAAGAGCATAGTTTCAGATCGAGATACCAAGTTTGTTGGTTATTTCTGGAGGGTCAGTGCAAGAAGTTGGGTCCACTTTTTTGGCCAAAAAGTGGAAGTGTTTTCCCTTATTTTCAGAATTTATCACTGTGATTAATGAGGACAAAATGAAGATTAAATACTAATCAAATGCAAAAATACACGATTATACCTCCATAATGTCTCACAAATCTAAAAGGGAAGGAGTTGCACCCACGAGCTCCTCAGATTTTACCCATGACTCGTGTGTAGATGTGGATTGCTCAAGGCTTTTCAACACAAATGTAGATAAGAGACAAGTGGATTTAGATAGATTAGATGGAGATGAGGCAAGATTTTGACATTATGATGTTAGGATGAGGAGATTGTGGAGTGATTTTGGCAGAGGTTTGATATATGAAGAAGTCTCTCTCAAATGGCTTGGAGAGGGTCTCATTTATAGATTTTCTGAAAGGAGGATGGAGGGTGAGGATTGAAAGATGAGATCAAGGGCTAGGAATAAAATTACATTTTTTATTCATTTTGGGAAAAGGGATGATAAATGAGGTATGGGTGTGAAAGAATGTGAAATGAATTAAAATTTTTTTTTGGGGAATGGGAAATGAATTAAGAATTCATTTGAGGATAAGAGGTAATGAATGAGGATGGGTGAGGTAAGAGGTGTGTAAGATAAGTAAATGTGATGTGTGATTTATTTCAATTTTAAATTTGGGGGATGTGGGGAAGGGTGTTAAACTAGGTTTGACCACCCAAATGAGAGGTTAGGACTAATTAAACAGAGGTTTTGCTTAATTGATTCTAGGGCTAGGATGAGGTAGGCTAGGGTAGGTTAGGGTAGGTCAATTAGTAGGTTAGATCAATTAGATAACCATGATTTATCTAATTAATGAGGATTAGGGAAAAAGACAATTTAACTAAATAAATATTGTGAATATTCATTTAATCAAATGAGGATATAGTTGTAAGGTCTAGTGAATTAATTGATCACAAGGGATGGATAAATGGTCAAGGTAGATAATGAAGGATAAATTAATTAAATAAAATAAATTTATTTAATTAATAGGAGGGATAATGAGGGTGTCGAGACATGGGAAACTGTTTTACAAAGCAAGCCAATTTTAAGTGTCTACAATCACATTTGACCTCAATATTTGAGGCACTTAAAGATTGAATCTTTAAAAAGTTAGTAATATAAAATGTAGTACTCAGAGTCTAGTTTCCAAATATGTAATTTATTTTAATACTCAAATGATAGAAATTAATTTTCAATAGGCATTTCTAAAAACCACTAATTAAAAGTCACTTTTTTTTTACCATACCATGCACATGTACGACCAACATAATTTGACCTAAATAAAAGTATTTTTCTAAATCCTTTTGGGGAAAGATGTGTAGTATAGTGAATTTTGATGAGGATATTTTTTTATAATTTTTTTCTAAATTTTTTTTTTAATTAATTTTTTATTGACCCCTAATTGTTGTTTTCGAAAACCCTCATGTATGGCCAACATAATTTGAGCAAAACTAATCATAAAATGAAAATATTTTTTTTCATTGTGTAGAGAATGATGTGTAGATTGATGACATATAATTTTTTTTCCAAAATTTTTTAAAAATTAAAAGTTATTAAAAAAATACAAACACCTATCATTTCAAGTTTTTGGACTAGTTTGTTCATAAATTTATTAATAAATAGAAAAATAAGTCAAATAAAAAAAAATTATATATTTGAAAACTAGACACTGTCATCTATAATGGGTTTTAATTTCATAAAAAAATTCAAAAAAAAAATGTCGTCAACCATATAGGTAAACTCAGTCTTTTCTCTTGTTCTGTACTTAAAAAAAGCTTACAGGTCCAAGGCAAGGGTTGACTTACCATACCTTTCACAAGCCTAAGCTTTTAGGAATGGGTACCCATTCTAAAACGGGTACGCATTATGAACGGGTACCCATTCCCTTTGTGTGGGGAAAAAAGCACGCATGTTTTTTCAAATTTAAACATCTATATAGAAACAGGTACTCGTTCTTAAATAGGGACCCATTTAGGATCGGCCATCCGTTCCTAAACGGGTACCCGTTCCTAAGCTGATATCCGTTTAGGCTTGGGTACCCATTTCTATTGAAATTTTTTGTTTGCCCACGACTTCCCCTCTATGTGGACCCAACTTCTTGCACTTACCCTGGAGGACATTAGGGAAGAAGTTGAAGATAGATTTGAAATTCAGTTCTACACACCATCCACAAATTGATGGACAGAAGGAAGTGGTGAATAGAAGCTTGGGTAACCTGCTATGATGCTTAGTAGGAGATAAGCCCAAGGGATGGGATTTGATTCTACCACAGGCAGAATTTGCTTACAACAATTCTGTCAATAGGAGCACGAGTAAATCACTATTTCATATTGTATATGGGAGTAGTCCAAGAAATGTTTCCAAGTTAAGGAAGCTAGACAAGGGAGAAAAGACAAGTGCCGAAGCTGAAGACTTTGCAGAACACCTGGATAATTTGAATGAAAATGTGAGAAAGCACATTAATAAGATGAATATTCAGTACAAGGCCAAGGCATATCAGAAGAGGAGGTATAAGGAATTCCAAGTAGGAGATGAAGTCATGGTTCACTTGAGAAAAGAAAGGTTCCCAATTAGAACATATAATAAGTTCAAAATGAAGAAATTTGGACCACGCAGGATCTTGAAGAAACATGATTTAGGAAATGCATATGAGGTAGAGCTGCCGAGTGGGATCAATATTTCCCCTGTGTTCAACATTGCTGATTTAACAATATATCATGAAGGTGGTACAAAGGATGGACCAACAGAAGAATAGTGGAGTATTCTGACATCTACTTCAAAGGAGGAGATAGAAGAGATCTTGGATAGCCGTGTGGGAAGAAGTACTCGGAACAGTGGTGCAGGGCACCATATTTTTCATGATGTAAAAAGAGGTTAAGTGCTAGGTTTTGTTTAGTTTTGTGTTTCTTTGATATAATAAGGTCTTTAAAACCATGTCTAAGGTTATTGTATGTCAGTTGAGTCATTGGAGTCAATTTTGTAAGAGTGGTAAAAAAGCTACTTTGCACTTTTGCACTTTGAGGAAGTTGAACGATCAAGGGACTTGAAAGGTAGTTGTAGTCAGTTGTTTTGGTTGGTTTTTGATGTGTAATGCTTAAATACACCATGTAAGGGTCTAAGCAAGGTTGGAGGAGTTGATTTGAAGATTAAAAGTGAATAAAAACTTTGTGTCATGTGTTGAAAAGGCTAAATTTGCTGCTACAGACCTTAGTATAGCCTTGTACGGTCTGCTAATGACTTGAAACTCATTGGAATTGTTGGTGTAAGGAGTCTACTAATGTTTGCACTTGATTTGGTTCATTTTCATCAATTTTGAAGGTAGTTAGAGCCATTTTCCTGAGAACAGCCAGAAAACCCTAGGTTGTGAGGGTTTAATTGAAGAAACAAGTTTTTTTGAACCATTTCATAGCTCCAGTTGATAAAAATGGCATATTCAGACTCCATGTAATGTGAGGAAAGCATTGAAGTGAGATTTTGTGATCTAGGTTTTGAATTTCATATACTTGCTTTGTAAAACAGGGCTAATTAGGCTTAATTGGAGTGTGACAATCAATGTTTTAGGGTTTTGTTTCAAAACAACCCCACCTGCAAATTTGGTATGTTGTCAAACACCATAATGGGTATCCAAAACAGTTTTTAAATTGTGGGTTTGAGTTGTTCTCTTCGAATTATGTAAAAAATACCTCATTTGTTGTCATATTAGGCCAAATTGCAGCATAACAGTCAATTTCTAAAGGCTTGGTTCCAAAGTAACCATATTTGCAATCTTGATATGTTTTCAAAGGGCTTGAAGGGTAGCTAGAACAGTGATTAGGTTCTAGGTTTGAAGCCTTCTTCAAAAGTTATGGTGAAAAAACCTCATTTGTTGTACTACTAGGGAAGTTGAAGAGTTTGTTAAGTTGTGATTGTTAGACACCTCCCCCTGCTCTGCATCAAATAGGCAATATGAAGAATATCTAGTGAAATGGAAAGAAAGGCTTGTTGAAGATTCTTCTTGGTTGTCTAAGGTAGAGGGTGACCGTTTGGGTTTTCCTCGAACAAACACCTGAGACGTGATAGGGTCACTTCTCAAATTACCCTAGGTGTCTGATGTAGGAGCACCCAATAGTGCAAGGGCAATCTTGCATCACCCGAAAAGATGATGTTTCAAAATCATTGATGTTGTTTCCATTTCTTTTCAAAATTATACTTCTGGTTCCATAATCGCTTGAATAATAATGTAGAACTTTCAGTTTTGGAAAGTTTGCATTTGGGCATAGATTGAAGAAAAAATTTATAGGAAGATTCGTAAATAAAAAATAAGACCTTTGGCGAAGGAATCACGCAAAGATCATTTGTGAGCTGAAAAATAGTAAAGTTTCAGTTTCCTGAAAAATACCTTAAAATTATTCAAATTTAGGTTTGAGGCACTAAACGGTCTCGTACGGGCTCAAAAATGGTCGAAACTGGCAAAACTGGTTCTTAGCACGTAGAGTACTCCACAAGATTTCCAACACTTTAAACAACGCGTCAATCAGATACCCATATCGAAAGTTATGGCTCCCGGAAGTTGGCCTATTTTTGGAGGGAGATGCAAAATTTGAAATTTAGTTGTTGGCCGCCAAAAGGGGCTATTTAAGACCATTTTTGGGAATCCTTTGGGGAAGTAGAGATAAGGGGGAAAGTGTAGAGTCAAGAATAAACAGGAAAATAGAAACCCTAGCTCATTTGGGCTTACAGAAGGCAGAAGATTCCAGGGTCTTAAGATAAGTAGTTGTAATGTGTTGCAGCCTATGAAGGATTGATTCCTCTGATTGTATTTGAGCTTCTGTAATGTAATGAGTTGTCCAAATCAATAAAATAACATTCTATTTTCTGTGTACAATTTATGTTGTGTTTTAAGATTTACCCCTTCATCAGAGTTTAAAGTCCAACTTATAAATTGATTTGATTGATGGGAAAGAGCAAAGTCTTAGACACTTCAAGTTTGTAACTAAGGTATGATGTATGGCAAATCTCCTATTTTCCAAGTCTCAAAGGTGACTTAATTTTTGAGGTTGATGTAAAGTGCAAAGGGCTAAATCAATGCAAGGATAAACTAAGTGAATGTAATAAGTTTGGCACGACTAATGCAAACTATCCTAAGCAATTGCAAGAAGTGGATGGAATTGACAAGTCTTAGGCATGTTGACACAATTGCAGTTTGAGTTGGACAGGGAAGGTAGATGCTCAAAGGTTTCCCTACGATTGTGGTGTATTGTTTCTATGTTTGTTTGGGCAATTTGTTTAAAAAATCTGAAGACACATCAAACATAGAAGACACTTGGCAATCAGATTGGTTTTTTTTGGTGACTCTTGACTTTGTAAACGTATGTGTATGTTCAAGGGTTATCCACCCCAATTTCCATGAGTCTAGTACAATTCAAAGACACTTCACACACATAAAACACTTTCTATCCCTAAGGTCATTGGCCAATGGCGCAACGCTTGGGCCCACAACTTGGAAACTCCTTCAATGCCAATGTAGGAACACCCTTAAGGAGGTGTGTACACTTTTGTCTTTGCGAGAGAGAATGGATAGGGGCCTCCAGGACTGGAAGGATGACCCAATCACCCTTTCCCCGGAAAGCTACATGTAGCTTATGCTAAGCCGAGGATTTCCATCTCATCTTAAGGGAGTTCATATGGTGAGTAACTTCAGGGCAAGAACCCTTGCACCGAGAGTGATGCCAATAAAAGTCAATCATAAAGGGTGGGCTTCTAACTAATTTGCCTTCTAGGCACAACTCGGGGACTTACCACCTCGTGAACGTCTAGCAAGCCACTTAAGGCTTTGCCCAATCCTACTAGTGGTATTAAAAATACCTCACGTAAATGTAGGTAGCTTACACTTTTGGATTGGCACTGTATGGTGAAGGCTAATGGTAGTTTAGACTTGGCTTTTGCCTTATCCTTTTATATAGTGGCCCCAGGGAAAAACCGCTTTGGGTTGCCAATGAGTTCTTCGTACGGATGTGTCTCAAATGCAGGCCCTATATAAAGGGTTATACAAAAGTGACACAAGCAAATGCTTTTGATCTCCAAGGTCATAGAAAAATGCGAGGAGAGAGCATACGCATGTTACTTGGCCACACTAGTAAGAGTTCATTAACCTTTAGAAAACCAAATGTGTGGTGTGACAATGAAAGTATTGAGAGGTGTTTTTGATTCCCAAGATCACATAAAGTGTGAGGGAAGAGCGTACACACCTCAAAACACAAACAAGGTCACCAAACAAAGAAGACAACGATTCTTTTTAAGCCCAAAATGAGTGTGAAAACAAGTTATTGTTCTTTTTATGCACCAAATCGAAGTGTTCCTATGATATCAAAACACACACACATGAATAAATGGACCCCTGCAACAAAATGTTAGTAGTTTCAAACAAGAGTCTTCTCCCAATGAGTGCCACAAAGCTGCAAATTAGAAATCAATAACAGAAAAATCCTCTATCATAATGTGCAAAACATAAAACATCAAGTAAACACCCCCTTCGAAGGCCACCAAGACGAAAGAGGACAAGAACCTACAATAATCAAATATGGAAAATATCTAAAAATAAAGATTAGTTACAGTGAAATGAACAGCAGGATCAGAAAATTCAAAAGATTCTATGTCATTTGAAAAAAAATTCACTGAAATTTGATGAAAAATGCAAAAGATGTGTTTGAAATTCAAAAGTAACGTTGACTTGGACTGAAAATTTACCTGATAAAATGGCACTGTTACCTGAAATCAACCTTGCCACTGCGAAGCTGGGCAAACTAGCTCTCCAACACCACAAATTTTGTGAAAATTTGTTATCGTACGTGAAAGTTATGCAAGTTTGAAAAAACACCTATTAGGGCTTATGGAGGCAAAGGGGTTAGGCCTGACTGCTAGCATTGACCGCTAGTAGTCTGGTCTCCGGTGGTCACATGCACAGTTAGGATTCGATGGCAGTTATGGTCTATTTGAGGGTTATTGTTAGGACCTAGGGCCCTTGGTCACGCATGTGACCAGGGCCCAAAGAAAAGGAAAAAAAATTAAAAAAAGAATAGGGGGTGCGACCCCCCCAGGTCACTGATGTGACCTCATATAAGCCCCCAGTCAAAAGGGTCGACCACAGTCTAAGAGCCGATTAAGACGGGTAAGCACACAGTCTAAGGGTGACCACAGTCTAACGCCCAACCAACGCAGGGTAAGCACCGACAGAGACAAGTTTAAAGCAGGTGACCAACGGATGTGATGAATGGCGACAAAGGTGTGATGAGCAGCGACAAGGACTATAGTGGTGGGGAGGTAGTAGATCATTGGTGACCAGAGGCAACTTCGGCAGAGGAAGTTTAGGGCTTAGTAAATATCTGTTGGATTTAGGGTTTTGACAGCAACTTCGAGCGGTGACAGGGGTATCAGAAGGTGGCACTAGGTTTTTGAGGGAGCGGTGGTGGAGGAGTTTAGGAGGCGATTAGGTTTAAAACGATGATCGATAGGTTTATTGACAGAAGGGGAGGTGACCGTAGACTGAGCGGCATGTGGGACGGTGTCAACGGAGAAGAGGCAGTGACACAGAGGAGATTTGGTGGTCGACGGGAGTCTTAGGCGGAGCGGAGGTTTTTTTGGTGGAGTAGTCATTAGGGTTTAGGAGTCAACAGAGGAGGTGGCGACCGATTGAGGAGGTGATGCAACGGCAAGAGGGCAAAAGAATGGTGGAGAAGCGGTGGTCGGGATCTTAGGGTTCAGTCACAGGCAACTAGGGTTTTGATAGGAGAATGCAAAAATTTGAACCTACAATCAGCAACCAAACACTGTACGGATCAGTATGACCAGTCCGTACCATACGGTACAGACTGGCAACTAATTTTTTTTTCAAAAAATTACAAAAATTTCACATTAAGCAAAACCTATCAAGTTTTATGTTGTTTTTCATCTGCGAGGCCTCCCGGACTCAACGGTGAGGTCCCTTTCAGGCCCGGGAGCAACCTACAGAACTTGACTTTCAAAAATTGACAAAAAAGTACTCGATTCACGTCGAGTTCACTAGAATGTAGCTAGGGTAAAAATCAGGGTAAATGCACAAACAGCAAACTATCAAACCCTAACAAGCACAATGAAGTACAAGATAGCATAAAAATTGAAATACAAAGCAAATGCAAACTGAATCTCCACACTAAGCTTGGTTTATCTCCATTGCTCTTCTCAATCTTGCATAGGTATGCATAATTTTGAAGGTTGAATGTTGGTTGCTCATTCCAGAAGCATAACAGTACTTGGAACTAGTTGCATACAAATGGCTTGTGAGAGTTGATTTATAGGAAATGATTGATTTGAATTGATGGTTGAGATTGAAATTTGTTTTCAACGATGTCGACGGCTATGATCGAATAGGGTTTCCCACTCCACAAAGAGTTGTAGTCATGTGACAAGTGTAAGGTAGACCTAATTTAAATAAAAGATTATTTAAATTAGTTGTGCATGTGACATGTGACATGTGTTTGAATGTGATGAGAGGTGAGGGAATAATTCAAATATTTTATTTCAATTATTTGGGACATGTGAAAAGGGGATTAATTAAATAAATGAGATTTATTTAATTAATTGATTAAGTGATTAGGATGGGATTAGGAGTGAGATTATGCAAGGGACCTAGGACAAAACATTGCAAGATGTCTCACAAGGTGATGTTGCAAGACATGGACAATATAAGTGTCTACAGATATGTGTTCTCTACTCCATCAAGGAGAACAAGTTCTTAGCATTTTTCTTTCTCATCTGCTAAGGGGGGAATCTTGTGTGTATGCCAAATTTGAGTGGAGAATTCAGATATTGTTGACATTTTGTGATTGATATTAATTTCAATGATAATGCAGAGTTGTCCTAGATTGATAGTTGGTGACTACTCATATTGACCACTAAGGATTGGTCATTTTCTTAAATTGCAGTGTGGACAAAACAAGTCCAAATTTGAGACCTATCAAAGTAATAGGCTCAATTCAAACACAAATTTGAGACCTGTCAAACTAATAGGCTCAATTCAAACAAAATTTTGAGACCTATCAAAGTAACAATCTCAATTCAATCAAAATTTGAGACCTGACAAAGCAACAGGTTCAGTATAAAAATTTGAGCCATGTCAAGACAACAGGCTCAACATCAAAATTTGAACATTGTCAAGTTAAGAGGCTCAATTCAAACAAATTTGAGACCTATCAAAGCAACAAGCTCAATCTCAATTTAAGACCTATCATAGTAGCAAGCCTTTTTCAAGAAGCTTCAGATCAGCCAATAGATATTCTCACTAAAGTGCTTGGCTGAGAGAAGTTAGAGCAGTTCAAAATACTGCTTGGTTTCATGATAACCCCTTCAGATTAAGGGGGGTATGTTAACATGTTAATCATCAAGGTTAACACATTTGTAATTTATGTAATTTGTTTTTTCAGTTTAGATAGTTTAAATAGTTGCGGCAGTTAAACTGTTCTTCTGCCTATATAATAAGAATGTAATCTTCATTTTGATATCAATAAAGTTTACCATTCTTTCCTGCCATTCAATCCTGGCCTAACAGAAGCAACAAAGAATCCAATAAGGAGGATGAAATGGCAAAGATCTTCCCTTATAAAAATATGAAGAATAAAAGAAAGTTGATGTACTCTTTGATTCCTCTTCCCAAAAATAATTTAATTTTGAAAGTTGGCTAAGAAGCTAGGATTGGAAGCATATGATCGTCAGCATCCATACCAATTGGGTGGGTGGCTATATAAGGATTCGGAACTGAGTCATCAAATAATGTAAATTTACGTTTCCACTTATGGTAATGATGAAGTCAAGGTGAGTTTAGTGCCCACTTGATGTTTGTGGTGTAGTGATTGGGTCCATATACATACACAAGGGATGCAATTTTCAGGAGGAAACCCAACCTATACCTCTTGGGCAAGGATGGGAAGACTTCATCAATGCACACAAACCCAAGATCTTTGGTAACTGAAAAGACTTATCAATTCAAGTAAGAAGTTTTTTTTATAGGCAGATGTAGAGATATCACAAGAAAGTTGTACAAAAGTGCAAAGACAACAGTTAGAAGGGATGCTACAGGTATTTAAAGAGGGGTTTCAAGAATCGAATGACTGTCACCCAAAAGAGGTAGAGCATGAAACTAAGCTTTTGTTTGCCCAAAATTGGGCTATACATAAAATCAATTTTGAAGTCAAATGAGGTGAAGAGTCAATTATAAAACTTGTTGGACCAAGAAGACATTGGACTAAGCACATCTCCATGTGATTTGTTAATAGTCATGGTTCTAAAGGAGGATATGACATGGACATGCATATAGACTGTTATAATATTGAATAAATCATCTATCAAAAATATGTATCCATTGCTAAAGCTAGGGGACCTTTTGCGTCAGAAGCAACATGTAATGGATTTCACCAAATTGGACTTCAAATCAGGGTATCATCAAGTGAGTGAAGAAAGAAGACACTTGGAAGAACACTTGCAAGACAAGACAAGGTTCATATAAATGATTAGTTTTTCCGTTTGATTTATTCAATGCATTCACTACTTTTATGAGTTATGTATTAAATTAATAGTACATTTGGTTAAGCTATTACCATTTTTTTTTTTAAAAAGGCACCAATAGGGAAAGAGCATTTTTTTACAAACTGGGCATACTCTGTGTCAAAAGAAGAAAGAATTCAGCTTACAAGGGAAGCACACACTTCAAAAGTAGCTGGCCACTTTGGATTGGGGAAAACTGTAAAAAAATTGCAGCCAGAGATGTGTAAGCATGTCAAAACACTCATTCATGGATGTATACTATGTACTAATGTAGCACAAGAAAGTCTAAAATAGAAAGCTTGGATTGTGTGTGCCATTACTTGATAGTAGGCTATTCATGGACAGGAGGCATTTAAATTGTTCTTCAGCATTGTGTGAGTACACTTTAGGCATCCAAACTTCTTGGGCTGATTTTGAACACATTGTGTTGAAAGATGGATACCGAGTTGAAGATATCCACCATTTTCCATGCACCAATGCATGGTCATACCAAAGTAGTGAATAAAACACTGGTGTAGATCTTAAGGGAGTGTAATAGGAAGCATCCCAAGACTTGTAATAAAGAATTTGGCATGCATTCACATTCCTATAATAGGCTGGTCCACACTTGCACACCAAAATCTAAATTTGAGATATATCTTAGGTATTTACCTCCTCTCTATAGATTTCATTTATGAACAACAAGAAGAGGGCACATTGAAAAGTATCATAGGCCGTAAAATTCCTTTAGAGAGACAAATCCACCTTAAGGTGCAAGAGCCATGAAATATGTCTCAAGATAACTAGAAAGCACACTTGATTAGTATAGGAAGGAGCATCACTTCGAGCTTGGAGACATAGTTTGGCTCTATTTGAGCAAGGATATACTCCAAGGCTAAGAAAAGAAGCTGAAGGCATTAAGGTTTAGTCCCTTTGAAAGAGGAGAGAAAGCTAGTGACAATGCATTCAAGTTGAATTTTCTCTCCTACATGAAGATGTATTCAGTGGTGAATGTAGAAAACTTGTGCCTTTTTCGCTATCCATGTTGGCTGAAGAAGAGGATTGCTTTCGATTGAAGACTTTGCATTGGATGGGCAAATTCAATTAGACGAGGATGTAGTTTTGCCAAAAACAAAAGTTAAAAATACAAGAGGACGGCAACAGCATTGGTAGGTTGGCCTCAAGAAACTCATATAAAGCAGGGCCAAGTGGTACTTGAAAGATGAAGAGAGGGACTCATTTTCTTATCTCCTTCAAAAGTTCACTTTTGTGGGACCAAGAGCCGCCTATGCTGGGGAGGTATGATCTGAAATGGATCAGTAAATTAGAAGAATGTTTGGATCTCAAAGATATTAAACAATCAGCCCAGGACATCAATGCCACCCAAGAAGATAAGACTAAGACACAAAAGCCAATCCAAATGAACCCAATCTTGCACTGGCACCCTTAAAGTCAATGAACCACATACAAGATAAGGATTGCTAGACACCTACTATGGTGCTCCAACTTTCATAAGTTGGAAAAATATCATTTAATATGAATACGCCAACCAACAAATCCATCAACAACTATGCAACCAATTACAACAAGGTACTGGAATAACTAATAAGGAAGTTATGATAAAACAAACTATAATGTAGGTAGACCTAAGCAATTAGTATATGGATATGGGAATCACAATTGATGAAACATCTTAAAATAATGTTTTAGATGTAGTTTTGGATTTTTACCTTGAAGTCTTACATTAGAAATGACAAACACCTTCGCACTTTAGCAATGCTTGAGAAAAGGTGAAGATGAAACATTTTAGGGGGTGATTCTTAGATCATCAACTTCTAAATCTCATTCATAATAGAGAAACACAACAAAGAAAACTATATGCAGTGGCTATACAATGTATCAAGCCAGCCTTAAAAAGCTAAAGAGGAGATGGAAGGTGTGTATCACCATAACAAGGTAGTAGTATTACCATCTTTACTAGAGAAAACTAGAGCACATTTGAACTATTTCTGTATGAGAAGACAATTATGGGGTCAAATAAAATCTTTCATATGCTTAACTCCACATTTAGAAAAATGCTTTTTGTCTCTTGGGCTATGGTCGTGTGGTTGAGATAAGATGTTGCCATGCAAATGACCCAAGCTCAAACTTAGATGGCCTGATCCTTGTGTGTGTATGTTTTATAATTCTGCCCAAGGACTTTCAGAATTAAATAATTGTGCAGATGAAGTACAATGTAGAAAAGTTGCAAGTAACTGGCAGACCTGTTGTCTCACAGACATCTTTTTGATGAAAGTTGCTCTTTATACAGAATATTATTCAGCATATTTATAGGAGAATTAATAAACCTAAGATGTATACCAACCCAAGAAGCAACAACAGAACCTGCAATCATGGATGGTTGCTTTGAAACTCAGACTTGCTAGTGGGTGAATAGGGTCGTGGAAATGTTCGAGGATGTACCCACCATGAGAACATGTTTCACACAAAATAATTCAAATAAGAGTGCAAGTTTTTACCTTCACCAAGCCACAGTTAAAAGGATTCCCAACTTCAAGTTACAAGCGATGTTCGTATGGAGGACGCAGACTATAAGACAGGGCGAGGAGTTCTCTTTACTACTTCTAGCTTAAGATGAGTCTGTCAACAGTTTTTAAGTTGTATAACATTGTGGTAGTTCTCATCTACCTGTTTTTAACTTTTTTATAGCTAGTTGTTCTCTTATGTGCTGGCTTTACACTTAATCATCCAGCCATCCATTGTACATTTAACTGACAAATTGTCCATTACAACTTCACCAAAAATTACTCGATATAACTAACCATTGGTTATGTAGGCAAATAGTGGCTACTCCATAAAACCTATACATCATAATAGCATATGCATATGTGCATAATATAATGCATATGTTTTGACAAAGAATCAAATTTGGGATGTTGTAAAGACAGATGTAGGGTTTTGATCCAAGCACAGCTGAGTTGGATTCGCAGCCCCAAGCGAACTCCATGCAATATTCACAAGGTTAGCAAGTTATTTGCACTACCATTTTGCAGCTTGTGAACTTCGCAAGTCTTGCGAGTAACACTGTGAAGAAGCAAATATTTGGTAACTGCCCGAGTAACACTTCAGCTTCCAAGATAAGAAACAGCTCAGTTAACTGAAACAATTAGCACACCAATGGTCCCTAGAACTGAACCATCTTCTAACTGATTGGACACTCTATAACCCTTATCCTCTCAATTCCTATTAAGACATGGTTGGACATTGTACAGACTTTATCTCTTATAACAGAATCCCAATGCCATACAATCCGTCTATGGATTCTGTCCACAGGAATACATAATTTTGGTGTCTAAGTCAAACATTTTACATGCGCGCACACACACGCACACATAATTATAATATCCTGTTGTTGATTAGTAGAGATATATTTGCTATCCCCTGTTCTCTCTGAATGTATGGTGGCACTTCCAAATATTTTGTCCACCATCCATTTCATGCTCTAAATAACTTGCAGGTAATAAGATAGATTGGTCTGCCAATTAGTTTGTAATTTGTCCTCTGAAGAACTCCTGGGATCACCATGGATCAGGTCTGGTCTATGCTTGTGGTCAGGTTCCTTTGGGACTTCTTCAGTCTGTATTTTAATATAGATTTGGATATGGGTTAATGGTTCTGAAGCTGCTCTTTGTTGTGATAAAACAGATGTGGGGTCTGAGCTGGTCAGCAGTTCAAATGTCCTTTTAAGCCATTTTATTTCAGTAGAGTATTTTATCCAATTAAGTAGTACAAGCACTAGAAGTCGACAGATATTTTCTTCATGATTAAGAGCTAGAGGAGGGGCAAAACATACAAGCCTATGCAATTTAATGATTTCTTAGCTTTTAAGTTGCATGGGTTTACTGATTTTGAAATTTAAATTGGGTGTTATATGCAATATAAATAATGCATAAGATGAAGCACCATACCATAGTTCTTTTCCCTTTTCCACAACCACTGCTGGTAATAAAATATGATATGTGTTAATTTTTAACACTCATGAATAAGATATTATGCACATTTCTTCCCGAAGTCTGCATCAAAATTTATTTTATAGAACTAAGTGTTGTTCAGTGTGTTATCTTTTTTCCATGCTTAAAGAATATGTTATACTTGTGATTGTTGTGCATGTGTTCTCCCATATGTTGTTTCCAACAGAGTGGATACGAAAAAAACTTATAGCCAATTTTAACAGCATTTTTTAGAGTAATCATAGAGCACAATCCAGTATTCCATAAAATGCAATAAACGGGTTTCATTTCATCTTTGCTTTTTGGATGGGTTTTTTGAAAATGGAACAGAGAGTTGGAAGAAAGGATTAAATTCCAATGCTCAAAGCCAAGAAATAGGAAGAATAGGCAACCAATGATATGCTTGATGCATGACACAGATAACTAGATTTAGGCCATGGATAGAGTGTGCAGTATTTAATCTAATATATTGACAAACTAATCTGTTTTTCCATTCTTGAAAAATACAGATTCTGTGTTTCCATAGTTGAAGATGTCCTACTGAGCCATGAACCAAACAAATTTTAGCTTTGAAATACTGAATAAAACATCAAATACCATGCATACATTGGTTTAGATGCGAAATATGTAATGAAGATTGTTTACTCCAAAATTCACTATATTCTATCATTTAACAAAGACTATTTTCTCAGGTGAAAGATGGATGAAGAATCCATATGTAATTGAGACAAGTGAAGTATCAGGTAGAAGCTCAACATATAGCTTTCCAAGGAAACACATCGAAACAACTTAATATATTTCAGATATGAGTTCAATGCAGATTGAATTGAACAAATGGCTAGAAGATTGATGATATAGACCAGAAAAGCAATCCACTGGTCCAGCAAGAAGACATTCAAAACTTGAATAAGTCTGCGTCAAAAGTGCAATTTTTCAAAAACAAAATCCTAAAACACCAAAGTCAAATCATTGGCAAATTTATACAGTAAAGGATCAACAGAACAAAAATTTCATGTTTGATGCACCGGGAAAACTTTGTACATTGGAATGTGAATGAGAAATCTTAATCAGATTCTTGTAAAGCGCTAAGTACAATGGAAGCACCAAATAAGCCAACTGCGGTGGCCGCAAGGATGGCTGCTAGAACACTCTGACCAATTACAAGTCCTTGAGTATCATCTGGAATCAAAACAATAGTGGCAATAGCAGCCACAACTAGTGGTAATGACACAGATGCAATTGCTGCAGGTGATGTGGAAGCAAGTTTCTCAGTTAGGCTCAGCAGGCCAAATTCTTCTGCTTTTGACAAAATACCCATTTTTTCAATTGATGAGAGAGTGAAGCCTAATTCCTCTGCCTTTGAAAGCAATCCTGCCTTTTCAACTCCACTTAAGACCTTCTTCTTCTCCAACTTCTTGACAATATCTACTTCTACAGCTTCATCACCTTCAAAAAAGATCCCTGCCCCAAACCACTGTTTCTTCCATTTGTCATCGTACGTATTCACCTGCATAGCTTCAAATATTTAACACTACTGCTGCTCTTCAAATACTTAAATTTCATAAACTGGAAAGGAATACAACAAAACGTCAAAATGTGAAAGAGCATCAATATTCTAAGTTCCACTATCCCATTGAAAAGGACGTTGGCCAGTTTGGTGTATTGGTTAAAAAGAGGATGTAACCTATGAATCATAGAACATATGACAAATACTCATCTCATGCAGCTGAAAAGAGTTAAAGGAAACAACCAAAAGCAGGAACAAAAACCTAGAGAAGTCACATAACTCAGTGGTAGAACATCCAACCACTCAGGGGATGGTCTTTGGTTTGTAATCCTAGCATGTCCAGTTTTTATCAGATCGCTGATTGGCTAGGGGACATCTAGAGGTTCTCAGGCAGGGTATGCCTTGAGGAGGACCAACGTTGATCACAATTCACATTCCTGAATGAGAAAACTAGAGAGAGCAAGTAGCATAATATGCTAGAGTAAACCCCACTGGCTGGAGGGTGGTCCTGGGTTTGAATCCTATCCAATCCAGTTTTCCCAACCGAGAGATGTATACAAGCAAAAGTAATGTATTATCTCCATTTTCTCCCAGTAGCACATATGCCAAGTTTTCAAGAACAGTGAAACTAAAAACATTTATTAATCGCCCAGACCAAGTGCCAACATATGACAAACTCTTTAGGTATACATTAACATTTTTGTTCCAGGGCAAGTACTGTAATATGATTTATAGAAAAACCTAGATAATGAGAGATAAATTCAAAGAACTACGGAAGGCAGGAAGGCTATCAGCTATAGATTTCCTTAGGAAGACGAGATGCAAATCCATCTTTCATAAAGATAATTCGCCTTTTCATTTTACAAGAGTAGAATATCTTCCAACAGAATTTGGCTATGCACTTTAAAACCGGAATTGATAGTTTCTACAAAAATGTAGATTATTTGCCTCCCAGGGTAACGTCTCAGATGCTTACCCTTTCAACTTTTATTGGACAATGCCTTACATGTAATTGACATGTTTTCTACTCAAATATAAGATGAATTTGTCCCAAAAGAAAAAGTTGATAGAGGAACCAAGAATGCATTCAAAGAGAAACAAACTGTATCTCAGCAAACGCAAACATGTGCAGGGGATGGTCTTCAAACTCAAAGAAATTTACTTCAAACATACTGACCTCCAGAGCTGTGGAAATGTTTTCATTTATACTGCTTGTGGAATAAACATCTGAACCAACCCAAATAGTACAGAGAATAACAGCTATTGCAAGGCCTGTTCAAATTAAGATTCAATCTCTTTGGATTACTTCTAAGTTCTCAGGATACATAAATATTAAACATTTATCAAACAAGAATCATAAGATCACCCTCTGCAAGACTTCTTGACCCCAATGCCACGCAGTGAATTTCATGGGCTTGGGCCTACGAGCAGACTTCTTGAGTTGTGTTTTAAAATGCTTTGGGATACATACAAGGATAAAGACACTCACATGCAGAGCATGTAAATGGAATGTGTGTGCATATCCAGAGACTTACCACCACATAGGGTCCTGCCATTGGTGGCCTAAAGAAGCAAGAGGCCTGGTGACCAATTGAGAGGCACCAGATCAGTTAAACATCATACATCTCGGCATATTACAGAAAAGAGATTAGCCACATAGCATAAATCTCAGCAGCATATAGGCACAATATCGGTGAGAAAGCCTACAATCTCAGCTGCACAAAAAATGTCAGAAGAGAAGCTACTTGACATAGCTCTGTTTTTAAGCATTACACTTGTTTGCATTATGCTTTTATTTGTTTGGAATTTCTAGTTACCTGTTCTTTACTTTGGTGGAGATGTACCAAGCAGTTCTCAGGGCCATTGGCCAATTGTTGGTAATAATATCTCAATTAAATTAAACCAATACAGAAAACCATAGAAAACAAACAAAAATGGATAAACATCAAAATCAAAGTGGTTAAGAGCAGCACCTTCTTTCTGGGTGCCATGGCAAATATTAGCAATGATTGTCTGCTCACTGAAGGCTGTTGCCCTGGCAAACGAATCCACAGTTTGGTGCCTCCATTGATGTGGGGAGAGCTGGAAAAGGATAGAGACAACCCTCTCTTCCTTATCAATGCCGACCCACATTGCACTGTAACTGCACTGGCAGTGGCCATTAATTATACCACAATAATCTGATATCCCTTTTGACTAATGCCCTTCCTATCTTCTAAAATGAATTTCCTTAAAACTTAGAGTTTTATGGCAGAGGCACTCTTCCCAAAATAAAGTTAACAGACAAAAGAAAAAGCATTGAATGTAAACCCAAATTTACAAAATTGCAAGTAACAATGAGGAGGTCTGTGGTGATCAAATGGATGTTCCAGAGCCATAAGCGAGAAAAATTGACTGGTCCATATAACTGTTTGTTTGGTACATCGAAGCAATAAGATTGTCATCTAGGAATCCAATCAGATTATGGAATGGTCATTACATGGAGCGCCATCAACCACCCAAGCTAAAAGCTATCCAATCAAACAAATTCACCCATATCACATATTGGAGTAAAAAAGCCAGTAACATGTCCCAATTGCTAAATGTGAAAAAGGAAAATAAATAACTCTTTCAAAATATCTAGGTCCAGGCTTAAATTTGACAGTTGGATAGCTGTATTTTGGCATTAATTGAAATTTTAAGGAGAGATTTTGAACAAATGTCAAAATTTATATAGGATTATGCTGATATATATATTTGGTTTTTATATAATTTATTTATACTAAAATGTATCATAATATTTTAAAGGCAACATTGAATAGATAATTGTCATAAAAAAATTGCTTGACAGGCCCATGTCAAATTTAAGCCCTGATCTAGGTTTTCAAAATATCTAGGTTATAAATTAAATGTGGAAATTAAATGCAATTAATAATATAGAATTATGAGTTGAAATAGTAAATTGGAATTAGACAAGTACATGTTTGGAAATGACAAAAGATGGATTAGGGCATGTCCCCATGACGCTGCCACAGCTCAATTTTTTTAGGAGATATTTGTGGAGATAGTGACCCCATGGATATTTTATTTTTCTCCTTATCTTAAGTAGCTATCTTAATTTGTAGTTTTTATTATATAAAAAATAAAAATAAATTATATTAATTATCTTAATTTAGAAGAAAATTTTAAAAAAATGAGGGAAGGAAATATATGCAGCCACATGGCATATTTTTCATTATGCAGTGGCTATTTATTTCCAGCCCCCACCCCTTTTTTTCCATAGCTTATTTGCAATTCCTAAACAGTAGTTGCTCCACAAAAATAGGGAAAGATTCTATATTATCCTTTTCCCATAATTGTAAATTACCATGGGGTCACTCCGACTAGCAGAAGAACGACTTAAGCAGTCCCATGGGGACATGGGGATAGAGTTACTTAGCTCTAGGCATAGCTTAATGGCTTGGGATTCTAAACTATCATTTTGTGATCCAAGACAACACTCTAATATTAGATCTAGCCATGTGACACTTTGACAGACAATGAATTGAATTTTGTTTTGATTTGGGGCAAAATCACAGTGTGAAATAGAAAGGTGCATGGAATCAACCTATTCTACATGAAATTGAGTTAATAACTCTTGTGGTCTAGAAACTAGTTCACCTTACCTTTAAATTGAACTTTGTTTTGTTTTGGGGTAAAATCGCGGTGTGAAATAGAACTATGCATGGAATCAACCTATGTGAAATTGACTTGACAACTCTTGTGGTCTAAAAACTGATTCACCTCACCTTTGGATATTTAGAATTTCAATAAGGAACTAGCAAACTAGCAATGCTTATAAACACCTTTAGAGAACTTGCTAATTAAGGATCATGTTCTCCTTAGTCAAGCCCCTCAGCAAATTGATTTAATGACTTGTAAACAAAGACAAAAAAAAAAATGTCAAGCAATCATGCAATGTGCCTAGACATGTGTTACTATAGATGCTACTCTAATTGCTCTCTAGATGTTAGATTCCTTTATTCAATTCTAGACTCCTCTTTATTATTAGATGATGATAAAAATGAATCAGGGTTTTTTCTTTTGTACAACACCCTAGAGTACAATTTGAAATATTTCATGCGCAAGTCATGATCTAAAAGGATTTGGAAAATACATGCAATAGGAAAATAGGAATAGAAAACATGTTTTAGATACAAGGATACATGTTTGACAGTATTGTAGACTATACTAGACATGAAAGGCAACATGACTAACCAAATGACAGTTGTGGGTGCACTAGTGTCCATAATTGTACTGACACTAAAACTCAAAATACGAATTGTACAAGTGTCATTTCAACATCCAGTGATTGTTGATCTACATCTAGGGCTCGGGAAAACTCAACTATGCATTGGCAAATCTATAAATAAAGCTTGTACAACTCAAAATACGAATTGTACAAGTGTCATTTCAACATCTAGTGATTGTTGATCTACATCTAGGGCTCGGGAAAACTCAACTATGCATTGGCAAATCTATAAATAAAGCTTGTACAGAAGCATTAGGATCATTGATAGTTGGAGAATTTGGGAATTATTGTATGTTATGTTCTTGTAGGAGAAGTAAGCAAAATTAGAAGATAGGATTCCCCACTTACTATATTTATCTCTTTGCAAAGTAATAAAGGAGGGTAGCAAGGTACCTTGCTACTACCAAAACTAGTTTTTCCTCCACATCAGGGGTTTTCAAAGATAAAATTAGTGTGTTGTTTGTTTATGTTTGAAGCATAGTAATTCCTTCTCTTAACAATTTGAACTTTTTATTTGCAAAGCAAGTAGGAGAGTATTAAATATTTTAATTGATTTCTAAATTCCAAAGTAGAGTTTATAGATCAATTTTGGTCTCAGAGTGGTTTAATATTTTAGGGATTTGTGGAAGGATTGTGCATGATTGTAAAGAGATTTCAAAGAGTAGCCATGGAGAAGTTGAATGCATGGGTGACAACACTAGAAGGCTGCATAAGAGGCATCACAAAAAATCAAGAATGGTTGGTATTATTGCAAATGAAATGAAAGAAGAGGGTTTTCTAAATGAACTTAATATAGAAGCAAAGAGTGTGTCCATTTAAGGTTGAAGCAAAAGTAGAAATTAAACCTTTTAATGGATAAATTCGTGCAAACATATTAGATACCTGGATTAAGCAATTGGAAGTCTATTTTAATGTGCAAAAAGTAAATAGAGCTCAAAGGATTAATTTTGCACGCCTTAAGATGATTGATCATGCTCTTGTATGGTGGGAAGCATATGTTACAAATTGTAACAAAAAGAAAAAAACTAGTAGATGATAAATGGGAAGAATTAATAGAATTAATAAGAAGGAATTTATATCCCATAGGACATAAGGTTGATCAAAAATAAAATGGATGTACTAAAAACAACAAAGTAATTAAAATGTGCAAGATTACACCATAGAATTTCGATGATAAGCTATGGTGAATGACATGCATATTGCAGAGGAAGACATGATGACAAAATATATTGGTGGACTCCATACTCACATATGAAGAAGGGTGGTCATCACTAACCCGAAGGACTTAGACGAAGCATGTGTTTAAGCATACTATGTAGAGGAGGAGGAGAAGAGGTATGAAGGTGAGTCTTCTAAATTCAAAGGGAAATATATGAAAAATTGGAAAACAAAGAAAGCTAATACAATAGTGCAAAAGGAGGATAATAAAGATGATAAAAAGGACACAAAGAATCATTAATCATTTCAATTTAGATGGGTGTATAAATTCAAAATGTTGGAAGCTTCATCTTGAACTACATCAAAAGAATAAGAATAAGGGTGAAGAAAGTGATACAAAGAAATCTATGCTAACTAAATTCATGAAGGTGGAATGGAAATACAAGATTGTTTAGATGTAGATGATAAACTTGGATGTGTGCACACTAAGAAAAAAGAACTTGAAGAGATGAACATACTTTTCATGTTGAAATTACAAGTTAAAAAGAATAAATTAATGCTTTGGTAGATCAAGGGTCATAATGTAATCATATTTTAGAAAATTTGGTTAAAAGGATTGGGCTTAAAATAGAGGAACACCCACATCCATATCCATTCGGGATGGGTTAAAAGAGGTGTAGAGATAGAAGTAATTAAAAGGTGCAAAACAAAATTTGGGATAAATGCATAATACATAGATGAGATAAATGATAATGTCATCCTCCTTGATGCTTTTGATATTGTTCTTAGTAGTCCATATTTTTATATCAAAGATGTTATATTCATGAGAAGGTCTAATAAGTATAGATTGGTCAAGGATAGGGTCAAATATATAATCAAAGGACACTAGAGTAGGGCAAAAGTAGCTATGGTAAGTGCTAATCAAGCAATCAAATTAATTCAAGAAACTAAACATTTTTGCTTACTTTTGCTTAAAGATAAGAATGAAGTTGGGATTGGGATTTCTACCATCACTAACTCAAAATTGAAAGGCTTGGATAAAGTCTTGTCATATTTTCAGGAAGTGTTCATAAAACTAAAAGGGTTGCTACCAAGAAGGGAGGTGGAGTACAAGATTCAACTCCCACTAGAATCTCTTCTACCAAACATCGATTTGTATCAACATTTCTTACTCAAGAGAAATGAGTTCAAGAGGTAGCTACAAGAGCTATTGAAGTAAGGGGTGATTCACCCTAGCACTTCAACTCCTAGGCCACCCATAGTGATGGTGCAAAAGGAAGATGGTTCTTGGAGAATGTGCATAGATTATTGGGCTCATAACAAAATTACTATTAGAATAGATATCCTCTTCGAAGGACAAATGATTTGTTAGATCAACTTAGACATGCTAAATATTTTACTAAGTTGGATCTTAAGTCTAGTTACTGTTAGTGCGAATGAAAGAAAAGGACACATGGAAAGTTACTTTCAAAACAAAGCAAGGACTTTATGAAGGGTTAGTACTTCCTTTTGGCTTGAGGAATGTGCCTGCTACTTTTTATGAGATTGATGAATTATGTTTTAAGAGAATTCACAAATAGCTCTATGATAGTCTATCTAGATGATATTCTAATATTCAATGCTACATGGGAACAACACTTAATCCACATTAAGCAAGTCTTGCAAAGGTTAAAAGAGCAACTACTATGCAATCTAAAGAAATGTAAATTTAGAAAATAATCATTAACATATTTAGGCATGTTGTAGGAGGAGGAGAATTCAAAATAGACCCATTTAAAGTTGAAGCAATTGTAAATTAGAATACACTAGATAGAGTAATACAAAAACTAGGAGTTTTGTAGGGGCTACACAATTCATGAGAAAGTCTATTCCTTCTTTTTCCTACATAGTTGCACCTTTACATTAAATTGCATCACAAGGGAGGAACTTTAATCAATGTAATGAACAAAATGAAGCATTTAAAACATTAAGGTATAAAATAAGTCGTGCTCTTGTTTTATCTCTTCTAGACATACAAAAGCCATTTAAGGTAGAAACATATGCTAGTGAATGTGCAATGGGTGTCATCTTGCTCCAAGGTGGTAAACCTATATGTTATCATTTAGAGGTTTCTACTTCGTCAGTTAAGGGTTATGTAACTTATGATAAAGAACTATTTACACTAGTTTGGGCTATTAAAAAATGGAGACATTATTTATTTGTTAAAGAAACTATCATGCATAATGATTATCAACCTCTATAGTATTTACAAGCACAAATTAAATTGCAAGTAGAAAGATACTACAAATGGATGGGTTTTCTTCAACAGTTTCATTTGTTTATCAAACATTAAAAAAAGGGACTAATAATGTTGTGGTAGATATGTTATCTAGACCACCTATTTCAGCAATGGCTATGGTAACTTACTTGGAGCTCTTCACAAATGAGGCTTTTGTTGAATAATATGAACATGATAAAGATTTTGGTGAAAAATATAAAGAACTATTGTAGGAAATTGTAAAATGTGAAGAAGATTTATATCTTCAAGATGGGTTACTATATAAGGTAGGAGAATTATGTGTGCCAAGAATGCAATGGCTTCTACTGATGAGGGAGACAAATACCTCCAAAGTGGAAAATCAATTTTGTGTATGAAAAATAGTGGCTCATTTATAAAGGCATGTGTTTTGGCTTAAAATGTAGTAGGAAGTACAAAGGTTTGTTAGAAGCTGTAAATTATGTTGCACCAACAAATCTAAAAGAAGAAGGAAGGGATGTATATGCCTTTGTATATTTCCATGAGATCATGGGAAAGTGTTTATATGAATTTTGTAGGGACGTTGCCTATGAGTAGACATGGACATAATTACTTATTTGTGGTAGTTGACAAGTTTAGAAAAATGTGTATTTTAATGGCTTGTAAATAGACTATCATAGGTAAAGAAGCGACTGAATTATTCTTTAACAATGTATGGGTACACTTTGGGCTACCTAATCCCGTTATTTATAACATTAATACATAATTTGTTGGTAAGTTTTTATCTACATTATGTATTATGATGGACACAAAGCTAAATAAAAGCACATCTTTTCTCCCACAAACAAATGACCAAATAGAGGTGGTCAATAGGGCTTTGGTACAACTCGTTAGGGGGTAAGTGCCCTAAGAAATTGGATGAATCTATTCCATACATTCAACACTCATATAATAGAGCATTGTATTCTTCTACTAACAAGTCACCCTTTGAAGTATTTTTGGGATATTTTCATTTTAGTCCACTTGATGTAGCTTTCGATAAGAAAGATGGACAAGTAGGGCAAGATAAGGAAATGACTAAAACATAAAAATTTGTTGAGAGGATTAGGAAAATCCAATTCAAGGTAAAAGAACATTTAGAAAGAACACAACAATTGTATAAAGAAAGATATGATCAACATAGAAAGTGTTGGAAGTTTGTCATTGATGTTGTTGTTGGCAACATGAGCATGTAAGATAAGCACAAGTTATGTTACTGTGTGTTGTAGTATTTTCATTAATGTCAACAATGTATCTTGGTATGAACACAATTTTGCAATAAGGTTTGATCCTATGAAGACAATTTTGCAAGAAGGTTTGATCCTATGAAAGACAATTTTGCAAGAAGGTTTGTTTGTTGGTTGTTAGGAGTATCTAATTCCAGAATTTTATCTGTCTATGATCTCCGATGTGACGTTGTGAATGACAGAAGTTCGGCCTGACAGTTTATAGTTGTTTCCGGTACAGAGCATGTGAGAAAATGTGTATGCATTCCTCTGCAGATAAGTTTCTTGTTTTGCGGTTCAAAATAGATGTTCATAAGTGTCAATAGATGGCATATTCTAGTTTTCATGATTTGTGGAGGTCCGCACATCAGGATGTGAATGTATAGTTGGCAAATTTTTGAATTAGGTCTTCATCGATGTCGACCCAATCAGTTGAGTGATTTGCGGAAGATGAATATGTTGGCAAGAGACACTGCTTCACATGACAAGTGTTGTCATTGATGGCAACTAAGACTATTCCACACATCTGCATAACATAATTTGCTCATACCAGAAGTTAGAATCAGAATTTATCTAAGTCTAGGTAGCCAGAAACAGAGCATGTGACAAGGTCCAGTATCTTGGTCTGGATCTCTCTGGTAGTAAATTAGAGTGTGCTGCGGATCCAAAGGAGTCATAAGGATAGTCAGGGCAATCTAAATCCAAAATTTTAACCTCCGATAATAAAGGATTCAAAAGTTATTTGCATATGAGTATGGGGTTACAGTTTGACAGTGCAGACAACAGAAGAACAGGTCGACCTTGTAATTGATCTTTGATCCAGATAAATGGAAGTTGTCAGTTGGACAATTTGTGATGATTAGTGTTAGTGGTTGACATGATTAATGATTTGTGAATGCAAGTTTTGGTCCGCATTACAAGTTATGTATGGATTTAGCCGACAGAGCAGAGTCTTCAACAAAGTTCTAAGTGTTCTCGAAGCTGACTGACAAGTGATTGAATATCATGATGCAAATATATATAGCCGATGAAGTCAAGTGATTTAGAGGTGTGTGTGTGTGATGCGACTATGGAATAAGTGTGAAAAGGGTAGAAATCTAAGGTTCAGATGTTAGCAGAATAGTAAACAAGGCAAAGTAAGGATGAAGTGTATCAAGTCAGTATTTTGTGCTTAACCAAAACTGAATCCTTGCATTGGTATATGCTAATAATCAGTTCAAATTCATTGTAATCTTCTTTCTATAGGCAGTGAACCTTCTTTTGAGCAATGAGCTCTGGGCAGTGAGCCTAAATGCATGTGCATTCCCATTTTGTAATACTTTTAATAGAGTATAATCTTTGTGGGTTAACCCCCACTGTGGTTTTTCCCTTAAGCGGGTTTCCATGTTAAAAATTCTTGGTGTCAATTGTGTAATTTATATTTCTGCTCACATGTTATTGATTCATGCTTTCATGGTTATTATAATGATATGCTAAAAGGTAGTAGAAAAGAATTAAGTGCAGCAAGTGTAAAAGTTTTGTGACAACTGATTCACGCCCCCTCTTAATTGTCTTCCATAATTCCAACAATTGGTATAAGAGCTAGGTTCCTTTGAAAAAGTTTAACAGCTTGAGGAAGATCTAGGAAGGCAGTAAATGGATGAATATAACCTCCAAGGGCAACTTAATCTTGCTCTAGAAGATCTTGAGTAGTCCAGAGCAGAAGTCCAAGAGCTGCAAGAGAACCTTAAAAATGCTGAAGACTTCATTGAGATTCTAAAAGAGAAATTGAGCAAATCCAATGAAAAGAGGAAGGAACAACCTCTTCAACTAGGAAATCATTATGAAAACAACAACAAGGATGAGGCTCTGAAAGAGAAGACAAAGGAATGTAAGAAGTTAGCCAAAGAAGTTATTGTCCTAAAACATGAGATGGAATCTGGGGTGATGAGGCTAACCAAAGAAATTAAAGATAGAAAGAAAACTGAAGAAGACCTGAATCAAAATCTAAAAGAAAGAACTGAAGAATGTTGCAGATTGGACGAAATAGCTAGCCTCCTAGAGTCTAATCTATAAGAAAGCAAAGACAATGAGAGAGAACTTGACAGGCAAATTGTCATTCTCAGACATGACTTAGAAGTTGCAAATGAATACAAGGAGAAGTTCAAGATAAGCTCAGCTAAACTTGAAGCACTGCTTGAAGGACAGAAAAAGGCTGATGACAAGCATGGTCTTGGATATGAGAAAGGTGAAAGCTCCAGATCTGGACAAAGAAATTTTCAACCAAGGAATGGGAAAAACAGACCTAGAAGACCTTCGGTAAGACAGCCTAATGCTCAAAGATATCCATCATTCAATGGAAATTGTTTTAATTGCAATAAATTTGGTCGTAGAGCTACTTAGTGTAGAAGCAGAGTAAATCAAAATGGTCCATCCTTCTCTGATCAATGCTTCAAGTGTAAGAGGTATGGTCATAGATCAAATGAATGCAGAAGTATGATAAAGAATAACTCTAGAGAAGATGGCAACTCTTTCAATGGTTATTGCTTTACTTGCAATGGATATGGACACATGGCAAATCAGTGCAGATCAAGAGGAAATCAAGTATACAAGCAAAGAAATGTTGTTTGCTTTAATTGCAATAGATCTGGTCAAATGGCAAGATTCTGCAGAAGTAGGAATAATGAAAGAAGAGGTATGGTAAACAGAAAACCAGATGAGCAGAGACAAGACAAAGGCAAAAGAAAAATTGATGTGAATGAGTTACAGAATGAAATGAGCAAGACTTGGGTCAAGAAAATAATTGAGAACAATAGTAATGAGTCTGCACCAGAATCTGGTACTGATAATTCCTCCGGGAATTTAATTTGGAGCTCTGGCTTAGGGGGAGATGCATTAAAAATCAAATTCCCCCAGCCAGAAAGTGGGTGCCTGAATCTGGCACAATGAAAGAGGATATTTTGAATTGTTTCAAAACTTTTGGAAGGATTTTCGAAAGAAAAGATGTTGATATGAAAACTTGCTGAGTGATTCATGAACTATCAAGAAATAGAGTAACCAGATGAAGTTAGGGCAACACATTTATTACAAAGGCAAATTAGGTTTTGTAGAGCACAAAAACTATTCACTCCTCATTTAAATCACTTTTGCACTCAAAGAAAGCAAAAAGAATAGTGTCTGAGCTGAGATTACAAAGAATTGAAGTACGATCAACAAATTTATCCATCAACCCCAATTTCGTGAAAAGAGGTATTTATCTGCGAAGCTTTGAACTTGTAATTTTTGCAATGGCTACACCTTTGGTTGTTGACATTACTGAAAGGCCTCAACCCAAATTTAAGAAGCATCCTCACAAATCAATAGAAGTCAACCCATTAGGTGCATTTTCAAGTGTTCCATATGGTGTGCTGCATATTGAAAATATTAGGGTTTATATTCATGCAAGCATAGATGAATTTGGAGACTCAAGGTTTGTAGATTTGTTTGTGAGTCAACCAATCAATGAAAATCACGATCTTAAACCCAAATATGATAAACATTTCCTACAAATTATGGGGTTTCCAACATTTGATGAAGATGAATGGGTCTGGTATGTTTTCAGTCGAATGCATGATGAATTCATATGGCTGTTAAAACCATTCAAGATTACCAAGGATGTTATCAGAATTGTAACTGGGTTAAATTCAACTGGTGGATTACCCATGTTGAAAGCTGTGAAAAACCAGATAGTGATTGATGCTACCAGTGCCAAGTTTGATAAAAGGGTAATGACCATCAACGATATTATAGAACCGGATGTTAAATTTACCTCCATGGTGATTGGGTACAAGATTTACCACTCTAGTAGGAAAAATTCTGTCTCCGGAACTACTATATATGTAGCATATCAAATGTTGAAGGAGAATGCAGACTATGACCTATGTGAGCTGTTACAGAACCAGCTAATTAAGAATTTGAACAAAATTAAGAAAGATAAGAAAAACACTTTCAAATATGGTACATTGGTTCTATGCTTGTTCTTCTACTATATGAATGAAGTACCTAGAGTAAAGGGTGTGTACTGGATTAATGATGAGTCAGTTGCCATTCAAATCAGAGATCACCTACGCAACATTGGTGACTCTAAAGCATAGAAAACTACAATATGGGGATACTTCAAGAAATTTTAGAGTATGATGCATTCAAGGGAAAGAATCCCTACAATAATTGTTGAGAAGTACAAGAATGAAATATGCTTTATGGTTGACACTGATCAGTGCTTAATGGAAGTAGTGGAACCCATAATTGTTTGGATCATGCCCATGGGGTATGAAGTAGATGGAAAAATCTTGAATATGTATGCTCAACATCTTCTAAGCAAGCCAAAAGACACAACAGTTGAAAGATTTGGGACATATGAGGAGCTAAGTTTAAAACTACATACTGAGCTTAGAAAACCTAAAACCAACAAAAAAGTAAGAAAAGAAGTTGAGCAGTTGGCCAAGAATCTAGGTCTCACAAAGGAAGCTGTGAGGCAATTCAGGGAAATAACTGAAAAGGCTGAGAAGGAGAAGCAAGATAAGAAACAAGGAAGTGCTCCGGTAGGATCCTCCTCCACATCAAGGACTACTAGAAGCTCTGTTGCTGCCTCTGTTCCTCCAAAACTTGCCAATCCTAAGATGCTGGAAGGCAAATCATCCAGAAAAGAAGGAAAAAGAGTGAAAATAAAGGCCACAAGAACCTATAAAAGCACAAAAGTTGATGAAGAAAGAACAAATTCTGATGCTGAGGTAAAGGAGTTGAAAGCCTCTAGAACAAAAGCTACCAAAGTGACTAAGGAGAAACCCTCTAAAAGCAAAAAGACAAACAAAAGGCAGAAGACAGATTCATATGTTGAGAAGCCCACAATCTCCGTGGAAGATGTAATAAAATTAGTCAATGTGGATGGAAATTTGAAACCCATGATTGAATTTTATGATGAATACAGTGACACAGATAAGAGGGTGTTAGAGGAAGCAATAGTTAGATATCTGAATATCTATAATAAGGCCCTGATTGAAATAACTTCTGAGATCCCTCCAAGTCCTACAAACATTTTGGAATTGAGGAAAGAAAATGCAAAAAGAAAGGATATGGAGCTTAGAGAACATGTATTGATAAAACTATGCCCTCAGATCACTCAAGTTCAAATGAATATGATATTCAAAGAAGTGAAGGATGAATTTAGGAGCAAGAAGAGAATGGACAAAGTGATGCTTGGAGAATTGGACCAAATAGTTAAAGAAACACAGGAAATACTTCTAAGTGCATTGAAGAGACTCAATCTTTCATTTGTTGAGGATGAGACTGATGTTGGGATTGATTCATCAATCCTGAATATTGAAAAGATGAAAATTAATGAGCAGCAAACCAAGGTTGATGACTCCTATGTTCCAGAAGAGGAATAAATTGTTGGCAAAAAGGTCAGTGTCCCCCTTTAGGATTCATGACATGGCTTAACCGCCTCCCGCTGGTCCTTATCTGAGATGGTAGCGGTTTCTTGGTAGGTGCGCCTTTTGGGAGAAACGGCCAACTCAACACCCTACAAGTGGTATCAAAGCCGGGTCACAGGTTCGAATCCCCTCGGGTAACACTGAGGGGGGGATTGTTGGAAAAAAGGTTAGCGTCGCCTTTCAAGATTCATGACATGACTTAACCGCCTCTTGTTGGTCCTTAACTGAGATGGTAGCAGTTTCTTGATAGGTGTGCCTTTTGGGAGAAACGGCCAGCTCAACTCCCTACACAAATAAACAAAGAAGATGCAAAGATGGTGGATCAAACTGATGATGCAGGAGATACTCCAACTTCTCCTGATCAATCTGGAAAAGAAGATAATGTTGAGCTTACTGCTGATACACAAGATCCTTAGGGACAAATTACAAATAGTGAAGTCAAAGGGAAGAATCCAGTTGCAAATAACACAGAGAATGGTGAAGCAGAAAAAGAAGTTAGAGGTAAGGAAGATAAAGCAAAAGAAGATGGTGCAAATGTTGATAGTCCTGATACTGTGAAAACTCAAGGAAAGGAAAGTGGTCCAGAAATGGTAGCAAGAGACACTGCAAATGCAATGAAAAGTTTTCTGAGTAAAGAGATGCTAGAGTTTGATGAAGCAAAACTAATTCAAGGACCAATCAACTTGGATATTCTCTCTTCGGTCCAAATGATGAAGATAACATCCTTCACACAAGTCAAAGCAAGTGAAAAGATATTGAAATCTCACTTAGAGGACAGTGAGCTGTTAAGTCTTACAACTAGAGTATTGGAGAAGATAATGCCAACCCTCCAAAAGAATCATTCTGACTCTCCCTCCAGACATCTGAAAAGCCTTGTAAATTTTGTAAGTACTCACTTTGAGTTCTTTAAAAAATCTACAAAAGTTAAAGTTCAGAATGAATTTAATAGTAAAAAATTTGATGCACTTAAAGGCATGATTGGGATAGACAGATTGGTGCTAGATAACAGTATAAAGAGTGTTCAAAATGCTCTTTTAGGAGGCAGGATATATAAGTTTTGTTTATCTACTCCTAAAGTCTTAGAGGATATAGAAGATAAAATAAAGGACACCAAATAGAAATTGTCAAGTATGTCCCAAGCTTTTGATCTATTAACAGTATCAGTGGCAAGCAAGGAGTGTCAAGCAATCATCCTGATAGAATAAAGAAAGAAAGTAACAAGAGAAAAGGAGAACATTGAAGCAATAATGAGTGAGCTTTGGGGATTGGTTTCCCCTAAGATAGAAGCAATGTTCAACGTTGTATCAGAAGCCCAAACTGCTATACAAACAAGTGATCCCATTAACCTCCGGAAGGATGAAGCACAAGCATTCTTGTTAAATGGCCACATTTCAACTTTGAATAGTATGAAGAAGAGTTGAGATACAGAGTTGGTCCTCTTAAAGAACATTTTTGGAGATATACTCAAGTTCATGTAAATATAATTTAATGATTGGGTGCACATATACGACACTATATATAGAATTTTTTTGAGAATTTTGGCCTACGGACCCCATCCTTTTCCATTGATGTCAAAGGGGGAGTGAAGAACAGTGAAAAATGAGGAATCCACCAAAGGGGGAGTTCTGAAATCAGTGGAGAAGCATAAGAGTATAGAGTAAGGGGGAGTAAATGAGTAACACTTAGTCATTTTTCACTAAGTGTTGCCATCAATGCCAAAGGGGGAGATTGTTGGCAAGAGACACTGCTTCGCATGACAAGTGTTGTCATTGATGGCAACTAAGACTATTCCACATATCCACATAAAATAATTTGCTCATACCAGAAGTCAAAATTAGAATTTATCTAAGTTCAGGTAGCCAGAAACAGAGCATGTGACAGGGTCCGGTATCTTAGTCTAGATCTCTCGGGTGGTAAATCAGAGTGTACTGCGGATCCGAAGGAGTCATAAAGATAGTCAGGGCAATCTAAATCTAGAATTTTAACCTCTAGTAATAAAGGATTCAAAAGTTATTTGCATCTGAGTATGGGGTTACAATTTGACAGTGCAGACAGTAGAAGAACAGGCCGACCTTGTAATTGATCTTTGATCCGAATAAATGGAAGTTGTCAGTTGGACAATTTATGATGATTAGTGTTAGTGGCTGACATGATTGATGATTTGTGAATGCAAGTTCTGGTCCGCGTTACAAGTTATGCATGGATTTAGCCGACAGAGTAGAGTCTTCAACAAAGTTCTAAGTGTTCTTGAAGCCGACTGACAAGTGATTGAATATCATGATGCGGATATATATAGCCAATGAAGTCAAGTGATTTAGAGGTTTGTGTGTGATGCGACTATGGAATAAGTGTGAAAAGGGTAGAAATCTAAGGTTCAGATGTTAGCAGAATAGTAAACAAGGCAGAGTAAGTGGTGCAGGCACACCCCTTCAACAAGCATTGGAGGGAGAGGACTAAAAGTCTCAACATATTTTGTCATTATGCATTCTGTTATAGATAAATAAGGTCTATTTGACCAAAGCATGATTGTAATTTGCATATAGTTGACTATACAAATCCCTAGGACAAGGTTGTTAGTTTGTTATGTAGGTAGTTGGATATTGTCTCCCAGCCGCTAGGAATCAAATCAGTACTACCATTGTGAGTAGTTAAAATACCCTAGATCGGGTCATTTTGGTGAATGCATTAGATATTGAATAGTTATGTATTAGAGAATTAAATTGTGGAACTATGAATCAGATAGTTGTATATCTTTTCTGCAAGCAAATAAAAGACTCTATTTGTGTTATTTCTTTGTTCTAAATTCATTGTGTAATTCCCTGGGGGACCAAATGGGTCCTCAACCATTCCACCGGTAGATTACTTTGTAATTGGTGGAATGGGTGTAGATAATATATTAGGGTTTCATTTTGTTTGTGTTGTCTTGTGCAGAGTCGTGTGTAGGTTGTTGTGAAGAACCCTAGCATTTCTCATGTGCTAGGTCATCAAATGTTAAAATGATATGTTCTCATGAGGTTTGTTGATGGTTCAGGGTGAAACAGTTCACTTTGATCAATTTAAAGGAGAAATTGTGGGTATATCACTTTTGGATGTGAGGGATGCAGTCCAAAAGTCTATCGCTAACCAGACCGGACACCAAAAACATGTCAAAAGCACATATTTTCAATATTGAGGGTTGATATACATTTTCTATATATATTGCAAGGTGCAATTGCTATGTATACCACCTTTGTATGTTATGTGTGTCTACCACTATCGGTCGTCGCTATTGTATGTATCAAAAGGTGCATTCCAAAATGTACATGGTGCAAACATACATAGGAGAGAGAAGCCGTATCGGCATACAAGTGGGTTGGTAGGTTAAGTCGTCAAATGCATCTTTTGGTATGCATACGTTGTATGCACATTGGGATTGTACATTGAAGCTGAATACAAACGAAGTCTGGGTCAACAGAGGGTCAACATACATTGGAGGAATATTCTCCAAATGTATGTCCCGAAAGTGGTGTAAGGTTGTATGTTAACAAATGTATATCGGAACATACATTACAAATATACATTGGGTTCGGAGGTAGAAGCATCGTTGGCTGGTCAAAGGCGTCAGTGTGACGGCAAATGTCAGAGGAACATAATCCACGAAGTCCGATGGTGTAGATGTTGCCGATAAGCAACCAAAAGCGAACATAACTACATCGGTGTGAGGAGGTGTTCGGGGAGACCTGTTGCGAAGAGGTCGATGTCTTAAGTGTTGCCGATAGACAACTTAATCAGTCAATAGGTATCGGTGGAAGTTAGGCGATCGGGGAAGTGCAAGTTTGGTCGGCTAATGGGAGATATCTCACCGATGGGTGAGTTAACAACATATATACAAAGCTAAATGTATGTCAAGGGGAGTTTGACTTTCCCAATGCACATTTCTGCCATCGGCTCTACATTAGTAAGGATGAAGTGTATCAAGTCAGTATTTTGTGCTTAACCGGAACTGAATCCTTGCATTGGTAGATGCTAATTATCAGTTCAAATTCATTGTAATCTTCTTTCTATAGGCAGTGAGCCTTCTTTTGAACAGTGTGTAGACACTAAAAATTGTATAGGTCTTGTTTACACATGACCTTGTATGTGTTCCCCTAGATCCTAGTTCATCCTAGTTCATCTAACCTCATCCCACTTAATCCCATTTATCCCTAGGTCCTAGTTCATCCCATCTTAATCATCTTCCTGATTGATTAAATAAATCCACTTTATTTAATTAATCCCACTTGATCACATTCCAATTAACTAAATAAATCTCATTTGTTTAGTTAATAATCCCCCTTCACATGTCTCACATAATTCAAATTAAAAATTTGAATTATTCCCTCACCCCTCATCACATTACGACACATGTCGCATGTCTCCATCTTCCACTTAATATGCCTTCACATGTCAATCTAATTCAAATTTGATTCCCTTTATTCTCCATCGCACACTTGTCATGTGACTACAATCCCTCTTTGAGTGGGAAACCCTAATCCAACCTTAATCGATCTCAACTATTCATATCCTCCAACATAACTTTCAATCTCATCCATCCATTCAATTTTGCCTTTTCTATAAAGGTAGCCTCTCTTGAGCCATTTGTATGGAATCTTCTTCTAGCATCCTTACTCTGCTGAATTTTCCTCTCAATCCATAATCTAAGCTCTCATCCATCTATCATCATCCATCCATTCATCTATCAATCTCCATATCATGTTAGGCTGCTGAATTGTGAGTAATCAACGTATCAATCTTGTGGGTATAGCTAGAATGTTCTTGGGTGCGGCATTCTCAACCCAATCAATGGATCGTGAGTCAATATGAGGTTTGCATTCATTTGATTTGCATTTGTTATCATTTCCTTCATGTCAATTTCATGATTTCATTTGGCACGCCCGGTGGGACGATCTAATCATGAGTTTTTTGCAGATTTTGTTGTCAAAATTTTGCTTTTCTCTAACCCTAGGTTGTCAAAATTTGCAAGTTTTGTCGGTGAGATATTGTAGGTTGCATCTTGGGAAAAAGCTGACTGCACCATTGCGATCAGGAGCCCTAAGAAACGAAAATTGACATAAAATTCGACTAGTTTTGCTCACTGTGAAATTTTTTGTTTTTGGCCAAAATTTTTTTTAGTAAGGTAGTCCGTACTGTATGGATCCGTACCGTATGGACATACTATACCATTCTGGTCTCTGTCAAAATTTTTGGTTCTGTTTGTAAGATTTTCATAGCTAAAATCTTTGAATAGTTTTATTTTCGGTGAAGGTTGGATGAATGTTGGAGATGGATTTTAAAGGGAACCCTAATGGCTTGTGTTTATTCCTGGTAGCTCCCTGATTCTTGAATTTCCTGCCTTCTGAGTTCTCACCACCATTGCTCATTGGATGGCCTTCTATGTTTTCGCCACCCTCTACAGAAACCCTTATACCACCTGACCTACCAAAACCCTAAGCTGCCACCATTTACATTCCCTGTTGTTGCCTCCCATTATCCTCAGTCGCAGTCGACATTCACTACCCGATCTCCGTCGTTGCTTACACCGAAACCCTCCTACTGACCCCCTAGACTACTCGTCACAACCATCGACCCTTACTTTGTTACTCCTGTCGCTTTGTGGCACCACTCATTTGCATCCTGGTCATCACTATTCATGGCTTGGTCGCCACAATTCGTGGCTTAGCCATCGCTTTAATGAGCTTCAGTCATCTCCTGCCCTAAAACCTAAACCTCTACACACTAACCACTACCAAAACGTAGAACCTAAACCCTAAATAATAACCACTGCCCTGACCCTGTCGTCTAGACCTAATCCTTTAACTTCTCTCAAATCCCTAGAAAAACTACCGCTTGAGATTTGGATTTCCCACCTTGTGGGCTATCGGGACTATCATGGTCACATTTGATGACCAGGAGGGGGCTTATCTTTTTTTTAATTTTACCCGGGTTACCCATGGTCATATGAGTGACCGTGGGCTCCATTGGCCTCTAACCCTCAGACTAAACTTCTCACCTACACCGCCTGGCATTAAGCACTCAATGTGACCAATTTCACTATAAACCGCTAATGGTCAGTGTAAACCACCAGACTTAACCCTTGCTCTCCTTTAGCCCACATAGAGGGCCTTTTTTTACTTTTCCTCATAACTCGGCCATACGGAGGTGAAATTTTGCAAACGAATAGTTGTTGGAAAGAGGACTCTGAGCACTTCGTAGTTGTAAAGGAATTTTCGGGTAACTATACCTTTTTCCAGCCTTTGTTTTGTAGTCAAAGTCAAAGGTGCTTTAAAACTTCAAATGCACATAACTTTTGCATATTTCATCCTTTTTCAACGAAATATTTTTTCAAAGTGCACAGAATTTCATATAGAATCTGTTCTTACAACTTATTTTTCTGTATCGGATCATTTTTATCATATTTTTATTAGATTCTCAATTTTTACATAATGGATCCCTAGGCACTTTCACTTGCTTGTTTTTCAATTTGGTGGCTTGTAGATGACCCCAAGGAGCTGGAGCAACATTCACATCAACATCTACAGCAGATTGGATAGAGAAATAATTAGGTGCACTCATTCTATTTCTCATTTCTTCATAATCTTGTTTGCAAACATACTTCAATTTGGGATATAAAAATAAATCTTGTTTGCATCACACATTTCAATTTGGGCTTAAAATGAATATTGCTTTAGCAATCAAATCGAAAAAATTGGGCTAAAATTAACCATTATCTTCAATCACACATCTTGACTTTGGGTTAAACAAGAACAAGTGTCTTCATTTCTTGGTGAAGTTGCATGTGATTAGTTGTGTGTATTCTCTTTTCATGCACTTTGTGTGATCTTGAGAATCAAAAACATCTCTTATCCATTCATATTCACACCTCACATTTTGATTTCTAAGGGTTAATTTACAAAGTACGAGTGTGAATCAAGTGTGCATGTGTATGCTCTCTCCTCGCACCGCAAGGTGATCTTGGAGATCAAAAACACCTCACTTGGTTTGCTTTTGTTTACCCTTCTTAGGAGGCATGCTTGGAGACACACCACTCCAAGGGACAACCTCATTCGAGGCTGAATCGAAAGACACCCTCATTGGGAGGTGGAATCTTGTCACTCTTGGCTAAGCCCCAAAGAACTTTATACCTTTGGGAAGTGAAGGTGAAGGTGAAGGGTGGGTTACCCCTTTCTCCTGGCTATGTCACAGGATTTTGCTTCCAATTCCTTAGTCAACCTTGTGTAAACATAGCCCAAGACCTAATTGGCCATACCCCACTTGACTAGTCATAGGGCTTGTTGATGTGTCTTCCATGTGTGCTTGTTTAATCATCATTACATTCATTCAAAGTCAAATTCAAAATTTCTTATGTGTCTTGTGTGAGTGATTCATGATTGTACATGTGTGATCATTTGATTGAACATTGCCGAATCAAGCTAAACACCAAGCACATCAAGACAAGTCATTCAACTTATTCTGCCAACACATTCAAATCCAATCACATTCATCATAATCACCCATTTTTAGCCATTTCAATCCTAATCATATCCAAGTCATCATCCTAATCATTCTAGTCATCATCCTAATCAATCCAAATCATACAATCTTGCCATTCTAAATCACATCCAAGTCATCCTAAATCAATCCTAATCATATCCTTGTCACTCTACATCATCAAATCATCATCATTCTATCTAAATCATTATCCAATCAACATCATCCTAGTCATTACACATTATCCAATCATTCCAAGCCAAATCACATCCCAACTACTTTCATCCCAATCCAAATCCAAATCAACCCAATCAAAAACAAGACCTTAGTTGATCATCATCAACCGTTATCCAAACTTGCTTGAGATCATTAGTCTATCTTAAGTAAGTCAACCAATCAAATCAATCCAATCAACCCTCTATTACTTAAGTGTCATTAGTCTACCTTAAGTATAGAGAATCAATCCAATCAACCCTCTTACCTGAGATCATTAGTCTATCTCAAGTATAAAGAACCATCCATCAAAAAACAAAACAAATCAAATCATCCTAAGGTCTTGAAATTTGATCCCAATCACTCCACACCAACATCATCCTAAGCATTTACACATCATCCACATCATCAAATCTCCATCCAATCAATTCTCCACATCTATCACTTGTAAACATGGACAAGGCATTTCTAAACAACACCTATGAGAATGATCATTATGGCACCCAAAGAATGCTTAATCAACTTCATCAACTTAGTTGGTTATATAGAAAGGAAGAAGACCCTGTGTCACCACAACATCAACAATTCCCACAACATCAAGTCCTAGGCCAATATCAACGCTCCCACATTCAATCACAAGCCCAACAAGCACATAATCTAAGCACTAATGCCGCCACATCCATACCATAAATCACCCTCACTAGTCCTAGCAACACCCCAAATGCAAGTACTTCCATAAGTCTACCATCCAACAATCCTAACTCCATTGCCATCATATCCCAACTGCTTTCTCAACAAACTTCCAACATCACCCAATATCCACAACAATCCACCTCACAAAACCTTTCACCTATAAATCTTATCATGCCACCTCATCACCAAACCTATCCACATGGCAATCAAATGTCCTTACAAGAACAACAAGAAAGTCCAAATGGCCCTATGTACATAAATAAAAAAAGTCCAAGTCATCTTATGCAAGCCCTAAAATCCTTTGACAAGGGAGAAACCAACCTAGCATGTGCCTCCTTTGATTCACCTTCACCATCCAATCATATGCCAACACATGAGCCAACTAGTCCTATCCCAACACCTTTATCAAGCCCTTCATCACTTTCATCACCTTCATCCCCATGTTCCACTAATCCTTCATTAAAAGATTCCATAGAGATACTTTTAGAGAAATTGGTCCAAGCAAATTTGATTGAGCTATACCCGCTCAAAACATATTCTCCATTTATGATTAAACCTAGAGGGTATAATGAAAACCATTATTGTGCATACCATAGGTATAGGGGCCATACCATATCCACTTGTGTCTGATTTCAAAGATTGGTCAAGAACCTAGAAGATTGTGGTAAGGTTGTCTTGGATAAGACCAATCCCTCTAATTCCATTATCTTTCCATCTAGCCCAAATCCTAATCCCATTATCCATCCAACAAATCCCAATCCTAAGCCTTCAACTTCCACTATTATCATCCACCCCCTATATTGTCCATTCACCCATACCCTTGCAAAGGATGTGATCCATTGGCTACTAGCAAGGAATAAAACATTGCCATGTCATCAAACACCTATTCTTGATCCCCCCATGAGTCCTTAAACACTTTGTCTAGCCTTCTAACCTCATCATGTGATCTATAAGCTATCAAACTTATTAAAGAGCCTTCCACTTCCATTAAACCAAGTCAAGAGGTATGTCAAGAGTTTAATCCTAAACATGTGAAAACATTAAGCCCTAGTCCTAATCAAGATCAAATCACTTCCATTTACCCTATCCATAACATGCACCTTTTCTATGATCAAGATGATACCTATGAAGAACCTATCCATGGACAACTTGATCCTAGTCATACCCCCACAACTATTCATGAACAATACACCTAAGACCTACATGCTCCATCTAATGGAAGTCTTGTTAACTTACTTGAGCATTCACCCCATTTCACGGCTTTCATTCAAATCAAAGAGACCTCTCCACCTAGCCATGATCCCACAATATCCACTTGTCATGATGAGACACTTGTCCCCCAAGCTAACATAGAAGATCAAACAAATAACTTGGATCTAAGTGAACATGATCAATATCCTAGTCGTCCTTCCACATCCACCACCAACTCCATCTCAAATCCACCATTATATCCCCTTGGTCTTACCACCTTCATCCATGAGTGTTCTTCCTTAGGACAACAACAACCATTATCCACCTCACCCTCTCCATCCAATAATTAACTCAAGTCTAGCATCCAAACTACACCTAGTCCTATAGTCAATCGCATGCTCCAAAACATGAACTACCAAGGCAAAGGTTTAGGCCTACATGAACAAGGCATTTTGGAGCCAATCCATGTCAAGGTCCCTCCTCGCTCATTTGGCCTTGGATATACACCCCAAGGTCAACAATCTAACAATGTTGGTACTTCCTCCACACTTCCTAAATCCACTTCCTTCCATCATAAACACCATCATATTCCTAAAACATACGTGGCCATTCCACCCCCATCATCCTACAAATGTCAAAAGCATGCGACCATTCACCTTCCACCATCCACTTTGCCTCCACTTCTTCCAACTCCTAATATCCCTTCATCCACTTTGCCACCATTGCTTCCAACACCTAACATACCTACCATCCATAAATTCCCTCACAATCCTAATCATGACCAACAAATGCACGCATTGTCTAAACATAAAGCTTCCACTCATTCCATCCATCCCATGGGATTCAAAAATAAACATTTGGATGCCTCCTTACATAAAGCCAAAAATACTAAGGGGATTAACGCCTTAGGAAATCAATCCAAAAATTCAAAGCAAGGTACATTAAAAATCCATCCAAACCCATACCTCCAAAAGCAAAGTCCAAAAGCAAAATGGTATGGGTACCTAAGGAAAAATCAAGCAAATCAAATGAGGCATCCACATCGCAAAAATCCCAACCATCCTCTTCCATTCAAAAATGCCATTCCATTCAAAAATATCAAATTTCTCCACCCCACATGAAAATAAAAAATTAGAAAAATACTAAGTCCTTGTGGCTTCCAAAATTCTTAAACCATCCATCTCCTAAGCAAACATCACCATTGCTTCCTACACCTCTATCCACTCAAAAGCTTCCATGTTTATCACAGTGTGTGCAACCATTGGTCATGATCCCATTCCCACATACCTCCATCACTCCATTATTCACTCATTATCCTACATATCTTCCCCATCATCTTCCTATGGTCCATGCTTTTGCATAAGTCCCATTATAATCCACATCATAATCCACTATCTACCTTATCCATCTCACTTTCACGCAATCACCCTACCAACATCTTGAGCATAATGACTTGACATGGTCCATTTGTGATGACATCCTTCTCTAATGGGACTATAACATTTCATGGCACCAGACACTTGAGTTCCTCATGTCCATATCCACCTATCCCATCCAAAAAGTCAAAAAAAAATTAAGAAATCAAAAAAGTAAAGAGAAATCCTTTCGTCCAATGGTGAAAACTTGGTAAACAAGTGCCTTGGATAAGTACCATGATGAAAACCTAGAAAACATGAGTCATGTGTAAGTTGATCTTCTATCCCACTTACACTTGGGGGCACCTTGTCTCTATTGGGAATTAAGGTGTCTCAACCTTTGCAAATTCCTAATGTTGTATTTATTTATCCCATGTTGAGTTGGCATAGTTAGCACCTTGTGTATATGCAGCAGGGTAAATTTTGGTGACTTTGGCAGCCGCAGTTTCCCCCTTGAATAATTAACGGGGGTTTGGGGGTAGCACCCCCAAGACAGGGTCAAAGGGCGTATCTTTAATTAATGACAAGTGTCGGTGAGTATCTTTACACGAGAGAAAGGCATCTTTGGGCGGTCAAGGGAGGTTATGACATGTAAGAGGAATATGATATTTTTAGTCAGTGTATGACAGATTCTATGATAGCTGTAAGGTGCATAAGAGCATCTGTCGTAACCTATCTTGGGACCAGGCGCCCACTTCAGGATGGGATGTTGGACAAGTGTCCTTAGGCGTGGGTTTTGGGGCATGAGTCCAAGATGGATGCCCATCTCTAGAAGGTTCCATATTTTCCTTGTAAACTCTATATAAACAAGTGCTTGGATGGGAGATAGATAACTTTGGTACAAGTACTGTTATGCTATCAAAATATCTCCAGATTCGACATTCGAAGACTCCTGAAAGAGCATTGGCTCTGAAACTATATTGTAATATGTTATTGTTTACTATAATACATTTGAGCTGTGTTTTGGAGTGTGGGGTTTTTCACCCGTAAGGGTTTTCCCCACGTATATCTTGTCTCTCTCTCTTCTGTCTACTTTCTGTGTGTATGTGTATTGCTGTAATATCTCATGTTAATGGTTTAACATTGCTGTAATAGTTAGGATAAAGTTGAATTTGCATAGCCCTCTCCTCATTAGATTAGTGTAGGAAGCGTTTTCCACACACCTACTTCCTTTCAGTCTCATCCTACATAGCATTTTCATATCCTATCCATTGCATACGCATTCCTATCATATCAAACCCATCCATGCTCCCTTCCTCTTTTGATCTTGATAAAGATTGGGGGCACAATGTTGACAAATGTTTTGGGTATCTCTTGACATACCTTATCTTGACATTATCCTATCTAATTCTATCATTATCCTCTAGTCATTACCCATTTATCCATCTTATACAATCCATCCTATCATCCCATTGTCCTAAGCATTGTCATGAAAAAGCCTAAGTCTACTATCTAGTATGGAGCATGTTATTCATATGTGACATAGCCTTTGGAGATCACATCCTAGCTCCCTTATGAGCCTTCCCCTCCATCCACTATAGCTTATCCTTGTATCCATCCATTTATCATGAGCTTTCCATTCCATAACCTATCCTTTAGATCCCATCCCATCCATCTATCATGAGCCTTTCATCCTATTTACTATCATCCATCCTTTTATCCATCCATCTTCCATAATTCTTGCACCTAGACTTGGTTTTCCCTTGTCATTGGTATCTAGTACAAAGACTACCTCAAATTGTAAATCCATTGACATTCAAAAATGCAAAAATACAAAATACAAAAAAAATCAAAACATTTCAAAATCACACAAAAATCAAAATATCCCAAAAATCCAAAAAATCACAACATTTCAAAAAACACAAAAAAAATCAAAATATCCCAAAAATCTAAAAAATCAAAACATTCCAAAAATACAAAAAAATCAAATATCTTCAAAAATCCAAAAAAATTGCAACATTAAAAAAACCCAAAAAAATTGAAATATTCTCAAAAATCCCAAAACATTCAAATATCCAACAAAAATCAAAATCCAATCATCAATCAAATCATCTATCAAACAATCCATCACATCAATTCCATCAAAACAAATCCAATCCACATCATCAAAAGCAAATCAAATAATGTCATTCAATCAATCCTAATCAATCCATAACTTGATCAATCCAATCAATTCATCATCCCATCAATAAAACACAAAATCAGAACTACATATCATTTCTATCGTTAAGTACCTTGATCCCGCGGATACGAGTATGTAGGCAATCGAGGATACAAAGGAAGTGCCTAGATTCAGGCATTCTTCTTCCATCATTCTTCTAATCTTCACCAAGGCGATATTCCTCCTTCCGTCTCTCACCTTTTTTTCTATCATCTATCTTCATCACTTCATCAATCATTTCATCAATCTCCATCAAATCCAATCTTCCATTCATCCTTATCAAATCAATCCAAGCAATAATCCAAATGCAAGTTATCCTTTATCCATACCAATCAAGTCAATCAATCTTGTCAAATTATCCAATCACAATCAATGGTCTTGATCCTAATCTTGTTGTAAGCCAAATCAATCAATCATCATCATCATCATCAATGGGATATATCGTTCCCGCATCCTTGTGTTGATCTAGGGATATATTGTTCCCCGCCATGACAACACTATCTTTATCAAATCATCAATCAATCAATGACTTAATCATTGGTTTACAACTTGACAGGGGCAATACCTTGTTTGTTTTTGTATCATTTGTGCATGCTTGCTTGCTTGTGTGTGTTATCATTTTTATCTTGCATTTGTATCCGAATCCAACCTAGCTAATATTAATATCTTGTATCTAGACAAGGTTGTATTACGCTGGGGCACGAGACACATCATCACCTTGGTCCTTATACCTTGGTGCATAACATCTAGTTCAATATCAAACATCATGGTTGCTCACTTTCATTGTAGCATAACACATCCTTCCATTTCTTCTATCCATTCCCTTATCTTTCTTCCTTAGCCCATCCATTTCATTTCAAGAGCCTACTTGTGTTTGTCCAAACCGCATATCCTCTCGAGGGGGCATCATCATCCTATCCTTTTCCTCTATCTGTTTCCTTAACTTCTTTGAAATGATGTTACTCGACTTAAATCTTATCATCTAGCAACATCATCTCAAAGAGGGGCAAATGTAGACACTAAAAATTATCTAGGTCTTGTTTACACATGACCTTGTATGTGTTCCCCTAGGTCTTAGTTCATCCTAGTTCATCTAACCTCATCCCACTTAATCCCATTTATCCCTAGGTCCTAGTTCATCCCATCTTAATCATCTTCCTGATTGATTAAATAAACCCACTTGATTTAATTAATCCCACTTGATCACATTCTAATTAACTAAATAAATCCAATTTGTTTAGTTAATAATCCCCCTTCACATGTCTCACATAATTCAAATTAAATTAAAATTTGAATTATTCCCTCACTCTTCATCACATTACGACACATGTCGTATGTCTCCATCTTCCACTTAATATGCCTTCACATGTCAATCTACTTCAAATTTGATTCCCTTTATTCTCCATCACACACTTGTCATGTGACTACAATCCCTCTTTGAGTGGGAAACCATAATCCAACCCTAATCGATCTCAACCGTTCATATGCTCCAACATAACTTTCAATCTCATCCATCCATTCAATTTTACCTTTTCTATAAAAGTAGCCTCTCTTGAGCCATTTGTATGGAATCTTCTTCTACATCCTTACTCTGCTGAATTTCCTCTCAATCCATAATCCAATCTCTCATCCATCTATCATCATCCATCCATTCATCTATCAATCTCCATATCATGTTATGGTGTTGAATCGTGAGTAATCAACATATCAATCTTGTGGGTATAGCTAGAATGTTCTTGGGTGTGGCATTCTCAACCCAATCAATGGATCGTAAGTCAATATGAGGTTTGCATTCATTTGATTTGCATTTGTTATCATTTCCTTCATGTCAATTTTTCATGATTTCACAATGAGCTCTGGGTAGTGAGCCTCAATGCATGTGCATTCCCCTTTTGTAATACTTTTAATAGAGTATAATCTTTGTAGGTTAACCCCCACTGTGGTTTTCCCCTTAACTGGGTTTCCACGTTAAAAATTCTTGGTGTCAATTGTGTAGTTTGTAATTCTCCTCACATTTTATTGATTCATGCTTTCATGGTTATTATAATGATCTACTAAAAGGTAGTAGAAAAGAATTAAGTGCAGCAAGTGTAAAAGTTTTGTGACAACTGATTTACCCCCCTCTCAGTTGTCTGTCCTAATTCCAACAGAATATGTATTGATCCATTGTGTGGGAGCTATTTTAGGTCCATGTCGACCTATTTCAATTTGTTTCAAAGTTTGAATCTTGGCACGAAGCATGTGTGTGAAGGTTTGAAGCTGACAAGTCGTATATTGCATATTTTGCACGTTACATCCACTTAGGCTAACCTAATTGATGTTGTGATTGAAGCAAATATTTAAAGAAGATTATTTTTGGTGTTTCAAGATGGAGAATGACATATGTGTGATCCGAATGATACGACAAGTGCTATGAATGTGAATTGAGTGAATGCAGGGAAAAGTGATGTGATATTTCAGATCTATGTGAAGAGTTTCTTATATGTATTTTGAGCTTTCATTGGAACTCTATTTCATGCATATGCTAGATGCAATTGTAACAATTCAAAATTGGCAATGAGCCACTATCTCTCCTATCTCTCTCTTTCAGGATAGTGAGTCCTTTGGCAGTGAGCCACCTGCAGTGAGCATTCTTAGACAGTGAGTCCTTTGGCAGTGAGCAACCTTAACCAGTTGCCTTATTATAATATATTGTGAGCTAATCCTCACCATGGTTTTTCCTGATTTGGATTTTCCACATAAAAATCCTAGTGTTCATGTGTTATGAGTGGTTGTTACATGTTTTATGTCTTATTTCATCTTCTGCAATTGAATTTGCTAAATGGATTGGATATTTAATGTTTGAATGGTTTCAAAGAATACTGATTCACCCCCCTCTCAGTATTCTAGGTGTTCAACAATTGGTATAAGAGCCAAGTCCTTTGGAAGAAGCCTAACCGCTCAAGGAAGATCTTGGAGATTGAACACATGGCTGCTAGAAGATTACCTATTCCTCCTGAAGAGATTCCTGCTGTTAATTTCACTAAAGAAGATTGTATGCTTCAAAAAATAGGAGAACTCAATGCTGCTCTTGAAGATCTTGAAAGAACAAAAAGTGAAAATAGAGATTTGAAAAAAAAATGTCAAGAAAGCAAATGAATGCATCAGGAAATTGAAAGAGCAAGTCAAGAAGTTCAGAGAGAAGCATAAGGAAGTTAGTGAAAAATTGGAGCAAGCAAATGAAACCATCACTGGTCTAAAGATGCAAGTTGAAGAAAGAAAAGAATTGAGGAATGTCTTAATGCAATGGTGAAAAGAAAATCTGAAGAATGTACAAGGCTTGAGCAAGAAATTATGAATCTGAAATCAGATCTGGAGAAAGTAAGAAGTCATGAAGACAAATTTAAGATGAGTACTACAAAACTTGATGAAATGATTGCAAATCAAAAAGGTCCTAATGATAAAGAGGGTTTAGGATTTGAAAAGGGCGAAAGCTCAAAATCAGGTCAGACATCAAATGTTGAAAAATAAGAACAATGGCAAGCAACTCTGGAATCAAAGGAATGAAGCTAGAAGAGCACCAGTCAGACAACAAAATGCACAAAGGTACCCATCTTTCAATGGTTTTTTTTCATTCTTGCAATAAATTTGGACACAAGGCAATAGAATGTAGAAGAATAATCAATCATAATGTTCCATCTTTCTCTGGTCAATGCTTTACATGCAAGAGATTTGGTCATAGAGCTAGTGAATGTAGAAGTCAAATGATGAATGGCTATAACAATGGTAGAATGGCTCAACCTTTCAATGGCTACTGTTATACATGCAATAGATTTGGGCATAAAGCTAATCAATGCAGATCTTGAATGAATGGAATGAATACTAGTCCGAAGAATGTTATATGCTACAATTGTAGTAGGCCTGGACACATTTCTAAGTTTTGTAGAAGCAGAAATATGAAGAAGGACAATCTGGTAGAGAAGAATGAACCAGTACAAAAGATTGATCTGATAGAGACAAAGAAGGAAATGAATAAGATTTGAAAAAAGAAGGATGAGACAGAGGTCAAAGATGAATTTGTACCAGCATTTGATGCAGATAGTTCCTCCAAAAACTAAGATAAGAGCCTTGGCTCAGGGGGATCTTTAATGAAAATCTTTTCCCCTACCAAAGATAGAGGTGTTGATACTTCAGCATAAGGATATATGGTGTAGGTCAACTTGCTTGAACTATTGAAGAAAATTCCGGTAGAAAATCTCATAATGTAGAAGTTTGTGGAGCATTTGAAAGTGACTATGTATACCGAATAAAGTTTGACAGCTTTATCTAATGAAGCATTTATGACGAATTAGGTTATGGAAAGGAGTTTTATAAGTGATTACGCTCAATCAAAATTCATTTTTCTATAAAATTTTCAAGTGAAGAAGAAGAGCAGAGTAGTGAAGAAAAGAGTAAGGTGATTTGTGATTCGGTGCATTCAAACCCTAGTTTCTGCAAGCGAAGGAAAGCTATTCTCCGGTTAGCTCTAATTTCACAAAGAAATTTGTTTTTGAGGTGTTTGATTTATTTTACAAATGGCTACTCCAAGGGTCATAGGGGTCAACGAGAAACCACAACCTAAGTTCAAGAAATACCCTACTAAATCAATCGAAGACGACTCGTTAGGCACATTTTCATCTATTCCTTTTGGGGTTTTCCCAACTGAGGACATCAAGATTTACATTCATGACAAGATTGAAGAATTTGAATCATAGAAAGTTAGGGACATTTGGGTACAATAACTTATTGGTGACGATTTTTCTCTAAGGCCTGAATATCAAAACCTAGTTGTGAAGAAGCTTGATGTATGGTAGTGGTTCCCAAACTTTTTCTTTGATGACAAATGGGTCAGGATTGCTCTAAAAAGATTTCATGACAAGTTTATATGGTTAGATATGTTAGGAATGATAACTAAGGAACTAATCAGAGAAGTTACAAGTCTTTGCTCCACTGAACCTATTCCTGTGTTGAAATCTATCAAAAGAGTTGACAGGTACATCGTTTGATAAGAGAGCTCTCACTATAAATCCCATCCAGAATCCAGCTGTGAGATATGCAACAATGATCATAGGTTATAAAATCTACTTTACTAACATGGAAAACTTAGTTTCTCTCACCGCAATCAATGTAGCATATGAGATGGTTGAGAAAGGAGCAGATTATGATCTTTGTGAGTTGCTAAGGCAACAATTGTTAGAGAATCTGAAGCAAACAAAAGAGAAGTATCCATTCAAATTTAGAACTCTTGTTATTTGTATACTCTTCTATTTCCTACAAAAGCTTCCCAGAACACAAAATGTAAGATGGATACAAGGGAGACCTATGGCACATTAGATTACAGACTTCATGAGAAGTCTTGGTGATACTAAAGCACAAGATGATGCTCTTACTACATTCTTTACAGTGTTCCAGAAGAAGATGCAAAAAAGAGAGAGGATACCCACAAAAATGGTAGAGAAATATCAAAGTGATATCACTTTTCTAGTTTCTACAGACAAATACATGATGGAAGATGTGGAACCAAGGTCAATATGGATCCCTGCAATGGGATATGAAGTTAGTGAGCAAGAAATTGATGGTCTGGTTGATGTTTTGTTGAAAATCCCTAAGGACACATCCAAAGCTAGGTTTGGCACATTTGAAGAGAAATCCATGGAGGTACATTTGGAACAGAAGAAACTTATTATAAGGAAGAAGGTTGAGAGAATGGTTGATGACTATGCAGAAAGAATGGGAATCCCCAAGGAGCAAGTACAACAGGTCAGAGAAAAGGCCAAGGGAGAATCTAGTGTTGCGGAGAGCTCAGGGAGAACAAGAAGATCAGGTAGAACTGCTACCGCCTCTCCTACAATCCAAAAGTCCTCTGAGACTGTGTCTACTGTTGGAGAAAAGAGGAAATCTATTGTTGGTCCTCTGATAAAGGAGAAATCTCCTCTGGTTGTGCAAGTTTGCAAGGTTGAAAAGAAGAAAACCACCACAACAACTCCTACAGCCCCTGCCAAGAAAAGTATAAAGACAAAGGCAGCAAGAAAGAAGGATACAAGTTTAACTGAAGAAGAGGAAGAAGAGGAGGAAGAAGAACCAAGATTGGTGTTGGGAATTAAGGTGTCTCAACCTTTGCAAATTCCTAGCATTATTTATTTAATTGTATATTTATTTATTGCCTCTATTGTATTTACTTGCACATTCAATTTGGTCACTTAGTTGAGGTGGCACGGTGACTTGTCATCTTACTTGGAATGTAACTTGGATGGTCAAGTCAAACCTACATGGATTTGGGCATCCCATTTGAGGTGGCACTAATATGCCATGTGTCAGTATCTTGTGGTATGTGGAAGAGGACATTCCATATGACAGAATCTATGACGCGTAAGAGCCAAGTTTGGAGATTCCTATGACAAGTGGGGACAAGTGTTGGTGAGTATCTTTGCATGAGGGGAAGGCATATTTGGGCGCCCAAGTTGGGCTATGACATGTTGTAAGAGGAATTTACTATATTTAGTCTTGTATGACAGGCTCTCTTACAACATTTAAGGTTGTTATGTTGGGAAAATCTATGACAGTTGTAAGATGCGTAAGAGCATTTGCCATAGTCTATTTTTAGCCTTGGAGTGCTCCATGTTGGGAAAGTCAAATCTGCATGTATGACAGATGTAAGAGATGCATTTGCAGCTTGGACAAGTTTCCTTTGATGTGGGATAATGGCCATGTGGCCAAGGTGTACGCATATCTCAAGAAGCTTCTAGAATATGCCTTGTATCTCTATAAAATGCATTGTTTTGGAGTTGTATTCATATAGTGTTTTTACAGGTACCGTTATGCTGCCAGAATTACTCCAGAAACAACATTTGAATACTCTTGGAAGAACTTGCATTGCAAGTGTATTGTAAACACACCATTGTTTTGATAATACATTGTGCAAGTTTTAGAGTGTGGGGTTTTTTACCTGAAAAGGTTTTCCCCACGTATGTCTTGTGTCAACTCTTATTCTGTGTGCTGTGTTGCTACTGTAATCTTTATGTTATATGTTTAACATTGTTGCAATTGTAAGGATTAAAATGAATTTTCATACTATTCTCCTCATTAGATTAGTGTAGGAAGTGTGTTCCGTGTACCTTGCTTCCTTTCAATTGGTATCAGAGCTTGATCACATTTGATCCTATTTGTTGGGTAGGGGTTTTTTAAGCTAATCTTCAATTGAGTGGGAGTCTGTGCAGAGTATTTTGTGATCTTGTTACAGCAAGAAGAGGCAGGCACATCTAGAAGAGTGGAGGTGGAAAAGTTTAATGGCAGCAATTTCAAGTTGTGGAAACTCAAAATGGAAGACATGCTTGTTGACAAAGATCTATGGGAAGCAATTTTTGGTGTAAAACCAATGACAATGTCACAAGATGATTGGGATCTCAAGGATCAGAAAACTAAGGGTCTTATGAGACTCTATTTGGCTGACTCTGTCTTGTTAAATGTCTATGAGGAAAAGATCGTGAAGGAGTTGTGGAAGAAACTTGGTGATGTCTATCCGGCCAAATCCCTAGTAAACAAGTTATTCCTATGGAAGAAGCTATATTCTCTAAGGATGGAAGATGGAGGATCTATTGCAGACCATCTAAATGCCTTTAACATGGTAGTTGCACAGTTGACATCCGTTGGTGTGAAAATGGACGAGGAGGATCGTTGCATGACCTTTCTTTGTTCTTTGCTAGACTCATGGGATCATCTTGTTATGGCCATCGGGAGTAACACATCCACTTTCAAAATGGATGAAGTGGTGTCTTTGCTATTATCTGAAGAGATGCAGAGAAATTCATCTGAGTCAGCCTAAGAGGCTCTTGCAGTTCATGGAAGACCCAAAGAAAAAGGGAAAAAGAAAGACAAGAAACTGAAAAGGGCAAATCCAAATCTTGTGGGAGATCCAAATCTCCTAGAAAAGTCCAAGGTAGTGTGTTGGAATTATGGAAAAATTGGGTACTGTCAAAAGGAGTGCAAAGAGGAGAAGAAGAAAAAGAAGAAGAACTTTGATTCTGATTTCAACAAGTCACAAGATGATGGTGATTCTTTTGTTGCAGCCTTGGCCACCCATGCATTTGAAGATGTGTGGCTGATTGACTCTGGTGCTTCTTTCCACATGACCTCTCATCAAGGTTGGTTTACAAAGTATGAAGAATATGATGGTGGGAAGGTGTACTTGGGTGATGACTCTCACTTGAATATAGTTGGGTGTGGAAGAGTTTTGATCCAATTTCCTAATGGATGAGTGAAGGGGATCAATGGGGTTATGCACATCCCCGGTTTAGTACAAAACTTGCTTTTTGTAAGTAAATTGAATGATGTAGGTGTGCAAGTTGTCTTCTCAGGTGGAGGATGCAAGATGACAAGAGGAGCAATGGTGCTTGCTAAGGGTACTCTGAGAGGTACTCTATTTCAACTAGATGCATGCACTACTCAGTGCAATAGTTCTATTTCGAAGAAAAGACTTTCAAATTCTTCATCCTCACCATTGGAACCTGCAACGAAAAATACTATTGCTTCTACTTCCGATGGTAGTGCTTTCTGGGTACCTAAGGGTGCTCATGCTATGGAAATGAAACTTCCTGCTGAAAAGACAATGTTGTGGCATAAGAGACTTGGTCACATTAGTGAGAAGGGTCTTAGAGCCCTAAAAAATAAAAACCTCATTGAGGGGTTAAATGATTGTAATCTCGAGTTTGACTTTTGTGAACATTGTATATATGGAAAACAAAACTGTGTTCATTTTTACTCTAGTTCTCACAAGTCTTCTGGTGTTTTGGATCTTATTCATTCTGATGTGTTTGGTCTTTTGAATGTTCCTTCAATCTCTAAATCTGTATATTTTGTATCATTCATTGATGATTACAGTAGAAGGACATGAGTTTATTTTCTCAGAAGCAAATCTGAAGTCTTTAGTCAGTTCAAAGAGTTTAAAGCTTTTGTAGAGAATTAGACTGGTAAAAAGATTAAGTGTCTGAGAACTGATAACAGTGGTGAGTTTTGTTCCATAGAGTTCGATAAGTTCTATAAAGAACATGGGATTGAAATACATAAGACAACTCCTTATACCCCGTAGTAAAATGGAGTTGCAGAGAGGATGAATAGAATGTTGATGGAGAGGGATAGGAGTATGCTTAGTGATGCTAGGCTCAAACAAAAATTTTGGATTGAAGCTGTAGCCACTACTTGCTACCTAGTTAACAGGTCTCCTACCTTAGCGCTTGTTGATAAGACACCCATGGAGGTGTGGTCTAGTAAGAATCCCTCATTGAGACATCTTCGTGTTTTTGGTTGTGAGGCATATGTGTCTAAGGAGAAGAGGTCAAAATTGGAGAACAAGGTAGTTAAGTGTATCTTCATTGGCTATGGTGTCGGTGTGAAAGGGTACAAGCTTTGGGATCCTGTGGCTCAAAAAGTGTTGTATAGTAGAAGTGTTATCTTTAGAGAGCTAACACCTTCTCATGTTGTTCTACAGCTAGAAGAAAAAGAAAAGAAAGAGGATGTGGTTTAGTTTCCTTCTACCCTTGAGAAGACTAAACCTAAAGACCCTGTTGGACCTGATAATGAAGAAAGCTCTAGTAGCTCTGAAAGTTTAGAAGAAGAGGTAGAACCTCCACCTCAGCCTTTAAGGAGGTCCACATGAAATAGGAAGCAACCTGACAGGTTTGGTTATACATTGCTAGATTCTAGTTGTGCTTATGCCTTGATTACTAACACTGATGAGCCTAGAACTATGACAGAGGCTATGGGCATGAAAGTGTTGGAGTACAGACAATATTGAGAGGGGGGTGAATCAATATTGTAGATAAAAACAATTAAATTTGCTTCTTATCAAAACTTGATGCAAGAAATCAAATATTGTGCAATAAAGAACAAGATATTCAAGTATGAAGGACAAATGTATCATGCATCAAAAGAAACCATAACACAAAGATTTCATCAGTGGAAAACCCTCATGGGGCAAAAAAACCACTCAGTAAATGCCTCACTGGATTAATAAAAAACAAGCCTCTCTGGGTACAAATAGGTCTCACTGACCAAGCAAGCCTCACTGGCTACACAACATATGCCTCACTGGCAAGTTGATGTCTCACTAACATATTAAAGTGCCTCATACCAAAAATACAAGAAAATAATTTAGGGGATTACCCTGTTACAATATGTATCAACAACAAAAGTCTTCAACACCAACCTTATATACTAATATCTTTGTCTGATTTATATCTCATACTCATCTATATACTTCTCAATTCAAGAATTAACTTCTTAGTCTTTTCACAATGCCCACACCTTCATTACAATCAACCACACACCCTCTTCATATTCTCACAAAGATGAGACCAGGACAAATTGTACATCAATGGCCACACATTCCTCTTACCTCTAAAAGAACATAACTGATCAACATAACACTATTCCAAGAATACTCAACTCATAGCTGAAGTGCATATTATAAGAAGATTAAGATCTATGATGACAGTCTTCAAACTCTACAAACTAGACATCTTTCACACAATACTGCAACCTCTTTCTCTGTCCATACTTTCCTTCACACCATTAGCAAATTCTAGACATCACTCTATAATTATCATATTAAAAATTTTGTTCTCTGTATACCACCTGCCTCTATATTTTATTTTACTACTACAACATTAGATCTCTTCCATACACACATACCAAACTCACTTCTTTAAAAGCTGATGTTACAGATAGAGTCTTCACTCACCTATCATACCAAACCATCAACAATATTCTTCTCCAATTTTCAGTCTCTGCCTATTATACATGTGCTTTCATAGATATCTCTGATAGTATCTCAAAAAGACACAAACCATCTCACACACTGAACATTACTCAGAGCTCCTTAACTTTTTAAAACCCTGGCAAGGTTGTTATCGAACCAGATGAAGGCTATTAGGGTCTCTCCAAGAAACCAACCGTAAAAATTATCTATCCTAAGAAATTTGTTGGAATTCAAACTAGATTTAAATTATAACCTTTGATTTTCTACTTCACGCTTAGAGAAGATTAAATCTTCATCATTGATTTTCTTTTGAGCACCCATGGTGACCTGACTAGTCGGTGTCCTCAAAAGAGGGCCGGTCTCCACACGAGAAATAAATGACTTAAGTTTATAACTTAAGTCCTCTTAACCTTTGATCATAGGTCAACTACCAATTAGAATAAAGTTCTTGACAGTTTCAAAGAGAGTGTGTTAGAACTTTTAAAAGGTGTTTGATTACCATTTAAGGCACATTAAACCTTGAAAGATATGATCTTTATTGTATAACTATTTCCTTGGCTAATAACTTTAGAAAACTCATGGTCATTGAACACCTCTGACAAGAACACTTTAATCTCTGCCACTGAGATAGAACCATCAATCATATGAAATCTAGCATCTTGTTCAACCTCCCAAAACATAAAGAATAATGTTATTATAAAGCATGAATGGTGTATGTTACTATGAGGATCATGATAATGAACCTTGCATCTTTTTAGAATGATCTTGTTATGTCAACACTGATCATCCTGAGCATCCAGCCATTATTCTCAATGATAGACAAACCCTCATCAACACATCAAGAACACACTATGAAGCATAATGATAACCTCCATCTGAATACGAAGGCATGAACATCTTCTGAGAGATTATAACATGGCATCAATTACTGAAGGATCTTAACCACTGTCATCAACATGTCCTAAGAGACATGGGCACCAACACATCCTTGAAGATCATGGTCATGAAGGCATCCATCATGAAAGCATCCATTATACAAACCATGCTTCAAAATTAGACAACCATTACATCAATGATCAACATCAACACCATCCTGATCAAATACAATCTAACCTAAGGCACAAGGTAATGAAGACATATAACATCTGATGATGAAGACATATAGCATGAAGATGAAGATCCTACATTTGACAACATCATAAAGACATATGAGTAACTCTATATGAGTAACTCCATATGAGCAATTCCATCAAGCATCCTTAGCATGATAGCATATGCAAAACAAGCATGAGGGAAAGCATCATCATCATGACATAGCACATAAGAACAAGAATGAACACTAAGAACTCCTAGCTTCTAAAGCACCTCACTTTGACATCAATGACAAATCTCTATCAGAAAGATGTAGGTTTCTGGAAGGAGGCCATGAAGGATGAGATGTCTTCTTTGGAAAAGAATAAAACTTGGGACTTGGTGCCTTTTTCTGATGGACAAAAACCCATTGGATGCAAATGGGTGTTTAAGAAGAAATTTAGAGCAGATGGTAGTGTTGAGAAGTACAAGGCCATATTGGTTGTGAAGGGGTATTCACAAGTGGAGGGAATTGATTATGGTGAAATTTTCTCTCCCGTTGCAAAGCTAACATCTATTCGGTTCCTATTATCTCTTACAGTAGCTTATGACTTAGAAGTGGAACAAATGGATGTGAAGACAACTTTCCTTCATGGTGACTTGGAGGAAGAAATTTATGTCACAGCCTGAGCACTACGTGGTGAAAGGTAAAGAAAATTTGGTATGTAAGTTAAAGAAGTCTTTGTATGGTTTGAAGTAATCTCCTAGGATGTGGTACTTGAAATTTGATGCCTTTGTGTTGTCCATTGGATTTCTGAGATCGAAATCAGATCATTGAGTTAATTATAATTTTGACAATGATCATATTCTCATTATTGCACTATACGTTGATGACATGTTGTTGATTGGGAATGGTAAGAATATGATTTCAGATTTGAAATCTCAGTTGTCAACACAGTTTGAGATGAAAAACTTAGGGGCAGCCATGTACATTTTGGGGATGGAGATCAGAAGAGACAAAGCAAATAAAAAACTTTGGTTAAGCCAGAGTAAATATGTGAAGACCGTGTTGGATAGATTTAGCATGGCAGATTGCAGACCATTGTGTGTTCCTGTTTCATTGGGGACAAAGTTATCTATGAATGATTGTCCAAAGTCTCCTTCAAAGACAAAGGATATGGGTAGAATACCTTATGCTAGTGTAGTTGGTAGCTTGATTTATGCTATGGTTTGTACAAGACTAGAGATTTCCCAAGGAGTGGGAGTCCTTAGTCAATTTATGGCTAATCCTGGATGGGTACATTGGGATACAGTGAAAAGAGTGTTCAGATATTTGTAGGGTACTGATGCAGAGGCATCCACACTATAACCTTGACATACAGCATGGATGTCCGCAACCCTTCATCATCATCATCATATTTCCCTTAACACTGTCAGCATCATCATATTTACTCTGCCGACCGACATCCTCCTGCAGACAAACCTTCGCCCTTTCGCTTGTCAACAACATCATCATATCCGACTATCGGCAGCATCATCATATTCGGCAAGCGCAAACATCCTCCTGATGTTCACTATTCCTCTTACCGCCGAACGCTATCTTCATCATCATGTTCATCAGCAGGATATAGAACATCCGGTTCCTCCCATATATCCTGATGACGACAACCTCATGCACCCTTCCTTCGATGCTTACGTCACCCCGATATCCTGATGACGATTATCCTGATGACGATGACGTCACATGCAGTTCCTTCAATATCCTGCTGCCCGATATCCTGATGACGAATATCCTGATGACGATGACGTCACATGCAGCTCCTTCAATATCCTGCTGTCGGCCAAACTTAACAGTATCAGCCCGCGATGACTTTATCAACCCGATCTTCTACCTTATGCCGATGCGCTCCTCCTCGGCAACACCTGATGATGATCACCCCAATGCACATTCACTTTATGCAATCGACTGCATCATGTTCATCTCCACTTACTCGGATGACGCCTGAAGTACCTGCAGGATGCACGCAGAAATATCCTGATGATGCGGTTGCGATGGATTTTCCAGCCTTAGTGAATTTTGATCCGCCGAACCTCCTGGGATGACCCGATCTTCTTCCAGGGTGATCTTTCAGACTCTAACAACCGGCACGACCTAGCACATACCCATGCTAGGGTCCTCAACACCTTTCGACGACGATCCTGCAAACAGACATGCAAACACACAGAAAATGCAAACTATAACCTAAACTACTGTATATAGCCATTCCACCGATTCGACGAATCAACTGGTGGAATGGATCAGCGAATCCATGTAACCACCAAAACAGCAACTCGATTACACAAATGGAGATCAAACAGAAAATGAACACAAACAGGATCTTTATTGATTTCAAAAGATGCAATACAGTACTCAGTCTTTCCCTCTGCAATCTAACTTCACAACATCTATGTCTAAAACCAACCGATCCTCATGCATAAATAGGATCTCCTGCGAGTACTACCACTCGACTCCAAGCGGCTGGGGAAATCTCTCCAGGCGGCTGGGAGATCCAACCGGACCTACAGCATAACAGCTGTCCTAACAAACTATCTAAAAATAGCAAAGCATGGTCAACATGACCTTATTACATGCATTGGTCTTTTCAGACCTTCTTGGAAACATTAACAAGACTCAAAACAAACTAACTGCCTCATGGAGGCCAGCTGTCAGGTAGGTGCTCTTGCACCATACTCCCCAAAAGAAAAGAACTCATGTCCCATGAGTTTAGGTGTGGAAGTCCTCCACCTTTACACTTTGTCATGTCAATGTTCTGACCTGTTCCAGCTTTGTCCTCTGCTGGCTCTTGGCTGCTCCAAGACTTCTGAACTGTAACTTGCTTTCTTGCAAGTAAATCCTCATGCCTGTCAATGTAGGCCTTTCTCTCACATACCCTGTGTTTGTCAAGTTGTCTGACCAGAACCTCTGTCTGAACTGCCTCTTGAACTTCTGCAATGTTCAACTCTATCTTCCTTTCAACCTTTATAGGACAAACAATAGTCCCAACTATGACAACATCCTTGTCATTCCTCTCAACTGGTTGCTGTTTGCAAACCTGTTTCTGCACCTGCTGCTGACCTCTGTCAGTCAAAACTAAAACTTTCTTCAACCTGTTGTCCTTAACAACTCCTTTCCCTGCAGTGTCCTCAACTGCCTTTATGCCTGCTCCTATGGGCATCTGCACAAATTCCTTCTTTCCTACTAAAATGATTTTGGCTGCCCCCTGTGCTGCAGCATTTTCCTGTAATGGCATCAACCTAATAGTCTTCCCATCTTTCTTGATGGTGTAGGTATTAGCATACCCATCATACAGTACCCTTCTATCAAATTGCCATGGTCTACCCAACAGTAGGTGACAACATTCCATGGGCAAAATGTCACACAAAACTCTATCCTGATATGCTCCAATCTGAAAATCCACATATGCCTGTTCATAGACAAAAAGTGATTGACTATCACTCACCCAAGATGCCTTGTAAGGGTGTTGGTGTGGAATCCTTTCCAAATTCAGTTTATCCACCATTTCCTGAGATACCATGTTGTCTGTTGAACCAGTATCAATGACAACCTTACACACTTTACCTTTGCTCTTGCATGTGGTCTTGAAAAGAGCTCTTCTTTGCATCATATCCTTTGATGCCTGCAAACTAATTCTCCTTAGCATCAATGCTTCTCCATCCACAGGATATGCATAATTGTCAGTAACTCTATCTCCTTGATAAGTGTTTGAACTTTGCACACTTTGCTCTACTTTCTCTTCTTGCACAAGTTGTACTCTCTTGTCATTAGTTCTATCATTTCTGGATGATGAACCTTTGCTTTCTGGACATTTGAAAAATGGATGTCCAAACTCACCACAGGTGTAACACTTTCCTGAAAATGTAGTAGAACCTCTACCACCTCCAAATCTTCCTCTATTACCTTTCCATCCACCTCTGAAATCAGACTGTCCCTGTCCTTTACCAGTGTCTTCTTGTCCCTCATTGGTTTGCTTTTGTGTAGGGGCTGATCCTCTTCCCCTCATATTGTTTCCTCTTCCTCTCATGGACTTATCTTGTCCCCTATTCATCTTTTCTTCAATCCTGATTGCCATTTGGTAACAATCCTCCACACTCTTAGGGTTAGCTAAAACTAACTCATCCTGTATGTTCAATCTCAAACCAGCCAAGTACCTAGCCACCTTTTCTACCTCATTCTCATGATGACCAGATCTCATACTCAACTTATAAAACTCCTCAGTATATGCCTTCACATCCATTTCCTTCTGCCTTAAAAATTGCAGCTTCTTAAACATCTGAATTTCATAATCCTTTGGCAAGAATTTACCTTTGATCCTTGCTACCATCTTATCCCATGAAGTGATCTTTGACTTCCCTTGTTTCCTTCTCTCGGATTGTACATAATCCCACCATACCAAAGCATGACCTCCTAACTTGGTCTTTGCAATCTTTACCTTCTGATCCTCAGCAACATCTTCACATTCAAAGTGATTATCAAGTGCAGCAATCCAATCCAGTAACTCATCTTCATTCAAACTTCCATTATAATTGGAAACATCAATCTTTACCTTAGGTTTATCACTCTGCACTGCCTTTAACAGTTTTGCAAATTTCTGGTCTTCAGCATCCAGATCTTCAGCTACTTCTTCATACTCTTCAACAGCATCTTCATCTTCTTCAGACTCACTGTCTTCCACTTCCCTCTTTTTGTTCTTTTCCAGGGCTACAAGCCTGGCTTGAAGTGCTTCAGCAAGCTCCTTCATCTTCCTCATCTCTTTGGCATGTTTTTCCTTCATCTCCTGCAATTCCCTTGCAGTACCACTACCTTTCGGAGGCATTTTGTCAACCTCTCACTCCTCTACCTCTGTCCTTTCAGTGACAGAATCAACTCTACCTCTGCCCTTTCGGTGACAGAATCAACACACAATAGCCCAGACCTTTTGCTGAGCTCTGATACCACTATGATGCAGAGGCATCCACACTATAACCTTGACATATAGCATGGATGTCCGCAACCCTTCATCATCATCATCATATTTCCCTTAACACTGTCAGCATCATCATATTTACTCTGCCGACCGACATCCTCCTACAGACAAACCTTCGCCCTTTCGCCTGTCAATAGCATCATCATATCCGACTATCGGCAGCATCATCATATTCAGCAAGCGCAAACATCCTCCTGATGTTCACTGTTCCTCTTACCGCCGAACGCTATCTTCATCATCATGATGTTCAACATCATGTTCATTAGCAGGATATAGAACATCCGGTTCCTCCCATATATCCTGATGATGACAACCTCATGCACCCTTCCTTCGATGCTTACGTCACCCCGATATCTTGATGACGATTATCCTGATGACGATGATGTCACATGCAGTTCCTTCAATATCCTGCTGCCCGATATCCTGATGACGAATATCCTGATGACGATGACGTCACATGCAGCTCCTTCAATATCCTGCTGTCAGCCAAACTTAACAGTATCGGCCCGCGATGACTTTATCAACCTGATCTTCTACCTTATGCCGATGCGCTCCTCCTCGGCAACACCTGATGATGATCACCCCAATGCACATTCACTTTATGCAATCGACTGCATCATGTTCATCTCCACTTACTCAGATGACGCCTGAAGTACCTGCAGGATGCACGCAGAAATATCCTGATGATGCCGTTGCGATGGATTTTCCAGCCTTAGCGAATTTCGATCCACCGAACCTCCTGGGATGACCCGATCTGCTTCCAGGGTGATCTTTCAGACTCTAACAACCAGCACGACCTAGCACATACCCATGCTAGGGTCCTCAACACCTTTCGATGACGATCCTACAAACAGACATGCAAACACACAGAAAATGCAAACTATAACCTAAACTACTGTATATAGCCATTCCACCGATTCGACGAATCAACCGGTGGAATGGATCAGCGAATCCATGTAACCACCAAAACAGCAACTCGATTACACAAATGGAGATCAAATAGAAAATGAACACAAACAGGATCTTTATTGATTTCAAAAGATGCAATACAGTACTCAGTCTTTCCCTCTGCAATCTAACTTCACAACATCTATGTCTAAAACCAACCGATCCTCATGCATAAATAGGATCTCCTGCGAGTACTACCACTCGACTCCAAGCGGCTGGGGAAATCTCTCCAGGCGGCTGGGAGATCCAACTGGACCTACAGCATAACAGCTGTCCTAACAAACTATCTAAAAATAGCAAAGCATGGTCAACATGACCTTATTACATGCATTGGTCTTATCAGACCTTCTTGGAAACATTAACAAGACTCAAAACAAACTAACTGCCTCATGGAGGCCAGCTGTCAGGTAGGTGCTCCTGCACCAGGTACTTTCGGGTATTCCCTATGTTATCATGGTTATCCTATAGGACCTCAGCATTCCATGAGTATTCATGGATTTGTGGATTCTAATTGGGCGGGTGACATTGACAATAGGAGATCCACCAGTGCTTATGTGTTTACTATGTTCGATGGTGCAATCAATTGGATGAGTAAGCAGCAACCTGTGGTCACTTTGTCCATGACAGAAGCTGAGTACATGGCAGCTACTCATACTTGTAAGGAAGCCATTTGGCTTAAGAGGTTGTGTTCAGATATTGGTGTTTATACAGGACAGATTACTAGCATCTCCTATGAAATTAGAATCTTTGTTCAATAGCATTGTGCATTTTGAAGCATTAGGAGAAAATGTTGCTCTTTACAATAAAGCAAATGAGGTGGATAAGACCACCATTGTCGAAGCTATAGTTAAATATATCATTGTGTTAGAAGTTGATATGAGAAATATAGAAGATCATATTCCTGTAGAGATATGGGGCATTTTAATGAAGAGGAGACAGCAATACAAGAGGAAGGAAAGATAAAAGAATATGCTTTGGAAAAGGTTGATACTTCCTTGTCTGCAAAGAACAAAGCCACTTTGGCTAAACTTTACTCAACTAAGTTTAAGGCCAAATAAAGGGTAACAACCCTTATGAGCAAAGCCAAAAATGATTTTGAAAAATTACAGAAAGAAGCAGTTGAGAAAATTTATGACATTGCTCAGAAATTTGGAATGTTTTCTAAGGATATTGTTCCAGATGTTACTGTTGAAGAAGAGACTTTGAAAATTGATGCTCAACATGAGCATGAACCTTCTCAAGATAAGGTCCCTCTAGTGTTGAAAGAAATTTCTCAAACATACAAAGAAGCAAAGGAGAATGTTGAAGAAGAAACAGTTATTGATAAGGAAGCTGAAAAAGAAAATGCATCCACTCCTTCGGCATCTGATGTGAATACTTCTCTCCCTAGAAACACAAAGGACTCTGTAGAAGTAGATAATGCAAATAATAAAGATGATGAAGGGAAATCTGAAGTAGAAGAAAAGGAAAAGAAAACAATGAAGGAAAAGATGAAGCTAAGAATGCATCCGAAGAAGCAAATACCAAGCAAGAAAATCTACAAGACTCCAGTAAAAATGAAGAGGACTTGAAAGAAAAGGTTGTAGAGATAACAAAGTCATCCGATGAATCCTCTGGCCCCTCTAGAGATTCATTGAATAATATATTAAGCATACAACTTAAGTTATAGCCTATTGTGTCTTCACAATTGCTTCAACTGCAAATGCAACAAGGTAGTATAGATCTGGATAAGATCTCTCCCCCTCCACAAGCTACAGTTGGGAGATGTATTTCATGTATCTACCTAGAAAGAAGTTATAGAGACTCACCAGAAGAGTGGAGAGCTAATGGATGAGGTTGTGAAGGCTTTGCAAGAAATTATACCAGGTGCAAACATCGATACATCTCTATCCGGTATGGAAAATTTAAAAGTTTTAATTGACTCTTTTAAAGAATATGCCTTCAGTCTCAAAGAACAAATTGAAAATGAGGTTGAGAAGAAAATAAATGATAAGAGAATGGTGGACATCACTGATAAATGTGCTCTTGTACACAAAAAGTTTCAAGAAAATATGAAAGATGCACAAGATTGTGTGGATGAGGCAAAGGCTCTTTTTGAATTTGGTATGAAATGGGCTAGAGCCACATAGAGCATTAGAAAGGAGATGGACTCCATTGAGTCCCAGATTAATAATGCCTCTAGTGCCTATGATCCGACACTTGATCTTACTAGTACTACAAGGAATGCAATAAAGGACTTGCATAAGAAATTCTTTCAGTTACAGGAACAAAAAGAGCATATTATCTTGCAGTTTGGAGAAATAAGGGATCTGGTGAATCCTAAATTCTTGCTCATTTCAAGAGCCCTCTTGAGTGCTACCAATGCTTCATAGATAAATCTTGTGCCAATCACTTCAAAAGAAGGAGACGAGTTCCTAATGGAGTTTGAGACTCAATGGAGATTGCTCAAGGAAGCCAAGAAGCCTTGGGATGAAGGAAAACAGGAATGGCAGACCTCTATGCAGAAATTACAAGTGCTTACTTCATCCGGTTGACAACATTCTTTTCCATGTATCTCTTTTTAGTTTTTAGTCTTAGATTCTTCATACATATGCAGAATATATAAAGTAGTACAAACTTTTTATTTCTTACTCTGGTACATAGTTCAGGGAGAGCTAGTTCAATTTTTTAGTTTGTATATATGAATACATTTCTTAGGGGGAGATCCGGTACTTGACAAGAACAATGGTTATAAGCACCCTTTGCCCTTGATGTCAAAAGGGGAGAATGTTTTGGAGATATTGTGGCATGTTAACATTAATGACAAAGGGGGAGATTGTTGGAAGTTTGTCATTGATGTTGTTGTTGGCACCAAGAGCATGTAGGATAAGCACAAGGTATGTTACTGTGTGTTGCAGTATTGTCATTGATGTCAACAATGTATCTTAGTATGAAGACAATTTGCAAGAAGGTTTGATCCAGTAAAGAACCCTATGATGAAATTTGGCTAAGTGTCAGTTCTGGCATCTATGAGTTACAGAGCTCCAGTAATTTGGTCTACATTGATCCGCTATTGAAGATCTAACTCTATGGTTCTAATATATGTTTGTTAGTTGTTAGGAGTATCTAATTCCATAATTTTATATGTCTGTGATCTCTGATGTGATAGTTGTGAATGACAGAAGTTTGGCCTGACAGTTTACAATTATTTCTAGTACAAAGCATGTGAGCAAATGAGTCTACATTCCTCTGTAGATAATTTTCTTTCCTTGCAGTTCAAAAGAGATGTTCATAAGTGTCAATAGATGGCATATTTCAGTTTTCATGATTTGTGGAGGTTTGCACATCAAGATGTGAATGTACAGTTGGCAAATTTTTGAATTAGGTCTTCATTGGTGTCGACCCAATCAATTGAGTGATTTCCAGAAGATGAATATGTTTTGATCCATTGTGTGTGAGCTATTTTAGGTCCATGCTAACCTATTTCAATTTGTTTCAAAGTTTGAATCTTGGTGCGAAGAGTGTGTGTGAAGGTTTGGAGCCGACATGTCCTATATTGCTTATTTTACCTGTTATATCCAATTAGGCCAACCTAATTGATGTTGTGAGTGAAATGGATATTTAAAGAAGATTATTTTTGGTGTTTCAAGATGGAGAATGACATATATGTGATCCAAATGATATGACAAGTTCTTATGAATGTGAATTGAGTGAATGCATAGTAGAGCGATGTGATATTTCAGATCTGTGTGAAGAGTTTTGTATATGTATTTTGAGCTTTCATTGGAACTGTATTTCATGCATATGTTAGATGCAATTGTAATAGTTCAAAATTGGCAGTGAGCCACTATCTCTCTCTTTCAGGACAATGAGTCCTTTGGCAATGAGCCACCTATAGTGAGCATTCTTGGATAGTGAGTCCACCAATTGTATCAACCTTAATCAGTTGCTTTATTATAATATATTGTGAGCTAATCCTCACCGTGGTTTTTCCTAATTTGGGTTTTCCATGTAAAAATCTAGGTGTTCATGTGTTATGAGTGGTTGTTACATGTTTTATGTCTTATTTCATCTTGTGCAATTGAATCTGCTAAATGGATTGGATATTTAATGTTTGAATGGTTTCAAAGAATATTGATTCACCCCCCACTCAGTATTTTGGGTGTTCAAGAGAAAAAAGCACAAACTCAAAGTGGGATACAAAGTTTGGATTTCTTTGTGTAAAGAAAAACTCCAAGAACAAGCAAAGAAAATTAAGCAATTAAGGTATGGACCCTTACAATTTAGGAAGCCATGTGTGAAAATGCATTCAAACTTAATCTTCCTCCTTTCATGAAGATACATTCAATTGTAAATTGTAAGTACTTGCATCTTTATGAGTCATCTATATTAGATGAAGATGAAGAATAGGTATTACCCTCTTTGGAAGCCTTAGGTGTGGAAGGAAGGACCATACTCCATGAGAATGTGGTACTAGAAAAGAAAATAGGGGAAACAAGAAATAGCGTTTAGGAAACTTGGAAGATTGGACTCAAGGATTAGAAAGTAAGTCAAGCTAAGTGGTACTCTAAGGAGATAATAGGAGAACTAATTCCACATTTGTTGTCTCATTAAGCTTTTGTGGGACCAAAATCCTTCCTAAGAAGGGAGGTGTGATTCGAAAGGATCTAGAAAATACATGTAATAGGAAAATAGGAACAAAAAGTATGTTTTAGATACATGGATATGTGTTTGATGGTATTGCGAATTGTATTAGACATAGATGATAGCATGACTAAGTAGATGACAATGCAAGTGTTCTAGTGTACATGACTATATTGACACTAAAACTTAGAGTAGAGTACAAACCATACAGGCACCATTTTAATATCAAATGATTATTGATCTACACCTAAAGCACAAGAAAACTTGTTGTTAAAATAAGGTAAACTACTACAAATATTATCCCTTCAAGAGTATGCAAATCTGATTTTATTAATGCAACATTGGATTATCCATTAAGAGATTATATGGAAGCAACTAGAAATCAACAAACCATGATAAATAAACATATGACACCGGATGTAGATGGAGAAACCCTTGCGATAAAAAACTCTGCCATAAAAGAGAGCCACAAATATGTATTAGTCTTCAACACAAGAGTATATATACAACACACTTTCTCCCTTCAATCTAATAGCATTTTGGTATCCCTTGTGTACTTGTGAAATATTTATAAAACTCACTACTACAACCCCTCATGCCTATACAAGTATTAATAGGCACATAAAAAAGGTAGTTTTACAATACCATGGGCACCAAAACCATGGGCTAGGAAACCAATGCCAAAAGTTCCCAAAAAGACAAAAAAAGGCCAAAAATTTAGGGGTACTACCCCAAACCCCCACTATGGGGGCTACACCACCCTCAAATCCCCTAGCATAGCCTTTGATTGCATGTGTTGGAGCCTTTAGCTCTGGCTGACAGGGATAGGGTTCTCATGTTTAATATATTACACATAGAATTCAAATTAAATATCACACTATCCTAACAAAACTCAACTATGCATTGAAAAATATATAAATAAGGCTTGTATGGAAACATTAGGATTATCAGTAGTTGGAGAATTTAGGAATTATTGTATGTTCAACTCTTGTAGGAGAAGTAAGCCGAAGTAGAAGGTAGGATTTCCACTTACTATATTTATCTCTTTGAAAAGTAATAAAGGAGGGTAGCAAGGCACATTGGCACTACCAAAACTAGTTTCTCCTCCACATTAGGGGTTTTCCAGGATAAAATCAACATGTTGTTAGTTGTTTCATGTGTGTATATGTTTTAAGCATAGTAAGTCCTCTTGATAATCTGAACTTTTTATTTGCAAAGCAAGTAGGAGAGTATTAAATATTTAATTGATTTTTAAACTCCAAAATAGAGTTTATAGATCAAGTTAGCATGCAATGACTAGTACGAAGAATATAGAATGGGCCTAAATTTAAAATTTTGATTTTTAAAAGTATAAGGGTTGGTTTTGCATTGCAATTTTGAATTGACATGGGGTGCGGGTAGTTTGAAAGTTATTAGCATACAAAAAGTTGGGATCAATAAAAGATTATATAATTTACCAACTTTTATGTAGAAATGTGCCACTTGATTGCTAGTCATTACATAAAAGCTAACCTAGTCAAGTGAGTCTGAAAAGAAGGGGAAAAGTGCAAGGTATGCAATTTTTACCATTACATTTTGTCCCCACTTTGGCTTGCATGTGAGCTACTATGATGAATCATGTCAAAGTAAACAAATAGATGAAATGAAATTAAATTATTTTAGACATGGCGCATAAAAAGAATATAGATAAGAATATCATGTTTGGTATATTTTCCTTGCAGTAAGCACTCCATCTCAAAACTTTCAAAAGTAAACAAAAGTCAATGAGTATCATATGTCAAGAATTTAAATATGATAACTAACATAATTTCTTAAAAATTCCCATGATCTCAAAGTAAGGGAAAAAAGAATAAAATTTGTGGCATGAAGCCATGAGAAAGAATGAAATTGACACAACATGAATCCATAGAGGCCCATCAAGTCTATCACTGCAATTAATAAAGGAGAAGATGTAACATTCCTCAATGGACCATTGTAACCATGCTTCCAATATTAAAAGATAGTTTAGGACTTCCAACAAGTCATTGTAACCAAACAAGCTTGGTGTAAGGTCTCCATTGAGCCATTTCAACCATGAGTGTGCATTGTAGAATTTGTGAAGAGTCATTGTAACCATAACATGAAATCTCATAAGTACTATAGTATTCCCCCTCCAATTGGTTTCATACATAGGATACAAGGAATTAAAGAGTAAATCAAGTAATGTAAAAGATATCCTCATGAGAAAACTTCAAAATTGTGTGTCAAAGATGAATGATGTGACA